>OX596380.1:127815825-128516922 GCA_951394425.1 Tipula unca
TTCTTTCTCCGCTACTCGTGGGAACTATTATGGAAAGTCAAAATAGTGAACAAAAAGAGACCGGTGCTCTTAAAAAACCGGAAACCAGTGCTATGGAGACATCGGCCTTTAGGCCCGGTCTCCAAAGTGCAAAAAGGGGCATAGGACCAAATGAGGGTGGCCCCTCGAAACCAAACGGCAGAGGCACGAATGCTGGCCCTCCAGCGTCAGTCAACTACCAGACCAGGAAGAGGGCCTGGCGCATGATCTCCAAGATCAGCAACATTCCGTTGGAGCAGAGAACGGATAGGGATAGGGATACGCTTGCGTGGGCAAGGCGTATCACTGAGCCAAAGCAGGAGGGTTCCGAGATCTCACAGCCGAAAAGGCAGAGATCCGATGATGAACCGCCTACGGAGGCTAAAAAGAAACGGGTTCCAGGAAATGTTACCAAGCCCTTCAACGAGGTGCTAAAGGAGCACCTGCTCATGGCAGTCGTTGACAGGGCTCAAGAAGATGGGAGCATTACGGCCCTTAACTGGAGGAAGGTGGAGAAGGCCTTAGCCGCCATCTTCCTAAAAATCATGAGGGAGAACCCAGGACCTGCTCCGTCCTGCCGAGACGGAGGGTGGCATCGGGGTCACGTCAAACTGACTGCCTGTGCCGATGAAAGGTCGGTGGCCCTCTATAAAAAGGCGATCGGCAGCCTTGGCGAAGTCTGGCCGGGGGCCAAATTAGAAGTGGTGACGAGGGAAGAAATTCCCTGCAGGCCAAGGGCGCGAGCCTGGATACCTGCGGAGCCTAGTGATCCAAGGGAGATCTTGGAAATGTTGAAAATCAGCAATCCGGATCTGCCAACGACCACCTGGAGGATTGCCAGGTTAGAAGAGGTAAAGGCGGTAGCAGATCACAGATCGGCCGTCATTATCATCGACAGAGAATCCGTGGGTGCTTTGGCAAAAACTGGAGGCCAAATCAGCTATGGTTTTGGAGCGATTACGCTCAAAATCTATAAGCGTGATGAGGCTGACAGAGCTGGGGCACCTGCAGCAGGGGGGGGAAACCACTTGTGGTGTCCCGCCTGGTGTTGGTGACCCAGAAGTCCGCGGCATCCCGGAGGACGCTCAGGAGACACTATCCCTGGACTCGGAGATTTCGAGATCATTGGGACTAAGCTGTGCGCTCCAAACGGCCGAATCGACGTCAGAGGAGTCTGACTCAACATTGGTGGAGGGAAGCAATATCTAATGCTTAAGATCCTTCAGATCAACCTCCATCACTGTAAAGCCGCCTCGGCGGCCCTTCTGCTAAAAATGGAATCTGAGTCCATTGATGTGGTTCTGGTCCAGGAGCCTTGGGTCAATGGTGACCGGGTGCTTGGCCTCAGAACTCCCAAATATAAATTACTACACGCGAAAAATGAAGGTAAGATACGTTCCTGCATTCTCGCTAGGAATAATCTGAATATTTTTATTCTACTAAATTACAGCAACGCTGATGTAGTGGTGGCTAGCATTGAGATGGGTGGGCAAAATCTCTGGCTAATATCAGCCTACCTACCATACGAGGAGGAGGATATACCACCAGGTAGGTTGCGCAGTGCAATAATGGAGGCTCGAAAACGAAAGGTAGGAGTCATCATGGGCAGTGATGCTAATGCGCATCACTCAATCTGGGGAAGTACAGATATAAACAGGCGAGGTGAGCTACTCCTTGATTTTATTTTAAGTACTAACCTAAATATATGTAATATCGGTTGCAAACCAACCTTTATTACTAAAAATAGACAGGAAGTGTTGGACATCACACTTGTCTCGGATTTTATTAAGGAGAGGGTACTGAACTGGAAAGTGTCCGAAGACCATTCCTTTTCTGACCATTGTTATCTCCAGTACGAAGTGGATACAAAACCCACTAGCAAACCGAAACAAATAGGAGGAAAACTGATTGGGAGTGTTTCAGAACCATTCTGGGTAACTTATTACCGGTATCGGTTCCAAACCCTCCTGCATCTACACAGGAGCTTGATGCTCTAGTAATCAGGCTATCTGATGCTTTTAATAAGACCATGTTAGGTGCATGTCCTATCAGTAGGCCCTTGGGTAAATCTCGGCCACCCTGGTGGTCGAGAGAGCTCCAAGGTACTCGTATGAAATGCAGGAGATTGTTCAAGAGAGCAAGGCACAAAATGCTGCTGCGGATTGGGACCGTTATAAGGAAGTCCTGAAAACCTATAAGTACGAGCTGAGAGCAGCCAAAAGGAGAGCCTGGAGGATCTACTGTGGCAATACACAGGAGTCCTCGGAGGCGGCCAGGCTACGCAAAGTACTATGTTCTAGTCCTTCCATTCCGGGCTATTTACAACGACCGGATGGTTCATGGACTACATGTAGTGAGGAATCCCTGGAGCTATTACTAGAAACGCATTTCCCGGAGTGCTCGGTACTAGCTCCGGAGAGACCCATGATAAATAGGGGTATAGACTCCGTAAGTCATATAGTAAAAAGGCGGAATATCCTATGGGCAATAAACATCTTCAAGCCATACAAGTCGGCAGGACCTGATGGCGTTATCCCTGCGGATATCCAGCGAACTATTGACTTAACCCTACCCTGGCTGGAAGTTATCTTCAAAGGCAGCCTAGAACTCTGTCACATTCCTAGAAAGTGGACTGAAGTAAAAGTAATATTTATACCTAAGGTGGGAAAGAGCTCTCACTGCTATCCCAAAGACTTTAAGCCTATAAGCTTATCTTCTTTTCTGTTGAAAACACTGGAAAGACTAATAGAGGCTCATATTAGAGGCTCAATCAAGCCGGGCGAGCTGTCGGGATCTCAACACGCATACTGTAAGGGACGATCGGTGGAAACAGCTCTCCACTCCCTTATAGGCCCGATTGAGAAATCACTTGAATATAAGGAATATTCAATGGTAACCTTCTTGGATATAGAGGGGGCCTTTAGCAACGTCAGACCGGGGGCAATCACTCGGGCCCTTGCGTGTCTGGGGGTAGACGGGTCACTCAGAGGCTGGATAGATCATATGCTTAGAGGCAGGATCGTGACAGCTTATCTGGGGGGACGTCTGCCGCCAGATACGTGAGCAGAGGGACACCTCAAGGTGGGGTTTTATCCCCCCTTCTTTGGAACTTGGTCATAAATGACCTGTTACTAAACCTGGAAGGACAAGGCTTCAAGGTGGTTGCTTACGCGGATGACGTTGCTATTGCGGTCTTCGGCAAATATCCTAGTACGCTGAGTGAGCGCATGCAGTGCGCGCTTGGCTATCTCTCTGAGTGGGCACGCGGCTGCGGATTGAACGCAAACCCACAGAAAACAGAGCTGGTCCTCTTTACCAGGAAGCACAAACTTCCTCAGTGTGACCTGCCAATATTAAATGGTACTCGCTTGATCTTTACGGATAGAGCAAAATACCTCGGACTAATTTTGGACAGCAAGCTAAGCTGGAAACCAAACATCGTAGAGAGAGTAAAGAAAGCTACTATAGCTCTCTACTCCTGCAAAAATGCCATTGGAAAGAGATGGGGTATGGAGCCCCACATAGTACACTGGCTCTACGTCTCAGTGGTCAAACCTATACTGCTGTATGGGGTTGTTGTCTGGTGGCCAGCGTTAAAAATTATGGCCAACCTTAAACTATTGATGAAAGTCCAAAGAACGGCCTGCTTGTGTATAAGTGGAGCTCTCAGGAGCACACCTACTCAAGCTCTGGAGATTCTCTTTCATCTTACTCCCTTGGATATTGCGGCCGAGCAGCTTGCATCTTGCCCAGCCATTCGGCTCAAATCCATATCTATGTGGACCTGTAATAATGCAGGGCACTCATCTATCCTATGCAACAGGGGTATTCCGGAAGCTACCGACTATGCTATTCCTTTGCCATCTGTTGAGATGAAATTCCAAACTGAGTTTCCCACCAGAGAGGACTGGGTGAACGAAACGGTTATGGACAATGAGGCGCTAAGCTTCTTCACGGATGGCTCAAAAAGGGATGGAGGGGTTGGCTGCGGGGTATTCTGTGAGGCACTAGGGGTTAACCTCTCTTTTCGTCTTCCCGACTTTTGCAGCGTTTTTCAAGCTGAACTGATCGCGATAATGGAAGTCATGGACTGGTTGAAGTATAATGTAATATCTACGAGGGATATTCGCATTTTTACGGACAGCATGGCTGCTATTAAAACGCTACAATCATACTCCCTGACGTCGAAGGTAGCCCAGAACTGTCTGGCATCTTTAAATGAGATGGCTGATCAGTTCAACATCCGCTTGACGTGGGTGCCAGGGCATTTCAATATCGCAGGGAATGTAATGGCAGATGAGTTGGCCCGCAAGGGTACAGCACGCCTAATAAACCAAAGTAAGCGTGATATAAAAATACCGCTTGCTTCATGTAAACTGCTGCTTCTGGAAGAAGCTATAAAAGAAACGAACGTCAGATGGTCTAACGCCAGTTCGTGTGTAATAACCAGGCAGATCTGGCCTGGTCTTGACCGGTCTAGATCAGACCAACTGATATCGCTTCGACGACACCATATTGGTATGGTCGTAGGAGCTATAACGGGACATTGTCTCATTGGGATACATGCGAGCAGACTGGGTGTCCCAGCCCACGATTTCTGCCGCAGGTGTGGTGATGAGGAGGAGGAGGAAAACGTACTCCATCTGCTCTGCACCTGTCCTAGTCTAGCGTACAGCAGAACAAAATTTATGGGAACTTCCCCATTGAATGACCTCACGGATCTTAGCAAGATCGAGATCCGTGACTTTAAACGCTTTTTGGTGAGCTCAGGATGGTTTAGCGAGTGAAGGAGGAAACTCAAATGTGGTACAGCTACGGACCAATTTTGTGTCTATGCTAGTCCTTTAGGACGGCCACCCTTACCTAACCCTAACCTACGCTTTGTTTCAACATGCTTTCTCCAACTCAACCTTCTGTCCAGATGTAGACCTAAGTACTTAATATCGGCTTGTTGCGAAATAGTCACATTGTTTAATTTCACTGTTGGATAGGTGCATTTGTTCAACGTGAATGTAATGTGCCCTGATTTATTTTGGGTCACTTTAATTCGCCATGTCCTTAGCCAATCTTCATTTTCGTTTAAATGATTTTGCAATTCCCTTGAAACTATTTCGTCGTTTTTGTGAGACACTAAAACGGCTGGATGGCCTTGTGGGACGCCTGCGCTAATATCGTTAAATCCAGTAGTTGCTGCATTTTTTACCCAGATATTGTCTTTGATGTAAATAGTTTTTGAGGACTGGTATGAAAATTGTTCGGCAGTTGCTTTTTAATCTTGTAAATTGGGCCATCGAATATCCAAGAAGACAACAGAACAATATTTCTTTAGTCCAAATTAAGTTTGATAGCAGTTACAACTCTGTGTACTTGCTCTATAGTGCCATGCTGGGTTCGGAAACCAAATTGATGGTCTGGAGTAAGAAAATGTCATTATTCTTAACCGCCTTACACTTAATTTTTATAGGTTTTATGGTCGAGTTATTCGCCGATTGTTCTGGTAGTGCGCAGTTGTTTATTTCCTCATGCGGTGAAAACGCTTTCTTGAGATGAATAGCGAACGCGTTGGCATTTTAACGGGTTGGACTTATTGATCCACATTTCTTAAAAAATGAGAAAAGTAACCCAGAGACTGTTAACGAAGCCCGGTAAAGGATGCTGATTGTGAATTTCTTACGCCCGGCAATAGATGAAAATACAAACAAACTATTCCAGCAGGATGTAACCATCAATTGAAACCATGCACCATCCCATCTTCTTGAAATGTTTGCTAAGTAACTTATCTCAAGAAATTCTGAAATAAATAAAAATAAAAAATGTGAAAATAACAAAAGTTCTATGTGACAAACGAACGGTCGTGGTATTGAATCCCGTCGTAGTAGTGAAATAATATAGCGGATTGCCAATCAAAACTATATGCAATGGACCCAACAGAAGATCCAAGTGGTGCACTATTATCATCATCCACAAGACTGACACTAATTATAGAGCAAACAAATCTTATCCTCACAATATCTGTTCGAGTTTAGAGAGAAGCATCCAATCATCGATAAAGTTCATAGAACTACTGATGTGATAGACAATACATTTGAGAATAAAAAATGTTCTGGGTTCTTTCTAGATGTGCGGCATGCCTACCTTATGGTACAGAGATTTGCTCTTCAAACTTCAGAAAGATTCACCAAAACAATTTTATATGATTTTAAAATGATTTATGGAGGGACCATTAATAATAATAAACAGTTTTAAAGGCCATTACTGGCCCCTTACTGAATCAACAATTTGGCTCCAACGGCTTCGATCCCGAGCATGATCTCATATTGTCTAAGACAATCTGAAGAGGCCAAGTCGTTCTCTACACCGTGGAGCCATCGTCGCCTGCAACGACCTCTGCGCCTACCATATGGTGGCTCTCCTTTCAGAAATCGCTGCGCAATTCGTTCCGGATCAGCACGCGGAACGTGCCCGAGCCAGCGTACTCGCTGAGATCTAACTTCATGTACAATATCGGGGATTTTCATCAGATCTCTGATCTCGATATTGTACAGAGCTCGGTAGGTACCACCTATTTCGCGTTTTGGGCCGTAAATCACACACATAACTCTTCTCTCAAATGTAAGGAGCCATCTCTCGTACTCATCCGTCAGCGCCCAACTTTCACATCCAAACATAACAACGGGCCTGATTAACGCTTTGTAAAGCTTCAGCTTCACGGCACTTGATAAGTGTTTAAATTTTAGCAGTGGCCTTAGAGGATACAAAGAACGACTTCCAGCTGCCAGCCGCACTTTAATATCCTCACCCACACTGTTATCGTGCGTGATAAGAGAACCCAAATATTTGGACCTCCTCACTCCCTCAAACGTGTGGTGGCCACTACTAAAATCTGGTGTGCCATTGACCCTAAAACCAGAGATCAAATATTTCGTTTTGGACTCATTGATCTGAAGTCCAACTGAAGCTGAAAACTCTACAAGCGGATCAAGTATTTCCTTCACTCCGTTGCTATTCAGTCCAATCACGCATATGTCATCTGCATATGCAAGCACCTGATTGGACTGGCGATATAAGATGTTACGCTGCAGTGTTTCAGTTTTACGAAAGATGTACTCCAACATGAGATTAAAGAGTATCGGGGACAGAGCATCTCCCTGCCGAACACCCGAGTTAACTACAAAAATTGTCGATAGCCTGTTCTCAACTTTAACACAGCATTGAAACTGCGTTATTGTGATCCTACATAGTCGTACCAGTTTTGTTGCCATTTCTAGGTATTCCAGGGCAGACCACAAACTCTCTCGATTGATCGAGTCGTGGGCCTGCCGGAAATCCAGGAAAACCTGATGTACGGAGATGGATGTCTCATAATATTTAGATAGAATCATCCGCAGCGAAAAGACCTGATCAGTGACTGATCGATTCGGACGAAATCCTCCCTGATAGTCACCAACCAAGCCCTCCGCCAGAGGAGTGATTCTATCCAATAAAATGTATGACAGTAACTTGTATGCTGTGCAAAGGAGAGCTATACCGCGATAATTCTCACACTTCAAGCGGTCTCTCTTCTTGAAGATGGGGCATATCGCGGCCACTTTCCATTCGTCAGGCATAACTTCGGTTCGCCATATTAATCGAATAAGGTCGAAAAGATAGTTCCACAAAGTATCCCCTCCGAATATCAAGAGCTCCGAATTAATGCAGTCCACTCCTGATGAGCGGTTTCGTTTCAATCTCTGCATATGGCTTTAGTGAATTCCTCATGGGATGGCTCCTCAGTGCAAATCTCCGCAGAGATTGGAGGGACCAATATTTTCGAGTGAAGTGCGGAGAATATTCTGAGTTCATGAAAATCTCAGCAGGAGACCTGCAAGGTAGTGTCTTGGGACAAATACTATACCTACTTTATACCAGAGATTTACCTCGCATGAACGATGCTACTATCGCATTTACTATAACGATACTGCGATTCTGGCAGTTGGGGATAAGATTGAGGAGTCCACCACTAAACTACAAAGAGCTTCTGATAAAATAACCATGTGGATAAAAACATGGCTGATCAAACTTAACGAACCAAACTCCACACATGTAAATATCATAAATAAAATAAGGAGACTGTAGTTATTAATCGACAGCAGATTCCATTCGCGAATACAGCTAAGTACCTGATGACACTAGATACCACAACTCAATATTAAATGGAGGAATTTGTTCTGGCTGTTGGGGAAAAATTCTGAATTGTTAATTTAAAACAAATTGTTATTGTACCAGATGAAGCCAATATGGATTTACGGAATACAATTATGAGGCTATACGAAGAAAACAAACATCAAAATGATACAAACCTTTCAAAATAAAATGCTAGTTAACATTCCATGGGATCTAAAGAGAGAAACACTAATGAAGAATTTAAAAAACGCATGGTTGGACACTACAAATGCAGTGAGACGCTTGTAGAGAAAGAAATCAACTGATCTAATGGATTAAGATGATCAGCTCGAATTAATATTATAATACGAGTATATACATAATTTATAACTTGTTGATGGGACCAATTGACTTGACCATATGTAAAAGTGCCAAAATATAAAAATAAAAGTATTTGATGAATTATATTCAATTGAAAAAAAATGTGCTATTAAATGTGCTCGAGCTCACCCAATTAGACTATGGTACCCAGCAGATGGATGTTGAGCGAGAAATGATGAAAAAACGATTATGCTCATTTAAAGGAAGTGTGCAGATGTCAAACGATTTGTTTTCAAACCGTAAGAATGTAGATCAAGCCTGGCATAGATACGAGTACATATATAATACTATAGTTTTATGATACCAGTTAATAGGTGCCCGCGTGTGCCTGCTACCAACAATTTCAAAACAATTTTAAAAAATGTAATTAAATAAATTAACCCAAAACGCGAAGTAGATGGCACATACCGAGCTCTGTATAATATCGAGATCAGAGACCTGATGAAGATCCCCGATATTGACGGGGATGGCGAGCGGCTGGCTCGGTCACGTTCTGCGCATGCTGATCCGGAACGAGTTGTACAGAAATCTCTGAAAGGAGAGCCACCATATGTTAGGCGCAGAGCACCATAGCTCCACGGTGTAGAGAGTGACTTGACTTTTTCAGATTGTCCAAGACTGTATGAAGACCAAACCCAGGATCGAAACCGTTGGAGCCAGATTGTTGACAGAGTAATTGGCCAGTAATGGCCTTTAAACACCGTTTATTATTATTATTATTATTATTAATTAAATAAAGTGACACCTGTATTAATTTAACAAAGGACCAAAGTCAAACCAAAGTATACATGTATTTCACATTGCATACTTCTATTGTGACTTTTTATTTTAGAAAAAATCAAAAATGAAACCATTGGCATTACAAATTGGCAATTTAAGAAAAATTTATATAACATGAATATTATGTATAACCGTACCTAAGTGTGTTGTTTACGTTAAACGAAATTGTATACAAAACTGTAACATTCATATAATTCAAAGCATGAGCTTGCAAAACTGTACAAATCAAAATAACACAATAATACATATATTATACTTGTATAGGGTGTCCAGTTAATACGAAATACCCTAAACTTCAAGTTGAGCGGACAATTTGCTCAGTAATCTCATTACCTTTGTTTAGAATCACATAGAAAGAGGTGCATGAACCCACCATAAATTTGTTTTGAAAAAAAGTTACCCCAAAGCACACCCTGTATGTACCAACATATATACACATATGTGTGTACAACATTCTGTAAAGTTATGATGAATTAGATTAGAAAACATTTCTATTATGAAATTATGGCCACATATAAGATTATACGATTATATTTTGATGTGTCATTCTGTTATCGCGGCCGTGTTTACTATTCTTAAATTCTTAATTACATAATTTGTAATATGTAATCATAATTATTGTAAGCAGTATTTGCGTTTAGCTTTGGTCGTTTTTTGCTCCATAAAACGAAATACTGTTTACGGTACTTGTGGTTTGGATATATGTACACCAAAAACTTTTTAATTAAATATCGTTACATAATAGATAGACTTACACAAAAAAAAGCACTTGACCAAATAAACAATTAATAAAAAGGTCTAAAGGATTCTAAAGTTTTCAAAAAGATGAAAGAAAACTTAAACGATACTTTTCACAAGAAAATCAAGTTTTGAGAGGTTACAGCAGAAGCTATATGTAGATGAATTTAAAGATATTTTCGTAAGTACATAAGTTGAATATGGGCTGGTAAAGAGATAGTATTCAACAGTATCCAATATTTTCTTGGTTAATGTATATATACAGATTTGTAATTCCTGATAATTAACTTTACTGTGTTTTAAAGTTCACCAACGTACTAATTACTAATTAAGCTGTTTGTTTACTAGTATACAATTCTTTTTCTTTTCCTTATAATATTAACAAAGTTTTTTCCGAACACTAACAATAACATCAACAAAATCTACATACTATATGACTTGGATATATTTTGTATTATGTAATAAATAAACCACACACTTATCTTCCTAATTCTCTTTTGATATAAAATATACCTAATTTAAACATAACTAACAATCGAAAAAAGGAGAATATCCTCTCTTGGTTTTAGATTTGTTCTTATTATGTTACTTTGTGTTGTTGGTATGTTTTGTAATATGAAATAAATCTTTAAACTTTATCGTTTTACCACTTTATATAGAATGTGTGTGGTTATAGTTTTTCGGCTTATCAAATTCAATTAGAACATATTGATTGTTTATTTGGGATACGATTTTCAGGATACGACTACATAGGACGAACACAAAACATGGTATTGCACAACATATTTAATATTAGATTCATGTAATGGTTGAAGTCAAATGGAAAATTAAAAAACAAAATACTATCCTTAAATTCCATAAAGATCAAAATCTGTCACAATTTATTAATCTGACCATAAAGGCGTAGACAAAAAACCAATTTATTTCGTCGGTTGTAGGTTAAAAACCAAAAAAAAAAAAATTAAGAGTTATTTCTGTTGTTGACAATACCGGACTTTCGAATTAAAAAGTATTTTTACGTTTTAGCTTATCAAACCAGGGTCCCTATTTGTGAATTCGAATTCGACCAAACGAACGACGTTTTCGAATAATCGGTATTTATGAATTCGAAAACGTATAATTATTCAACAAAACCGAGTGACATAGAAACGAAAACGAATGGTACTGGAACAATTTTTATAAGTTCATGAACGAATTTTAGTTCGTTGTTAGTTTTGTTGACGAAGCCGAATTAAAAACAGGCTAATATGCACCCGAAATTATGTCGAAAATGGCTCTTTTCTTGAATATTAGCTCGTTTTCTCTGGCGCCTGACCAACATCTAAACTGCGATTTTAAAATTTCAATAGTTCATGTAATCTTGCTTTTGAATGTATTTCGTTGAATTTCGCTTCTCTGCTGCCTTCCGTATTCACTCTATATGGAGTTAGCAGCCAAGGCTTTAATGGATACCAAGAGTCACCTAATAGTAAAAATTAGTTGTAAAAATTACAATATCGGCTTGAATAATTTTTTATGTCTTACCGAGCAACCAACAATTAGAATTCACATTATTCCGATTGAGCTGTTGTAAATATTACCGACACGTAGATCAACTTCACAGTAGTGAATCGTGTGAAGCTTCACCATATCGCGGATCTGCAGCCGTGATTCTTGTATTGTGGTCGCATACTTAAAAATATATTTCAATATTAGTAAATGTAAATGTTGAATATAGATAAAAAGTATTACTATCATGATATTCAAGCTGTGCTTCCCTTTCCGTTTGAAATACAAATGCTCTCCTTCGGCTGGTCTTATGATTTTAATGTGGGTCCCATCCGCACAACCAATTACGCCAGGAAATCCTGTTCTACTATAAAAATGGTTGGCTGCCTCTCGTTTGTTTAGGTTCGATTGCCGAAATGAAACCCATTCTGGGCTAACTTTATCCTGCAACATTAACAGCACTTCATTTAATGTGACCGATACTGATGGTTGTGATAATCCAACAACAAAATCATTACCAACGCTTTGCTGATACCTTGACTGCAAAATCGACGCGTTGCAGCTAATTTTAATATATTCACTTTATTACACGTTAATAACACTTTAATAATTCTTAACCTTAACTTTTTGCTATATGCATAGTGTAATTAAAGTGTAATAAAGTGTTTATTGTTAAATTAAGTAATTAAGTAAATGAGTGTTCTGTGTAATAATTCGGAAATAAAAAAATTTAGTGGTTACTAGAATTAAAATTGTTGTTTTATTCACAATCCAGTGATCGAACCTTGTTTGACAAGGCAAAAACAAAATCGTATATTCATTGACACAAACAATGAAAACTTATAAAACGCTATTGTTTTTTTCGTGCTAATCTATTGCTCAAAAGATGGCGTAAGCCTATTTAGTTAAGCTAACATTTTAGATGACGTGTGTATAACTGTATAAGTACATATTTGTTTTATTGTGTTCGGTGTATGTAGGTTAAATTGAATAAATTAAAATAAAAAAAAATATAATTTGATAAATACTTTACTTTGTCTAAGAAAGTATAAATAATATTCGATGAGGCAGAAATTTTTTCGGAACAAAATGATAATAATTTGGTAAATATTAAATGTTTGACGTATGTATGTGTCTTGTACAAACATAAAATTTTGTGTGATGACGCACACGAGGTCAAATGTTAAGGGAATGAATATATTCCTTTATATAGATAAATATTAAATGTTCATATTTTTCACGTATGTTTGTTGTAGTTTGTGTGTGTTATACGGTGCGGAAAAGT
Organism: Tipula unca; assembly: GCA_951394425.1. Taxonomy (NCBI): domain Eukaryota; kingdom Metazoa; phylum Arthropoda; class Insecta; order Diptera; family Tipulidae; genus Tipula; species Tipula unca. Next base: position 127,828,658 of record OX596380.1, read on the forward strand.
AATTGATTTGATGAAATATTTATGAAATTTAGGTTTTTGATATATACTAAAATTAGTATAGCAACTTGAACAATTTGTAAATGCATGTTTAATAACATAAGCTATATAACAGGCATAACTTTTATAAATCCTAGAGATTTGTAAAAAATTAAACCTGAGATCCACAATACCCATCAATGTTGAGCCCATGAGCCCATAAGCCGATGTATACAAGTGGAAACTTTGTATAGGTGATTTACTTTTTATTAGCTTAGAATGGATACAATGACTAGTTTAAAAGTAATTAAATTAATTAAAATAAATAACAAACAAAAACACGAACATTTATTGTACGAATAAATATAATTAATTAGAGTACAAAATGGCGAACAATTGTAATTTTTGCAAAATGCACATTAGCCGTTTTCAGTCTTGGCTAAATATATATTTTTATTACAAAAAAATGAAAGAATATACTTTTGGGTCATCCGGAAACTGATGGTAGTGAATTTTATCGGAATGCCTGATTGGGTTGACATATTTGGTTTATGTAGAGTGAGTATATAATATGGATACCAAAATAGAGCCTTGAGGTTGAGGGACACCAAATTACAGAAATTCAAAATAGAAAATTTGTATATGATGAAATCTTATGGGCATTTGGTGTGCCACTACATTTAGAAAAATATAATTATGAATTTATTATACCATAAGCTACGACTTTGTTCAATAAACACCAGCAAGATTTAGAAGAAAAATTATTGAAGAGTGTTTACATTTCATTCATATAAATTTATACATATTAAACGATGACAAAATTGCAACAAAAGCAGAGCTTAGCTTAAAAACAATATTTAACAACGAAAGTTCGTTCCCAACCATTATTATTAAAGTTGGCTGGAACCCAAGCGGGTTCCGCAGTCAATGCAACTCTGGGCCCATGGTGCAAACCAAGAATTCTATTACAATTCGCAAATGCGCTCGGCTGCACTGGCAAACTGTAACAGTTTAAACCAGGGTAGGGATGACAATTGACCTACATTTAAAGTTCTCTGATTGAGAAATCGGGACTTATAACTACCTCGAAAGCGGGACACAAACAAAGTGAATGCTGTCATCGTCATCTTCAGGACAATTGCCACACAAGGAATCTTGAACAAGTCCCATTCTTCGTAAATGGAGTTTAAAACGGCCATGCCCGGTCAGAATAGCGACCAGAACTCTCAGTTGGTGTTTCTTCAAAGATAGAGGAAACTTTGTGAGCCTCAGATTAAGTTCACAAATGAAGTACTTAGCCACTCGGCATGTAGTGGAAGCTAGCCAATTATACGGTTAGCCTGCAAAAACATGTAGTTCTTAATAGTTTTCTTACAACAATTAAAGGTCAGGGGCACGACTTCCTAAATGCTCTTTTGCACTGCAATTTCAATATAAGATTTCCAGAAGAGTTTATCCAGAATGACGCCCAGATGCTTTACTGTGTCGGATCTAGCGATCGTTTCTTCAAAAAGAGAAGGAGCAGACAGCTCTACAGTATTCATTCCTATGTCTGGTGAAGACGATCAGACTAGTTTTCGATGCATTAACGGGATCGGTATAATCCATCTTCCCAGCTTTCTGGATGAACATAACTCTACCCCACTCCAGGACTGTGGAACATATCTAAATGCAAAGCACGCTTGACGAAGTAAATGTTCCTGAATTAGGAGAACCCATGTTGGAACTCAGCAGGAGAAACTCCATCTGGACCACCTGATTTATAAGGTTAGAAGGAGAAAACGCTCCAGCGCAAGGAGTTGAGAGTGACTAGACTACAGGCTAAGTCCCAGTCGGGTGAATAATCAGTACCATTGGGTTGGGCGTCAGCAGCATCAGCAACATAATCATGATTGAAGAACAGGGAAATGAATAGAAGTAGTAGTTCGACAATTTCCTTCCTGAAAGAAGTTAATCTGCCATCAGGAAGTCGCAGCACATCGAGTCGGCAGGAATCATTTGCAGTTTTCCTCAATCATTCCTTGCAGTTTTCCTCAGTTTTTTAAGATCAGAACACCAAAAAGGCTTATTCTGAGATTTTTGCTTGGTAATTCAATGTTCTCAGCCGAACATATATCACCCAATGAAACCAGCCGAGATTCCAACTCAAGAGAGAATAACTCCCAGTTAATAAGCTTCTTATTACAATAAGGTTTAAGAGTATAGGTCTTCTAAAATTTAAATTAAACGAGATACACCGATGGTCGGAGGTGAGAATGCCATTGCACACCCTCCAATTAAAGATCAAATCGATAATTGACATGGAGCACAAACTAAGGTCAATCACTTCCCTCCTTACTGAATTAATGAAGAGAGGCTCACAGCCTTTGTTAAGGATTTCCAGCTCAGGTGTGCTCAGGTAATTAAGTAGAAATAAACCCCTATCATTAATATTCGTGCTTCCTCATAACGTGTAATGAGCATTAGCATCACATCCTACCACTAAAGGTAAAAGGGTTGTCCTGCTCCACGAAACAAGGTTGCTAAACTCCTCCGAGGGAGGAGGTGAGATCGAATCGTAAGGCAGACACTGATGCTACCACCAGTGATCCGACTGAGTTGGACGATTTGAGAGAGACGAGCACAATTGCAACGTTCGCTGAGCAACATTCATGAATTATAGTAGCACTCAGATGGTTTGAAATAAACACGCAGGCTTTTTTCTTATCATTGGACCCTCTGTAGAGGATTCTGGCACCTACAAGATCCAAACCAAAAACACACCGTCAAGCAGATAAGGTTCCTGAATGCGAGTTAGCGAGCAGCAACTTAAGCTCAAACGATGCAGTTTGCTATGGTGTAAGTTGATCTGTTTCAGCGCAAGCATAGAAGTCATAATAATTATGACAAGCTAAGGAAAGAATCGATGTTGGGAACCAAACTACGGTCCTGATACAACCCAAACGAAGGTCGTAACTGGAAGCTAGTTTGCTGTTCAACATTGGAATCACACAAGGTGAGCGTGGATTTCAGAACTTGTTTTCTACATAGCGAAATACAGTGCTTGTTGTAGTTCTCTGTAAAATAAAAAATAACAGACCTCAATCCAGAAACTACACCATCAAAGATAAAGATCCTTAATCACATGAAAACTTCTTTGCGATACTGCAAGCAATTTCCTTAGATTAACAGAAACTGACTTCCCAAACATAGCCACAGCACACACACAAAATATTTATAAGTATTGCTTGTACAAATTATTCAGCTGAAAGATATTTTTACTTTACATTACAAGCTGAATAATTAAAGTATTATTGCCATAGATTCGGAAATATTAGAATCAATGGATCTGCCTAAATAAAGGTTGAACAGAATTAGTTACCGCACTTACGTAGTAGGGATAAGGTATTCTAATCGAAAAAAAATTGTACTCCTCAGATTTTGTTTTTTGACATGTCAGCTGTTTCACGCCTGTATCAACGAATATTAATTTCGATTTTGTGCGTAATTACCAATACGCTAGACCGTATATTGATATCATCAATATTGAATTAATACAGAGATGTTAATTATATTAACTGGATTTTATAGAGCTTAAAAATAGTTTAAAAACTAAATTTAAATGTGTTAATTGTTAATTTAAATATTTGTTAGCTATAAATAAAAATGTTTCTTAAGTGATTTGCTAATTTTATTACTAATAGGACAATAAATATACTTCTACATGTTGCTTTTATAAATGACTCTGAAAATGAGACTCTTTTGTCCATATGGTTTATATCATGTGAACGTTATATTGAATAACTTTATAATGTTACTTCTATTCGGATATTCAACATTCTTTTAAGGACATACAGCGAAACGTCTAAACGTTCTTTAAGATAGAACTAATATTATCATATATAATTTTAACGATAACTTGATGCATAATTTGAAATAATTACAATTTCAAGCCAACAAGAGTCTGATAAAGTTTGTCATCCCATCAAGCCATGGCAACTTAAACTGTCACTCTAAGATCGCAATTCTTAATACGCTTAAAACAAATTAACATTTATATATGGTATATCCATAGGAAATATAAATGATACGTGGGCCGTTATGCTTCGTATATATTTCTTATAAATAACATATTCTTTATACAGTATTGCCCGTATACGGACACTTATATACGGACATACGGTTAATACTGTATAAAGAATATGTAACGTCACGTTCTGCGTGCTGATCCGGAACGAATTGTGCAGCAATATCTGAAAGAAGAGCCATGTATAAGTAACCTATAAAAATCTCTAATTTGGGATATTTCAAAATATTGATAATCCGACTAAATCATTTCAGCCATGGAAATTTAATTTGGATAATCTTGAGATATCGACGGCAATTCAGCCCTGGTGATTTAATAACAAGGCAAATTCTATCATTTCAAAAACTCACCATCTAAAATGCCTCTGTGACAGGCGTTTTTTGTCCGCTATGTCGTTTTGACAATGTCCAGAAAAAAAGAAAAAGAAAACGCTAACAGATATTATTGTGTTTTATACTTAAAATAAAATAATAAATATGTTTAAGAGACTATTACGGTAAGTAGTTCGTTTTTTAGTATATTTTATTGTATTGCAAACTTAAACACAGACTAAATTGAGAAACATAAATGCTCACAAAGTTTGTATAGATTGTATATTATGTACTAACTAATTGATGTTATGTATTTTAAGACAATAATAATAAAAATGTATATAAATTTAAAAACAACCAAATGAGAAATTCAAATATAAAAAAAGTATAATAAAAAAAGTCTTACATATTTCGCTGCGGTTTACAGGGTGCCGACTACCGTTGTCTTCCCTCCAAAATATATGCGGATATGGTATATTCCCTTTTTGATTTAATATTCGAATGCAAAGACAAATGATTTAATTTTTTTTTTCTTGGAAAATTTATTTTTAAATTTTTTAAATTTTTTTTTAGTAAATTTTTGTTAAATATTTTATTTTATTTTTTATTTTGTGTTTTTGCTTTCTCATTTCTCGTCTATGTTATACAAAGCCGTTATACTGTATTATTTAATTTCAGTCTAACGCTGTTTTTTATTTCACCAACATCAATAAGACTTACTCACTAAGAAATTTTTTTTTATAATTTTATGAACGCTACATGTAAAATTTAATGCGCTGGATATGCTTATTATGGTTCTCGCTAGGAGGCTGAAGTGAGTGAAAGAAATGTCAAATATCCTCACCTAGTTTTTTTGCTAGAATACAATTACATAAAAATGTAAAAACAATTATTTTGTTTTTAGGCACAAGTCAAAAATTACAAATAGTGAACAATTTTCAAATTGGTTGAAGAAAAGAAAAAGCCGCATATACATAATGTGGGTCGTGTATTCCCAAATGACGGAATACCAAAGATCGATTTAAAGGAACAATTTTGTGACTACCTATTGTTTAAATAACAAAGCATTTGACACATTTAAAATACCTATGCAGGTGCTGACCTTGATGTTAGATATTATTTAAAAAAATTGTTTGTAAATTGTATAATTAATAAATGTAACTTTATCCTGTATTTTATGTTCCTGTTGTGGTTCTCACCTAAGCGTCACTTAGCGACCTGCCATTTTGGAATTAAGGTTCTCGCCGTGAGCTTGAAGTGAGAGAGAGAGAGAAACGTTTATGATCCTCACATATAGAATTTAGTGGTGACTTGAGGCGTGAATTTTTTCTACAAATAAATGGAAGGCAGCACGAACATGTTTAAGTTTTTTTTTTACATCTGTATACAAATACATATATACATATAAAATCAATAATAATTTACGAAAAAATATTTTTTTATTCGGCACTAACCATAAATAACAAAGGTTGAAGAAATGGAAAAAATCCGGATATAGGCCATGGGTTCCCAAATATGGGAAAATCTGAAGACTCGATGAACGAATATTGGAAAATTTAACTAATTCATTTTAAAATAGTTATATAAAAATACAAATACCATTCAATTTTATTTTTAGAAACAAGCACAAACGTTAAATTATTTAATTTTTATTTATAAAATTAATTTGTCGTTTTAAATAAGTAGAAGCAAATCACCACTATAGGTGTTGGAAACTCGTAACTGACTTACTGTGTGACTTACTTATATTAAAATTCAAAACTTCTATTGGTTTAATTAGGATTACCGTTAATTTCTGTATTCAACTCAAATTGCTTCAAATCTGTATTAACCTGTTTTCCAATGGAAATTCACATATAAATCGAACTGGGAAATGTTTAATTTACCAAACAACATAGAGGAATTACTTTCCGTCGAACAAACATATAAAAAAACAGGATGGTAAGACACATGGTAATATTGAAGTCTTGACCAGTAAATGAATAAAGTAGTATAACACTATAATAATAATAATAATAACAGTGTTAAAGGCCATTACTGGCCCCTTACTGAATCAACAATCTGGCTCCAACGGTTTCGATCCTGAGCTTGGTCTTCATACTGTCTTAGACAATCTGAAGAGGCCAAGTCGTTCTCTACATCGTGGAGCCATCGTCGCCTGCAACGACCTCTGCGCCTACCATATGGTGACTCTCCTTTCAGAGATCGCTGCACAATTCGTTCCGGATCAGCACGCAGAACGTGACCGAGCCAGCGTACTCGCTGAGATCTAACTTCATGTACAACATCGGGGATCTTCATCAGATCTCTGATCTCGAAATTGTACAGAGCTCGGTATGTACCATCTATTTCGCGTTTAGGGCCGTAAATCACACGCATGATTCTTCTCTCAAATGTAAGGAGCCATCTCTCGTACTCATCCGTCAGCGCCCAACTTTCACATCCAAACATAACAACGGGCCTGATCAACGCTTTGTAAAGCTTCAGCTTCACGGCACTTGATAAGTGTTTAGATTTTAGCAGTGGCCTTAGAGGATACAAAGAACGACTGCCAGCTGCCAGCCGCACTTTAATATCCTCACCCACACTGTTATCGTGAGTGATAAGAGAGCCCAAATATTTGAACCTCCTCACTCCCTCAAACGTGTGGTGGCCACTACTAAAATCTGGTGTGCCATTGTCTCTAAAACCAGAGATCAGGTATTTCGTTTTGGACTCATTGATCTGGAGTCCAACAGAAGCTGAAAACTCTACAAGCGGGTCAAGTATTTCTTTCACTCCGTTGCTATTCAGTCCAATCACGCATATGTCATCTGCATATGCAAGCACTTGATTGGACTGGCGATATAAGATGTTGCGCTGAGGTGTTTCAGTTTTACGAAAGATGTACTCCAACATGAGATTAAAGAGTATCGGGGACAGAGCATCTCCCTGCCGAACACCCGAGTTAACTGCAAAAATTGTCGATAGCCTGTTCTCAACTTTAACACAGCATTGAGACTGCGTCACTGTCATCCTACACAGTCGTACCAATTTTGTTGGCATTCCTAGGTATTCCAGGGCGGACCACAAACTCTCTCGATTGATCGAGTCGTAGGCCTGCCGGAAATCCAGGAAAACCTGATTTACGGAGATGGATGTCTCATAATATTTAGATAGAATCATCCGCAGCGAAAAGACCTGATCGGTGACTGATCGATTCGGACGAAATCCTCCCTGATAGTCACCAACCAAGCCCTCCGCCAGAGGAGTGATTCTATCCAATAAAATGTATGACAGTAACTTGTATGCTGTGCAAAGGAGAGCTATACCGCGATAATTCTCACACTTCAAGCGGTCTCCCTTCTTGAAGATGGGGCATATCGCGGCCACTTTCCATTCATCAGGCATAACTTCGGTTCGCCATACTAATCGAATAAGGTCGAAAAGACAGTTCCACAAAGTATCCCCTCCGAATATCAAGAGCTCCGAATTAATGCAGTCCACTCCAGGTGAGCGGTTTTGTTTCATTCTCTGCATGGCCTTAGTGAATTCCTCATGGGATGGCTCCTCAGTGCAAATCTCCGCAGACTGTTTTAGAGGTGGCTCAACAACAGTCTGTGACGCATGATGAACATCAAGCAGCTCAGTAAAGTGTCCACTCCATGCGTCAAGTACTGCGTCGATGTTTACACAGAGGTTTCCATCCCGGTCCCGAATGGCGGTTGACGAAGGCCTGAAAGTATGGTGCAATCCAGTAATTCCTTTAAAAAAATTACGTGAACTACGCTCATTGCTGAGTTGTTGTACTTTCAGAACCTCGGCCTTCCACCATTCTCGCTTCTCCCGTCTACAAATCCGCTTAGCTGCCCTTCTTGCAAGAGCTGCCTTGTTTTTCCTTGCGATTGTGAGACGTTGTTGCACTTCATTATGGGCTATATTTTGTTGCTCAACTGCAAGACGACACTCGTCCCTCAATGTTGTCGCTGACAAGATCCTGATATCGTTTCTTTTGATCTTCATTTATCAGACCTTCACAGTCGAAACGTTCCATCCGTTTCGCTGTGTTCCCCGACCTGTACGAAAACTTCCACCGTAGCTTTGCAGCGACCAAATAATGATCGCTGCCTACGTATTTGGTTGCTGACCGATAAGTTCTCACATCCTGCACAACCCGAGCTCGCCCTTTTGAAATTAACACGTGGTCAATTTGGCTCCGGGATGTTTTGCGAGGATGTGTCCATGTCTCTAGGTGTATCTGTTTGTGAGGGAAGAATGTGCTTGCTACTCTAAGATCATGAGCAATTGCAAAGTACATCATTCTCTCACCATTATCGGTCGCAGTTTCGTGTCGGGAGTACGGACCTATGTTTTCACACAAGTCGGCCTGATTTCTGCCAGCTCTAGCATTAAAGTCCCCAATTACCATTCTAACATCGTGTTCGGGTATAGATCCCATCAGATCGTCCAAGTCATTGTAAAATGAGTCTTTATCTTGGGGCTGGCTGACTTCTGTGGGCGCATGTACACAAATTATCGACAGGTTGGCTAACTTCATGCGCAGGCGAAGCATACACAATCGGTTATTGACTGCTTGAAAATCCAAAACAGCCTTCTTTAGTATAACACTATACAAATATATATTTTTTTAGTATCGGAAGTCTTCATGAGTCGACCGAACCAATTTTTTTTACTGCTCACAAGGCAAGGTTGAATTATAGAACTGGATTCCCGCATATATTTCTTATTTACATATTTATTTCTTCAAATCAATTATTCAACTAATATTTGATAAACAAAGTCCAATACAATGAAAAGAAATTATTGTCAAAATTATTTCGATATGGAAAAATAGGATATAGGAAAATTTCGACATTTCATTTGTATGTATGTATGTATATAGTAATCGTCTAATATAAAATGACCCAAAAATAGCCTAATTGATGATTGTATCATGAGTTCCAAAAAATGATAATTTTTTTGTTATTCCATCTTTTATTATTGATCTATTGAATATTTAATTCCTTATAGCCTTGTATGACCCGCCAGTGTTGTGTGTTTTTTAAAAAAAAATCTTATATTAGGAATATGAAAATTGAAAAATACTCGAGATAACCAAAAAGACCAAATACAAAAGATATCAAAAATAAATAAAAAATTAGGGCCGGTAAATAAATTCCAGTGTGAAGGGAAGTAGAAAAACCAAAGCTTGTGTGATCTTAAATTCAACCGTCACATATTGCGTGAGGGGTTGAGTTGAATACGGTTACTGAATCGTAAATAATTACACATTATATTTTTGTGTTTTTTGTATAGCCTAAATGTATATACTATTTCTGGTCGTCATATGACGTAGGCAAAATATATTATATTTGTATATAATTTTTTTTAGATTTTTGGGTTCGTATATTCTTCATTGTTTAGTGTTAGTCAACTAAAATGAGGATGGGTTAACAAACCAACACAGATATTTTGTATATCGTATGTTGATGGCATTAAAGTGGTTATCAAAATGATAATAATTTCTATAAGATGAATGTCGTATTATCGACAAATGAATAATACAAGTATTCTCAATGACGATACTGAACTAGGTGATAGTCAAAAAGTTGAATACCTTAAACCAACTTAATTAACCTTATTGCTTTGATTAAACTTTATAATAAAATAGCAAAATTAATAAAAATCCATCTATTTGTTGAAGAGTAGCGTTTAAAAATAAATAAAATTAAAAACATTTTTTTATTGATTACATAAAAGTTTTTATTTTAATAATTTTTTGTTTACGTTTAAATTATATATATAAACTAAATATGTACGCTATATTCATTTATTTCGTTATTTTTAGAATCAAATATAATTTTTTATTGTTTTTTGGGAGGTAATTTCTATTTAAGGAAAAATTAAAGTGTAACGCATAATCATAAATAAATACCAAAATATGTTGTGTACATATTTAGTTATAGTGACAACGACGATGAAATTTCCTGCTTGGAAAATCAACAACAATTGTATTTTTGGTGGCTTAGTTTTGTAATATAAATAATATAACATTACATACAAAAATATATAGCATCAAACACATATATAATCAAAAAATCGTTATTTTGTGTGATCTAAATATAAGAAATAAAAATATAGGACAATTCGAACTATTTATTAATTGCAGGTCATAAACAACCGGATAGTTAATGAAAGTTTTTACTTTTATCGCTTAAATATCTATATACCCGATCAATTCAATTCAATATTATATCAAAAATACCATCTGAAATTTAAGCTTGCGACGAAATGTGATGTGAACAAACTGATAACTCTAGCACTCCTCAATCTACTATTCAGATGGAGAAACGATGAATTATTATTATCTAAATTGTATAAAGGAGAATGTACAGTTTATGAAATTCTTCAAGTTAATTGGCACACTACCATGCTCTACCAGTTCACATACATCGAGTAGACTGTTCATATTTGATAATCATATAGGAAATCATATATTGAAGAACCGCAGTTACAAATCAGGTTTGGGAATATGATGGAAAAATATTAGTTGAATTCTATCCAACAGTTGTTTTAACACATCCAAAAGATACATCTTCTTCTCAAATACAACGGAAATCATGCTTGTTCAAAAAATTTATCAAAGATTGAGATCATTTCATTAAGGACTTCAAAATGAAAATTTGAGAATAAATGTAGTGAATGTGGGAATAAAATACCAAAAATTATACGCAACTATGGCACAGTACCACTCTAACTGTTAAATGATATTAACAAAAATGATATTAACAAATATGATACTAAATAACTGTTGCAAAATATGCATTTTGGGAGAAAAAAAACAAATACCATATATCGACAGACTTAACTATATGTCAACATGTTGTTTTTTCACCCGAATAAGATACCAACAAGCTTTAAACATCTTAGTGTAACTTAAACTAGCAAAATCATGATCATGATGCTCAAGGCATTCAGCAAATTTAACAGACATTTTACAGTAACTTATGGTACAACAAAATTATCTGACATTTAAAATAAACTGACATTTAACAGTACACTAGAGACTAGAAAATTATTCGATTTTTAAAGTAAAAGTGATCAATATAAATCTTGTACATAGATTTAAATGTTCGTGCATTAATATTACAATAGAGCTTGCAATATTAATGCACGAACATTTAAATCTGTACAAGAATTATATATGCAAATATTAAACAATACATAATTACCGATTCGATGAAGTTATTTCAACAGATAAATATTATTTAAACACATCCGTATTGGTTTGCAGTATTAAACAAATTTTACAGTTTTCTGGATAAAAAAATAACCGAATCGGGTATTTCGGCCTGCCCAAAGAGTGTATAGTGGCCGGTTATAATACGTAATCAACTACTGTATTTTTGGAATTATCAAACTTTTTTGGCAATCGTGTGGAAATGTAATAATTTCAGAAGTCTCTTCTTGAAATTTATTCAAAAAAGCATTAGCTTTTTAATTATATACTCTTTTTTGAATCTGCAATTATTTTAAATATTTAATATGTATTTAATGATAAAGGACAAGGTAAATATTGACGAGTGCTTTTACCATGACAGTAATGAGACTCGTAAACATTTTAATTTCTCTATAAAGAATTTGACAGGCGGTCCTTTTTGCGAATATTCGATTCGCATCGTTTCCGGTTATAGATTCCCATTATTGCCGAAAATCTAGTACAAAAAGCCGCACGTTTCCATTAATTTAATGTATGAGTTGTAATATTTAATAATGAATTCAACCTAGGATTTCACGTACCAAAAAAAGACAGATGCGACCTGTGTGAAGAATTCAAAATCCTGAAAACCTCGAATTGTGTGCCACCAAATATGCAGATCAAATACCAAAGTCACAACGCAGAAAAAACCTACGCCACGTTAAAACGAGAAAGTGATGGACAAAGTGCAACACTAGTGGTCTGTTTTGACCTATAAAATGTAGTTAGTTGTCCAAAAGCCGAGATCAGCTGCTTTTACTACTTGAGTAAATTAAATATTTACAACTTAACTGCCCACTTTTCTACCAACAGAAAGTCAAAGCGGAAGAGGATAACCCTACATTTTCAGAAATAATCTTATGGTCAGATTCCTGCGTGCCACAAAACCGGAATTCAATTATATTCTTCGCAATAATATACTTTTCTTGAAAAATCATCCCTCTATATCAAAAATAACAATGCGATTCTCCACTCCAGGCCATTCCTGTATTCAGGAAATAGACAACGTGCATAGTTGTTTCGAAAAATTAATTCGAAACCGAGAGTTTTTTTCGCCAGTTAATTATATGAGAATAATGACCAAAGCTAAGTACAAAGGGAGACTCTGTAAAATTTTGCAGATGCGTCCTGAAGATATGAGGAATTTAAGAGATTGTACACCATATCTAATTTCAATCAAATTCCATATTCAAAATTAGTTGAATTGAAAGTTTGTCTCAAAGTTGTTCAACACCTCACTTCTGTGAATTATAAAGTATCCCATGAACCAGCTGCCGAGTTAATCACTGTAAATTTAAACATAATTCAACTCTTATTCGTGGTAAGAAGATTGGACAACAACCAGAATTTCGGGAACTAACGGAGCCAAAAATAATTAAATTGAAAACTGAGCTTCCACAATAGAAACTAAAATCATTTACTGCTATATATCTAAAAAAATTCGCCCCATTATGAAACTAAAAACAAAAAATTCGACGCGTATTTTTCCGAACGCACATGTTATCGAACAAATGCGCCATATTATGATCCTAAAAAAAACATCAAATCGAATTTTTCCAAATTATGCAATTTTTCGATTTCGGATCTTTTCGATATCCAAAAAATTCGATCCGCCGCGGGTTTGCCTTATTATGAAACTTGTTATCGAATTTTTCCGAAATAGAATTTGCACAACAACACTAATTTGACAGCAGATGTTTTTTATTTTCCGATGGGTTAGTGGATATATATCTGTGGATTACCAAATCGAAATTCGTTTTAATATTAATTAAAATGGAGAACACTGATTGATATTCTTGTAAGAATTATTTTCTAAAAGTCAATTATTGTGTGTCAATTATCAATTAATACTGTATTATGACTACTGTATTAGAATCAAAAGTAATACAATTTTCTTAAACTGTTTTAATTATATATTATATTATAATAATATATTATAACGATCAATTTTTAAAAACCACAGATTCTCCATATAAGATTTAACATTACAAAATTTTTACGGCTAGTTGAATTACATAGTTCTATTGAAAAATTAAAACCTCAGTTCTTGAATGAAATTAATAATTTTTGTTATTAATATGATTACCAGATTCACAAAAACTAATATTTCTGATTTGAAATCGATTGTGTGAGAAATGAACAACCCCAAAACTTTCAATCACGAATATCTCAAAACTACTCTCATGTTACATAGAACCCTATAATACTCGGACGACGTTTTGACAAAGTCTGAAATAATTTTCCAAATTTTAAAATATTTTTTTCTAATTTAACAAAAATAAATATTTTATTTTAGATTTAAGTTGTATGTACCTGAAATATTATAAAATGGTACAGTATTTCAGAACTGTAGAGTATTTCAAATATTATACTAATTTGTAGATTATTTCAGAATCTGGTGTAATATTTCAAATACAAATTAAAGATCAACATTCTCGATGAGCGTAATTAAATCAGATTTTTTGAGAAAATGTTTCAAATTAATCAGAATGGTATTGTAAACGATATTAACTTTGTGAGAATTTAACACATGCCATATCATCATTCCATGACCTAAATAACATGTACATATTATATTCACTAATAACAATTATAGTTAAAAATTATCTTATCTTACCATCATTTATTTTCTAAACAAAAAGCATATACGGTACGATTCATTAGAATTTCAATTTTCTATCCACGTTTCGCTATATACTCGTATAACGTACTATGGATAATTTTATAAAAATTTCATTCATCTATAATGTATTAAAAGTACATAAAGAAATACAATCATATATATTATACATGTATTTAAAAACTCAATTAATTACAAAATATTGATTTTTATTATTGAAGAACACATTTTATGCAAATATGCTATTTACGTTTATCCCCCATATTACAATTTTATAACGAGAATGAACAGAACAGAACGCAGAACAGAAACGCTCATTTCCATAAAATCAATCAATCATCGAAAGCAAAAACAAAAATGTTCCTTTTCCATTTTACGTATACTTCTTTCCACCATTATATTTACGTCCATTCAACATTTCCATTGTAAGCTTTGTATAGTCCTTAGACTTTGTCTATAGATACGATATACGAATATGTAGAAAATACTCAATCATTCTTCTTCTCATCCGTGTCCAGTAGATTTGGATGTAATTTTGTTATTGTTGTATATTATTGGATTTTCGTGGAGATTAATGGCAATTTTTATTTGAATTTACTCAAGATCATTAGTTAATTTTCTGAACCCTGTATGTATAGTATATATATAATATATTTTTATTGTTAGTGTTATACATATCAGACTGTCAGACTATTTTAAGTTTAGAGTTTATCATATTAGAATGAACGTGAAAAATATTTATATACCTTTCGAGTGATAATGAATGACTTAAAAATTTGTATTGTAATTTTAAACGAAACATATAATAATATTAATTTTTATATACTCATAAGTTTTTTACAACTATGCACACATATACATATGTATGTTAATCATAAACTATCACGCATTTGTTTTGCATTGCCATTTCAAAATTATCTTACCTGTGTTTTATTGGTTCAATTGGGGTAATTCATCTGTATCACTAGAATGACAGCAAATCTACGTTATTTTACGTAAAAAATGAACAATGTATTAATCAAGTGTTAAGACCAATTTAATTTTGTAGTTGATAATGAAAAATCCAAACTTACATATATCAATAAAACGGCTGATCCACTTCGTGTTAACTTTGTTTTACCCAATTCGTACTATTAAATATTTTTCCATTGTTCTTTTTCATCTGACATCGTTCACAGTAAAAACAAAATTTATCAAGGACTACTAATTTTTATGTAATTTTTCGTTATTTAGTTTCGACTGTGATCGAATACGAAATATGAGTGTAACTGTGTACATACATATGTATTATGTGTAGAAAGTATGTATGAATATTTTTTTTATGATTTGCTAAAATTATTTACATAGACACTATCTAAAATATCAGTACGATAATAATTTTATAAACTAAAAAATTCAATTTTCATACATATTTGGAATTTTTCAGTATGTACTAAAATGAAGAAATGTGCTACATGCGATAATGAATGAAACCGTTCGAATGCAATGAGATAGGGCCAGAATGAATCACTAAATTCCATATATTGTAAAACCTCCAACATTTCTCTCCATCTTTTGTTTTGATTTTGTTAATATACATACGTTAAGTATATTTAGTAATAATACAATTTTATACCAATTGAAATCGAAAACTTTGCATTTTTAATTTATAAGATAATTTTTAATTTTTTTTTATTTATACCGGGTGAAAAAATGTATTATTACAACTGACTTTATTCTAAGTCATCTAGTAACTTTTCTATCATAATTATAATAACAATTGTTGGTAAATAGCCACACGGCTAGTCCCAGAAATTAAAACTATTTATTTATATAAATATTTCCTATAATAGTAATTTTATGTTCCATTCACTAGATCAATTGGTTTGGTCCTTTGCAGACGTCTTACTGGTAACGGTCTGTCCCGCATATTGCATATCTCGATGTTTTCGTGCTGTCGGAGGCGTGAATCATGCTTGAGAGCATGATACGTAATAACTTCATCGATGTATTCCATTTTTAAATCTCGATGGAGATCTTCATTTCTAATGTACCATGGAGCATTTACAATAAACCGAAGTACTTTGTCTTGGAACGTCTGTATCATCTTGATGTTCCTGTTCTTGGTACAACCCCAAAGCTGTATACCATAGGTCCATACCGGTTTCAGTATTTGCCGGTATAAAAGCAACTTATTGTGTATAGATAGTTCAGAATGTCTATCTAAGAGCCAATACATCTTCCTATACTTCATGTTCAGCTCTTTTTTTCTTTTTGACATGTTCTTTCCACCTCAACTTGGCATCCAGCGTCATACCTAGATATTTTGCCGTATCTGCATAGGCAACTTCTTTAGAATGGGATTCTATTAGAAGTATTTTTATTAGTAAAGTTCACATGCACAGATTTAGTTTCGTTCAGTTTTATCCTCCATTTTTTCATCCAATTGTTGACTGAATTTGTCGATTTTTTTTTTCAATTTGTTAGTAGCTTCTTCTACATTGTTCTCAACTGCCAAAATTGCAGAATCATCAACATATGTTTTAAGATCATGATTACCTCTGCCACCTTCCATTGCCTTGAACCGTATCTTAGTCAACACAGCGTTGATTATATGGAGAAGTTTACGTAACGCTTTATTTGGTAATTCTTTAATGATTTGTCCGGTTATAAGGTCGTACTCAGGAGATTTTTTCATGTTTAAATTTTGAATTTCCTCTTTTAGCGCTTGTAGAGATAGATTTTGTATTTCAAGCTCATCAGATCGTTTCAGTAGGTTAACATTTTCATCCGCAGTTTGCCTGGGTAATGGTTGAAACGTTTAAAACGCAAACAAGTCAGCTTTTTGTTTAGCGCTTCGAGCTCAGCTTCCATCCTCACTTCTAATTGGTGCCGTCGAATTTGTTGGTCTCTTTCTTACTTTCGTTGCTTTCCATAAGGAATATTCGGTATGTTTTTGGCTAGTAAGTGACGACAAATATGTACGTCTTATTGATTCATTCTTAACTGTTCTGATCAGAGATTTCAACTTGTTACATAGGTTATTAAGGACGGTTTTATTTTCCTTGGTTCGATTTATTTGCCAAGACTTTCGAGCTTTACGTTTCTTTGCCACAAGCTCTGTTACTTCAAGTAGATAGTTTTTACAGTTGTTGTTATTTGTGTATTTGAAAGATGTACTTTGCCACGCAGCTTGTTGTATGTTTTCTATTAGCCTCTCTACTTCCTTTTCGACTTGTATAATGTTCCTTATTGGTGTTTGAAGATTGATGTTTTGTTCTAATATTTCTCGAAAAATTTTCCAATTGGTATTATTATTGGACAATCTCGCTGTGTGGTAAAATCTGTACCCACGTATTCTGGCATATGAGGAGTTAGTAAAATGGTTTTCAGAGATTAGACAAATATCAATTTTTTGTTTAAATAGAAATATATCCAGCTCGGGGATGTGTTGGATCAGCCCATTCCCATTCCAAATTACTATTTTGAGCGTTTGTAAATGTATTTTTATTTTTATTTTCTAGTCGTGTTGGATGATGACAAGTTTCTCAACTGTTCAAATATGAGTTTATTGGTCGCAGCCTGCACATCAAATTTTTTATTTAGAGCATCTATGCATTTCAGGACATCTATCAAAATTTGGCCGTCGTTGCTATCCTTCGCTTTTGCCTGTTTGCCTGGTCACCTGTGCATATGATTATTTTCCTCGTAATTTATATAATGCCCGATTTGTCTGTTGATTGGTCGGGGCTTCACTAGTAGGGTTTCTACGGTTTAGATCAGACTTTCTAGCGCGATTGCTTATATTTTTTAATTCTTTAGTTTCTTCACAGCCACGGTATTTAGCTGGATTTTGGCCCTTACAATTAATGCATTTTGCAGCTGAGTTCCTATATAATGTACAGCTCGTAAGGTGGATACCAGCCCTGACATTTTTTGCATTGGACTATCAGTAGAAATTTTTCCTTCACTGGTTCTATTCTGATTTTCATATTTTGAATTGCTCGAATATCATGATTTTTTTGAATATTCTCCTCCTTGCAAACGTTAGCATGAAAAGCGGTAGCCCGAGTTTTGTGACGATACTGTTGCCTTTATCATCTACCATTCTCTCTTTTTTAATGATATTTGCAGCATCCTTAATGTCGAATCATTTACTCTGCAGCTCGGCAATTATATCTTCACTTTCGCATGTTTGATGTAGTCCTCTAGCCATAACCATAGTTGGTCTTTTCTGCTTGTCCTCATATGTATTCCACTGAACTTTCTCAGCATTAAGCTTCATAGAGAGATTTCTATAAGTATCTGAGTTTGGAAGATTTACCTTCCAAACATCATTATTTAGTGCTACTAGCTTGAAATCCTTGCCCGTAATTGAGGTCATCAGAGCCTTGCCAGCCGGATAGTCTTTAATTTCAACTATGTTTATTGGTGGAGGCTGTTTTTTTTCACTGTGTTAGGAATTTCATCGTTGCAGTGAGTAGTTGGTTTACTTGACGTTGATGTTTGCTTTCCCTGCTCAACATATTCTGGCGATGATTCTGCTTTACGTTTCTTTCTGGGCTTGTTTTTTTTCACGATCCAATCAGGTTCCCTTGCCACTTCCTCTTCATCGGAAAGTGCCATGTTGAATTGGGCGGTTTTTCTTGTGCTTCATAGTATCCACTGGGAATTGGTTCCTATTTCTCTTCCGAGTTCTTCTTCGTCTGTGTAATATTCGTACAGACTTGTTTTTTTTTCTTTACCTGATTCGATGATCGTTTTCAGGTTTTCATTTTCTCTCTATAATATGGTAATTTCATTACTCAGCTTTGAGACCACCTTTTCTAGGCTTTTTAATTGGTTATGAAGTGTGCTTTAATATCTCCCAAAATCATATTAATATCTCCTAGAACTAACGAGTTGCTACTTTTTTCTGGGGATCTTCTTATATTTGGTCTTCTTTGGAACGGGTTTGATGTTCCGTGGTTATACACCAGATGGCCTCCTCAGAATCCATAGAGGCCAGTCTCCATAGAGCGTGGATTTACCAATGTTGATATTGGTGTACCCACCTTAATTTTAAAAAAAACGCATCGACCCAATAATTTTGGCCGGGAGTCTATATAAAATAATTAAAAAGCAGCTAACACTGTACTTTTTGATTATTTTATTTTTATTTTATCGTTTACTTTATCGATTTCACGTCCAAATCCTGCAACGATTTAAAAGTGAATGATAATTTTTAATGATTAAACAAAAACTCATTGGTTATCGTGTTCTAATTTTGCAACATCTAAAAATGCTGTTGAACAGTTCTTTTTTTTTTCTTCTAAAGACAAGAAAGTAAGACTTTCTGTTTTTAATAGCTACTCGATGAACTTTTTCCACGCTTAATTTCTTAATTAACGATAACGGGTAAATTTCCAAATTGTTTATTTTTTAATTTTGGATGTAGAATTTTATTATTCTGAATTTAAAATTTCGTACAAATATATTATAATTATAAATTATCATTTGAACGTTGATCGATTATGTATATTTGTCAAATAGAAACTGATTAAGAAAATAAAACATGATTATATTTAAATATAGAAATGCATTCAGCGCACGCATTTTTTAACCGGTATTCATTGTTGAATGATAAACGACACAAAACATTTAATTAATTATGATTGATCGAACTGGTATCCGATGAATTAATGGATTTTCATTATGACCGTAAACATGCTAACACGCCTAGATAGAAATTTCATGTACACATTATATTGTGTGTGTGTGTCTAATTTAATGTTTTACTGCATGACAATGTAGCGGGAATTTTATATCACTAAGGAATACATACCCACATCAATTTGTATTTCACGTTTTAGTATTAAGGAACCAATTTTTGCTAGTCCAAACATTATTACACGACAGTATTTTTTATTTATACGAATTAGTTGGTACTAGTCAAAATCAATGTTAAACTACACTGTAATACTATCATGTAGACTATTAAATCGAATGTATAGAATTTAAATAAGTAACAATCTTGATTAAAATATATGTACATATATAATTTGTCGATTTGTATCATATGTAACACGTTAATGTTATGCAACGTTATAGGTTTTATATTGTATTGTATACCACAACAGTAATGTCATGCAATCATAGACCAGACCTAGTAACGGTCGTACAGAGTTGAACTACCGCTTTCGGAATTTTATCCCTAGCTAATATTATCAGGATAGGTTTTTTGCTGGACTCCATTACCTGACATTTATATAGAACATACAAAATCTACACGGTATTTAATTCTACAATAATTAAATTTTGTAAAAATTCGTTTATTTTATGTTTTATTTTACATAATATAATATGTATAATTCCAATTTGCGAGTAATAAAAAACTGTAACCCCAAAATAAATCGTACAAAGTTTTCTTATATACATACATAGCTAATTGATTTACAGTCCATCGTAAAGATCAAAAAAAAAGCTCTGTCATGTAATGATTTCATTGAACTAAACCTAGTCGAACAATTGTGAGGATTTTGTAACGGAAAGTGTGTTGAAGATTTAAGAATACGAACAATAATGTTATAAGCGTTGATCGTAAAACTATAAACCACTCGATAAATCTTTCATTTGCGTCTTTTTGAAGTCACTAATTTAAGCTGATGTTAGGAAATGCATTGAGAAAATAGTTACAAACATACCGTTAAAGTTAGCCGATAATTTCCCACCGAAAGTTATAAGAATTAGTAATGCAGATTATATTATTAATATGACAGCCGATAAAAAATGTACACTGAGAAAAAATGTATCTTAAAAACAAAGGATTCTACTTTAATTTAAAGAATTTTTGCCTATAGATTTTGCGCAAAACTTTTTTGATTTTAACTTAAAGAATCCGAAAAGTTTAAATCAAAGTTTATTTTATCATTTGGAATAAGCTATTGTGAAGTAAAAACAAAGGATTTTAGGTTATATGGCAATAAAAATAAAGCAATGAAGATTTTGATTTTAAGGTTATCGTATTTTCATTTAAAACATTTTGAACCTTTGTTTTTCTCCTAAAAATGTTTGGGCTTTAGCTCAAAGAATGAAAACTTTTGAAAATTATTTTTCATTAGGTTTTGTTTTGAAGGACTGTAGTATTTGTTTCCAAACATACTTTCAAAGGGTGGTTCCAAAAATGATTTGTATCCAATTATTTAATAAAAGAAAAATGTTTATTTTGAAATTCGTTTAATTATAAAATTTGAATAAAAAATACAAAATAATATTAATACATTTTTAAATAAAAGTTAAATCCGTTCCTCTTATAATTTTTCATAACAATTAATATTATATTATATCATTCTTTTTGTCATTGCGATTAAAGAAATAGTACAACTTTTTTACAAACCAATTGACGGGTATTCTTTAGCTCTAATAATCTTGCGGCCTTTACTCAAATAACAAGAATTGACCTGCAAGCTACTTATATGTAGGAAGTTAATCAACATTAAATCTTTTTAAAAAAATTAAAAATTTTTAAAATCTTTAAAAAATTTTAAACAATTAACACCAAAATTAATGTAAGTATATATTTACGACAAATTATCTCAAAAATTGAAAAATTGTAATTTATGTATGCAAACACTTCTACTATACACTTTAGAATTGCAAAATATTTATAAAATAATATGTTTAATGCACTTTTAATTGATACACGTTATAATATCGACGACTTACTGCTGATCGGTATAACATGAAATGGTAAAACTTGCTCACTTAACGGTAAATTTCATAAATAAATAATCAAAACATTTGTAAAGCCATAAAACTTTAGTTTAAAGTATTCAAGATTTTGACACTGCATATAATTGGTTTTAAACGTTGAGATTCTTTTATCTAAAGAATTGAAAATCCTTTATATTAAATAATCATAATTTTAAGAAAAGCTTCTTTTGAACCAAAGTACATATCCTTTGAATATAAGGATTTTATACATTTCACCTCTAATATAACGCCATGCATTAAACATTCGATAACAAAGATTTTTAATGTTTTGAAATAAATGGTACTTTCATGTATATTTTCTTTAAAACAAAGAAAATTTTGCTAAAGAACTGATCCCTTTGAAATAAACACTCAAATTTTTCTCAGTGTATATAGCCGAAACTTCTCAGCTGATAGTTTCCAGCCAATATATGTCGATAAAGAAGATTTTTATTCTTGGATAAAAATGATACGATAAATCGAATTTTAAAGACAATTTTTATTAATATACTATAGGGTAAAGTTCCATATGGTGATCCTGGGAAATTTAGATTTTCCAAAATCATATGTAAATATGTAATAAAAAATTTATAAAAATGCAGAGTGTAGAGAGTTATGTCTGGAGATGTAAAATTTGATTTATAAAAATTCATCTTCAATAGAGTGTTATGTCTATGAATACGGCTTGTATCTATTTTTTACATAAGATTTTGAAAAATCTAAATTTCCCAGGATTCCCACATGAAACGGATACTAAAATAATTTTTTACTTAATAGCTATTGACGATTGTAAAAGTAGGCTAAGCCCCTCTCGCGGAAAAAATGATTATTAAGTGTGTGTGCCAATCGAAGTTAAAAAGTTAAATTTTTTAACTGTTTTGAAAATAAAAAAAATGTCCTCACTTTTTAACTGGTTTGCTGTACCAATTGGAACCAGTTAAAATTTATGACGTTTAACATTTTTTGCTGTCGGCGCAATTTCGTGAATTTATAATTTCATTTTAATATAAGATTTATGAATTAAAATAAAGTTGAAATCTTATAAACATTAAAATGAGGAAAGGTTTTATAAAATATTTGCCTAATTGCTGCAAATTATACAAAAATTTAATTGAGGTTCTGTCAAAGTACCAAAAAAAAACTTGCATTTTATCGCGTACAAAATATTTACAAGTTGGCGTGGATGTAACCAAATCAAAAATTTTAACTGGTCCGAGACCAGTTAAAATTTTTGTGGTGAATAAATTTTGTTTTTTTTAACTTTTTATGCCCTTTTTACTTCGCTTGGCACACACACTTAAAAGAACGATCCATTTGAAGTTTGTGTTGCTGTTTTTGTATTCAAAATTAGGTGGCTGTGTGTTTTTAAACGTCAATGGATAGATAGTTTTATTTTAGAAAAATCCCGTTACGTGGAATTCGTGATGCTCCAATCGTCAATTACCAAAACACTTCAAATCAAGCCTTCCCCAGACATAACACTCTAAAGACTAAATTTTTATACATTTCTCATTAGTTAAAGTATTAATAAAAAATATTTCACAAATATTCAAATATATTTCACAAAATACCAAAATTTTTAATTGTACTCTTTTATTCAAGAATTAAAAATCTGCTTTATCGACATATATCGGCTGGAAATTATCGGCAAATTATAGTAATATGATAGAAAGAGAAAATATACTTCAACTATAATGTTCAGTTCACAACAAATAATTATATTCTTTATCGATTGTTTTCGGCTGCAAATCGGCTAACTTTAACAGGGTATTAGAAACTCGTAGACGAGTTATATAATCAGTGTTATCACAAAACTCGATAGGAATTTTATTCCTGTAGGAAATCATATTCCTACAAAACGGAAATTGCTATCACAGACTTTGTAGGAGTTTCAAACTCCTGTAAGAAAATAATTTCTTATGCAAGATATAGTTCATTTCTCGGAGTTATAAAAACATCTGATAAAAATGGATTTACATTTGACAAAAATATTTCAAATTTTTTTAAATTATTGAATTGTGAACATTATATAATTTAATTAATTAAATAATGTTCACAATTCTATACCTTAACTGATTTTCATCAATATCGTTTTTAAAATAATTTTTTTTTCTGCCACAAGTCTATATATGCAATATCAATAAATATGTATTACAACACAAGGATGTTATATCTAAAACTCTTTGGGAAATCATAAGTGGATTTTGAGTATGATTATGATTTACTTTACAACGGTTCGATGGAGTTTTAAACTTATAGTAATTTTTAAATCATGAAGGTTAGACTCACGGCAAATTACTACTAGATTATCATCGTCTTCTTATAAACATAATTTATTGGTGTTCCAACTGTTCTTCACAGTTCTGTAGATCATCAGATCATTTGCAAACACTAAGAACTAAGAACTCAGAATGTTGTATTATTTCAGAGATATCGTTTATTTAAAGAAAATGGCTTTTTTTCGACCATATAGTACTGTTACGATCGTGGCGACATCTCTATTTGAGTAGAGACACTACCGTAATACTGTTATTAAGTTGATGTCTCTAGACTATTCAGGGTATAGTCTAGACACTCTCGAATATTCTAGAAGGTTAGAATATGTGGTATAAATACGTGATGGAATTTTAAGAGTAATATAGTAATAAAAAGGAAAAAGTGAAAGTTAAGTGTAATCAAAGTGTAATAAAGTGTTATTAAAGTTTAATATAGTGTTGTTAAAGTGTAGTAAAATAATTATTGTGAAGTTAAATAATTAAGTTAAATAAATGAATTAATTAAATTAGTGTTTAGTGTAAATATTCGGAAATAACTAAATTAATGGCTGCTATTCAAGAATCCAATTTGGAAATGAAACAGTCTTTTGAGTAGTCAGTTGAAAAGTTTCGTAATCAGAAAATTGAATTGTCCTTCGATCGGTCAAATCAAGAAATTAAGGAAATTAAACAGTCAGTGAGATGTATACAAATTTACATGAAGTTCATCAGATGTATACCAATTTACATGAAGAAGTAGAGCAAATTGAGCAGAAATTACAAACCAACATCCAAGTGTTGGAACAAAAAGTTCTTAACGGTAATGGAAAATTGCAAACCGAGGTGAAAGAGTTGCAAGAGAAAGTTCTAGAAGAAACTTTTATGTATCGAAGTGAACGGAACAGCGTCACCAGTATTTCAGCCAATTCAAGCGATGAAATTTAAACCACCGATAATCGATGGTACAACATCTTTCGCAGAAAGATGAGCTGAAGAGCCGATATCAAAAACTCAGAGAAACTCTTTAAGAATATTCATGTTGTCACATTCACCTGTCGAGCGGCTAGTGCATTTGGCAATACAAATACGTCTCCCGATTACATGGAGAGAATTAAGAGGGACACAATCATGGATTGAATACGGGATCCAGAGACGCGCAAAGCAGTAATGTTGTCACCCAAAGTGACTTTCGCGAAGACTATCGCTTGTGCGTAAATAAACGAGACTGCACATGGCATCATAAAACCGTCACTTAAAGTGCGACGAGTAGAAATGGATGTCGGTACCAAGATTTAGAGAAGGTGGTAGCAAAATATAATGTTGGGCATGTGGCAGGATGAGTCACATCTTACGAGATTGCCGTGAAGGAAGATGGACTCGACCAAGATCTCGAAATCCAAAACGGGTCCCATATCACGAAATTGTCGGGAAATAAAATGGAGACGGGTGGAATCGCATTCTCTGGTGCATCGAGGATCGGATAATGTGAAAATTGCGAACCAGAAGGAAGAACAGGAGCATGAAGAAGCAGTTGGACTACGAAAAGTCAGCTGCTACTCCATCCCTATAACAAGATTGGGACTAGGAGGAGACGGTTTAACAGTTAAAGGTGAGGTTGACGGGCAGAATTGTGTTATAACCCTAGATACAGGGGCAACTGGAAAGTTTGTATGAGAATGTCTAATTAAGGGAAGAGTGCAACCAGTTAATGGGTTGAAATTACGGCCACAGGAGAGGATGCCGTCATAACGGGCAATAAGATTGCAACAATAAAGATCGGCAATACTCAGTTCCAACACGAAGTACTGGTCGCAAATATAGTGGATGAAGTCATTTTGGGGATGGACTTAATGAGGACTAATAGCTTCGTGATGAATGTGGGGCAGGGAATATTGGATTGTAACAGATTCGAGTTGCCACTTCGTATAGATGATGCCGGAGCAACAATCAGGGAAGTAGTAATGGATCACCAGGAAAACCATCCCTCGAACTCGAAACAGTTGCACGGGAGAAAATACGAGTGTCGCGTAACCGAATAAAGACCCGGAGGGACGTGTGAGTAAACAACAGTGGTTTCAAAGTAGGAGATTTAGTATGGTGTAACAATTTGCAATGGAAGAGGGGTTTTACAACGAAGCAGCAACTTTTATGGGACGGGCCGTACATCGTCATAAAATGGATAAACGACGTGGTTTAACGGATTAGGAAACGAGAGGAGAACTGAAGCTGGTGCACTTGGAGCGATTAGCGCTCTATAGGGGAGGTAAATTGGATCATGTTCGAGACGAATCAGGATTAGGTTGGGCTAATGTTACGATCGTGGCGATATCTCTTTTTTGAGTAGAGAGACTACCGTAAACGTAAAACTGTTATAAAGTAGAAAGTCGATACTCGAATATTCTAGAAGGTTAGAATATTTGGTATAAATACACGATAGAATTTTAGGAGTAAATTAGTTGTGTTTTAACCGTGAGAGTGCTAATAGTAATAAAAAGGAAAAAGTGAAAGTTAAGAGTTGTTAAAGTTGAATATAGTGTTGTTAAAATGTAGTAAAATAACTATTGTGAACTTAAATAATTAAGTTAAATAAATGAATTAATTAAATTACTGTTTAGTTTAATTATTCGGAAATAAATAAATGTAGGGTGTTCTAGAATTTACATTTTATTCACAATCCAGTGATCGAACCTTGTTTGGCAAGACAAAAACGTAACAGTACACTTCATGGTTTAAAAATATAAAGCATTTGGAACACCAAATTTGCGATAAAACAGCCGTGATGGCAATGTTGAAAGAGTCGCATTTTAAGTTAAACTCTTTGGTGTAGTTTGGGTATATTATGATATTAGAGATTTCATAAAAGATTATTTTAATGTTCTAAAACTCATCCTCCCTTGTGATTAACTAATTAACAATCTGTGACTAATTACAAATAAAAAATCTAAATAGTAAAAAAATCTGGTTAATGCATTGTAAAACCATAATTTATTTGATTGACAATATTATCTATGAATGACTAACCTAATGAACCATTTAGACAAAGTCGGCGATATAGCTGAAAATATTGGCGTGAAGCACACGGAATAAATAAAAGTAATAAAAAAATTTCAAAAACTTTAGCAGTAGCATGTTGTAGAATCTTGCATTGGCTGAAACTAGTAATTATAAATTATATTAAAAAAATCTGGAATACCTGAAAGTTTTGGAATTGTCTTTCTATCCTCGATTGAGTTTGCGTCATCAACGAAAGTACAAGTTTCGTTAAGTGAGCTTAGTAGTTGATATACGTCCCAAAACATCATAGTCAGAAAATATATGGGAGGGCCTAAAATATCAATAGCCATAACAAATATTACACAATACGCTCCCTACTTATGTTGAAAAAAACGCGATACATTTCAATCCAAACCATACAATATGCTGTATAATATGTAGATTCCAATTAAAAATTATTGTGTTTAATAAAACAATTTAATTAATGAATCCACTACTTAAAAATAATATACCTATATACATACAAAAGCACAGTAATAAATAATTATAGACAACATACGATACAAATCCTGTATACAGTTGGAATAAAATAATAAGGACAGTATATGTAGTTGCATATTATATATGTATATAATAATGAAAACAGTAATAATAAAAACGAATCATGGATTATAAATCTTCTTAATCTCACATACCTGACACCTGTACAATATGTCATGAACAATATTGTTTGTTCTCTCAGTTTATAAAATGAATACAATTACACAACTAGTAGAATTGTTTACACATTGGTTGATATTGCTTATCCTACAGTTTTTATGATTGTACTTCCTCAAACTTTATTTACCCTGAGAGGCTGAGCATAAAAATCCAAAAAATGGTAGACTACATTTTGTTCAACGTATATAGATATTTACATTAATACAATACGAGTATGTAAATAAAAATTGTATTGTATAAAAAGGAAATGATGTTATGCTGATAATGTTACCATGGTACATATAGTGTATGCACATATCATACATAAATATGTGAATGTACATATGTATCTATATTAAGGTGACCAGATATATCCTCTTCGTTAGATTGTTGATTTGATTTTCTGCAAATATATATTATACTCTTTTGGGTTTTGGCGAATTTACTAAATATCGTTATTTAAATCACATTACTCCAATGCGCACTTCTTATTATTATCTTTTTTTTACCATAAATTTCGGTCCATCCCGTTCGAACTACAGTTACCGGTTTTTCACTTTTAACTGTCATAATTTTGCACTAAGGAAATGTCAAAACATTTTCACGAATGGTGCTGATTTCCAGCTCATATTTAGTTATTGTTTGGCGGTTATTTTCTCGAAGGAGTAGGGTTCTGGTCACCTACATATTATATTCTATGTACATATTATATACATATGCTAGCATATGTATGTATGTAGATGTACATACAAACACATATTATGTGGAATATTTAAGTTATTATGTCTTTTAATTTAATTTACTTATAATTTTCTTTTTATTTTGCTTCCTTCCCTTTACTGAATCTATCGTTTGTCTATTTATCTACCTACACACATGGTTTTTATGAATTCATAACCAATTTGTTTTTGTTTTGTTGTAATTTAATAAAATTTTCAAGCATTTTATTGAACTGATTTCTCATTTACCTATACATACATAAATATCATCATTGATTTGGATTCAATTTTATTACTCGTTGTTATTTAGGTTAATTGTATATATAAAAATCACTCTGACCTTCTGCAAGCATGAAATGATTTTTGTTCATACAACAAACGAATAAAATAGATTATAAAATGTTATATTTAAAGGACACAAGAAGTTTCTAAATTTAAAATATTTACTTATATACCGATGGTTTAGCAACATAAATGATCTAAACAAAAATGTTCAATCATTTAATATTGCAGGCAATTTTCCATTATGATAACCAAAATTGATTCTAATTAACAAGTGCCGGGGTACGGAAAAAATATAATCTACAATAAGTTCCAATCATAAGGATCAAAATAAATCATCTGCTAGACCAAAAAAGAGCAACTTCAAACATTGCAATGCCAACTTTTTATTTGGGAGAACAAATTTGTTTCTGATATTCGATAATCCTGATATTTGACAATCTTTCATGCCGTATTTCCTTTACGGTTTTAAAGTTATGCGGATTTTTTATACAACTTTTTAAAACGAATTTTTTATACGATTCAGAAATTATGCGACTTTTCCATCTAATTATGCGATATACACCGTTCGACACTTTAATGCTATCGTCATAGCGTGACCTGAAGAATTGCATTTCTGGGTATCAGGAACTTCTAAAATATATTCAAAAATCGTCGCAAATTTTAATAACAGATTTTGTTGTCAAAGAAGCAAAACCACCAGCCGTTGAAATTTGCACTGGGGATGTAATGAGATAGAATAAATTTCGTCATCTGAATTGTTGACTATCTATAGCAGCGATTATAGCGATTTCGTACCAGTTCACAAACGGTCGCGGACATTGCCAACAAGTAAGATAATGACTAGGTGTAAATTTCATTTAATTTCTAAGAAAAGTGAAATTATAAACTAATTTTCATTAAGGACTCGTGATTTCAATTTGTTTTAATTCTATAACTCTCCTTTCTTCAAACACTTTTAGGTACCCACCATAATCCTCTCCGAGAAGGGTAACATCGTCCTTTTTATGCGATTTTTTGGTTATTTATTTGGATTTATGCGGTTTTCTAAAATTATGGAACTTATGGAAACCAAATGTTGCATTCTGTTTGGTAAACCGAAACACAACAGACTTAGTAAAATCAATTTTAAACAAACTCGGCTATAACACGATATATTGTTGATATGGCAGTGGGTCTAAATATTACCTTGGCACCGAGTATAATGAAAATTTGTAACACCTGCCATCTTGAAATTAAGAAAAGATCTGAATATGTTGACATGGTTGATGTCGGCACTGCTGAACATCAAAAAAAAAAAAGTTGTCGCCCTAATTATCATCCTCACCATCGTCAATAACATTAGAGTCAGCAGCATCATTTTATTTTTTGAACAGAATGAATTTTATAAATGAATAAATGAATTTTCAGCAGGCGGGCTGAACAAAAACAAAAAGAACTTCTGCCAACTGTCTGAATACAAGGTAAGTCATGGCTTTGCTACTGAATGGCATTTCTTGGCAACATCTCATGGAAAACTTCCTTGCGATAGAATTCGAGGTTCTTTCAAGCATAATACGATGAAAGCCAGCTTTCAGCGACCATACGGTGATCAAATAATGAAAGCGCAACAACTATTCGATTGGGCTACAAAAACTTACTACAAACCAAAAGTACAAAAGCGTGGCACGATTGATAGTATATAAATTGATTCGGTATAAGCCATCCAAACTCCAATTTACCATTGCTTTGCTCTCATTATAGTAACAACCACATCAGAGCGCGTTGATTTTCCAATTCTGATAGTTTTTATGATTTTAAATTAAAATAACCTAACTTTATATGTTATAATAAATTAAGGTTATTCATAAAAACTGTATACGTAAGAAGCAAAACATGAATTTCGAAGTTGGGAATTATTGGCACCGCGGCTGTTCTTGACGAAACGCATTTTGAACGTCCAATGTGGCCATTTTTTCGAGCACTGCTGGTCGTATGTCACGAATACCACGAACAATGCTGGCCTCCCAGGCGTCAATTGTTGCTGGTTTATCAGCATAAACCAGTGACTCCACGTGACTCCAACTTATCGCCAAATTTTGAGTTTAATAAGTCGATGGTTGCGGTCGCTGTCCGGATCAATGTCATCAATATTTTCAAACAAAAAATCATTGATTAAGCCCCAATTCCTGCGAACGACGACGAATCGATAAATTTGGATCTTCTTCCACACTTTCGTTTACAGTGCCGATATTCTCTTCAGTACGCACATTCCTTCGACGTGTTGATGTTATTGCATCCTCTAGAGAGTATGTGGTATGAAATCTATCCACAGTTCGACGGATGGCTTGCTCAGATGGACGATTATGTGCGCCATAAAAATCTCGAAGTGATCTATAAGTTGCGAAATCGACGACTGATTTTCAAAGCAAATTTTAATAATTTCGTAGCGTTGTTCAAGCCTGAGACTATTCATGTTGATTTGCCAGAGTATACTGAGATCTGCTGGAGGATATTTAAAATTTAATTTGTTTTATTTTTACCAATTTCAAGTTCTATCAGGCTTATAAAAACACCCTTTATTTGGCCGTATTTGCTGTGAGTTCAGATAGATTGGTATGAAGTTAACTTTTTTGTTGGTGAAGTTGACGTGTATGGATTTCGTTTCGTTGATTTCTGTGTCCAGCTACATATTTCATTAGTGGCATTTTATAATTTACCAGTTGACTCTTCTATGCTATCTCCAATTGCTAGGATTGCAGTATCATCCGCAAATGTTGCAATGTTTGTTTCTTTTGTATTTGGTACATCTCTTGTATAAAGTAAATACAATATTGGACCACCCAATACGCTTCCTTGTGGAACTCCAGCCGATATTTGTTTTAGATCAGAGTACTCATCTTCAAATTTAACGCGAAAGTATCGTTCAGCTAGATAAGATTTTAATATCTGGTAAAATTGCTTTAGCAGGTCTCGGTGTAGTTTATACTCTAGTCCTCGGTGCCATACTTTGCCAAAGGCTTGTGCTACGTCCAAGAAGACACTTGAACATATTTTCTTCTTTTCCAGTGTAGTTCCAATTAAGTCGGTAATTCTATGCACTTGGTCTATAGTAGAGTGCCTCTCTATAAAGCCAAATTGATGTGAAGGAATAAGTTTTCTTTCTTCTATTACTGATTTTAACCTTTTAACGAATAGTTTTTCGAACAATTTTGAAATTGTAGGAAGTAGCGAAATTGGTCTATACGAGGTTTTAAAGTTAGGGTGTTTATAAGATTTTGGAATCATAATCACCTCTCCCACCTTCCACTGTTATGGAATGTATTTGAGTCGAAACGCCGCATTTATTACTTGGAGTAGTTTTCAGGGTGTTATTTAACTACTTGTCCTGAAATTAGGTCATAACTAGGTGATTTTTTTGAGCTTAAGTTTTTAATAATCTCTGATTGGATGTCTTTATTATACATTTTTTAAACTGGGTTTATGTTTTCTTCCGCTGATTGCCTTGGAAGGGGCTGAAATGTATTTTCGAGGTAGGCTGCGAACAAGATAGTCTTTTCTTTAGCACTTCTTGTCCAAGTTCCAAGATCATCCTTTTTGATAGGAGGCATCTGAATGTTCGGTCATTTAAGACCTTTTGTTGCTTTCCAGAGCGAAATGTCTGTGTCTTTTTGGCTGTTAGATATTCACTAAAGAAGTTGTACATGGTAATGTATTTGTAGCTGTCAAATAAAAACTAGTTGTCGGATAGTTACGATAGAGGGCTCGTTTATTAGATAAAAGTGTGGCGACTAAAAAAAAATTACTTCCTTCTTCAAAATTTTGTTTATCAATTTTACATATTTTGCATATTTTGTTTATCAATTTTACATACGTAGTACGGAAATTTTCTATTTTCCTGTAAAACAAATTTAAGGAAGATCGAGTCACCTTTGTCATACAGGGTGTCTGCAATTAATGAAATTTTATTTAACATTCGTATAAATAATTAAATTGTAAGAAAAAAATTCCGTATAACGGATTAAATATAAATAGAGCATTTTACATTTTTATTTTTACAAAACTATTTGCCGTATAATAATTTTTTCTTTTCACTGTTCTACTCAGAATTAAATTGTCTTTATCGAGGAAATAAGTTTTCATTACTGTTTGTCTGGTAAAATGGATAAATAGAGATCTTAAGTCGAAATTTGATAAAAACAAATCATGAAAATTGACGTTGTTTATTAATGATCTATATATACCTAAAAAAATAGGTTGCTGATATAAAGAACCTAAGCTTTCTGAGCATAACAGTAGAAGATTGGGAAACTGTAGGGTAAATATTTCTTAAGTTACGAGTGCCATCATAAACAACGCCCTATTTTAGATGTAATCCTTTATAACGGCTTAACAGTAACGAATTTTGAAAATAACGTAGAACAATTTTTTTCTTAGAATTTAATTCTCTATACGAATATTAAATAAAATTTCATTAATTAGAAACTGGGTGTTTCACAAAGGTAACCCATCGTATATAAATTTGTTTTTCAAGGAAACAAAAAATTTCCGTACTCTGGTTTTTTGGTATATGTAAGAATATTAAATAGTCTAGGAAAATAGAAAATAGAAAATTGAAAAACGAAATTTTGAAGAGGGAAGAATTTAATAATTTTGTTTACCTAAAAAATTAGCCCTCTATCATAATTATGCGACAAATAGTTTTTATTTAACAGCTAAAAATACATTATCATTTCCGCGTATTTTTCAAATATTTGACACCCTGTATCTTAGGCTACGACAACAACAACAAAAAATCGCCTTCCAATATACATATATATATAGGTATATATATATATATATATATATATATATATATATATATATATATATATATATATATATATATATATATATATATATATATATGTATATATATATATATATATATATATGTATATATATATATATATATATATCTATATATGTATATATATATATATATATATATATATATATATATATGTATATATATATATATATATATATATATATATATATATATATATATATATATATATATATAACTATATATCAATTCTATTTATCTAAATAACATTTGTATAATAATAATTAATTAAAATTTATATTATTTATCAAATTGAAAAAACTAATCTTATTGCAGCATTATCAATAATAATTTATTCAGTCTAGCTATATTGATTTCAAATACATATTTTAATATACTCGCAGCAACACAAACAAATGAAAAACGAATATGTTTATTGTAGTAGTACACTAGTATGCAGAAAATTTAAATTATCCATTTATTTATTTTTTTATTCACTTCATCGATGAAAAGTTTGAAATTACTGATTAGAAATGAATTGCCAATTTCTAATGGATTGATTTTAAATGTTCAGTAAATGTATTAAAATATATTGTAGCAAAGATAATTTGAACAATAATTGTCCAGAAATTATGTGAAACAAGAATAATTGTTTATTAAGGAATATTTTTCAGATCTTTTAAGTACGTGTTATGACACTGGCTAGTTTGAAGTGGGTTAATGCGATAAAGTGCTGCAAATCAATTTTATCAAAAAACCAGCGTAGCTCAAATTTTCTAGCAAAAAAAGTGGGCAATTCTAGCAGAAAAGAATCACATTTTGATACTTTTTATTGAAATACGCACTTTTTATTTGACATTGCGACATTTTAAATAGCGACATTATAAAAATAAAATCTAAAATTAAATGTAAAATCAATAATCTTTAAATATAAACCATTATAAAGACAATTTTGCAAACTGATAGTGATATAGTGATATTGTTTAGAATTTGTTTTGTGATGCTGACACACGTGGCGTCCATTATAATAGTGTTGTCTCCTGTTCCTTTCTCTTGCTTGCTAAAATTGGTTTACAGCACTTTATCGTACTTCAAAAATAGCCATTGTCATAACACCATTCGCAAGAAAGAGAAAGGAACAGTAGACAACACTATTATAATGGACGCCACGTGCGTCAGCATCACAAAACGTAAACATGAACAAACTAAAAATTATGATGTGCCGAAATATTTAAAGATTATTGATTTTAAATTTAATTTTCGATTTTATTTTTAAGATGTCGCTATTTAAAATGTCGAAATGTCATATAAAAAATGCGTATGTCAAAAAAAAGAATCAAAATGTAATTCTTTTCTGCTGGTTTTTTGACATATAACGATTTTTTTACGTACTATTCGTATTCATTCACACATGTGTATATTTTGTATACATGTTTTTTTTTCTCGCTCAGTTTGTCTTTTCATGCTGCTAGAAAAGCTGGAAAAAGCCAGTGTCATAATACCATAAACATTTACATATATCGTTTTTCAAAAATTGTATATATTTTTGCTGAATAATAAAGTACAATATTTAAATTACCGAGTATGGTAAAAATTGAATTATATCGTTTTTTTTATTATAGTTTTATCCTTCCAACATTATATACAAATGTACGATAAACTAATTCCCAAAACAAAACTATAGTACTCAACATCGAATTCACATATAGTGTTGGTGCATTTGCTTCAATCAAAATGTGTTACAATTATATAACTTTAAAATTAGTTTCTAAACAAAAACATGAATTAGCATAATGATTATATTGATCAAACACCACATGCTGAAATCTATTTTTAATTCACATAAGATATTATTTGTTATCTATCTAATTTTATTCTACTGCTTCTACTTTTACTTCTCTTTACCCAAGAGCTGTAGTTATGTTACATTCCATATTATTTGTACGTACTCGTAGTTATTACACACGTATACAATGTATTTCAAAACATTACCCACTGAAATTTTAGAAAAAGCTTCATTTCGTATATTGTTTGCCATCAAGAGAGATGACCGTCTGTGTTATCTTTATGTATAAATTACTTACAGCATACCGTACATAAAACATATACATACATTTACAATTCGATATATTGGGTAATTGAATTAATTTATTTTCTTGTGCAATTTACAAATAGAATTTTCAATTTAAATTTTGCAAAAGTGATAACAATTGTTTGTTCGGTAAAATCATTAACAATGAGAGTCTAAATATTGGGCAAGCCAATATTATTGGTTCTGTTTATCTTTTTTTTTTATTTTTTTTTATTACAAAAATCAAATATGATTTTACAAGGACATATATAAATTACATATAAGACAAGTTACATCATATAAAACAATTAAAACCTAATTAAAAAAGCTTTAATTAAAGTTGAATGTATAGCTAATTTCGAGTCGAAGGTATCGGTTAATTGGTTCATTCTTACCATACTCAGTTCTATGTTGATCAAGTTTGATTAAATTATTTTGACGTGTACTCCTAGTTGGAATGTGTAAAGAGATGTTTCCCAGGATATATGGTGAATCGATGTACCCTAGCAGAACGTTTCCTATCATTGAAGCGCCCAGTTGTTTTCTTCTGTTATCTAGTGTAGCAATTTGTTAACTATGGCACCTTTCGATGTAAGGTGGTAAGCAGCTAATATTCTCTTAGTATGGTAAGCTTATGTCATAATTCCATTCATGTTTCCAGGCGATGTATAGTAAACATTTATTTTGTACTCTTTCAATGCGACTATTATGAGTTTGTTAATAGGGAGACTACACAGCAGACATAGCCAACCGTTAGCTCACATGACCAAAGTTTAATAAACCCTAACATACAGTTGGCTTTGGCCACTATTATGTCGATTTGCTTATTGAACGTCATATTTTCAACAAACGTAACTCCCAAATTGTTTCCCAAATTGTGCTGCTAATATGAAATTCAAACTGTAATGGTTTCTTCTTTCGAAAGAAGGAGATAGTTTTAGATTTATTTGTATTTAGCCGTAATTTATTGGCTTCGCACCACCTACTAACTCTTTTTATATCATCAGCAGTTCAGATGCATCGTCAAAATTTCTGATAACTTTGAATATTTTTAAGTCGTCGGCATATATTAAAACATCAGAGTTTTGGATAACCCTGGTTACGTCGTTGATGAAGATGATGAAAATCCATGGTCTTAGATGAGAGTCTTGTGGTACCCCTATATAGTAGTGTGCTATAATGGAATTTGATTGTTTACCACCCATTTCAATATATTGTTGTCGGTTGCATAAGTAAGATTGAGATACATTTAACAAATGCATTGGAGAACTGAAATTTTGAGAAGCTTTGAATTACTATTCCATGGTCGATTGAGTCAAAAGCTTTGCTAAAATCTGTGTATATGGTGCCTACTTGCAGGTGGTCTTCGATGGTTTTAATTGTTTTGCTATTAAACTCAGTCAAATTAGTTGAAGTAGATCTTCCTGGTAGTGTTGGGCTACTGATAAATGGCGTGGAATAACGTTTTTAATTGCGTTGCATATGACTAATTCAAGCAGTTTGCTAACTGATGACAACGATGCTATTCCTCTGTAGCATGATATAACAGCACTTTTTCCAGCCTTAAAAATAGGCGTTATTTTAGTTAGCTTTCAATGGGTTGCAAACTTACAACTTCGGAGCAATTGATTGAAGGGCAGGCATAGTAGTTCAACTAGTTCCGGTCCTAATGTTTTCAAAACTGCTGATGGTATTTTATCAGGACCACATCCATCACCAAATGAATTAAGCGATTGTAGATTATCTACCTTTGTGATAAACGGTATATGTATATACAGATTAGATTGGATACCTAAGCCACTTGTTAAGGTTGAGTTGTTTTTGTGGTAAATGGATTGAAAAAATTCAGCAAACGTATTAACGGTACACTGCTGGTCACTTGACTATTTATTATTGTAATACATTATGGCGGGATAGTCTTTTGTCTGGCGTTTTGTATTAAAAAATCAGAATTTTAGTTCAATACCCCACGTATAAGATGTTGTTTCCTTGAAATGACTTTCTGTTATCTAAATAGGCATCGCTTCATTCGTTTGTATGCTTTATTCTTCTTATTGTTCAGGTTGATAAGCACGTGTTCATACCATGGTGGGAGCTCATTCTGCCAGATGATATTATTGAGTGAGTTTATCAATTCTGGTAGGTTAGCTTTCTTGAAATTAAAGAGGATTACCACGTCTGTGTGATCTATGTATACATGGTGAGAGTACTGTCGAATTCAAAGATATTTTCATTGCTTTATGATGGTCGTCATTTACAACGAATGGTACCAGGGATTCTGTTGCATCAAAAATATCAGGATCATTGGAGATGATAAGGTCCAGATATCTGCCGTTCATATGTTGGGAATATTGTTAATTTTATTAAGGTTAAAATTGAGGATGGTAGCAATAAAATATATTTCAGAATCAGATTTTATATCGGAAGGAATATTACAGTTAATTTCGGGATCAAAATACCAGGAAGTCTTAGGAAGATTAAAAGTACTAATACATAGAACATAACTATACAATTCTGTAAAACTGTTTCAGGTGATGTGTAAGTTAACAATAGCCTCTTGCTATGGTACTGGAATTGGTATTGGGGGGTCTCGGGTTCGATTTCTGGTGATAACCAAAAAAGCACTGAAATGTATAGTTTTTATGCATTTTTAAAACATCTTGTTTCATTTCAATTTATATTTTAAGTAATCATATTTATCGATTTATAGTACTGCCAAAAATGAAGTCTTAAATGAAAAACTGAAAATTTGCCTGTTTTTCAGTATAGTACAAAATCTATATACTATATGTACAACGATAATAGCACCCATATATACAGAGCCCTAAGTTGAAAGTTGAGCTTTATCTAGAACTTACATGTGCAAAATGGAGGCCCGCGAACTTTCGGCACGCCTAGATATTTAAGTTAAATTAAAGATTATTACATAAAACTTAAAATACATAAACCATAAAAGTTGATTCGAAGAAAACCTGTGTTTAAGAGCTGTGTGCATTCTCAAATAAATTAATAAAGCGCCACAAGACATGCAACTGCAGTTACATATGATATAACATTACAAGAAAATTATAAAAGAATGTCATTGTGTCAATTCGATGAATATTTAGACGACGAATACTATTCTCAGATAAAGAATATTGCCAGAAAGTGTTTAGTTACATTCGTCATCTGTTGTTGAAAAAACGTTTTGAAATATAATCAATCTAAAACCAGCTCTGTAATGACTGTTGATAATCTTCAGTCACTTTTGCATTTCTGTACTAGCAAATTGATTCCTGTGCCCTTATTCTGTGTTTCCTTTCCATTTTCCCTTTCAGCATTCCCTGAATCACAGAATAAGGGCTAGATATCAATCCAGTCATAAATGATAAAGAGATATCATTCTCGTACATCTCATTAGATTTTGTGTTATATATTGGGTCCTATAATTTTCCTAACTTTTAAAACGCAGTTGCAAATTCTGTGTGCGGAATGAAATTTCTGCTACCGAAACGTTGAAAATGTTGCAGAAGGCTTTGAGGGGGATGTAATGAATTTATAAGAATAAATAAAGATTTTTAGATTTATAAACAAATAGGGGGATACCCTTGAGTCGCAAATAAACAGTTTTTGTATGAAAATATTAACGACGTGTGACCAAATTTTTTCTTTAGTATTAATAGTCTGGACTTCCTAGGAAATAAACATTTTTCCCATACAAAACATGTGAAAAATTTAATTTTTTTGAAATGATATTTTCCAATTAATGTCCCTCAAGTCCCTCTTAAGGTCCCTCTACTTTTCATTCAAATATTTCTATGAACCAAAATAATATGTCTTTCAATACGAAATATACGAAAATTCAAAAATTGAGATTGGCAGTGTTTCTTGTCAACGTCGACAATTAAAATAATGTCAACAACCTACGATATTTTAGCAATGAAATCGAATGCGCCAGTTCGCGGGAGTATTTTGTAAAAGCGTTCAGCTAGAGGTGATTTTTTCATTTGTTCCTTTTTGACAAATGACGCATCAATAGATTCAAACTGTCATCTTGTTTTTATTTATTCAGTATTGTTTGCCATTTCATCATGGAAAATTTTGTGAAAATTTTGTCATCAGTCTGGCACATATTTTATCGAACAAGTGTTGGCTATCTCAACGATTTGGCTTTTTAATAACTCGGTAGCACTCATTACCTTCCTGAACTCGAATTCCTTTTACCATGGAGTGGGGTGCGGGTTAAATTTTATGGCACGGTCATAGCTAAATTTCCCCGGGTTATTCTTAATGAAGTTTATAATCTTTTTGTAGAGATTTCTATCAGTTGTGCCATGTAAAGATTTCTAACGTTGTACAGCACCAATTTTTAATACGCCGATGGTTGAGTAAGCAGAGTCAGTGCTGTTGAAATCGAGTTCAAGACTCGGTAGTGCCAATACTTTTTTAATTTAATTTCTGTTATAAAATTGGTTCAACGCAGCTTCTGTTGTGTTGAAATCTACATTCAATTTCTGCAAGTATAAGCATGGTCCATTCCTGTTGCTAAAATTTTCAATTTTCTCTATTGAATTGGCAAACGAATTGGTTTATAGCTGCCATTTGAATAAAAAAATTGAAAATTTTATCCATCGCCGTACAATTTCATTACCGCTCTATATATACCCTTATATCCATCTTTTATACTTACCACTTTTACATTGAGAATATTGAAGTTTTGAACAGAAGCTGAGTTGGATTTGAGTAATTTTATTTCACCATCACCAATTTGACAGGAGAAATTAAATCAAAAAATGTTTGGCTCGATCGTGATTCGAACTTAGATCCATAAATCCAAAGTCACTGACTTTGCTTACTGGACCACCGTCACATATATATTTCATGCTATACAAATCTTTTATATCTGTCATTTGAATAGAAAATATTGAAAATTTTAGCAAAGGCAATGGACTCTGCGATTATTTCACCATCGCTATATATACCGATCTTGTATACATACCATACTACTTGAAAAACATGAAAAAGTTTAACAGAAGCTGTCTGTTTAACCAATTTGAATACAGAAGAAATTAAATTAAAATAATACCGTCGCTAATGCGACTCGAACCTAGATTCACGGATCAAAAGTAAATCACTCGACTACCTCGCCCAACACCTTTATTCCCCCTTTTATGTTTTCAAAAATTATAAAACTTCCGTTCCAGTCAATGATGCTTGATGCGATTTTCTAGGAGGGCCACAATATTGACAACTGACAATACAAGTTTTAAGTTTATGTCAGTACTTGAATAACGTCCAAATAAAAAATTTCCCTATACAAACTGAAAGTATTTATAACAAATATAGGTATAGCTGAGTTTAAGTCTCGATTAAAACTAAAAACAAATTTAATTTAATTTCTTACAAATTAATTCAATTTAGATTCTGTTAAATTTTCATTTTTCTCTATTCAAAAGGTGAGTATAAAAGTGGTCAAGTAAGAAAAGTAATGGGCGTTTAATAGTAGACGTGAGTTCAAGCGGCATTCGGGCTATCGTTTTTTAATTTAATTTCATCTTACAAATTAGTTCAACTCAGTTTCTATTAAAATTTTCAAATTTTTCCAATTTATTGCTAAGTATAAAAGAGGGATGTAGCAGCAATGAAAATGTCCGCCGATGGCCAAATAAGCAGAGTCTATGAAATACTTTTGGTTACAAAAAAAATTGATCAGGTCAGGTATTTTTCCTGATTCAGTTGGCCAATATGTTAGTTTTCTTTAGTTAATCTTGTAGTTAATCTAGAACCCCAGTGAGTATTCTTCGCATTGAAGTCAACCACCTATTATGAACCTTTTTCCCAGATGCTTGAAGAACTCTGAGTATTGTTTATTTTCAATAGAATGTCTTGGTGGACAATACAATCCTGCCAC
The DNA here is from genome assembly GCA_951394425.1 of Tipula unca. Lineage (NCBI taxonomy): Eukaryota > Metazoa > Arthropoda > Insecta > Diptera > Tipulidae > Tipula > Tipula unca. The sequence goes on from OX596380.1 coordinate 127,870,295, forward strand.
AATAATGGGAAAGTTGTTGGTTTTTATATACATGAACAAGTGTTGGTTGGTCTGAACGATTTGGCTTTTTAATAACTTGGTAGCACTTATAGCCTTCGTGAACTAGAATTTGATTTACCATGGAGTGGGGAGTGTTACATTTTATGGCACGGTCATAGTTAAAATGCCCCGGATAATTTTTAATGAAAGTTATAAACTTTTTGTCCGATTTTTGTGAGCGGTTTTTTCCGATTTTTCCGAGAGCTGTTCTATACCGTTCCACCGTTATAAAGAGGGCCCCACTCTATATAACACTATATATCGGTGTTTTGAGTCAATTTAATAATTTTGTAATAGACAAACAAAAAAATTTAAAAAAAAAAAAAAAAAAAAAAAAAATGCATTGACGGACATTCTATAAAACTCTCACCAATAACGCATTGTTCCTAAAGAAATTTGGTCACCCTTTAGTTTAGAATTAATTGATAAAACCACTCTAGGAATTGTCTACACGTTGTTGACGTTATCTACGGGTTGTTTACACGTCAATGTAGAAAATAATAGATGACGCTGAAACGCCCATCCTTGATTGGGCGTCTACTTGACTGGACTATCTGACTCTATGGCTTTTCCGGCAATTGCTTTCAGTTCCTCTCACATCTCTCATAAGCTGGATGCAAAATATTTCACTACAAAAATAGAGATAGCGGCAAAACTTTAATGTCTACATTTGAAGAGATAGTTTTTGGTTTTTGTCTTCACTTATTTTGACATTTCTGATGACAACTGTTTTGTTATTAGAAAATAAACGACAAAATGGTAATTATTTTGTCTATATTCGACAGTCGAATTTCACGGATAAAATTATCTAAGACTCAAACCCAAACTAATACATGAGTAAATTTTCTATTCAGCGCGTAGTGTTTTATTAAAGAAACTATTCTACACTTTCGAGTATCTCAAAAGTAAACTAATCTAAAAATAGAATTATGACAAAACTTTAGGATCTTGAAGTATAAATTCGTTTTGATGATTAACTCAAGCGGTATATATGCGGTATAAACTGAACAATTCTACTCCATCAACTATTCTATAATAACATACATTCGCCCATGTAATTGATGGATGGATTATCGCGATCAATCAAAAATATTATAAATTTGTGTATTATGAGTTTATGACATTCGAAAATAGACAATAATTTAGCCGACTGTACCTACACATATCGCACTTACACCAATACACAACACAACAAGTAGCGGTTGGTAGAACATTAGAGCATGTAGTAGGAAAATAGAAAATAAAAATAAAAAAAGCCTTTATATATTATAAATATGGATATGTATTACCTATGGGAAATCAACAATAGTTTTTTAAGCTATTTTCTATTTTATCCATTATTAGTATTACTATTAGTATTTTTTCAAGTTTTTCGTTGTCTATTCTACTTGTACTCAAACGAAACCATTTCATTATACATTGCGCTTTTTACCAACGAGGACAAACATAAACTTTTTCCAGTTTTTCATTGTTATTGCGTTTAGTTTACAACGAATAAAGCACGTTACTACTGTTCTAATTTTTTCTTTGTATAAAAAAAAAAGTTTTAAAAATATTTGGGAAAATGTTGTTTTATAATTATGATCGTGTTAAAAACAAGTTTTAAGTGATTTAAAAAATAATTGTAACCGAAAGAAATTTTGACACGAGCAAAGTGAAATGATTTAAAGTTAGTTATTTTGGATCTAGATTTGTTTTTATTTTTAAGAGTTAAGTGATAAAAGAATGCCAATATAATGATTCATATATAGATTTGAATTAGATTCAATAAACGAATACAGTTTTTAACATGTGTGTGCGATACAAAATTGTTTCTGGAAAATACTAACAATAAAAAAAAGTGTTTAAATAAATTATGAAGGTGGAAATACAAAATAAAATTAAATTAAATGAAAAATGTATGTATGTATACAGATAGCCACGTCATGTAATATACATACATACATAATACATATAATTATTTATAGTTCATAATGAAGTTGGATTGGGTTGACCAGAAGTTAAAAGTAGAATACAAACAATTTTTGGGAATTCATTCAACCTCAAAATGCTATTTTGTAATTCCCATTAACAAAAGTTCAGTAATCAATTCATGGTGGACAAACATATTTTGAAGTGCTACTTATAATGTGTGATTTTAATCTGTATATATGTATTTGTAAAATCTTCTGTCTGTGAGGATATCGGTGTCTAACTAAAATTTGTTACCCCAGGAACTCCAGTATTTCAAAATCAATGAATCTATCGAATTAAACATGAACGTGTACCTTTATATATAGAATCCAGCATTTTGGTACTTCGATTTGATTATTATGTTACGATAGTCACAAGATGGCTATTGTGAATAATCTAATTCAATGATTTTGACAGAATACTGTTATATTTTCTAGCCCAAATTCAAATGAAATATCACAATTTGTTTAGTACAATATTTAAACTTTTTATATGCTAACTTTACTTAATGTAAATATTTTTATTTACCTATGGAGAAAATTAACAAGAATTTTGAGAATATAGAAATGTTGACACTAAAAATATTACCGTGCCATAATATTGAAACAAATTCATTATTTTGGTGGGTGCCGTAGGTTTATGCCACCAAGTTTAATTAAAGAAAATTTTAAAAAAAGTAGTTTATTACATAAATTTAACCAATATTTAGCAGTAACAAATAGATAACTAAAAATAGACATATTAAAATTGTAACTTGTTTTTTTATATATATTTATTTGTTTCTGATAAATTAATATTGAATAAATTTAGATGAGTAATTTAAATAAATTTTGAGACATAAAATAAGTTATTTGAAATTTTGAGGATAAAAATAATTGAATACAATGTTGTAGTTCAAATAGAAATCTTAATTAAGCTCTATCTTAAAACAGACAATAAAATTGGAAGTTCATAATAACCGACAAGGTACTCCTTCGAGGCGGGAAACCTCTCGGCATTATCAAGTGGTCTAGGATAATAAGAGGTACTAAGCTCGGGATTTAACCCACGAATCCAGTTTGTTGACTTGATATAAGAGTAGCACTGAACCCCGTTTTAACTGTTACTTCCTTTGCACTTCTTTATGTTTACTTCTTTAAACCTTTGCAGAAACGATTAAACGATGCAGTTAATCAACTTTTAAAATCATTATATTGCTGCTGGATTCACGTTATTTATGATCAGCTGGGTTTTTCACGTTTAAAACATCGTAACGTAACATTTTTGTTGGGTGTTTCTTCTTAGATAGGCAGTCTTTTTAATTGAAATGGACTGGTTCAGATGCGTAATCGTTTCTTATTTGACATTTTTCTGAAACGGAATAAGTTGCAGGAGTATTATGTTGAGTGAAACACTCTGCTAGATATTACGATGGCTCGGGGCTATCCGAAAATTCATCAATACTGTCACTCATGTAGTCCCGTTTTTTATGGAATTATTAGAATCTATAAATAAATTTTATCAATATTTTAAACATAAATTTCTAAAAAATTGTGGTAATATTTTATATTACTTAGTTACTTACCTTAAATCCGCTTGTTATTAAAACCACCGACATTTTCGCACTTTTCATAAAAGGTTCCGTCAACACTACTTACAGCCGCAGTTCTTTGAAAAGCGTATATATACAGTATACTATTGTTAGATTATTCGTTAACCACGTTATTTTGTTATCTACCTGCATATTGTTTTGTTTGTTTAATGGGTCCGCATGTGTATATTTGCGATTCAAGTCATAACCTAAGGTATGGTGATATATTTTTCGGGCCAGTTTCATCAGATCGGGGTTGAGTGCTCACTTGTTTTTTGATGATAAATAGCAGTCGAACATAGAAACCGATAACAAATGTCTATGTGCAAGCAATATAGGCAGTGGTATGGGAACAGTTTATACTCAGCCAAAACGTTTTATAGATCCTTTATATATAGATTATAGATTTAACACTGAACTAAAATTCTGAAATTTGGTAACACGTAAAAAATTTGAACAAGTAATTTAGTTATTTGTTTTTCTAAAGTCCTGATAGTGCTTTATATTTTACTTTTCAATTTTGGTTTATGTATTCAGATTTTTTAGTCGAACTTTGAGATTTTATGTTTAACTTTGACTCTTTCGAGTTTTGGTGTTTAAATTGAAACTTATAATTTTTCAGTAGTTATTTCTATATTTATACATATAAAAATGTACAAGCAATATTTAAATATGTCCTTATGTTCTTATGGGCACAATATTTATCTTAATCATTGACTTTGCTACCTCGTGACCATTCGACAACCGCATGGCGGTGATAGCCTGATGCAGCCTCAAAATGAAAAATCCGTAACTTAGTAAAACATTTATTTTAGAGACTTTGAAATGACATATTGCAGTAAATACTAGATAGTCTAGCAATTCGCAATTCGATAAATATGGATACTTGACCCGTTTTATCATGTAAATTTCAATTTTAAATTAAATTTGTTCTATTTTTTTTAAATCAGGGGCCCTGATTATTAGATAGAGAGTTACTATTCCCGGGATCATTTGATTCCCGGGAAGCGGGAATTATGAAATCCTATTCCCGGGATCCCGGGAATTCCCGATATATAATATGTCCACTGTAATTTGTACAGTCAATACTAGTCAATAATAGTCTATTTAATACTAAAAAATTTTAAGAACAATAGCGTTTAAGGAGCAATCAGATAGCAACGATCGTTTTTTAGTACAAAATTCATGACGATGAAAACGAATGTTTGCTGAACAATCTCAAAGTTTCTTTATATTTCTTGTTGTGTTACCGGTAGCTTCGTAAATTTGAATTTCTTTTTGTAGAGTTCTCTTTTGGAGAACGTTACAAGAGGCAGGTTTAGACATCATCGAATCTGTAATCGTTGCGGCCAGCATTTCCTTTAAGTTCGATATTTCTATACTTTAGTGGCTTTCTTGCTCGCCATCTTCTACTGCTGTCTCCAAACACTCCATTTACTGTGTAGCCTGAGTGTACGATTCCTTGTATTGTCTACAATAAATAATCTGTTCATAACATTCCGTGCAAATTTGGTAACTGATGTTTTTAACGAATATATCAGTTGTTGTTCCGTTTCGGTTTCATCTTCCAAATTCAGAGTAAGTCGAAATTTCAGCAATGAGATAAGCTCGATATACCGACGCTCTTTGATTCGCTCTAATAAAACATCAAAAAGCTCATTTGAAGATTTCGTTTTTATCCGACGGGTTGAAACCCCAGCAATGTGCAAATCACAAACAACTTTGATATGATATTCAATTAATTAATTCAAATTCCCGCACTCAAGTCACTGTCTTCATTTAGGTATTCCTATTCGTCATCATTATCAATAATATCCTCTGGTTAATAATCTATGAAAAATATCATTGATTTCTTACAACGTCCATTCATCTAAAGTTAGACTGATTTTTGCACTCACTTTTTTGTGAGTCTTTATGGTTTCAATTATTTTCTTTTTTGCTAAATCATAATACTAATATATAAGATTCACCACCCGATGCGATTACTCCTCTAACTTAATGATTGACGAATAAATTCACTTTTACAAATGCCGGGATACGAAAAACCATCAGCAGCTGCAAGTCTCGCAACAATTTCCGCCATGGATTGGCGTTTCATTTTAGTATTTAACAGGCCCAGGCAGCTGCTCAACTTTACCAAATTTTCCTATTTGGGGATTCGAAAATACTAGTACAACCTGTAATAATATTGCACTCATCTTTTCGTTCATTGGGATCGATCTTGTACACACTTTCTAGATGCTGTCTTAATCCGCTTGTAGAAGTTCCTTTGCAATTTAAAACTTTATTTGGGCATAGCAGGGATTTAGCGTTTTCTCCGTTTCTATCTTTTTTGGTATTTTTCCAGACTCAGTATTTTCAACGAATTTGAGCGAACTTCAACTCGAAGTAATTCAAATGCTTAAAAATTATTAGTTTAGGTTTTCGCATGACATCTGCCATGTTTTGCTTGACTTTTTGTAATTCCCGGGAGTGACTCTCTAAATCCAAAAGATAAAAATTGAATCAAAAATATTTTGTTTCTTCATATAAAAATTGCTTACGTACTTCCTTTACATCTAAATCCATTGTTAGCTTCAATATATAATCATACAATTTATTACTTTAATCTTAAGTTTTATGTTGAAAAATTAAAATAAATTCACTCTAATTTTCATCATACTCGTAAATCATTGTAAGTTAGAATATCAATCTGCAGCAATAAAAATGAAAACAAAACCTATACATGTCAATTGTTACCTGCCCTTAATATTGAACTCCACCTGACATAATTTCCAGTTCACAATATTAAAAGAAGATATGAACTTTATTTTCTAATAGAGCTGAATGAAATATCAAAATGCAAAAAAGAGACAGACATATTATTATATTTACATTATAGCAAAACATAATTTTGATTTATATCAGAATGACATTATTAAAATTATTCGGATCAATTACTAAAAATAATTTATTCAAACAAAAACAAAATAAAGCAAATATCACCAATTTAATTGCTTAGGCATAGTATCAGGCTGTTTTACGGTTATTTTGAATGTGGATTACGAAAAAAAAAATGAAATAAGAGACACGTTTGGAACCCCTGTTTGAAATACATAATAATGGATTAATTCATGTACACAATCCAAAAATATACTATCTGTGTAACACTTTTTAATACTCGCATAGTATTTCGATTGAGGGTGTATAGCAGTAAAAGTATTATTAGTATAATAAACTAAATAAAATTATATTGTCATAATACTAGATTCAACTAGTTGAGTAATGAGTCTGGTGACCGACAAAAGACAATAAAACTATTCAAAATAATAACCGGAAATATAAATTTTTTGTAGGTAAATGATTATAATCAAGCAGCAGTAAAGCATTTATAGTTGATCAACAACACTAGTTTGCTAAATAAATTATTATCTATAATAAATAATTCTATACTATTCTATTAAAACGATACAAATTCCAAACAATGGCGTGCATTTAAATTTCTAATTTTCGATATTACTACGCATAGACAATTAATAAAGACAGAAATCTTGGACAGCCGTGCGAGTACATACATATTGGCTTTGTAATAAACTAAACAATTGCCTAATTTACGATCAAAATTTGACTTAACTAAATTTTGTTTCTATGTATATTCTTTGTTAATTTTTGCTAAAATAAGATGACCAGAATTCCAAAAACCAAAAACAGTACACCTTGTTGCCTCACTTTTATCGTGTGATGGACTACATTATTTTCTGATAGATTCAATCATTTCAAACAACTTACTTTGTTTTTTTTTTTTTGAAAAATTAGTTAACAAACATCATTTGTGGCAAATCTCATTTAAAACAAAAATGACTGTAATTCAAATAATGAAATGTCAGAAAACAGTTTACATAAACATATGATATAAAATTAGAACTATAATGCTATGATTTGAAAATATGTCAGATATCCTGTTTTGGTGTATCAGAATTTACTTCAAATCATAAATGTAAAATCTGCAGATAGTTAGTTTTATTAACAGACAAGGAGCACTTTGTGATTTTTTAAGTAATGATAACTAGTTTTAACAAAACGAAAAATAACGATCACATGGAATTTTATGATTGAATTGACAAACTGTATTTAAAAATATTACTCCAAAATCATTTAGAGGTTTTTCTATTTTATAGCAAGTTGATTACAGAACTTATTTATTTTTAATGAAATATGTAGAAGGTTTAAAAAAAAACATTTATCGCTTTATAGTAACAATACAACTTTTTATCACAAGTCATTTAAAAAAAGTCGCAACAATTTTTTTTTGTAAGTGCAAGGTAATCCTGAAAATATATCTATTTTTAAGGTTATTTTCATTCATCACTCTAAATCATAAAAAATTCAAGTAACTATAGTTTCTCCAATAAACCACAGACATAATAAAAATCAAATTTTAATGTCATTTTTTGTTATATTTTTGATTTGAATTAATTTTCTTTAACAATTCATCTGCTCAAAGAAGTTCACCTTAGTAAAGTGGATTCGCGAATTTCTAACTATCTAGTATATTTGTTTGATTTTTGGAAAAATAAATTATATAATTTATATTTACTTTATGACGTTGTGATTTTTTCGTGATTTGCTATTTTTCATTATTTTTGATGATGTCATGTATGTATTGGTTTGTTAACATTATTGTTTAGTAATAATGAATCGTTACGATGTTTGCATATTTCGTATTTTCTATAATATGGTCTATCATGTCCTCGCTTAATGCGCCTTTGTAAAATTTACACATTGGTATTAAAGGCTGTGTTCTGCGATAATTAAGTGTTTTGCAAAACTTGATGTTGTTAACTTCCTGTAGGTGTTTGGTGAGTCACGGCTCTTGTAATTTCTATACCTATTTCTCCAATCATTCCAAATTTAACTTATTCGTTCGCTGTTGCCAATTTTTGTTGGCTACATGAATTAAGAAAAGTTTCCAAAAATATATTTAATACATTTTTTACTTCGGTACCCCATTATTGTTGTAAAGTAATTTATGGTGACATTTGTATCAGTTTTCGATATTCTATATTCTGATGTGATTACATGTCTGTAGTTAATATATATTGTATAACTACTGGGATTGGTAATATCTATAATGGCATTTATCATCTATAATGGGACATCATACAAAATCTAAAACAGTGTGTCTTAAAAATATGTAACTTAACTACACATTTATTATGAGGAAACCACTAACAATACAGTTCCACCAGATAACAAACTCAATTGGTACCTCTGCAAAACTAAAACATTAGTTTTGGGTGATTTGTCATTGTTAGCCATTTTCTCCTCTGTAATAATCAATTCGTGGTGTGACTTTCATGTATAGGTTTTTATTTTACTAGTTTTATTAGTACTTGTCTCGATTTATTTTTCGTTTTATTCAACGCATGACAAATAAATGCATTTGTCATGTTCTCTAGTTGATTAAGAAATTCAACTAATTTCTTAATATTCAGTGTTCATAATATTTCTTTCGGTGAAATTCAACAACCCCATACTCTTAAATAGCCTCTTACTTAAATAGCTCCCAATTTAGGAGATTAGCGTATTTCATAAAATACTGTATTTGCAAACGTCCGGATTTGATATAATAGAGAATGAAATTTTCAACTAAGGGATCGATTTATATCGATTTATAAAATTTAAAAGCGCACAAGCCAAGTGAATAACTGAAGACAAATTTAAAGTAAAAATAGTGTTTTCGTGGTATCTGCATCTTGATCAATATAATATACAATTAAGGTGTAAAATATGTTACTAACGGTGTAAACACGTTTCACAATTTGAGAAAATTTTATAAATTCACCAATTATTAGTTCAACAATTTTTTAAATCCAATAAGTAGTTTTAGCCAACAACAAAAATTACGTATCGAAATTTCAATTAAAAAACTTCAAACAGCCTGATACAGAAAAATGTCTGTTGTGCAACGACATTATTTCCTAACCAAAAATTGTTTTTAAAACATTTGAAATTCTTGTATCCGGAGAACAATTGGACGTTACACCACGTTTCTGGTTCAGCTCACCTGTGCAGAAAATGCTGAAATGTATCGATTTAGTATCAGATAAAAGTATCAAGTTTTTATAACAGAAATATGAATTCCAAATTCACTAAGTCTTCCACCGTGTGATTACTATTTGATATGTTTAGAGTTTAGTAACAAAAAACAAAGTTAAAACAGTCGATCAGCTGAAAAAAATTATAATGACAGATGTGCAAGATATTTTCCTTGATATGTCAATTGTCACACAATGTGAATTTCAAATTATTTTAAAATTTAACACCTTAAACCTTGATATAAATCGTTTGGTTTATCCAATAAACTGTGTGTTTTTAAAAAATAAAAATGTACTATAAGTTATAAATACATTAGAGCAGATTAAAAACACTCTTTTGGAATTTGTCACCATTTTGTGTTCTATACTGAAAGGTAGAAAATTACATCATTAATGAAATGACTAAAAATTGTTCTGCTTCGAAATTAAAACCGGTACGTAGATTATCGTAGAATATTTTGTATTGCATCTAAAGCGGTGTTAATGTTTGTGTACAAATCGTTCATCTCTCACACAGAAAGCCGAGCATCTAAAATGGATGAAAATTAAGAAAAATTCAACATTAAACGAAGCTGATGGGACAAGCAGTGGTATAAAGTTGTGTTTTCGGATGAAATTTTTTTTTTTTTTTTTAAATGCTGCCAATAAATTTTGGCTTTATTATTAAAATCTTTCTACAAAAGAAACCAACAAGAAGTATTCAAATCTTAAGCTAAAATTATTACATATTTTAAGTTTTAACTAATGTTAATACTTGTTATTAGTATTCACTATTTAATTAATTTAGATTACATTTATATGTAAAACCTAGACATTTAATATATTTACAGGTTCATCAGTTCAAGTGGATCTTTTCTTCTAAGTCGCCTAAATCGCAGCTGTTTTAATATATGCCTGGCCAATTCATTGAGATGTGTCTCTAGTTTTGAGTAATATTTCGAACTGAATTCTTTAATGTTTTTTTAATAGTATTAATTCAAAGATCATCGTGTATATTACTATTTCGAATGTACCTCGGAGCATTGGTCATACTACGAAGTAGTTTTGCATGGGTTCGTTGGAGGAGTTCTCTGTTTGACGCGCTGGTGGATGCCCATAACTGAATACCATATGTCCAAATGGGTTTGATTATCACTTTGTACAATAAAACTTTATTGGCTAATGACAGCTGAGATTTTCTTCCCATCAACCAATACATTTTGGAAAATTTTATTTTTATTTGTTTGCGCTTTGCTTCGATATGATTTTTCCACGTTAGCCTTCTATCCAGGTGCATGCCTAAGTATTTGACCTTGGTTTATGTTGAGGAATATTTATATCGTTTAACTCCACTGGTGTGCGTTTGTTTAGCGTGAATGTGACGTGAGTTGATTTGTTTTCGTTAACTTTTATGCGCCATGGATTCAGCCAGTTCTCGATTTTGTTTAGATGATTCTGTAATTCCTTTGAGGCAGTTTCGGGATTACTGTGTGACACCAGGACGGCCGTATCATCGGCAAAGGTTGATATGACTAATTGGTTGGTTACAGGTAAGTCAGCTGTGTACAGCAGTAATATTGGACCTAGAACGCTGCCTTGTGGGACACCTGCGTTGATATCATTTAAACAAGTAGTTGCATTATTTTGTTTAACCATGTACTGCCTTTGAAGGAGATAGTTTCCCAGAACTGAGTGAAATTTCCTCGGTAGAAGTCCTTTAATTTTGTATATTAGCCCATAATGCCAAACTTTATCAAAGGCTTGTGCAATGCCCAAGAAGGCAGCAGAACAATATTTCTTTTCCTCAAATGTGTTTTTGATTGAATTTACAATTCTGTGTACTTGTTCTGTAGTACCATGTTGGTTTCGGAACCAAAATTAATGGTGTGGAATAATATGCCATTCTTCTAATACTGCGGTTTCAATTTCATTAGTAGCATTTTTTCAAATAGCTTTGAGATTGTAGGGAGCATGCTTATTGGTCGATATGATGAAATCTGTGTTTCATTTTTTCCATCATTGTGATCAAAGATATCTTCCATTTTTGTGGAATATAACCAGCCCGCATGATTGCGTTGAATATGAATGTTATTAGTTTTATGCATTTGTCTGGCAATTCCATTATCATTTTTCCAGTAATAAGATCATGCCCTGGTGCCTTTTTTGGACTTATACAATTATTAATTGTATTCTTAACTTTCTTCCAATTATATTTTATTGGTTTGAAGGACAAACCATCATTCATTTGGTCGGGTAGTACGAAGTTCTTAGTTTCTTCGTGTGGTGCGAATACTGTTGTTAGATGAGCAGCAAAAGCATTGCCTCTTTCTTCATCGCTTCTCGCCCAATTTCCAGTTGGTAGTTGGCCTTTTTAACTTTTTTGTTGCCTTCCACAAAGAATAATCTGTCCTCTCGCTTGCCGAGAGTTCATTTAAATAAATCTGGACGCTCTGGTTTTCTTCTTCCCGCAATGCAAATCTTAGTCTTAATATCTCGATTTAATTTTCATTTCAACAACGCTGATTTTGCTTCTTACCATCGGCGGCGAATTTTCCGTTTTCCTGGATTAGTTCCTGTATATTATGTGACAGTTTATTAACTTTTTCTGTACTATTTACGATAGGTGTAGCCTTTTCAGCTGATACTGCCAGGACATCTTTTAGATTTTCTGCCACCGCATCAATATCTGGTGGTGTGATAAGAGGGATATTCAGTACACAATTTTGTTCGACTAGTCTCTTATATTGATCCCAATTAGTTTGCTTATTTGTAAGCTGTTTTGGCGTTTCCAGACCACTCCTGCAGACAGATGCTCGTTGATTGGATATGTTCCATCTCATATCTCATAAATTCAAGGTGTTTTAATCTTGTTTTTATCAGTACAGCTGTGCCTAAATGTGCTTGCTCATCTGGGTGCTTCGTGTCATAAACAGAGTACCCATTAGCTTTGAAATAGTTATTTTTGGTGGTGTGTTTCAGATATTAACATTTTGTCAATATTATGCTCGGTGAGGAATGCTTGAGTCTCTGCTTTATGTTGAGCTAGGCCGTTTGCATTCCAAATGAATATTTTGAGGACAGTCATTTTTGATTTTAACGACTATCTGCATCAACGCGCTCATATTCTGCATCATTAGAATCATGGTTCTCTCCATCATCGCCATGAAGCTTTGCATCGTGTTAGTTAACTTGCTTAAAGTTGCTGCGATGTTTCCTTCTTCGCTTGCTTCCACTTTAGGAGTGGTACCCTTAAGGATACTTGCATAGAAAATCTCTGGATGCACACTAATGTTAACAGTTGCTTTTGGTTGGTTATATTGTGCGTTATGATATGAAACTTCTGGTCGCACTTTTGGTTTAGTGGAAGAATGAAGATTAAGCATTCGTTGCCTTGATTATCTGGTTCTAATTCCAGACGGAACAATGGCTGAGGCAACTTCTCACGGTTAATAATGTGGGTAATTGATTTGCATTGAAATCCTTTTTCAGCGAGAGCGGCTCGTATCTGATGAAAATAAAATTCAATTTAGAGGGATCCGGTAGTTATAACTATTATTTCCAAGACCTACTCAAAAAAGGAGCCAATTCTCAATCGGCATCATAGCAGGGATGGATTTTTTCTTATTAAATCACAAAGGATAGGAAAGTTGTATTTGTCTACTTTGGATTCCTCATTGATTCCTCAATAAAACACTCCCCTCCATACGGCAAGATTTGTAAAAGCCTAAATTTCTAAGTAAATCGCTTATTACTTAAATGACCTCCATACTCTCCTGATTTAAATATTATGGAAAACGTTTGGGGATGGTTTCTCGTAAAGTATATGAAAGGGAAAAGGAGTCGCTTATTGAAACCATTAAAGCTGCTTGACCCGACATTACCTTGAATTATATGAAATCGCTATACGATACAATGCCCAATAGAATTGTTGACCTGATTTTTCAAAACATGGAGGATATAAACATATAATTTCCTAAAATATTTGGTGTATTTATTCAAATTCTTGCGAAGATTTATTCACATGTAAAAATAAAAACTGCATTGTTATGGTACATATTTCCAAACAAACTAACAAAATTTTCGAGTTTAGAACTGCACAAAAAAATATTTATCCCTTTTATTTTAGTGACACAAGGATGTTCAAATCAAATCATCTAAAGACCTTTCCTACATTTTTTAATTGGATATAATCAACTGTAACGGACTGTATCATAATAAAATCATTTGAGAAAAACCAGTAAACCGCATCGATTTATCCGAAAACTTGCGAGTATTGTTTTTAAATGTTTATAATTTTTTACACTGGGAAACTTTGGTTGAAAAAATAAAAATTTCATCGTATTTTTAATTAAATCCTTATAAATTTTTCTATCAATTGCTAAAATAATTTATTTTTTCCTTATCCACATAAGTCTCTCCTTATTTATATATTCGTCAGTGCAACACATGCTTCACTTTTCATTTTAATTTTGAACAGAAATAGGATAGTCAAACTCTTTTATTACTATCCTATATTAGTGGAAATAATAGCTGCACTTTTTTATTAACAGAACTTCAAGTCCTATATAGAACATCGGGAATAATACTGGGAAATTTTATTTAATCTAACCGATATATTTTATTTAAGTTCTATTTATTTGAATAAATTTCAACTTCTAAAAATATTTTTTGACGTTTATTGTAAAATAATACAGAAGCTAAATACATTGAAAAATATACGTTTTTTTTTTTTTTTTTAATTATCCCTTTTTTTCGAATTCGTGTACGAGTTCGTGATTTTATCGAGAACTTGAAAAATAAAGTTAAATTTAATTTTATGTTGATAATATTGAATTAAAATATTAAATGTAACATATTTATTGATCAAAAAATAAATTCATTTGGATTTTACTGAAAAATCGAGCAATGGGCTGGCATGTTCTACCATCACATTTTCGATAATCGATAGACATTTGTTTCTCTTTTTTCACGAACAAAATTGTATTCTATTTCGTAATAAATTCCACAATTTCTATTGTTATCATAGCCTACTTGATTCTATTTCAATAAATTCATTCGATAAAATATCAATATTTTTATTTTCGATGGCAAGTGAAAAGAGGAAAAAGAGATAGTTTGCAAATTTATTTTAGGCTGAGATCGCAATAGAAAAAGTGTGAAAAAACGGGATGGAGCACAATTTTGTTCGTGAAAAAAGAGACACAAATGTCGATTATCGAAAATGTGATGGTAGAACATCCCAGCACAGAACTATAGTCGAACTCGAATATTTTTGAATAAAAATCACGGCTATTAGTATACATGTAATATTGATTTAATGCCACCAACGTTCTTTAATGTTAAAGTACATATGTTTACAATTACAAAATGTATAAACGTATAGTATATACATATTATGCATGCATTAAACTATAATTATATACATACATTACATACGCAAAAAGTTTCATATAAAATACATATACATATTACATACATATATAATATATAAAATATATATATATATATATATATATATATATATATATATATATATATATATATATACATATATATATATGTATATATATATATATATATATATATATATATATATATATATATATATATATATATATATATATATATATATATATATATATATAAATTATTAATTTATAATATGTATTAAACTAAATTCTATATAGTTTTTTAATGTACTAGGTATATGCAGTGAAAAAATACATTAAATAATAAAATTTTAATTTAGTTTTATTTAAAATAAAATGGACTGTAACGATGAAAATTTAAATGAGAATAATCGTAGTGGTACTAGCATATTTATTAACAACGGTTTAACAACGTATAGTAATGATGAAAATTTAATCAAAACCACTGTACCTAATTTTCTACAAAATGAGCGAAAATATTCAACGGCTCGTCGTAAAATTTATTCTAGTCCATCGAAACGATCAGTGTATCGATTTGCTCAGTCAGAGTCTGATGCGGCAGATGGTATTAGTGCGAGTTCAACAGTTCCGAATCAGGTAAATATAATATTTAAAATGGAAATTGTTGTGATTTAAATATATTTAATTTCTATTTTCTAGTTAAATTTTGATTCAAGTCAATTCATACGCCACAGCACCGATAATCTTCAATCCAATTTATTATCATCGCAAAGTAACAGTAGTAACAATTTAAATGAATATACCATAAACAATAATAATAATAATAATAATCGTAGTGGTAGTGCTAGTAATAAAAATCGTACAGTACAAAATTTACTAAGTAATCATAGTAATTTAGATGATATAATTGAAAGCCCTAATCCAGATGTACAGCAACACAAACTGCTTTACGATGATAATGGGACCATATTTAATTATTCTGATCACAATACAATTCATTTAAAACGATTATCATCGTTATCATCGTACGATGGTACGCTGAGTGGTGGTGATAATAGGTAAGTTGGAAAATTTATTTGTTTTAACTTTAGCGAAAATCAGTAACAAAGTAGGCAGGCAGCATAAATTTATATTGTGCTTGTTATGTTTTATCGTTACCCAGCCATACAAACACGAACATAAATGATTCGAGACTTCTTTCTGCGGAAATGAGGAACTAAAGATAATTCAAAATTGATTATTATGCAATTATTTTCATTTTTTATTGAATTATGTTCCATTTTATTATTCGTAGAATTGTTTTATGAAATCTAAGAAATCTTTTTATGCTTGACATTATGGAAATGAAAATCCGATTATACCTTTTTATACATAATTTATATGGAGATAGACAAGAAAGAGCTTTGAATTTTAATATCAATTATGTAAAAAAATTAAAATGTAATGGCAAATAATTATCAATGAATGAATATGTATTTTTATACTGTTGTGTTTTCTTTTCGCTCTTAGTTGAAGTTGAATCAACTAAACTATGTCATGTTTAAAATAATTAATTTGCAGTTTTTATTCAAATTCTAGTCAATTTTAATTTAAAATATTCGCAAACTGTTTATTTCGGAAGAAATTTAATTTGTGTATAGTAAATCTGTGATAAAGTCGCAGGCATTGATATTGTTCTGCATTCGACTGTTGGTTCTGGCATATCTTACTTTAATAAGACAACCCCTAATTAATTAAAAGATCAAAATTTTGATATTATAAAAACCATAAACTTTGATTCAAGTGCAGTCAATTTTTTTCTAATTACTTATACCAAGGCGTTATATTGCATGCCTGATTATTCAAAAAAACAATTCAGTGAGTTTTTGATAAGGGTAACTGAGTGTTTTGTATGGAAAGCGCACTTTTTCACGTTCAAAATCATGATATAAAATTGCAACGAAAATTAGAAATGTCATGAAAATGGTATTTAATTATTTAATTAATTTATAGATTATTTTGATTGGTGGAATTAAAACTAGATGTAAATCAAGAAATATATAATCCATATCAGTGAATACATTTCAAGGTTATTTAAATTTTATATCATGATTTTGCGTGTGAAAATGTGCGGTTTCTATACAAAACATTCATTTGGATAGCCATATACTATATAAAAAGCTTCGTGTTTAGTACTATCAGGCTAGTTAATTATACGGTCCTGCTTATACAAATAAAATTTTACATTTCTACTATTCATATTATATTAAGCTAAGCAATCCAAAAAATCTGCAAGGGGATTTTGATAATTTAGCCATACGAACGACACGTGTTTCAAATTAATGGGAGGTAATGGTTTTCAGGGCATCACTCAAAATAAAACCATTAACCTTATAATCAGTCTGTCACCGACCTGGTAATCGCAAGCCTTGAATCATATCAAACCGCAAACCCCAACCATTTTTAACCAAACCAAAAAATGTCTTAAAAGGACTTCCGGTCGTTTTACAAACATATATAGTTTTTCGAAATTAAATTGAACTTTTTCCAAGCTAAACGCAACTTTTTCCAACATAAACGAAACTATTTCCAAATTGATCGCATTTTTTTCCAAATTAAATTAAACTATTTCCAAACAGATTACACTTTTTTCCAAATTCACTGAAACTTTTTCCATTTGAAATTAAATATTTGGTTTGCTCAATAGAACCGGGAAAAACTTATTTTCGTCGATGAAATGTATAACCTATATATTTACGACGAAGTCACGCGCGATGAAAGCGAGGAACAAAAGCTGTGGTAAAGGTTCCATCTAATAGAGGTCGAAATACAACAATTATATTCGTCACTAACGACCACGGCGTCGTACACTATAAAATAATTTCTAATAACACTTGCAATTCCAGTAAGTTTTGTATATTTTTACAGGAATTTAATGAAAAATTAGTAGATGGGCCTACTAATTTAAATGCGGCCTATTATGGATAATGCAGCTATCCATACAACAATGCAGGTCAGAAAGCTAGTCGAATCATTTAATTTAAGTTTATGATTTTTGCCTCCATATTCTCCAATACTCAATCCCATAGAGAGGGTTTTTCTAAAATGAAACTCTATGCAAGACTGGTGTTGGCTGATGTGGTCAGTTCAGCATAATCTAGTTGAGATTATCGAACAATCGGCAAACCAAACTCCAGATACCGACTATTCTAATTATATTTTAGACATGCTAATGCAACTCCCTGCTGATTCTTCTGGTGAACCACTTCATTAGTGTATTGTCTACTATAGCTTTTCCAGATTAAATTGAACTTTTTCCTAGTTAAACGCAACTTTTTCCAACATAAACAAAACTATTTCCAAATGGAACGTAACTTTTTCCAAATTAAATTAAACTACTTCCAAACAGATTATTGTAGAATTTTTTCCAAATTCACTGAAACTTTCGCCATTTGAAATTAATTTTTTTCCAAACAGAATTAAACCATTTTCTCTCTCTCTCTCTATGGTCTTTACATCCAATGAAAGGATTTTGCCGCCCGCACTGTAGACCTCCAACTATCTCGATCCTCCAACTACCTCGCTCGTTGCCTCCAGTTACGACATCCTAATATACGCAGATCTTGTTGGATGTCATCGTACCAACGCAATCGGGGTCTTCCTCTATGTCGTACCCCAGCTGGCTGTTGTTGTTGGAACACTCTTTTAATCATTCGGTTTGATGAGGACCTCGAGACGTGGCCAAGCCATCTGATTCGGTTGGATTTGATGTATCCAATAACATCGCATCCTCCGAGGAACTGCCTAATTTCGTGGTTCATACGAATTCGATACTAGTCCTCTGCAACTTTCACTGGCACATAAATTGTTCGTATGACCTTCCTTTCAAACGTAGAAAGAATTTTACAATCGGTGGTGGCCAGGGTCCAGCTCTCGATTCCATATGTAAGCACCGGTCTTATTAGTGCTTTATACAGTAAAAGTTTGCATGACCGCGATAGGTGTTTAGATCGTAATAATTTCGACTGTGCAATGAAGACTCTATTGCCGGCAGTAATTCGGGATTTTATATCTGCCTGAATATCATTCGTAGATGTTATTGTTGACCCGAGATATTTGAAGTCTTGTACGCCATCGTAGTGTTCACCGGATTCGAAATCGGCATTGGGAGTGCTCCGGGATGTTGCTAAATATTTTGTTTTGCTGCTGTTAATGCATAATCCAAGTCGCCGCGCATTGCGGTCCAGCGGTACGAGATTGTCATTGATGTCTTGAGTTCTTCGTCCAAGAAGAACGATATCATCTGCATAGCCAAGAATTTGGCTAGATTGGTTAAAAATGCAGTTAACATCTGCATTTCGAGTTTTCGGTGGTTTCCTTCCGATGGTCGATTGTGCTGCGGATGTAAGGGCCGACTGTACAGTTTGCCACTGCTCTTGAATATCGAATGGATCTTTGGGGTTGGTGTTATGCCATTCAAGGTAATCTGTGACGGCCGTTTGGTAACTCTCTAAAGAATCGGGTTGTTTTAACGCATCAAGATTCCAGCGTACGGTCTTCTTTGCCTGTCTATTGAATGTAGATGAAAGTTTGCACTTATACTTAAAGATGACAAGCATATAATCGCTGTCTATATCGGCACCTCTATACAATCATACGTCAGTGATACTAGAGGAATGTCTCTTTGAGATCATGACGTGATCAATCTGGTTTTCTGTTATTCCATCATTTGATTTCCACGTTGCCTTGTGGATTTTCTTGTGCGGGAAAAATGTGCTGAGACAACTAGGTCATACATCAATGCCAGTTCGACGGTGCGAAGCCCATTATTGTTACTGGATTGATGCAAGCTGTTTGGTACGATATGAGAGTTTATTTCTGCAGTCCTATACCAATTTGAGCATTAAAATCGCCAACGATGATTTTAATATCGTGGCGTGGGATGCTGTTGATGACATCTTCAAGTTCGATAAAGAATAGATCTTTAGATGCAACTTGTCTTCAGTAGGCGCATGAACGTTGACGATCGATATATTAAATTTTTGCGGGCGGAGTCTTATTGTGCATATCCGCTTGTTGATTGGGCGGAAGTCGATAACGTATTGATTCATTTGGCGAAGAACGAGAAATCCGACGCCGAATTCTCCTCCATTCGGATGGCCACAATAGTAGAAAGTGTAAACATTGCTGGTATCGTGAATGCCACTTCCTGACCATCTCAGCTCTTGTAATGCTAATACGTCTAATGTGTCCTATACATTTACGACGGAGTCACGCGCGATGAAAGCGAGGAACAAAACCTGTGGTAAAGGTTCCATCTATTAGAGGTCGAATACAACAATTATATTAACGACCACGGCGTCGTACACTATAAAATAATTTCTAATAACACTTGCAATTCCAGTAAGTTTTGTATATTTTTACAGGAATTTAAAGAAAAACTAGTAGATGGGTCTACTAATTTAAATGCGGCCTATTATGGATAATGCAGCTATCTATAAAACAACGCAGGTCAGAGAGCTGGGTCGAATCATTTAATTTAAATTTAAGATTTTTGCCTCCATATTCTAAACTGCCCAATTCCATAGAGAAGTGTTTTTCTAAAACGCTTGGTTGGCGATTTTGGCGTCTGTTAATAGAAGAAAAATTCGGTAAAGTTTCGATTTTGTGGGTGCTATCGTCAGTAGAGTTTGGAGAATCACTGTCCAAATGGAACACATCGCATTATATTCATGAATAATAGGTAATAACGATTTTTTTTGAGTCGTTGATCAAAATTATCATGCCATGATTAGTAATGATAGACATCAAAATGATGTTATGGTTCTATGTTAAGGTTGAATTTGTTTAACGTTTGAGTTTCTCGGAGATATTTAAAAGGGATATCTGAATTTCATTATTTTTTACTTTATACATAGATACAACTAGGTATAAACAACGATGGAATTATCTCTTGTGAAAACGAAAGAAACGAAGTTATCAAGAAAATTCACCTTGATTTTTGATATTTTCTCGGACCGTGGGGGAAGTAACACGATTTCGTTATGTCGATGTTACACTTATAATGTTTAACAAAGTTCCGCCCAATAATTCCAGAATATGAGATGGGAAAAAAGTCTTCCACAAAAGTCTTATTTGAAGAAGTGTTCGAAAAGGTGACTTGAAGGAGAATTTTGTTGACAAGCTATTTGTTCCCGACGAGCATCACTTCGTTTTTTTAAGAAAACATTCTTGAATGTGATGTTCCATTTTCTTGCAGTACGCACATCGAATAGTGGTAATAGGCTTCAATGAAGCTTGAAATGGGGAATAAACTTTGATTGAGGATGTTGGGTGTCGTTTAAAACATTCATCTTTTAGGTACCCAGGTTTATTACAGATGTTACAATATTTTCCAGGTGCAAGTTCACGTGCATCTGGAACACATGTTCACGTGGTAAACTATAAGGTCTCTGGTTAGTCGATAATGTTGAGAAATGTTTAACGACCATTTCTTCTTCATTTGCACGATTTAAGGCTTCCAATAAACTAGTAAACCTACAAGCTTTGAAAATAATTTGTATGGAATGATTTAAACCCTCTTGAAATGACTTGAATGCTATATCTTCTTAGATTTTTAATCGTTTGAGAAGCCTCGACACCTTCGGATGCTATATACAACTGTCGTTTAAGCTGTACTGAATTGACTCCAAACGACTTGTATATGTTCGCACATCTTCACCCTTTTTTTGTCGTAAAGTAGTTGTAGTCGTAAAGTTGCATTTGAAAAATGACCAACTGATCGTGTTTCCGTAAATTCAGAGTTAACAATATCTTTTAATTTTTTCCAGGAATCTATTTTGGCTGTATTTTATTATATCGTAAGCCTTACCATCCAGTTTCAACTTTACAAGTTCTACAAATTGGCTCTGGTTTTTACCCACAGACGATGTTAATATTTTTGCAATTTTATATTTTACGACAAATGTTTGTATTTCTATAATAAATCATAAACATGTTATATGCATATATGATATAATAAAAATACTTTTAGTTTCAGATGGTTTGTCGATTTTTTTTACCACGACAATAATGGCTGCGCAGAAAATTGAAAAATAGTTTATCACATTCAGTTCTTATACTTTGGTCATTATTATTTGAGCATATCCTGCTACAATTAAATCTAATAACTAGCTTTTATATATTACGTGTATATACACACAATACATTATTCAATTACTATTTTATTATTTAATAAGGCCATCTTCAATACAATATTATACAACCCTTCATATTTACATATACACATGAACAAAAATATAATTCCAAAATTGAAAAATAATCATAGGATCCACCTACATACAAGTTGTCATTACAGATAAAAGTAACTACATATATTAACCATCATTTTCAAGGTAATAAAATCGAAATCGAAATTGATTTCCAATTATTTTTCCAACTAATTAAGTTTATCATTAAAGTATTGAACTAAAATTTCTCTTCTAAAAATTAAAATGTCAAAGTTTTTTTAAATATTTTTTGACTGGACTTAGGATATGAAGCGAAAATGAAAAAAAAATAATTTAGAATTAAGTTTCAGATTTAGTCATGTCACACGTGGGCACGTGGTCATTTTAGAATCAGATTAAGCTTGCTTGTGTATATACATACATATTGAACTATTACTATACCAAGTTTTAAATTGATGTCGAAAAACAATAAAAATTCCAATATACTAGAATAAGTTTTTCATATTACAAAATATTTTCGAAACGATCGATAAATTTTTATATAAAAAATGACATACCCAATGTATCCCCTTAAAATTTATTTTGTTGAAACTGATGTAATATACACATGAGACAAATTACTTATATACATTTATGATACTTCTTCTTCGATGTATATAGAACTGATTTATTATTATATTTAATAGTTTTGAGTTCGATATTGCATATAAGCGGATACATATAAAATTGTATATCTGGAAATTAGATCAAGCTTTCTTATATTCAATAGCAATCAGTCTAAACAAAATATATAAGATGTACATTACACATTGAATGTAGTCCTGAAATAAGCCTGCATTGTCCTAGATAAAATAAATCAATATAAATACACGGAGACTATAAACAAATCATGAGTAGATAAACGAAATGAAATTAATTTGGTTTATGGGACCTTGTACATTTAGAGCACACAAAGGTTCCTTTGTTAAAGGACAATAATTAATAAAATTAAATTGATTAAATTTTGGATACGAGTTTGATAACCGCATGCAGAAAAGAAATAATGAAATAAATTCTATACCGTTGAACATTTGTCTGTAGTGTGGGTTGTTTCATGTTAATGGTTATTGGAGTTTTATTGTTTCTTGAAATGAAAAAATAAGGGGATACATTTTAATTTGGTCGGGCAGAATCTAAGCTTATATACGTAAATATCCAGTGAGGCAAATATGGTCCGTGCTACTCCACAAATACAAAATTTAGAATTTAAAATTATCTAGGAATCTGTAAAAAAATTTAAGTTAGACCATTTTAGGTTTTTTGATTACACTTTTAATTGATTTGTATTTTTTACGTGCTGCTTATTTTAAGGAAAAGGTTAACCACTGCAAAATTGCGGAGGAATAGCTTTTCATAAAATTAATTATTTTGCCTGACCTTGTGTCATTTCAAATAAATCGCTGTTGCGTTTAAAGCCCATTCTAAGTTAAAGGAAAATTTTCGTTCAGTTCACTTTCAACAGCCCAACAGCTTGCGGATCATATCATCCATCCAATGTACTGGTGTGAAGTTTATGATAAAAAAAAATTGGCAAAAATAAACCTTACAAAATGTTACTCACGCAATATACTTTTAAATTAACAACATTTTAAACAATTAAAATTTTAAAGCCGGGTATAATAGTAAAATAGTTCCCTCTCATTATGTTCTAGCAACATTTGATTTCTCGGAAACATTTGGTTTGGCACAAATATTCATGAAAGTATGTATACAATATAATGTCTTACTCGAAGTTCGGAAGCCATCTCAGCGATTATCTGGGTTGGGTATTTTTGACAAATCAAGAAACCAGTGGTCTAATTCTGTAAAAACAAGATAATGTGAAAAAACGAAACATTGAAAAAGTTTACACAAAAAAAATTTACACAATTTCTATCTTATTTAGGTTAAATGGTATTCTATAAAACAAAGTAGTCAGCGTGTAAATTTTTTCTTGTTGAATAATTTTATCGTGTCTAAAACCACTTTGACGTTTTGTTAGTGTTTCATTTCATAATATAATATAAAGAGTAACAAGGACAAACATGGTTTTTTTGTTCGGCACTAGGCCGCCTTCTTCGTGAAATTTTAGTTTTAAATTTTAAAGTTTTATCCGTGAAAACGAACTACACAAGATAAATTGTATGTGTAGTTTATTGACGTTTAATATCTTACCGATTTTTTAATTTATCTTGGTGTAAAGTTATAGAATACCATTTTGGTATGAAAACGTGTAAAGTACTCGTTTTCGCGTTTTCACGTTATCTTATTCGTTATAGAATTAGGCTACAGTGTTTGACAGGTCGCGCAAACATTTTGGTAATCTAAATATTTCCGGGTAATCCATACGATTACTTATTATTGGCCATCACATTATGTGTTTCTTTATATAGCTGGTATAATGTTTTTTTGTATTGCAATGTAAATTTACATTACAAATATTTTGTTATTTGTCACCCTACCATCCAATGTTACGGTCTAGTCACTATTTGCCTAATAAAACTTTGTGTCTGGCAAAATCTGTATTCAACTGTTTTTTTTTTCAGTACAAGTGATAAATGATGATAAATCACTGATTTATGTATATAAAATATTTTCCAGTGTTACGGATAACTCTTTTAAAGGAACAATAAAATCAAAGCTCTTATATGTACAGATCGGAAATGTTTCTTGTCGAGCATTTTCTAGAGGAAATACTTTTTGCATCATCTCTAAATCCTGGAAACAGACGTGCAGAATTCTGCATGCAGAGATATTGGAATACACTAGTTTATTTTCACTTATGCGTAAATAATTGTATATTATGTTATGTTGTGCTGCAAGTGTTTTATTGTCTTTAATAAATTTTGCGTGATTAATATTTTTGATATTGCCCAAAACACACGTAGAATTATATCGAAAATATCGTATTAAAATCATTTTCCGCTGGTTTCCGCGTGTTAGCAATATTTACAACACAACCGTTATATTATACCTATATAGATAGCGTTGTCGGATGAGGAGTATTCAAGAACTGTTTCGGTTTCGACAAGTAATAATTAAATCGACATTTTATCATGATCGGAGTGCAGTACACCAAAGTGTAATTAATGTATTGATAATCAGATTTCGAAAGACATACTTTAAAATTTTAAATCGACTTAATACAGTTGAAATGTTATTAACTGATGTTGGGATCAACAGTGCAACAAAAATTTCAATATCAAAATACACAATTTTGTTATATTTCATAGACACATATGTAGACGAACTATGATTTAATTTATCATATATATGCATACAACAACAACCATATAAATGCAATTCAGCAATTCTATATATGTGTAATTTCTTACTACTAAAATTACTGAATTGCCATTTATTTGTTGTTAGTGTAATTGAAATAATAAAATCAGAATAAATTCAACGTCAATACAACGTGTTTATTCTCGCCTACTTAATAGACCCTACCCGTGGTAATCTAATTTTACAAATAAAGTACACAAGCTGAGAGTTTACATTTTCTTTCGAGCCGGATCCACAAGCCAGAAATTTTACATGGTCCTTCGAGCCACTAAAACAACTGGCAAATAAAAGTATAGACGGACAGTCTATAACGTCGTCGAGAGTGACGACACCACTAACCAAGCAACAACATGCATATTACTTCACATAATTAACGTCAAAGGGAGGAGCTGAGCAACAACAAGCACCAATACAACCACTAGTAAGCCAAACACCAACAAGATGGATGAGTTACTTTAAATCCAAGAAGTGGAAAGATAGTTCAACTAGCGAAAAACTATCGAAAAGACGGTGAAGATAGAAAGACGAGGTCTTACTTAGAAAATAGAATAGCGTGTCTAAAAGCGCTATATAACGAATTCGTTGGAAACGATGATAAAATTCTAAGAATGGTCCCGCCTCTGGGTCAGCATTACACTTATCTCACCACACGAAAAAACAGCAGATGTTTACAATAAGCTGGTAGAAGATATGCGCCATCGCCTACATAGCGGACCGCCATTGACACCAACAACGTCACAAGAAGCCATAGAACTTCCAAGCTCACGTCTCGGGGCAGCATATAAACCAACGCCATTAATTCGGGTTGATGCCATACAAAGCTTATCAGCGGATTCCCAAAAGGAGGAAATCAACCAAAGTAACTCATCGACAAATCAACAACAACATACGTATGAGTAGTTCAATTGCGGCCCCTCAAGCAGCAAAGATAGAAGAAATCAACAACATGTCTAAGGAATATGTTAATCTTAAAATAAGACAATTAGAAAACGACATGGAGGAAATCGCAGCCCAACATACAGAATTATTAGTAGAGTTGGAAGAAGACGAACAAACATCCAACTACTTTAGGGAAGATTATTATGGAAAGCTTCAAGAGAGAGTAGAAGATGCAATGATCAAACTACCACAGTTTCGGCCCCAGACAACAACCACAGCAGCACAAGTGGAATTACCTAAGATAGAAATACCAATCTTTTATGGTGATTATCAGCGGTGGGAAACATTCAACGATTTATTCACTGAGCTGGTCCACCAAAACAACAAACTATCAGATACAGTAAAAATGACGTACCTGAAATCACACCTGCAGAAGGAAGCAGCGCAAATTATTAGTCACCTAACAACAACATACGGCACGAGAAATATTACACAATATAAAGCGGCTAAACATGGATTCCCCCTTCCAGGCATTCGTGAGTTTCTTCTTAAACAAAAAATTAGACCTAGAATCCATTAGGATTTACGAAACAACTATAGCGCAGAGAAATTCCACAACTGGAAGATTTCTTTCGATTCCAGGAGAGAAGGTTTCAATCTTTGGAAGACATGGGCAATCATAGAGCAACAGCAACAAGATCACACATGCAGTATATACCACCATTGAAACGAGTGAATACAGCCATGTTAACCAAAACATGTTGGGTGGAAGGATGTAAGGAGCATCATGGTTTAATTCAATGCCAGCAATTCAAAATGATGTCAACATTAAATCGAGCAAGGCTTGTTAGCTCAGCCAACTTGTGCATACGATGTATAAGCCAGCATCACGGAAGAACATGTATCGTGTGTAAAGGAGGGCACCACATACTTCTGCACTACAATAATGCAGCATCAACTACCGGAAGTAGCGTCAAAACCGCCAAAACATTCCTGATCAGCCAGCAAGGACTAGTTTTACTACCAACTGCTTTAGTCAGAGCCGCAACTAGCACAGGCGATTTTTTCACACAAGAGCTCTAATTGATCCAGGATCGCAGGCCCCATTAATATCCTTCAAGGCCGAAAATTTATACAACTTTAAAAAAGAGAAAGTACACGTGACCATCTCAGGTGTAGGTGTAAAAAAGGCAGGCACTTGCCGACAAACCATCAATCTAAAAATATCGCCAAGATTTGATGGAGACTTCCAAATGAATATCAAACCCTTGATATTCGAAAACTCGGCCAACAATTACCCGAGGTGGACTTTGCCACAAGCAGCTGGCCGCATCTCAACCAAATACAACTGGCTGGTCCCAACTACCATCAGTCACAGCCAATTGATCTTATACTTGGTGCGGATTATTATCCATCAATACTTGCGCCAATGGCACAATAAACGGATTTCGGTTGGATTATATTGGGTATAGCAGGAACAACACAGGAAATCACCACAAAACAACGATGATTGCAACCCAAAGTATAGAGGATCAGCTGAGATTACTGGTATAAAACGAATCATCCAAGCTCTTTGATCCCGGCATATGTTAACATATAGGGCAACATCATAATAAAAATCACTATTCCTCTATCGTTTGCGCAGGACTATACCCTATTGGCGGTATTTTCAGTACCTAATATTGAGCACAGCAACACGCAGTCGTACATTATCACCAATTCGGAATACTTAGCAGTAGATAATCATCGGGAACACTTTACATTATTAACAACAAATGAAGAGAAACAACAGATGAAGTGATGCTTCAAAATAAACGATTTCTATGTTAAACATCGCCAATTTATAACGCAATGACTGACCAAATTCAATGCGAATTAGCGATCTTACAACGAGCAGCAAATCTCGAAGGAGCATGTACCATTACATTAGGTCAGTTAAGAAAGCAAACCATTGGATTAAGCTCCATGCGACGAATCAGTGGATATACTCCATTCCAAATGAAACAACATTAGAGGTAGTACGCGGCCATAACATTAAATCATTCAGTCTCCTAGGATCAGGTGCGATAGAAATTGAGCCTGGATGTATGCTGCGCGACACAGAAATAAAAAATAAAATCAGAATAAATTCAACCTCAATACGTGTTTATTCTCGCTTACTTACTCGTAATAAACCCCACCCGTGGTAATCTATTAAGTAAATCATAAATCAAAGGGTACTTAATTTTACAAATAAAGCACACAAGCTGAGAGTTTACAACTGATTTTATTATTGCCAGAATGCCAGGATGATCAATCTTCTCTTTTAGTTGCTAAAGTATTGTCGCTCACAAAGCATCTAATCGTTTGGTTTTTCTGAGACAAGGATAATAAAGAAGAGTTAAAAACTGCTAGTTTCGTCTGAGAGGTCAAACTTAAGTGTCTATTTCATACATGAACGCTACTTATTATTAATATACATTATTGAATGGAGGGAGCAGGCGGTGCAGCAGCACCTATTAAAAAACATTATAATCGCACCAACGATTTTGAGAGGGAATTTAAATTTTTTATCGGAACAATCGCTGCCCTTAATCTGCCATTTTCATACGAAAAACTAAATTTAAAATAATCCGACAGAACCGGTACAGGAACAGGTGCTATGAAAAATATCAAACAATTTTTTTATTATTTCAGTTTCAGTGTGGTATGAATAAAACGTAGCATTCGCTGATACTTGAAGTAGTAGCAATTGTTTCGGGAAAGCATTACCTACTGAAGTGTAGCAATAGTATTTAAATTCTTATCATTACTAAAGTTGCAATTTTTTAAAGTTGTTGATAATTTTTAACATTGAAACCACTTTTCTATATTTTGAATACCTCGCTGTCCTATTGACGATTGTAAAAGTAGACTAAACTCCTCTCGCGGAAAAAATTATTATTTAAAAGAACGATCCATTTGAAGTTTGTATTGTTGTTCTTGTATCCGAAATTAGGTGGCTGTGTGTTTTTAAACGTCAATCGATAGATAGTTTTATTTTAGAAAAATTCCGCTACGTGGAATCCGTGATGCTCCAATCGTCAATTCATATGGCATTTTGTTTCTAATGAAAATCCATAAATTCTAAATCAGTAATATTTTGCAATAGTAATAATATCAGTGATTTTTTATTTATCATAATTAATTAGTAAATTATATTTTGTTTAATATTTAAAAACTGCAAGAAGTTGCTTCACTAATTGATCACATAAAAATTACTTTATTGTACATATAGTATAGTTGTTAATCTATTTGTTTATAATTGCTGAATTAATGAAATCAAATTCAATAATAGTTTTTCAACTAAAATTTGTACGTAAATAAAATATGTTTCTATATATGTATGATGTATGTATTTTTTATGTGAGAATGAGGAATCACTTTATATAAGCACTAAAGTGAAGTGCTCGTTACATGTACACATTATATAGACGTTTCTATTATTTATTTGCCATTATATAGACCACAAACCAATAATGATTATTAATATTTATTTTTGATTATTATTAATATCTTTGTATACTCGATATATACATATTGTATTTATGTACA
The DNA here is from genome assembly GCA_951394425.1 of Tipula unca. Classification (NCBI taxonomy): domain Eukaryota; kingdom Metazoa; phylum Arthropoda; class Insecta; order Diptera; family Tipulidae; genus Tipula; species Tipula unca. The sequence goes on from OX596380.1 coordinate 127,900,266, forward strand.
CAATTTACATATATGAACATATTATATTCCGTTGTTATGTGTGTACATAACTGACCATGACCTATACACATTTTTTCTACTCTAATAATTTTATTAATTCAGACTAATGTAATTCCCACAAGCTTATCCAAATAGGTGTAATTAAAAATTTATGAAATGAAAAAAAATAAATTTTTGATTTTCATCGTACGTTGATTTTATGTGGTTTGGTCAAGTCTATGGAGGTGGAGGGCTCACTTTTTGAAGATGAACTTGTTGTATTATTGTGTGAAATTTGAGTGAATCTTGTAAGGAAAGTATATGTGGACATTGTGGTAAACTGATTTTATTAAGATACTAATTCTGTTATCAAAGATTGATCTTCCCAAACACATTATAATTTAAGAAAAGTCCTGGTCAATTTTTTGTATTTCAATAAAGTACAAATAGATTATGAATTTGGTTATTTCAGGTTTTTAATTCTACTTAAATTAGATTCATTTGTTTTTCCCCAACAGAAGAATTATGAGTTGTTCTGTTAAATTCCTTTTAGAGTAACAATAATCAAAGTTCTAGACATACACATCAGATCGTGAGCCATTTCTTCTAAAATTATATTATATAAAATTAAATTGAGGTCATGTTCTACATAAAATGTATAAAGTAATTCACAAATTAAATCTATTAACTATCTTCAAAAATAAGTTTTGATTTTTAGTTTCCGTATATAGGAAAATTATGTATAATAATTAGGAAGAGATAAAACCTACAATAATAACAATTCAATATTGATATAAATATTCGATATATGAAAAAGAAAGAACCAGAAAGTAACTGAATGTGTTTCTTAAGACTATAGATGACGATATAGATTTTGGTGACAAGCAGTTAATTTTAGTATAAATGCAAAAAACGACTTTTTTGAGAATTTTGAATTTGTTTCATAGCTCAAAATTATTTCTCCTTAATTAGTGAAATAAACTTTTACCGGATTAATTAGTAGTTAATTATAAAAGGTAAGTACATATATTGAAGGGCGTTAAGCTCATTGCACGGAATCTTCATAGATCGAATTGATTTTAAAAATTATTTGTGAATATGTATATTTCTGAAAATGGTTAGTGCTTATCGAGTCACTTTTACCCAAATAACTTATAGTACTTATTAAGTTATTAGGAAAATCGCTTCAAACATTGTATCATCGTGTTCCTGTTTTAGATGAGACCACTAGCAAACTTAACGGAAAGTTGATATTTTTATAAACTATTTTTTTTTAATCAACGAAACAGATGAAAATAAATTTAATAAAAGTAAACCAAAAATATGTAATTCAAAATGAAAATCACGATGCGGTTGCAATGGGAATTGAGAAGTAAAGTAAAATAATTTTTGTTAATTATTTACATATTGTATTCATTTTTTATTTATTCCTAAATTATTATAATTTGACATAATCAATTAAAAAATTGTAGAATACATGGTACATATAATAAATTCAAAATGGTTTTTGGACTACTAAACGGTCGGTGATGTTGAATTATGGTGTATTTGATTGAATTGAATTTATCTAAAACGAATAAATTCAAAGAGATTTTTTGACTATAATACATATAAACATACATATATAGTAATAACCGAAACAATAAATTAAATGATTTTTATGTTTTATTAGCAGTATCCTGCGATAAACAGTTTAAAAATAAGAAACACGCCACGAATTGCTTGCATTTGATTGCAAGAATATATATTTTCTTGTGGTTGATTAATTTAACGCTTTTCAAGTAAATTATCATTTCATTTAAGAATATAATTTATCGAAAAGCTTCCAGGTTGCAGATGCTCTATTTATGGCAGTTTTGCAAAATTTATCAAGGTTGTACACGGTTTTCACACCAGCCACTATACGCTTCGGCTGAATAGCTGGGTAGCCAGTTTTATTTTTGTTTTATCAATATGTTTTGGATTCACGTGTTGGTCGCTCCATTTGGGATACATTCTTTTCACAGATGCCAATTCTAATTTATATAACTCGAGCATCACTTTATTTGTTACTTGCATTTCATTCTACTTACGATATTTGATTCACTTCTGAATTGACAGATTCATATTAACATGGACATATCTCAAAAATTTCATCAATTATACGGAAGGCTTCCTATTTTATTCCAACTTAGATTTTGTATAACAAATATTATGCCTTTAGTCCTTCCATATTTACCATTAAATCAGTGCAAGAAAACACCAAAAAATAGTTCATTACTAAAGGTAAAGGAATGAAATTTTGAATAAACTTATCTTTAATTTAAATAAAGAAAAGGACCGATCGTAGATGAACGTTTAATTCATTCATGAGGTTTGATACATAAAAATTAAACAAGTTGCAAATATCCGAGCTTCTAGTTGATAGATCTAAACTATCGAAGTAGTTCTGTTTCCAAAATCAAAAACAAACAAATAATTGCAAGGAACCTACGCTTGCAGCACCATATCCTTTTCATGAAATTATCTATGACCAATTCGCACATTTGCGGCTGGATGTCCTCGATAATTCGAATTCCATCTTTAAGGTCATGAACCGATTGTGGAGAATTAGTATAGACCTTATCTTTCACGTGGCCTCAAAGAAAATAGTCTAAAGGTCTAAAGGTGTTAAATGACAAGATCTCGGTGACCAATTGTGATCACCTTTTCGAGAAAAACACGGTCAGGAAACTTTTCTTGCAAAATTGCGATTTTTGAACGAAACGTTCATTGTGTGGCACGTAGCGCCATCTTGCTGAAAATAAACGTCGTCTACATCAATATCTTCCAATTCCGGCCATAAAAAATCATTAATCATAGCTCGGTAGCGCAATCCATTCACCGTAATAGTTGCACCAGCTCCATTTTCGAAAAAGTAAGATCTAATCACACCGCCACCTCAAAAACCGTATCAAAAGTGACACATTGAGGATGGAAAGTCTTTTCAACAATCATTCTTGAATTTTCTGAGCCCCAAATGCGCAATTCTGCTTATTAAAGTTATAGCCTCCGACGTGAAAATGGACCTCATCACTGAAGATGATTTTTCGATGAAAATCCGGATAATTTTGATGCATTTGAAGGACCCAATCATCGAAGATACGACGTTTTTGGTGATTGACCGGCTTGATTTTTTATGTTAACTGAACTTTAAAAGCCTTAAGACCTAAGTCTTTATGCAAAATACAGTGTAATGTCGTTTGTGGAATGTCTAATTCCAATGATCGACGAGGAATCGACAAACCTGGGTTTTCTTCAATACTACGGGCTTCAGCAGCAATATTTTCAGTTGTTCTTGAGCGACGCACACGGTTTCGATTCTTCACATCACTAACTTGTCCCAACAGCGAACAGGTGATTGCAAAATTTTCACCATTTTTGTAATGAATTTTAACAATTTCAATGCGTTGTTGAAGCGTGTATCGTTCCATTTTTAGTAATGGCGTAGTTTTTACTTGGGAAATGTCAAAAGATGACAGCTTCAAAATTGACAGCTGCCCAAATAGCACGCTATTCAAAATGAAACCTCTTATTGGAAAACTTTTTATAATGTATGAATACGCAATACGTACATTACATACATACATAGATGCGATTTTATAAACAAACAAAACTTAAATTCGAAACAAAAAACAATACGAAACCACAAAACCAATAAAGAAAACTTGTTTTTTTAACATACGAGTAGATGGGTATACAGCGCCAGAAGAAACACGAAATAAATTCTACATTTAAATTATAAATTTTCATATCATATATAATGCAGTTTGTTTCCTTCCCTTCATGTATAAATAATATATTAAGAGCGGAGCCTCCTCCGCGCTAGCTTATCATTTCATGGTGGTTTGAGTGTTCTTTATTTATTTATTTAGAATTCTTTATTTTGTGGTATAGTAGCAGAGCCACCTATGATGTGACGACATTCGCCGTACATGATTTTTCTTTTCATGTGGCATAGTAAACGGAAAATGTGCCGTTTTCACATTTGCATGTGGCATCGCCTTAATAATCAAAATGTTCACTTCGATCAGTACTGTAAAAATGAGTAATTTTAAGAAACTGAAGAAGGAGACATCCGAAATCGATATTTAAAATTAAAAAATAAAAACAAATAATATTATCACAAAAAGGAAGAAAAATAAAATAAAAAATAGTTTTATTTATATATAAAAATTAAACAGTGATAAAAGCACACAAAATAATAAAAAATGGATATCCATAATTTAAACTGTAAAAATAATAAGATTTTAAAAATTTACTATGTTTTATTATATGTTACAGCCTACTATGTTTCATAACTACGTATATCACCAACGAAAGTAGATTTTTGATTTGGTTTTCTCGATTAAGTCTAATAAATTAACACAAATCCCAACATTCAAGTTTTAATTAGACTGTCGAATATTCAGGTAATATTAAAATAAAACACATTTAAAAAAAATGACGTGAATTGAGGCAAAATCAAAGCTTTTATCGAAGAGGCGATTTTATTTTGAGAAATTGGTAGAAAATTAGGACGAGATCATAAGATAATAGCCAATTTTATCTGAAATGCTGCTACGTATAGACTTAAACTTAAATTTGGTCGCGAAGCACTATTTGTCGGACTTTCAAAGATTGCGACCACTTATCACCTAACATACCAAACGTTAAAGCCAGTTCCAAAATTAATGGTTGGTAAACTGTTCAAAATTAATCGGAAAATAATTAATAATTAATTATTGTAATCGTATTAATTTATTATTTCTTGTTGTAATATAAATCATTATTCACTAACTGTTAATTTTTTACGATTTAAAAAATTAAACCTTGATAGTTTAGATGATATTCAACAATATTATTCGAGCAGATCTAATGTACAAAATATTCATGGAAAATCTTAACCAGTTTTAGAGATGAAACCTGGGCTTTTCAACAGGACAACGTTCTAAATCACATAATATTTTTTTTAAATAAATACCAACACATACGAGTACATACATAAATTAGAGACTGTTCCGCTAGTGGATTTGTTGTCCTTTGAAAGTTGAACAGTATCCCTATTTTGTACACGGCTACAGGTCCGTCTTTTAATTGGCCATTTGCACATCCCATAGCTCCATGCAAGCCTGTACTAACATGAACGATTAGTTCTACAGTCCAACAGAGGGCCATAGATATTGTCAATTTAATCACCGATCGTAATCGGCAGATGAAAAATCCCTTTTGCATCCCGACTCTGTTAAGATTCGAACCCGGTACCTGCGCTATTTGCTCGGTAAATTGGTAAACTAAATTTTGGTTTGTGGAAAAGTCCATACATATCCTTGATTGGCCCGCTCGATTAGAATAGTTTATGGTGGTAACCGACAATATCAAATGGTTAATGTGAAATTTCGAATTTGAGAGTTCGCAGAAAACAAAGAAGGCCTTACAAATTATTAATTTTTTCCATGTTAATTTATTTATTGAGATTTGTAGGTTTCAAAAATTTATAGTTATGAAATATAGTCAATTTTTAAAATCCTTATTTATTTTTACAGTGCTGATCGAAGTTAACATTTTTATTTGTAATTAAGGGTACTTCCCAGTCAGTCTTTGCTTTCCATTAAATTTTACTAACTTTTAATTTGGTTATTTAAAAAATTCGAGAACTCAACTGGTTATTTAGTTATGAAACGGACTGCATATATAACTAGCACAAGCAGATCGATGAGTTAAAATTAAATAATAGACAGTGGTAAATCTAAAAATACATAACCCATTATGTTATACATATGAACAACATTTTTACTTTAATAATTACTATTTTAATGAAATTTTCTGGTGTATACATAAGTACGATAAATAATTTCGTAACTTTCAGAGCTTTTCGATTTTGGCTTCGTCTGAACTGACAATGACAAATGAAAATAGATTTTTATTTGATCTATTCTCATTTGAAATTATACGAAATTCGGTGTTAGTAAAATTAGATGGACTTATCTAAAGTTTTGCATTAGGTATTGTAGATATATGGTTAAACTATATAATGTGTACTAAATATTAAAGTGCGGCTGGCAACTAGCAGCTGGCAGCCGTGCTTTGTATCCTCTAAGGCCACTGCCAAAATCTAAACACCTATCAAGTGCCGTGAAGCTGAAACTTTACAAAGTGTTGATCAAGCCCGTTGTTATGTTTGAATGTGACAATTGGGCGCTGACGGATGAGTGCGATAGATGGCTCCTTACATTTGAGAGAAGAGTCATGCGTGTGATTTACGGCCCAAAACGCGAAATAGATGGCACATACCGAGCTCTGTACAATTTCGAGATCAGAGATCTGATGAAGATCCCCGATATTGTTCATGAAATAAGATCTCAGCGAGTACGCTGGCTCGGTCACGTTCTTCGTGCTGATCCGGAACGAATTGTGCAGCGATCTCTGAAAGGAGAGCCACCACATGATAAGCGCAGAGGTCGTTACAAGCGACGATGGCTCCAAGGTGTAGACAATGACTTGGCTTCTTCAGGTTGTCTATAGGACAGTATGAAGACCAAGCCCAGGACCGAAACCGTTGGGGCCAGATTGTTGACGCAGTAAGGGGCCAGTAATGGCCTTTAAACACTGTATTATTAATAATATTTTATTTACTGCAAAGATTTAAAGCTTCATAAACATGTATAAGTTTTTTTTACTTTTCAAAAGTAAGGCGATTTCGAATTGAAGATTGTATCCAACCCCAATTTGAAAATGTTCGCTCAAGTTGGGCAGTAGATGCGGGAATGTTTAATAGTTTTAAGGCTAGCGTTGAGAGTAGTTGATGTTTCATCGACGCTGTACCCCAAAATTCGGCTGCCTTTTTAATATTTTTATCATATAAGACATGCAAACAATTAGTTTTATTTTTATAATCATTAAGACTTTCCAATCCATCGTAATCTAAATTTTTTAACAAGAAATTGTTTCTCACACTCATGTGTTCTCCGTTAATAAACTGTTTTCATATATGGGATGCAAGTAATAACTTGTTTAAGTATATTTATTTAGTGCCATTTTTTTAAATGGAAACAAACGTCGTTCAAACATTTCATCAACTTTTTTTTCAAGGTAGAGCCTATCGTTGTAAACAAAGCATTGTCCCATTTGAATTTTAACCATATTTCAGCTACGTCGGCGATAGATGTAGACGAATTTTGACAAATGTTGGTTAATTTGCAAATCGGCTCAAGGATTTGCTTCATGATTTTGATTTTATCTATGAATTGTTCATCAAATATTTTTGACGTAATATTGGACTTTAAATGTTTTGGAATTTCTTCTAGAATCATCACTTTTCTCATAGCCGGGAAATTTTTCAAAAAACATTCTAAAGAATCACGATGGTAGCACCATTATGTCACAGGTGATAATTTCATACGAGAACCACCGATTCTCAATATAGCCTTTTCCAAAATGTCACGTTTGAATTCTCTTAATAATCCTGTAACTATTTTTATTAAATTTGTATCCATAACATCACCAGCAAACAAATTTCCTAAGTGGCTATTGCATATTGCCATAGTATATTACACATATCTTTTCCCAATCGAACTCCCATTCGATTCACATACAACATCAGCGAGACGATCAGCTGTTTCATTTTCAAGATCCCAAGCATTAACAAAAGCACGGTCACTATTGTGAATCCTAGTTACTGTTATTTTTGTATTGCTTGTAGTATTTTGCCACCGAACTAGATCCACGCAAACTGCTCGTTTCTTTCATAATAATATATATATATATATATATATATATATATATATACATATATATATATATATATATATATATATATATATATATATATATATATATATAAATAAATATATATGTATATATATATATATATATATATATATATATATATATATATATATATATATATATATATATATATATATATATATATATATATATATATACATATGTATATATATATATATATATATATATATATATATATGTATATATATATATATATATATATATATATATATATATATATATATATATATATATATATATATATATATATATATATATATATATATATATATATATATATATATATATATATATATATATATATATATATATATATACATGAATACCAAGTTTAAATAAATCCAAATGTAATAAATTATACATCGATTTTCCACCTTTCGTGAAAATTGTGAAAACTTTTACATATAGAATCTTTTGAAAAACTCTCTAGATACGATTATTATATATATAAGAAGCTATGGGACTTTAAAAAGTTATAAACATACTCGAATTTAAATATTAAAAAGTTTAATTTTAGTTGTTGTTGACTGTCAATATATCCTTTTATTTTTCGTAACATTTTCTATTGATTTAATATATTTTTCGGTATTGTGCATGTTGAGTATACATATTACATACATATTCATAGCCTTCCTTATATGAATAACAACAACATGGAAATACATATATTATATTATGTATACATGTATATTGTATATAGAATTTTTAAAATAGTCACGTTCTTAAAAAAATTTTTAAAAATTTTATTCTCTGACAATAAAAACCACAATGTGATACTACACATGAAAATAAAAATAAATTTGTAGGTGGCAAGGTGTTCGTCAATCGGTATCGGTAACTCAGTGGTTTGGCATTGATTTAAATTACAAATACATATTGTCGTAACAGGTACACGGTATATGGCAATTTAAAATCTATAGTTAGTTCTTTGTAATGTGCTGCTTTACAAAACCCATTAAATTTTTTAATTTTTGTATTATATAAAGCACAAAGTTATAAATTTATATTTTACATTTTTTCTCTCAAGATCTATTGGACTATATATTTCACCCACTTAGACTAAAGTTAGGATTCTGAAAATGTACACACTGTCTTAGCCGATGACAACTTATCTGAAAATTATATTCTTAAAGAAGATTGGAAGACATAATCGCAGTTAAAACTGTAAACTGAATTTTACAATAATCTAATTACAAAAACTATACCATACAATTATTTGATTTGTAACAAGATAAACGGCAACAAATGCAAATTATGACCAGAACCCTATTGCACCAACTACTTATCACTTATTACTTATCGTTTTATCAACTTATCATAAGTATTTTATTTTGATAATGATAAGTGATAACTGTTTCACCAAAAGTAACAAAATCTCATGCACTTATCAATTTGAAAACTTATCAAATTTTGGTAATGAAAAGTGATAAGCGTTGCACATCAGAATGTCTATAACTGATCAATTGACAAATTATCAAATTTTTATGATAAGTTGTGATGATCTATATATTCTTCCGCATACTACATATATAAGTTATATTATATATGTTTAAAAATGGATTTGTACCTGTACCTGTATTGTAATTTAATAACAACAACAATTTTTCATGTATATTGTATATAATAATATATTAAGAGAAACTTTATTCAATTGAGAGTTCTAATTTCAGTTTTTAGAATAATTGTAAAACTTTTTTTTGTGGCTTTTAAAATAAAATCTCATTTCTAACTGTAATAGTTTTTGAACAGTACTTAAACGTAATCGCCACCTTCTTTGGCATAGTAAAGGTAATCGAGGTGGTAACCAAAAGTCACGGTTGGCTGTTTTTAACGTGTAAGTATATGTGGTTGTCTGGGTATTGTACCGTGGGCCCATTTGTGGCGTTCAGGGCTGGAGTAATCCACCCAACTTTAACTTTTTTCTTTTTAAACGTAACCAATTTATTTTTATTAGTGTACCTATATTAGTAAAGTTTGCTTTAAAATGGCACATTCACCAATACCCCTATTATGGTTCTCACCTCACCAAACAACTCACCTCTCTACTTCAAGCCATATGAATTCAACTTTAGTATTATGATTCTCGCTTTAATGTTGGTGAGAGTTGTGCGCTGTTATATTTTGATAGATTCCATCTAATAGATGTATATAATTATATGGCCATTTTTGTTGGCCATATAACTATATACATAAAACAATAAATAATTCAAAAGTAGGAGCATGTGTGTAATACCTAATATATCGCCAATACAAAATGTCTTAGGGTTTACCAGAAAATATTGAGACTGATAGTGAGGGTTTCATAACGTTGCTGAGATTTATGACAAAGCTAATGGATGGGAGGGAGGGGGATATACATATTATATGATGATCTCATAGTTGTATATTGTAAAATTTAATAAATTTGTACTAAGTGTTTCAATTTATTTTGTAAATTTTATTTTTGAAATAAAGTTCCTTCCTTAGCCATTATGTACAAATTATTGTGTGTTGATTGGTTTCGTGCACGCGAATAAGGTTCCAGATGAATGTACTTATTTATATCTGCTTGACGCATAACTTTGCAAATACCTATGCTATCTCAACAAAAAATAGTCAATCAATTCCTATATATCATAAAAGTAGTAAAAAGCCGAGTCTTGGACTCCAACAGGAGATCATGGTTGGTTGGTTATCGATCAAATCAATAATGAACAATTTTTTTGCTTCCTCCTATTGAAATTCGAACTTCCGATCAAAGCGCCATAACTTAGTCACCACCAAATTGTTGTGGAGTATTTCGGATACTAGACTCACCGCACCGCAAGAACGGTAATACCAAAATTTCAAAGTACTCACCACTTTTCAAGTCACATTTATGACGTATTTTTCGGTGAGGTGAGACCCATAATAGGGGCATAAATAAAGAATAAAAATTAGCGATTTTGCAATTAGGGAAAGACACTTAATTTTGATAATTAATCATTGTTCTATCGATCAGCTACCTGAGGGAAATCACCCATCCCAATAAACTTTAGTGAGATATCCTGGACATTTTCGGGGCAACACGCGGTTTCCGCCGAATGACCCTACACACTCGATGAATGACCCTACATACAGTTAATTTATTGATTCCACGCATATTGGCAATCCCATTTCCTAACCAATGCAGAGTTGTTAGTAACTGCTGTAGTTTCGGTAGTTTCGATCGCTTCCATGGTGCGGAAGGTCCTCGTATTTTTAATAACACCATCTCAATTTGTTCACGTATATATGTGGCGAACGAAAATTTTCTAACACTCCGGAGTCCAGAAAATAACTGGCTTTCACTACACGATTTTTTTTTTTTCGTTTTTATCCTCGAACACTCTTTTGAACCGGCCCATTATTTTATAAAAATTATTTTTTATTTTGTCTTATTATTACATGTATTGTCATTATCATTTATAGTCAATTAAACAAAAACCAACAAAAAAAATAACGTTTTCAACAGGCTTCTCTCCTCATATTACTACAATTTAAAGCTCTTATCAATTTATTTGAGTAGTGAAATTTTCTTATTGATATTTTGGATAAGTTATCATTAATGTAGTCGATTATTGATAAGTTAAAAGTTTTGGTGCAACAGAACTACGAAAAATTTAACAAAAACAAACTTATCGCTTATCAAAATATTACTTATCAGTTATCATTTCGCGAATTGATGCAACTTAATTTTGATAAGTGAGTGCTTATCACTTATTATAACTCATTTGAGCACTTATCAAATTTCAATTTGGTGCAACAGAAAATTATCAAAAATTATAATAAGTTGATAAGTAATAAGTGATAAGTAGTTGTAATAGGGCTCAGGACTAGGATAATCTGAAAACCAAATTATTACAATGACCTCATAGCAAACATAAATTAAATACATAAACTTTTAATTAATATGCGACATATATTTTCAAAAGGACAGTAAGTTTTTATTTTTAAAAATCGTAGTTTATTTTAACGAAAAACTATAAATCTATAATTAAATTACAATTAAATTTCTAAATAACCAAGTAAAACTTTTATAGTTCTTTAGGTATTCACTTTTATACGTTGTAATTTATTTACACACATAAATATGTAATTATGTACATACAAATTATAAAAAGTTTTTTTTTAATAATAGCTGATTGGCAATAAAAATATGATAATTTAGAATGAATTAAATGTTTTAAAGATACTTTAATTAGTACAATAAAATCTAAAAGGTTCTATTGGATTGGTTGCCGTTGCCGAGTGTTTGCGAACAATGCAAAACTTAATTTGAACTTTGTTATAATTTTAAAATACTAATTGACTGAATCTATAATAATATGTACATAATTATAAATGTATATACATATATATGTACAATCTACATAGTTTTTATTATTTGAATAATAAATTTAAATTTAATAGTGTATAGTAGAAAAAAACTGGGCAGAAAATGTAATATTTAGTTGAGGAGTATGTCATATTATATCGATTGATTTACATTTGTCATACACACATATCCAATAACTATGTACACATATACTCATATATATATACATAAACACGCAGGGTAAGAAAATACAACGTCAAATGGAATTATAAAAATAAAATGTATTTTAGTTTAGTAAAGACACCTACATATGTATGTACATACTCGTATATATTCTAAAGTATATCCTAATAAGAGATATCATTTTAAATTTTACCGCATATTCATTCGTTGTGTGAAAATGTCCGCGCTCATTTTGACAGTTGTTATCAAACACCATGTTTCGTCAATGGCACGCTATTCGTGAAACAATAAGATAAACTCTTATACAGGTTTGTATAAATATTAAACCAATAATCGTAATTTAGGGTACTGAAAATGAGTGACTGTACGCTATAGAATACTGAAGAACAATTAGCCATCAATATCATATACTATTTAACATAGTCAAAATATTGCCTTTCGGTATAAGCATTTCCAGCGTTGAAAGGAGAACCATAATTTGAAAATGTTGATCAAATGAAGGCAGTTTGTTATAATCGTCATATTTTACATTTTCTATTAAATCATCGCTCTTTATACATATACATATATCCATACATTACAGTATTTGTAAATTATTTGAGTGTAAATAATTGTATTTCTTGTTGTTGAATTTAATCTAGGACGTCGATATTCTGATTTACAAATTATAATATGTACAACATACTCGTATATAGAGATAAGGATATACTCGAAGTATAATAATATATTATAGATATAGATAGATGACGATGTATTATTTAATTGAATAGTGAAATTATACTAAATTGTTTGGGTAGTAATAACGATAATTTGAGAGTTTCGTTTATTAGAGCTTTTCACTGTATTATATTTTTTCATAAGAGTTTCATTCTAATTTTACTAAAACACAAAATGTGTTTAATTTCCATTTATTAGGTACGGATATTTTTTCATTTATATATTATAACAATAAAAGAGATCTACAGTTAGTTACTATAGTGGCCCTTTCTGTTTTACGCATATGTGGTGAAATATTCTTCAACTTACAAATTCAATATATGGGGCCGGAAGCAATATCAAAATTTTATGCTTTTCATTTTTTATTGTTTAATATTGACTAAAAAAACATTTTACGGAAGACGATTTTTTGTTGTTGTTACGCAAGATACAGGGTGTCAAATATTTGCAAAATACGAAGAAAATGTAATAAAGTTGTAGCTATCAAATAAAAAGTAGTTATCGGATAGTTATGATAGATGGCTCGTTTTTTAGGGTAACAGTATGCCAATTCAGACAAAACTCAGCCACTCATAACTTAAGAAATATTTTTCCTACGTTGCTCAATGTTCTACTGTTATATTCAGAAAACTATGATCTATTACTAAAATAAAACGTTTATATCAACGACCTCATTTTTTAGATAATTAATAAGAAACGTCAAAATTGTTTGATTTTTTTCTTCATACATCGACATTTTCACCCAGTTTATCAGCCAAAAAGTAATGAAAACTGATTTCCACGATAAAGAAAATTTCATTCTGAGTAGAATAGTGAAAAGAGAATCTATTATAAACGTTAATTAGTTTTCGGTATCGAAACCGCTGGAGCCGAATTGTTGACTCAGTAAGGGGCCAGTAATGGCCTTTAAAACTGTTTTAATTAAACAGTTTTCGAAAAAAATAATAATATAACGCTCTATTCTAGATTTAATCCGTTATAACGGTTTAACGGTAACGAATTTGAATGTTTTAGACAACAATTTTTTTCTTAGAATTTAAATTTCTACACGTACATATGTTAAATATAATACCAGTAATTGGAAACACCCTGTACAAAAAATAACCCGATCGCACATAAATCAGTTTTCCAAGAAACCCAAAAATACGATAAATCTGGTATTTGCTACATGTAAGAATATTGAAATGGTCTACAAAAAAAAATAATAACTCTAATAGAAAATTTAAATCAAAATTGTGGCGGGAATTTATAAATGGAAATTTAAAGATGACATGATTTTTATATTTTTGACTTAGTTGGCACACCTACAAATAGAGCCATCTATCAGAACTATCCGATAACTACTTTTATCTTGACAGATACAAATGCATTACCATGTCCGAGCATATTTCATATATTTGACACCCTGTATCTTAACAAAAAAAATCGTCTATGTGGATCGCCTATCGAATATGTAAAATGTTACAATACCTTAGAGTATATTTTTCACTATTAGTGCAGTAGGCTATACAAAAAGCGATTACTAATTAGTATGTGTGTGCCAATCGAAATAAAAAGCGCATAAAAAGTTAAAAAAATTAAATTCATTCACAAAAATTTTAACCAGTTAAAATTTTTGATTTGGTTACAACTACGCCACGCCAACTTGTAAATATTTTGTACTCTATCAAATCCAAATGCAAGTTTTTTTTTTTTGGTACGTTGACAGAACCTCAATTAAATTTTAGTTTAATTTGCACAAATTAGACAAATATTTTATAAAACCTTTGCTCATTTTAATTGTTCATAAGATTTCAACTTTATTTTAATTCAAGAATCTTATATTAAAATGAAATTATAAAGTCACGAATAAATTTTAACTTCGATTGGCACACACACACACACACACACACACACTTATATGGAATTATTTACATAATATTTCGAGGTGAAACGTAATACTCGTAGTACAACAGATTTACTTCGATACAGTATATAATTCAAAGCCATAATCATTAATCAATTGCTTAATCGTAAACAATCAATTATCTACAAAATGGATACAGGTATCATACAACACTTCTGGATTTATAATAACTAACATGCGTTTTGACATTTTCATATAAATAACAATTGTTTTATTGTCAATGAATAAAAGTCAAGTCGAATCTCTAGGTAGCGGAATAGCGAGGCTTCAAAAGAAATTGATGCAGATTGAATTATTTTATGTTATGGTGTAAAATCTTATTTCAAATTTCTTGGTATCATTACAGAACGGAATTTAATGATGCATTTGGGCCAAAAATATTAAGCGATATACCCGGAACACCAATGATCGATTCCGACGACAAAATGTCCACCTTTAGTGCAAGTTTTATTGATACTGCGGCAGCAGCAACAGCAATCCAAGGATCAATCGCAGTAACGGCAGACTTAAGAGATCGTCGGAATTTTAGCCAAACTACTTTAGCCAAATCAGATACAATAAATACTAATAATAATAGTACTAGTAGTAGTAGTAATATCTATAATAATAATAATAGTAATTATCGGCCGTATGGTTTTACAGATAGTAAAACAGATGAACATGATATAAATTTTAACAATATTCCAACACAACAACATCAGCAACATGAAAATATAAACAGTAATCATCATGTACATCATAATTTTAAGAACAATTTTGATAATAGGCGGCGAATTAGTAAACAAGACATCGAGGTGAGTGTATAATATTTGCTCTAAATATATTAATATATATTATAAAATAATATCTCTATACAGGGACTTGATCCGGAATCATTAATGTTTCGTGATGGCCGACGAAAAATCGATATGGTACTGTGTTATGAGGAAGAGAACGAAGGTGTTATGACTGAAACAGAATCACAGCGACGGGAACAACGGAAAATATTTCAAGACTGTTTAATACGCGAAGGTTTGGAAATTGAAATCGAAGATAAATCGCAGGCCTTCGATGAAAAAACATTTTTCGTTAAAATTCATATGCCGTGGCGAACAGAGACACGTTATGCTGAAGTGATGAATTTAAAACTTCCTGTTAAACGATTTATTACAATTAGCGTTAAGGCATGGGTATTATATTTTTATATTTTTCATAAAATTCATGTTGTATTTTGTACTTTGAAAATCATTATAAGTTGTAAGTTCATCAAATTATTAATTTACAATTACACTATATTTATGCCTTAGCAGACCATAAGCACTTATAACGTAATTTTCTTTAACTTTTGCCTACCATTTACAATAAATTTACTGTAGTTCTTACTCTCAATATTTGCTAACAACAAAAACAGAAACTGGCTAATTCTCACAGTTATCCTTGTTTTCCAAAGTTATGCTTTGAAACATTATGGCACAAATTACCCTGCAATGGGGGATTTAAAAAAATATCAAAAATCGGAATTTCGAGTACTTAATAATCTCTATTTAGCAGTTACTTAACTATATAATTACAAGAAACTGTTTTTGCAAAACTTCGCTTTTCGGTGTTGTTGTTTAATGCTTATAGGGGGTTGAAACACGAGACTTTTCTCGAAAATGTAAAATACTCATGATACCCAACTATAAATTAAATGCGGCTTATCTTACAGCTATAGCAATTCAACTTGTTTATTTCTGGCGAATTATTGTTTTTGCTACCAAATTATAGCTGCCTACAAAATGTGACACGAGCAAAATTTTAATAGAATTTGAATCTTATGATTGAATTGAATTAAAATTTTAAAATCTGAATAAATGAAAACTAATCTAATTTTTGTTGGGATTTATTGCTATAGTTAGCAATAATTAAATACAGTTTCTCCTGATTTTCTACAGCCCAGTTAACTTTTATGCCGATACAAAATCCCTAGAGTAGAAAAAATCCCGAAAACATAAGAAAATTCCAAAATGTTGGTAACAATTTTATTTTTAAATAAAACTACTTTGCTATTTGGTATTCTCTGGATTTTTGTTTTTGTTTCTATGAAGCGCAGAGCCGCTACACATGTTACTGAACGGCATAGAAATTCAATTAGTTTCGGAGATTTTTCGCGATTACGGGAATTTATTTGAATCGAAATGATCTGTAATTTTCCACGGAATTGTGATTGACAGTCACCTGTTCTATGTTTCTTTCTTATTTTAATCAAAGGTTTAAGATACATATATACATAAGTTAGTTGTTAGAGGTTTAAATATTATGTTCATCATAATTTGTTGATTTCAACTCTCATTATGCCAGTGGCGTAACTACAAATATTAGACCTCCCCGCAAATCTTGATATGAGCCCTTAATTTATTGGCCATCCTAAGTAACAAACTGTTCACCAACAAAAAAAATAGTGTCACGACTATCGTTATTACTTAATATTCATTAATTTATATTTTTAATATTAAATAATAAAATATTTCAAATGAAAATCCAATTTTTATTGTTCATAAAATGTAGGAAACCATATACCGTGGTGAATATGCAACAGTTCTTCATTATGAGAACAAACACCACCGGGACCTCGGGCTCTAAAAATCAGCCTTTCTTAATTTATGTAGCCATTCATCAATTGGTTCCAAAAATAAGCTCTTGGTAATTATCAGCTCGTTTTTATATTTTTTTGTTCAAATTGATGACCGCCGTCTAACCCCAAATCGTAATTTAATCATTTTTTAACATATTTATTCTACACTCTTTATAGTTTAACAAATATTGATCGTTTTATTTTCGCCATAGATAGATGATACATTTTTCGCTAGATTTTCATAAAAATAAAAAACAGTTAAAATTTATTTTTTAAAATCGCTAAAGTGCACCCTTTAAAACAACATATCACATGCCATATAAGTAAAATGTAATCACTTTTAATTACAATTAAATAATTAATTGTATTTAATTATTATTTTTATTAATTTTTTTCCGACACAATTTCTGAATCATCTGTAGATTAAATGACTTAATTTGCATGCAAAACTTCCTCTCGACACGAATAGTAATTTAAAAGTTTTCACTTTGAGCCTGTGACAGACTTGACAGACAGACAACAAAGTGATATCATTAGGGTTGCGTTATAAATTTTATGTTACGGAACCCTAAAAATGGAGAATATCCATAAAAAATAATTTAAATTTACTTTGATAAAGTGTTTATGTTTGGCCAGGATCCAACGAACATGGCGGCACCGTTCCCACTCTTATAATTTATTTTCATTGATTGCCATTTTAACAATCATTGATTGCCATGTATACGCGCAGATCGCATATTAGACCAGATAATTATCAATTAAATTAGAAATTCATAAACAAAACTTAAATAAAATTAACAATGTTAATCCTAAGACATGTACTCGTGAAATTAAACTAAAATTACCAGTTGTATAGAAGCGCATATAATGGTAATTGGTAGGAACAAAAATACTGTGGGCTTAATGTAAAATTTGTTATCGGATGTTTCATGCGATTTAAATTATCGAATGGATAGGGTTAACGCTCCACTTTACCTAGAACAAAAATCAAAATTGATGTCGATATTTAAATGCCAAAAAATGCGTCTAAAATAAAATTTGAAATAGTGTAAATCTCCGCTATCGAAAATTACAAAATATTCCATGAAAAAATTGGTTTTTTGCAACATAAGTTGCCAATCTAATTAAAAAGGGATGAACTAAAAAATACACGATGTATTTAGTTGATTCCAAAATCATTCTTACATCGAAGATACATTTTTTTCAATAAATTGATTTGTCAACTTATCGGTATAAAATAGTTTTCAATTAAATTTTCAATTTTCTCGCTTATTAGAACAAATTTTTATAGAAACGTGTGTTAATCGCTAGATAATATCTTCTTGAACGTACCCATAATAGAACTTTTACAGATTAGTGGAAAAATATTGATAAATTTGGCTTGTGAGTGAATGGTTTTTGTCAAAAATTCATCAACTTTATGACGCAATTACGAGAAACTATAGCGAATTTAAAAAAAAGCGTGTGTTACACGCTTGCAAATATATTTAACTTTACTTTAAAAAAAATTAAGCCAATGCCTAAGTTTATGTGGCTATAAAACGATCTGTAAGATGCACATGTTTTCGCAAATTGAGTAAAGTAGAGCCTGGAAAGCAAAAAAAAATTAACATTGCATCGATGAACATCATTTTTATTAAATTAATTTTTGGATCCAATATCAAATATTTTAGACATTGCGCACGTTTTAGTATTTATAGTCAATTTTGAAATGTAAACACTCGTAGGAATTGATTTTACATAGAAATAACATTTAAAAGGACTCCATTGTTTCTTACAAAATGAATTTCTTTTACTTTTTTATAGGACGAAGAAAAATCAATAATAGCGCCGCAAAATTTCATCAAAAAATATTGGCGAAAATTCCGCCAACTTACCGAATACAACTATAAACATATTGAAAAGGAACCATCGTTCTATTCGGCTACGGCCGGTGGCAATCCTGAAGAGCAATTCATTGTTAAAGACCGTTTCTCATCTTACACCAGTGCACAAAGAAGTTCCATCGTTTGGCAAATATTATTACGGGCGAAATACGATGAAAATACGGGAAAGGTTGGAATACGAAAGCTATTAAATGATGATACATATTTAGCATGTTTTCCTTTACATGAGGGACGTTATGATAAATCCCATTCAAGTGGATTAATATTTGATCGAAGGGTATGTAAATCATATTGAAACATTTGTTTATGGTGTTTAAACATTATCCTAAACAGTTATTACATTAGACTTTTTTATATGTACACAGTTGTTGTATTTGGAATGGGCACGACCATTGAAATGGTACAAAAGACAACCGTTGTGCTTGGTACGAAAATATTTTGGTGATAAAATCGCATTATATTTTTGTTGGTTAGGTTTTTATACAAATATGTTAGTTTTACCGGCCGTTGTTGGAACATTGTGCTTTTTTTATGGCTTAGCATCGATGCAATCGGATGATAATCAACCGAGCAAAGAAATCTGTGATACAAATGGTGTTGGGAATTTAACATTATGTCCGTTATGTGATAAAGCGTGCAGATATCAAAAATTATACGAATCCTGCCTATTTTCACAGGTCACGTATTTATTTGATAATCCATCTACTGTGTTTTTTGCTATATTTATGTCATTTTGGGGTAAGGGCAAGATATATAATACTTCAATTAGCTAAGACTATATTTTCTGTAATTTCAGCCACAACATTTTTAGAATTATGGAAACGCAAACAATCTGTAATAAACTGGGAATGGGACCTAGAAAGTATTGAAAGTGATGAGGAAAACCGACCCGAGTTTGAAACATCGGTAAAAACGTTTCGTACAAATCCAGTGACACGTGAAAAAGAACCATATATGCCAACCTGGAGTCGAGTACTACGATTCATGGCAACGGGGAGCGCAGTTCTTTTTATGATATGTGTTGTTCTAGCCGCTGTTCTCGGCACAATAATCTACCGAATATCCATTGTCGCAGTAATATATAGCGGAGGTGGAACTTTTTTAAGTGAACATGCCAAAATTTTTACATCAATGACTGCCGCTTTAATTAATCTTATTATAATTATGATTTTGACACGAATTTATCATCGACTAGCAATATTTCTTACGAATTTAGAAAATCCGCGAACTCACACGGAATATGAAAACTCATTTACATTTAAAATCTTCTTTTTTGAATTCATGAACTTTTATAGTTCACTGATTTATATAGCCTTTTTTAAAGGGCGGTTTTTTGACTACCCAGGCGATGATATTGCTAGGCAGTCGGAATTTTTTCGTCTCAAAAATGATATATGTGATCCTGCTGGATGTCTGAGTGAATTATGTATACAATTAGCTATAATTATGGTGGGAAAACAGTGTTGGAATAATTTTATGGAATATTTATTTCCTAAATTTTATAATTGGTGGCGACAACGAAAGCACAAACAGCAAACAAAGGATGAATCACATTTGCATATGGCTTGGGAACAAGATTATCATTTACAGGATCCTGGTAGACTCGCGTTGTTTGATGAATATCTCGAAATGGGTAAGTAATAAACGCTTCTTTTAATACAAGTTAGTTTATAAAATTTGATATTCTATTTTCAGTTCTTCAGTATGGATTTGTCACATTATTTGTGGCAGCTTTTCCCCTAGCTCCATTATTTGCGCTATTAAACAATATCGCTGAAATTCGACTGGATGCCTATAAAATGGTGACACAAGCACGGCGTCCATTAGCCGAGCGTGTTGAAGATATTGGAGCTTGGTATGGAATATTAAAAATAATCACATACACAGCCGTCGTATCGAATGCATTTGTAATAGCGTACACGAGTGATTTTATACCACGGATGGTGTACAAATACGTATACTCTGATAACTATGACCTAGTGGGATATATAAATCATTCCCTATCTGAATTTAAGACAGCCGATTATAAAGAAGAATGGGGTGCGCCCATGTCAACTTGGGATCCAGATATATGTTTATATCGGGGATATCGCACAGGACCAGATGACAAAGATCCATATGGATTGAGCTCACACTATTGGCACGTATTTGCCGCCAGACTTGCGTTTGTAGTTGTATTTGAGGTAAATATAGTATGCTTCATTTATCCAAATCATTAAATTCATTTATCTCTTTCTAAATTCAGCACGTCGTGTTCGTATTGACTGGTATAATGCAATTTATAATTCCTGGTGTCCCAGCCGAGGTGAAAACACAAATCCAACGAGAGCAATTACTTGCCAAAGAGGCCAAATATCAACATGGTCTACGAAAAGCCAAAGAAACGGACTACGAAGAATTACTGCAAGCTATACGGGACCAAAGTGATAGCAGTCGTCAAGGTAAATTTTAAAGTGTGTAATAAGATTAGTGTCTCGTTATAACACTCTCTAACAAATTTGTTGGCGTCAGGTGGAGCTGGAGTACGGGGAAATTGGGCAAGGCGTTTAAGTAGGCTTAGCGATGGTCTGGAGGCACATGTAGAGGTACAACAAAGGCCGCGAAGGTCTATCGAGTCAACAGTATGGGAAGTTACTTAATAATTCTATGATTTTATTGATACATTTATTATTTTTTGGTTTATAAATATTTTGGAAATCATATATTTTAAATAAAAAAATTATTTAAATTTTACAAATTTTTAATTTGTTTTGAACTAAGGGTACCGTACAAGTACTCTTATTACTACTACACTATAAATTAGAAAATTTATTTAAATCGCGATTTTTTGGTATTACTGCTACTAAACGTGCTAAAACTAGTATTACTACTATTGGTTGCAACCTTGGTGCCTTCATTTTCATATCATCGACCCTTTTGTACTTGTCGTGTACATCGTGGCTTGACTCGAAACACAGACGGATCGAGAGTATTGTACGGGGCAAGAGTTTCCTGGTCATTCGGTATATTATGATTACGCCTTAATTCATTTTTCTCTAATAAATGTGGTGCGATTAACAAAAACAATTGTTCTGTCCACGAAGGCAGTCCGCAAGAAGAAAAACATAATTCCCAATATGGAAGCCCTAAGTGGGCAATGGTCATACGCATATATTCGGTAAAAGTATCAGCTAAAAATTGCCATCGTAAATTATTCATTTCAAGCAAGTATATTTTCGAAGTCGAAACGTCAGAAGTTTCGTATACTATACAAACTTTTGCTAAGCCTGTAATATTACTGAACTCGAATATTTTTGAGCGTGGCGTTAAATGCGGAGTATTACTATAGCTATTAATATTATCGTGTATTAGTTTTGCTGGTGATGTTCCAGTAGTACTCAGCGAAGAATTCGGTAGTGCGTTGATAAGAGTTTCCATACTCTCACGAATCAATGAAATTTTTAATAGCTGTGGAATATTGATTTGACCAACACGACGATTATCATTTGCTAAAAATTATACAAAATAAAATATTAAATCTAATTTTTACATTAACCAATTGATATTTATATGTACGTGAGTATTGATAACACCATGTCATTAAAAAACCATCGGTTGACAAATAAAATTTCCTTAAATCATCAGCCAAATAGACATTGTGACGTTGCTCCCACGTTGTAATCTGTGTTCGTTCACATGGTTGTCGTTTATCATAATTTATTCCAGTGATCCGTGGTATTCCATTCAACACCTTCGTTAAACCAAGTGTTAAATTCTCATAAAAACCTTCGTCTGAATTTATTTTTGAGACCGCTTGTTGTGCAATAGCCATTTTATTTTTGAATTGACGTAATCCTTTTTTATTTGATCGAACAAACAAACGAAAACGGTTTCCATGGTCGTTATTCTTTTTGTCGACTTTTAATTTTATAATGTTGTAGTCTGACGCAAAGAGATTCATAATTTTTATATTTTTAATTTTGCAAAATTCGACAGAAAAATGAATTAAGAGTAATTTGAATTTTGATGATTAAAATTGTATGGCATCTAGAGATTTAGAGTTTAAACTATGATTAAATTTAATATTTGACAATTACGAATTCATATGGGTACGTAGTTTTTGGTTTAAATTCATAATCTTTTTGTATCGTTGCAAACTGCAGATTCAAATAAATTTGTTCTTTGTACTTCTCCACATCTAAATTATGCTATGGAAATTGAAAGCTGGTAGGTTTTAAGTATCACTAGGTAAACCAATGGTCCATTATTACATCAAAAAGTTTTTTGATTGAATGGAATAATTTAAAACTAAATAATCGGGCCAAAGAGAGTGTTCAACATTTAAGTAACAACCACGTAGCTTGCCACACCAAGAGATAAAATTAGACAACAAAATATTATTATTTAATAATCAATAAATTATATTTATTTAACAATTATTTCAATTGTATTTTTTAATATGTTCAATATTTAACCCCAAATAAGACAATGTTTAATAAAATAAAAATTAAATGATTTTCAAGCCGTTTTCTTATATTTAACGCTACACAACATTATTTGCAATATAAACATTTGAGTAGTTGTATAGCTTTAATATATTTCGAAAAAATAAGTGATTATATCACACGAATACTCATACAGCTCGACTTTAATTAGATCCAAAGATATTTCTGCTTTTTATTACAGTTTTAAATATCTAAACAGCTTTTTATTACAGTTTTAAATATCTAAACAATTATTTATAATTTTTAAAAATTTACGGTGGGCATATAGTTCTTAAATATTGTATCAGTTTTTTTCGAAATGTCGTGCATTTGCCACGCTGAAACTAAACACTTGTGCCACAATCCGGAACTGTTTCACTTTCAAGCAAGTAACTTACTTACAATACTACAAATAACTTATAATACTACGAGTATGGAAATTGCTGCAGATTTGCATATCAAGATATGGCAGTTTAGCGTAGTTAACCTTAATTTTCTAGATGACACCACTGGCAAATAAACGCCATGTTACCATTTTTTTAACGAAATTTTGAAAAATAATGTAAATAAATCTAAATAAAAAGAAAAATTAAATAAGCAAAACCAAATTGACTATACCCGGCTGAAATAACTTGGAAATAAAAGGTAACGTAAAAATACTTGTTAAAAATTGTTTGGCGCGCCATCTGAAAAATGAAGATAAACTAATTTGTTTGTCGATAACATTATGTCACGCGAGTTTACTATGGAAATTTGCAGTTATTTGAATTTTATTATTAATCGCTTAGTGCCAGCTATTGATTTCGTCAAAAACGTGAAACGCTATCTATATTATAATGCCGATACCAATCTTTAGGGAGATTAGCTACGCAATTTCACTATGGAATTGTACACTCATTTCACGTATAGTAAAACAGGTCGACCATAGATAAACTTAAAAATCATTCATCATACATAAACAATTCTAACGAAACCATTTTATTTAATTTTTTTTGACCTTCAAGCCATAGAAACTTATTACCCGTGCGTATCAGCCTTTAAGACTGTTACGACTCTGGTTGTGGTGAAGACTTCAGAACCGCTGCGTAGTTTATACTGCGAGTCGGTAAAAACCAAATTTGCAGCCATCGCAGCGTATTCTAGCTGATTCACATGCAGAAAATAAATTCAAGCTGTGGATTTGTTCTGTTTATTAGCAAGCGGCTCTTCATGGTATGTTTCACATTTGCGCAACTCCACAATTTTGACGTCTTTTTTAATTGGTCGAAATTATTTTCAAAACACGTGGAGAAATACAAACGTCAAAAATAAATACAGTCATGGGTTGTTTTTTTGGGAATAGCAATCTATTATATCACGATTTAGATGGGGAAATCTTAATATAAGTTATTTAGTGCGACATGTGCGATAACTATTGATGATTAGTGGATCTCAAACTCCACGTAGCGGGTAAACTTTGACGCGAATTTATACGCAGTTTGACGCTTATCATTTATTTTTAGAATTGACGATTGTAAAAGTAAAGAAAGCACTCCTCTTGGAATAAATAAAAACAAAATATACAGGAATATAGATAATTACTTTTGTGATTGGTTTGGTATTGTCTATGGAGGAAAAAAATGATTATACATAATCAGGTTTACATTTCATGACTAAAACCGCATTTTACTAATATTTCTCACTGATTTGTTTATTTTTATTGACGATTGGAGCAGCGAAAAATGGTCCAGCAAAAATTTTTTAAACTATAGAAATCCACAAAAATTTGACAGTACCAGTCGTCAATTGACAAGAAGGAAACATTAAAAAGCGCCTCTAGTAGAATTGTAAATTTATTAAGCTATAATGAATGAAAATGAATGAAAAATATTTATTTAAAATATTTCCTTTTAAAATTTCCCTTTTTTTCGAGTTCGTGTACTATGATTTTATCGAGAACTTAGAAAAAAACATTGTTTTATCGAAAAAATTGAAAAATTAAGTTAAATTTAACTTTATGTTGATAATATTGAATTGAAATATGTAGTTTAACATTAAATGTTTCATATTTATTGACAAAAAATTAAATTCATTTGGATTTCACTGAAAAAACGAAAAAACTCTTATCCCTTAACTGACATATTTTCCATGTGAACTATATTCGAACTCGAAAATTTTTGAATAAAAAACACGACTTATTGAGTACTAAAAATCCTTAAAATCCATACAAAACCTATCAAGGCTGCGTGCCATACTCAAGGTAAATCAAAAAATTCGGTAAATTGTAATTTTAGTACAAATTTACCTCTTTTATCGTGCCAAATTTGAAATGCCTTATATAATCGTGTTTGGTCGTAATTTCCAAAAACTTGCAAGAGTCGTAACTCGTCTCGCAACGCAATGCTTACATCGACCCCCTACATGTGAAATTTCAGGAAATTTTGTTTTGTATGTAGTTTTAAAATGTTTCACTAGATGCCAGCCACTTATGAAAGGCGAATAGGCGTACCTATGATGATTACTCTGCCATCTTAATAAAACATATTGGAACTTAAAATAAAAATTTGTTTTTTAAATAATTAATAAACTGCGTTATTTCAATAGTGATAATTAATTTATACAAACCGTATATAATAATTGTTTATGCTTTTCCATACATACATAAATTAATTTTGAACGTATTGTAAGCAATACAATCTTTACTAACTTCAAACTGCTCAATCAAAACAAAAACAGAAAATTTTCGAAACGGCAAGTTAAAAACAAATATACGCAGCCGCATGACCGCCATCATAAAAATATTTATTTTATTCATTTCACCCGTCATTAAGTGCAGTTTAGTCAATTTAATATTATTTCGTTTTGTCAAACTGTTAAAAATAGAAATCAAAATATAATTTAATTAAATAAACAAAACTACTTCATGTTGAAAATAATCGTAAAGTATTCAAATAAATAAATAATCGTGTAGGTGCTATCATTAGTCAAACCAACAAAAGTAGATAGGTACCAAGTTTTTTTTTTTTACATTTTAATCATATTTTGTACGCAAAATTAAATTAAGGTAGGTCAATAATTAAATATTTTATTTATATAAAATCATTTATTATAAAATTCAAAAAACATTTTTAATTTAAATATTTTGCTCATGTGATTTTTTTTCGTTTTTAATTTGATTTGATTCGTATAACTTAAAATAAAATGAAAAAATATGTCAAATGTTGCATCAAAATATTTTTTTTTGTGTATATTAATGGCGATTTAAAATTGCGTTGATGTAGCAAATCACAGCCTCAATTTTTTATTTATTTTATTGTATTATTGCGTTTAGACATAATTAGTTTACAAATTAATGTAAAAATGTTTAGATTTATTGTTATCTATTAGCATTAATTCGCATCTTTTTTTTTTTTTTTAAATATGTGGTTTCTAATTCTCTTCTTGTTTTGTTTTTGTTGACAGTTGTATTGGTGGCTTAGGGCCAGGGGCGAATAACCATGATGGCATAACACATGGTGATTTGATTTTAAGCGCATTTTATTCTTTTTTTTTATTGCATAAGACATTTTATTAAGAAACATAAATGGGAATAATGAGTCATTATTAACATACCGAATTAAATTTACTTGTAATGAAAGAGACTGAATTGCTGGGACCATGCTAAACCATACGTTCCTTCTTGACATTATTTTATTGTTTAATTGAATGCCATAATTATATTACATAAGTATGCAGTCATAGTTTAAATCCTTCATCTCTATAGCCATAAATGTAATATGTATAATAGATTAGTTTTAGTTGCACAATTATAATTCTACCACGGTGTATTTTATGGTTATCAGCGTATTCTACCTCTACACATAATTTGATATAATATAATGTACATATATCGATCGACATTAGTCTCAGTCGTTGATTAAACAATTTTGTTCCATATCTTGACATATTTTCCATGTGAATATGAGATGAATTATTTTATAATAACAAATATAAGCCACTATAGAATATTGTACCCTTGCACTTATTTTAATAACATATCGGTGCCAAATTAAATTAATACTGGTTTTACACCGTAGATAGTATAATATGTTGCAAACAAGAATAATACTATTTTGCTATCTATCATATATGGTTTTACAACACTCAAAATGAAGGTAACTAAAAATTAAATATATGTATACGGAAATAATAAACAAATTATTTTATTTTGTATCAAATAATAATGAATTTGGAATTTTACGCTAATACCTAGTTAAAATGTCAAAAGCACACTGTCTCAGTTTACATTAAAATAAAACAATAATTCCTATTATATTTTTGATAGCTATTCCTATTATACTGACATATTTTAATATACATATTATCATAGATAAAATATTAATAAATATTAATAATATAAATAATATTTTTATCTATGATATTATTATACTATCGAACTTCAGTATTACACAGGATAGCATAATAGTATTATACGGTGCTAAACCAGTATAAATATGTAATTAAATAATGATGTACATATATGTACAACAGTAATTATTATCAGACTAAGTCATTTAAACCTGAATATTGAAGCATAGACTGGAGCGTAGCGCAGCATTTCAAATTCTAAACAGTCACACACACACACACACACACACACACACACACACACACACACACACACACACACACACACACACACACACACACACACACACACACACACACACACACACACACACACTACCACATGTTTTAAAATTGCAACTTTTATATAAGAAATCTAAAATTTGGTAAAGTTTTAATAAATAATTGTTCTAATTTTATTAATACATAAGCAAATTAATGTATATGTATTTAACTTCGACGGTCGCCTTCTATCCGGGTGTGTTTAATTATAATGATTTTCAGTACAAATAATTGTAAATGTACATAATTTGTACATTTAAAATATTCCTTCTGTAAATTTAGCGTGATTTTCTTGAAATTTTCTACCTTCTTAAAATATTAATTACGGTTTCGGCTCCGATTGAATATTAAGCCTGGATTTGCTTTATGTTATTTAGGTTAGTTACAAACATATTTTCAATTGTTTGTAAAATTTATTGTTGGACGTACATTTAAAATATGTACGTATATTTAAATCTTGAAAACAATTGTTAGCCATCAACATTTGAAATTATCTATTAATATTTTCAATACAAAATCAAATACAACAAAACAATAAATAATTAATAATTAATGTCCTAAACAAAAAAATAAATAAATATTCACAATAAACAGCGTAATAGAATATAGATAGAAGCCGTTGAGTAATACAATTTAAGAGAAAAGTACATGTCTACATTATGCAATCTCAAAATAAACTTATATTTGATTCAGAATAACGAAATTATAAAATAATTAGATAAATTATAGGTACTTGAATCTTTAGTATTAATTAAAAATTTCTTTAAAAAATCAAAGAAAATTGGTTAAGGCTCAACTCAATTGTGTTTTGTATACCAAAGTTAAATGTATTTACGAGTGAGTAATCATATATAGTTTATTCGTAATTACATTTCAAAGTTGAGGAATTTTTGACGAAAATTATTTGCGCGGAAACCAAATTTTACAATTTTTCCAACACTGTAAAAGGTATATATGTATTTACATGGATATATTCAGGAGGTTATTATCTAGCGATTCATTCTTGATATTTAAAAAAAAATCTTTAATCGAGAAAATTACAAATTTAATTGAAAAATTGTATATCGATGTTTGATATGTTTGTTCGATGCAATAAATGTTTAGGTTGTAGGTGTAGCAAACTCAACAAAATCGACATATTATGATACCTATTGAGTAAATGATTTTTTATTTCTTCCTGTAAATATAATCGAAAACAAAATAATTTTTTTTACGCGTGATTTTTATGTGAGACATACTTCATGAAAGTGTATTGCGGTACCACAAGAGCAAAAACAAAACAATGTTGGCACATTGCAGTATAATCCATAAGCAGAGCTGAATGTGTAATTTATGTTCAACGTTTCTCGGGTTGTGCCAGAAACAAAAATAGTATAGCATGAATGAAAACGCTATTAGCGCCGCCTATGTATTTGAGGCATTACGCGCTTTTAGTTGCGCCAACATGTTGAGCAAAATCCACAAGTTGAGTTCTGAATGACAAATAAATTTCATGGCAAAAAAGATGGCCTAAATGTCAATTTTTTCATCGCTATATTTGTATCGATACATTGTGCGCACCCAACGCATGTAGTCCCAATTTATAGTCTTAAATGTAGACTAATCTCAGCTTATAGAATTCTCTGACACAGGTGGTACCGTTGGATTCCTTGATCAAAACGAAGGGGACTAAGATATACCACTTAGCAATGACACAAGCCTTTCAAGTTATAAGCATTTAAACTAGAACCTTTCGACATAACGCAAACTATAACTATTTTCTGCAAAAATAATTCATGATATTGCACAAAAACCTTAAGATTTCATAAGTTTTCAATATGTGTTATATTTTAATAAAAATTACATATAATGAAGTGGTTCGTCACAAATGTAGTAGTCGGTTAGTTTGACATTAGCTTTTCGTAAAATAGTATTGACATTTGGTTTCCGTAAAACTCGATTTCGTTTTTTTGAGGTTCATAAGCATAATACGGCGGATTTATTGATTTATTTTACAATAGAAACCAATTTAATAAATAGGGATATTCGTGGCTGATCGAGTTTTACGAAATCGTAACAGTTTTATAATAGACTAGACCTCCTGGGACAACATTACTATGCTTTACAAATAAAAAACTGAAGCCGCTGCAAAATATTGTTAAAAATTCATTAATTCTGTTTATTAAATTTAACTCGGTTTTATATAACCTTTTGAAACTTAAAAACAGCGTTGTTTCAATAAACGATTAATCTACGACACTTGATTTATGACACTGTTTTCGACACTGACTTTCGCGTATTTTCGAT
This sequence comes from Tipula unca, assembly GCA_951394425.1. NCBI lineage: Eukaryota > Metazoa > Arthropoda > Insecta > Diptera > Tipulidae > Tipula > Tipula unca. The sequence continues at coordinate 127,931,047 of OX596380.1, forward strand.
ACGTTTTAACAAGCCAAGCCTTTTTGACATTGAAAAAATTGTTGAAAATTGTTCATTTTGAAATTTTTTTTTAAATTTAAAAAAGATGTTCCGTTAACTTTGGGGTATAGAAGTTCTTTCTCAAAGCCTAGAATTACAAGTTCTTTCTCAAAGCCTTTCTCTTCTAAGTTTTACATTCGTTCACTCCCATCGAGAACTATCTGTTCCAATTCTTGGATGTCCTTTTGTAATTTCTGTTCAATTTGCTCTACTTCTTCATGCACATTGATTGGCATACATCTTTTGAAATTTCTCGTCTATTTTGTTATTTATTTCGCCCACTGACTGCTCCATACGCTGATTTGACCGTTTAATCTCTTGATTTAATTCTTCAACTGACTTTTCAATAGACTGTTTCATTTCCAAATTGACTGTTTTATTTCTGAATTGGACTGTTGAATAGCAGCCGTTATCTGCGCCATATGAAGTATCGGTATAACCTCCACGACTGCCTCTTTATTTTCTCCATCTTCGTCCTCTTCTGCGTGATCGGAGCATGTTGATTCATCAAAATTGTAACTAGCCAGATCAATACCTTCCATTTCCAATGCTTGAAGTAATCGTTGCTTCAATACATTTTTCTGGCCGGTCGTTGACACACCACGCCGCTCCAACTCCTCCCTTAAATCGGAAATCTTTAACTCGTCTAGAATCATCTTTTAATTCACAATCCCGCCTGATTATCACGTTTTTGCCTTGACGAACAAGGTTCGCTCACTGGATTGTGAATGAAACAAACGATGTACATTCTAGATAACACTAAATTTATTTATTTTCGAATAATTTACACTAAACACTGATTTCCTTAGTTCACTTATTTAACTTTTATATTAGGAAGCTGTAATCAGGCCGTTTAGAAAAAATGCCAGGTCTTTATTTTAAGTTTTATAAAGTTTAGTTAGTTTATCAGTAGTGCTGTGTTTACACAAGCAAGGTATCATAATTTCGAAATATCATTTAGGATCGATTACTATCGCTCTGAAATATCACTAAAAAAAAGTGGCCGAAATTTAGACCCGTTGTTCAGTTAAGCTAATCTAAGCGATGTGAGGTATGTCCATAGTTTTCGGTTGTACGAGTAAATAAAGAGTTTTAATAGATCGATACACACTTGAGCTAAGCTACCCGAACTATGAAAACTAACATAGCTTGAGTTGTCTTCGCCTTGCAATTTTCAGCTATGTCGCTCACACATACATTAATATTTTTCTAAATTTTATTCATTACCTACTATGTGTATTTCAAATAAAAGATATAGGAACATCAATGTATGTGTGAACTAATTTATTAGCTGAAATGTGCAGTGCGTCGAGCTAGCGAGCTAAACTAAACTATAGTAAGATATGTTTTCTCACTTAGCTTAGCTGAAATGTACAGCGAGCCTTAACGTTGTGATAAAAAAATTCGCCATATTTTATCTGAAGAATCATTTGAAAAACCATAGCATTGGTCTTTAGAATTAAAAAATTACATCACGGTCGATGAAGCTTTGTTTTATTGATTCAACCTAAATACCAACGTTGTTTGCTACATATTTCGTTTCATTTAATGAATGTAATGGTTTTCAAGGGTATATCTTACAACATAGCACCGGAAATCATTTTTGTTGCTAAAATTGATTCGGAAATTAAAATTTGTTTCATTAAATACCAATTTTTTAGTAAAATATATGTCCATTATAATTAATAATATGTAAATAGTAAGTAATAAATCAAAAATGACTGAAATTAATTACTAAACACACAACAAATAATCCCATTTTTCCGTTTTAAGTTTACGACATTTTATGAAAACCTACATAAACACCTAAATTTATTATAAAAGTATAGTTTATACACAATTTATTATAGAATTTTTGTGGTAATTGATAAAATTTTAACATTTTTTCGTTTGCCAGACGTTTAATATTTTGAATTCATTTCTACTTTTTATTAATTTTCTTACTAGCTTTTAATCAATATACATACATTGCAATACGTATTTTGTCATTTTTTCAGTGGAAAATTACATAAAATAACACCAGAAAACCTAATAGAACAAGAAAAATGAATTCGGAAGAAAATACAGAAATCGCTGAATCTCCAGTGGAAGTAAGTAGTTAACGTGTTAACAGAATTGTGGTAACATCACTTTATACAATTATATATTTCCATGATATTTTATTTATTTTTATTTAGCCTGAATTAAATGCACATGAAGTAGAAAAAATCGAAGAAGAAAAACTCAAATCTAAATATCCAGCCGCTGGTGTGGGATTACGTGCTGCCGGTCCCGGTGGACATTCCGCTTTTTTGCAGAAACGTTTACAAAAAGGACAAAAATATTTTGATTCGGGTGATTATCAAATGGCTAAGCAGAAAGGTGGTGGCGTTAAACAAGTATTTGCCAATAAAGTTTCAACTGGTGATGCAATACCAACACCAGAAAGTGTGCCTGCACGAAAAACCTCGATTATACAGCCATGTAATAAATTCCCAGCGACAAGTTAATTTTTTTAAATTACTTAAATTATTAAAAATTCAAATTCAAATTTTTTTTTTCAAATTCACGTTTCATTATTTTTGTACTAAGTATGTAGTTTAATTTTTTATTTTTTTTTTTTGATCTGAAGTTACAATTTTTAAAATAATTTTTAAAATGAGGCCGAATGAATATATAGGAACGTTTCCATTTTTAGTTTAGAAAAATTAAGTTAAAGAAACACAAATTACTACTAACCCTCATTTTATATGTTTTAAGATGAATTCCAGCACGAAAATTGTAAAGGAATTTTTCATTTAAATCTTTATATTTTAATTCCGTTTTTTTCGATGAATGTATTAAGAAGAAACTAATTTACTTTAAATATTATTAAATTATATAATTTTCTGTAAATATATATAAAATACAAATATGAAAAGTGATAGATTGTAATAAAAATATCTAAGCAAAAAAAAAAAATGAACATAAGAATCAAATTAAATTGTTGTCTCTTTTTGTAAAAAACGATTCTCAAAAATTATTGATAGATGTAAAACACTCAAAAAAAAAAAAAAAAAAAAAAAACAAATGTTTTATTTTGCATTTAATTTAAAATTGTTATACTCATTTGGTGTATTGTTCTGTGCTATTAAATTGGCATATCAATTATTTCTTCCACCACCACAACCGCGTATATCAAAATCACACCCGTGTCTTAAATATAGGTGTTTTATAATATATCGGTTGTCACATCGAATGGGTTATTATTTTTATATATATATATTTTTTTTTTAAATTGAATTATTCAGTTAATACAACACAAAATTATATTATTAATTTAATTTGTACATATAAATAAAAATTATCTAGTGAAAATAAAATTACAAAATATAAAAATCACAGAAATTTTTGTTTAATGAAAATTAACAAAAAATGTGTACTGTAGAAAAAATATAAAAGATATTAAATAAATATTAATATCTGAATTTGATAAAATCACATTAAAATTATATAAAATAAAACTAAAAATTCAAAAACGGTGCCTGACACGTTTAAAAACAAATTGATAAGTGTTTTTATTTTGTGTTGTCAGGTATTACATGTATAGACGAGATGCTTGCTCATTTTATTTTTTTTTTTAATTTCTATAAATGCTTTTAGCTTATTTACATAATATAATCTCCAAGACCATTCAACTCAACAACCGAACAAATAGTACAGAGGTAAAGCTGTGACATTTGCAAAATGGATTCTTCAAATTCTTCATCCTTGATTTCGATCAGGATGATGGTGAGCACATCTATGACCTATAATCAAATAACTTATAATACTATAAGGGAAATTGCAGCAGGTTTACGTATCCCGTTATCATTTATTTTAACGAAATTTTGAAAAATAATGTAAATAAAACTAAAAACAAAAAAGAAAATTAAATAAACAAAACCAAATTTACAATACCCGGCTGAAATGTCTTGGAAATAACAGGTAACGTAAAAATTATTTTTAAAAACATTTGGCGCGCCATCTGGAGAATTAAGGTTTATTAATTTGTGTCGATAACATGATGTCACGCGAGTTGACTATGAAAATCTGTAGTAATCTCCCTTATAGTATTATAAGGTACATATTTGAAAAAAACAATAAAATAACATATCGTTACATCATTTTTTTACAAATGAGAACTGTCAACCAAATTTTAATAGAATTTTATTGTCAACAATCACAAAAATCTTAAAAGGAATGGATCAATTTATTACGATAATTTACAGCCGATAACAGTGCTCTCACAGAGCTCTCACAATGGAAAACTTTACTTTTTACCTACAGAGCTCTCACAATGCAAAAACTTTTTACTTTTGACTTTTGCCTTTTGATTTTTTTTAGCTCGCACAATGCCTATGTATTACTGGCCTGATAAGTCCGTTATAGCATATGTATGTGTCGAGTAATAACAAACAAAAATCGTTCCATACAAATCATATGAAAACTACTTTTTTTTTGCATTTTTTGGTCTTAGATTTGTAATAACTTATAAATTAGGCCCAAAGACACTTTTTCATGTACCTGAGTACAAGGAACATGTTAGCTCGCTTATTTCGAATGTGAAACAGATGCAGTTTAATATGAATAATAAGGGACACGAATAGCGAAAATTATTAATTTCTCATATTTACCCCTAAAAAAATAATGATAATCTTGACTGAGAGTTGTTGAAATTCATGAATGAAAAGTGTGGAAATTGAATAATTTTTCATCTTAAAATGAACGAAAACATATTGTTCCTTGTACTCAGGTACATGAAAAAGTGTCTTTGGGCCAAATTTGTAAGTTATTACAAATCTAAGACCAAAAAATGCAAAAAAAAAAGTAGTTTTCATATGATTTGTATGGAGCGATTTTTGTTTGTTATTACTCGATGCATACATATGGGTTGACATGTTCTACCATCACTTCGATTCGCTTCGATAGTGAACATCGCATCGAAAAAAGTGATAGTCGGTATGTTGTACCATTTTCGATGGATACTATAAAGGAACATATTTTCGAAAATGAAATGACGTTTGACATCTATTTTTAATAGGTATTTCAACTGTTCAATCTGTCAATTATCTTGTAAACATAATAAATGTAAGTACGTTATTTATAAATCTCTACAATTGTTGACTTTAATTGTTTAATTATAGTAATGAATATGATGAATCCTGATTTATTTATTGGTGCTATATCGACTTCACACGATGTTGATAGGGAGGATGGAGATAATTATATATACATAATATATACAATATTATATTGAACATTTGGAAATTTTTATATGTACTTTCATTATAATATAAAAATAAATAATATTATTTTTAACGTAATTTAATTCAAATAAATTCAAATAAAAGTCAGTAATTTTCGCTTATTATGTGTATCACAAGCAAAAAATTCAGTGATAGATTGTCGAAAATTGTGATGGTCGAAAATGATACAACATACCATTTTATCGAAATCAGTGATATTTCATCGAATATCGAAAATTGTGATGGTAGAACATGTCACCCATGCAATTTCAAAATTGATGTAGAAAATCGGCCTATTATATATTGGTTATTATATTGGTATTGGCTCGCACAATGAAAAAGAAAATTAAATTGAAGCCAACTTCATCATTATTAAGAATTGTTTACAAAAGTTGTTTACAAAAATTGTGACATTTAATTTTCCAACCTCTATATAGTTAATAATAATTTTTTTGTTCTCGTATTTCTTAAAAAAAATTAATTTTGTAATAAAAATTGAAAGTACAATTAATTATAATAGTATTTAGACAGTGTACTAAATAGAATGTCAGCATAACATAACCCAACAAAAAAATAATTTATAATTTTCTATTAAGTACACTGTCTAAATACTATTATAATTAATTGTACTTTCAATTTTTATTACAAAATTAATTTTTTTTAAGAAATACGAGAACAAAAAAATTATTATTAACTATATAGAGGTTGGAAAATTAAATGTCACAATTTTTGTAAACAACTTTTGTAAACAATTCTTAATAATGATGAAGTTGACTTCAATTTAATTTTCTTTTTCATTGTGCGAGCTAAAAAAAATCAAAAGTCAAAAGTAAAAAGTTTTTGCATTGTGAGAGCTCTGTTACAAGTTTGTATGAATTTCATTTTGAGAAAAAAACATTTTTTGTTCGTTATGTTGGTGAAAAACTTTTAGAAAAAGTTAACAAACTCCTAACTTTTGCCTTAAGAATTGAAACGAATGAAGGTAACAACATTTTAAAATAGGCGCTAACAACAATTTTTCGTTAAATGTCAGCATAACATAACCCCACAAAAAAATAATTTATAATTTTCTATTTAGTACACGGTCTAAATACTATTATAATTAATTGTACTACAATTTTTTATTACAAAATTAATTTTTTTAAGAAATACGATGTTAAAAAAACTAAAGAGTCAACCAGGGAAAAAATAAGAATTTTATCGAAACCAATTGTTTTTCTTTTTTTTTGACATTCAAACCATAGAAACATAATAATTCTTATGTGGCAGCGTTTGTTTTGTTTACATTTTTGATTATTGCATAACTATTCATTGTTTGTGTATCACATGAGTATTTCGAATAAAACATTAATTTTTCAATTAAATCAGTTTAGATTTCAAATTAAACGTGTGTTAACTATATATATATTGTTAACAATGTCCTATTATTTCCTTAAAATCAAATTTTAATAAATAATTTCTTAAACAATGATGAAATCTAATCAAATTGTAACAGCAGAACAATAAAATTTTCAATATTTTATTTATTATCACACTTAATAAAAATTATTCATACAATTTTAAAAAATTATTTATATTTGATTAACAATTAAATAGAAATATAATTAAATATATACCACTTTATTCTATATAGAGGTTAGAAAATTGTGCGAGCTAAAAAAAATCTTAAGGCAAAAGTAAAAAGTTTTTTCTTTGTGAGAGCTCTGTAATTCACAACGAAACGAAGGAAAGGAATACTGTGAAACGGTATGGCTAAATTTAAATGTGCCGCTGCCTCGTACCTCGACTGCTCAGAAAAACCATAACAGTAATTAAAATAGCAAGAAAGACCATAAGGAATCTAATGTTGAGCGTTGAGGAGAAGGAAGTCTTTGATAGTGCATTATTAAATTTGGTATTTGATCTTAAACTTATTTGATGAAGCTGGGCACATTCGAGTAAAATTATAAAATGTCTCTACTGCAATGCAAGCCAATATTCCAGTAACGATTAATTGGTTTTAGTGTTTTTATTTTATTTATAATTTGTAATCACGTGCCCATATTAATTTTAGAATATTTTCACAAAATCTTCATTTAAACAATTCACAATTTCTTCACAAAATATTTATGACCGTTGACAAATATAAAAAAAACGATCAGTTTATAAAAAGAAAATCTATAAGCCCAAACTAACGACGAAAATAATCATGTAAATGAGTTAATAACATTTGATTAGCGATCCATTTAAACTATAGCCACATATTAATAATATATATATGCGACAATTCGTCAACCGAAAATTTTGTCTGCATCCCTTACGAATGTTTTGAAATAATTTGACAGTCTTGCACTGTTAAATTTTTTTCTTTTTAATATTCCAAACTTCTGTCAAAACATTGAAATTTTCATAGTGATTTATATATAGTAACAAGTAAGTTGAAAAAATTAAATTGTTAATTTTATTTATATTTTATATAATTTTATCTTTTGTTAATCAAATATTAAATTTACATATTTTAATAAATTTTTCTGTTTCGCATGTGTAAAAATTGAATCGTAATTTTAAATATATTAACATGTATTTTAAAATGATGATTTAATTAGTTTTTAGGTTATGAAAGCTTGCTGGATTGGAAGAATTAATTTGTGTGTACATCATCAAGCATGAGCAGTATGTTTTGAGCTGTCAATTTTTAATGTTTATTTGAAGTTTTGGAACAGATTTAGTATGACAGACACACACCAAAGCGACGGTGGCGCCACTTCATATAATGCGGATTTTTTGTGAACTAAGTCATATACTGCGGATTTTTGTGAACTACGGTAGTTGGTGTCTTATATACTTGCTGAATGTAACATTTATTGTTTGAGTCTTGGGTAAAAATATTTGTAATCAAATGAAAATAGATTCATTTGTCAAAAAAATAGAAATATGTAGCAAACAGTGAAAATGTCGATTTTTTCTATGTGTAAAATTATACGTCAAATCAAAAATATAAACCACACCAAACGCCATTATTCAGTTGTGTTTCTCTTATTGTTAATAAAGTTTTATTAATATTTATTTTAAACGAATATAATTATGTTTATTAATACAAATTTTGTTATGTTGGGTGTAATATTGTGTTAAATAAATTTGTGATAAATAAAACAACAACAACGCGTCCAGTTGATGAAGGAAGTTAAACAGAAATGGGAAAATATACGACGATGTTTTCGACAGCGGATAACCCGCATGAAATCTGAACATTTAACCGAATGTAATTGGCCATACTTCCGTTGTTATTATTATTTCTTGTGAAAATAATCGATGAATCAATGGTTGATAAGATCGAACTTGAAGAGCATTATAGAGAAATGTATGGCGTCATTGTAATCATTTGGATCAAATCCGGTCCAGAAGTAAAAATCACCTTCAATTCTGAAAATTATAAATGAAAAATTATTAGATTAGTGATATAAAAGAAAAAATCGAATAATTTCTAGTACTTAGCCGAATTCAAGCCCCACGTATCAGTCGTGTTGGTACAGTTCCGATTTAAGTAATCCTCGTGCGTATCACATTTAACTGCCAAACATAGAGGATTATTGTACATAGCTAAATGAGCTATTCGGACCGCACGATAATGTGAACATTGAATTGGATCAACTTCTTCGGCATAGATACCAAATAACAGTGGAAATATGCAACCAGGTTGAATTGGAAATCTTCCATTTATGTAGTAATCTGCGTGTCCAATTGAGAATCCAACACCCTCCACATAATTATTCGAGTGCAATACAGTTACAAATGATTACATTGTAATCATTTGAAGTTGATCCTGATGACATAATATTAAAGCCAAGTTCTCCTAATCGGCCGGTCAACAATCAAATATATGAGGATCCCGTGATTAAAAGCGAACCAAAAATAAGCCTGGATGATAATTTAGAAGAGATTGAAGCGACCTATTTGAATGACGTTGCTGACCCGATATTGAAGAACGAGTATAATCCATCGACGACTTAAGGAAAAAACCGAAATCGATATGAGATTCATTCAAAATTTAGAGATTTTTTAAATGAGGTAAAATTTATAAATATATATAATTAATTTAATAAAAATGAAGATAAAAAGTTGTAAACGAAGTACGTAGTGTCAATTTTTGGCCTATTTTAGCCTGTTCAGAAAACATAATTATATAAATGGTGTTTGGTTATTATTTGTAATGCTAATATGTTATATTGATCATTTTTTAATATATTTAATAAAAACTAATCCACTTAAAATACAAATCTCGAGTACTATTATTGCAATCAAGACAAGTTTATTGTAAATAACATTCCGTTGCATTGCTCGCAGAACCGAGTTTGATTTGCTCAGGCCTTCATTTGCATCTTCTAACCGTCGATTACAATTAAATATTCTTAAATTACTTGTAAATTTGTTTATAGTCCATAACAAAATATTATTACCATTTAAACACATACTAAAATTGGGAACTCCTCAAAGCCGCTTAGCATTGGTCCCTTCTGCCCAAAATCTACACGTATGTACCAAATTATCGGTTGAAATTCAAATATTAATACCATTTAAACGCATACTAAAATAGGGAACTCCTCAAAGCCGCTTAGCATTGGTCCCTTCTGCCCAACATCTACACGTATGTACCAAATTATCAGTTGAAATTCAAATTTTATTACCATTTAAACACATACTAAAATTGGGAACTCCTCAAAGCCGCTTAGCATTGGTCCCTTCTGCCCAACATCTACACGTATGTACCAAATTTTTGGATTTTGCGTTAATTAGAAGTATTTTATACTCGCTTCGCGAGTATAAAATACTTCTAATTAACGCAAGTACATATGATTTATTGGTTTTTATTTATAATTTAATTCGTTGTATGTATATGAATCTAATTCGTTGTAGTTACTTAACTCAAATATTACAATTAAATATTCTTAAATTACTTGTAAATTTGTTTATAGTACATAACAAAATATTATTACCATTTAAACACATACTAAAATTGGGAACTCCTCAAAGCCGCTTAGCATTGGTCCCTTCTGCCCAAAATCTACACGTATGTACCAAATTATCGGTTGAAATTCAAATATTAATACCATTTAAACGCATACTAAAATAGGGAACTCCTCAAAGCCGCTTAGCATTGGTCCCTTCTGCCCAAAATCTACACGTATGTACCAAATTATCGGTTGAAATTCAAATTTTATTACCATTTAAACACATACTAAAATTGGGAACTCCTCAAAGCCGCTTAGCATGGTCCCTTCTGCCCAAAATCTACACGTATGTACCAAATTATCGGTTGAAATTTTGCTTTATTTGATTTACACGTTTGTACCAAAATTCTATACCAAATTACTTTCAAATTTAAGTTCGGATCGCTGTGCTCCCGTCACTACGCTCCCGTCCCTACGCTCCCCAATAAAAAAAAAAGTGTCCGTTGTCTATCAATTACAAAAATAAAAAATTCATGTAGACGACTTTATTGTTAAGATAAATATATATACATAATATTTTATTACAATATAACATATGTATGTATATGTACAATTTTCATCCAAAATTCCTCTTCATGTATATTGTACACTGTCGATTTTTTCTAAAAAAAATTAAAAAAATACATTAAGCACACTGTAAAATATAAATAAATTTATTTTTATTATTAAGCAATACAGCGAAAATATATACTGCATTAATTCCAAAAGCGGAAATTTCTGTAAATATTATACATTTTTAATTTATAAAATTCCCACTTTGATTAAAGTAGCACGATATTTTGTTTATAAAATTTCCACGTTCGAAAATAATGGCGCTACTAGTAGTGTGTCTGCTATTCTAAATCTAAGCCTTTTTTTGTGACAAATACCGAAAATATAATGTTTTATACATTTGATGAGCTTTATAATAATTTCCGGATTGTATTGAAGCTTCTAATTTAGATAAAACACGACACACCAACATTAAAAATCGTAGGTTGCTTTTGTCGTACGCACAGTAAGCTGACGAAAATATCCCTTGTGATTTTCTCCAGATTGAAAGCCTTTATAGTATTCTCCCATAACTGTTTTCATTCGTCCACAAAGAATTTGTAGCTCATCGGGTGTTTCAACTTCTATTGAACCGCAGGAATATGTTGCAACATGAAAAACACGATATGTGTGACTAGTTCAATTCAATTCAACTAGTGATTTACGTATTCGTTTAGGATCCAGTCCATTTTCAAGCTTTTCATATTTATATTTTGCGTATGGATGGGAAATTGGTTGAGCAGCCTGAAAGATATAATTGAATTACATAACTCATTTATTCGTAGTTACTTTTACAGCTTCGGTTTTGCTGGAATTTTTATTAAAAGCACCAACAAAACATCAGAATTTCCCACAAACAATATACATATCGATTATTATAGTTAAGATTGTTATGAAATACATACCGTGACTGGCTTAGATTTAGAATAGCAGACACACTACTAGTAGCGCCATTATTTTCGAACGTGGAAATTTTATAAACAAAATATCGTGCTACTTTAATCAAAGTGGGAATTTTATAAATTAAAAATGTATAATATTTACAGAAATTTCCGCTTTTGGAATTAATGCAGTATATATTTTCGCTGTATTGCTTAATAATAAAAATAAATTTATTTATATTTTACAGTGTGCTTAATGTATTTTTTTAATTTTTTTTAGAAAAAATCGACAGTGTACAATATACATGAAGAGGAATTTTGGATGAAAATTGTACATATACATACATATGTTATATTGTAATAAAATATTATGTATATATATTTATCTTAACAATAAAGTCGTCTACATGAATTTTTTATTTTTGTAATTGATAGACAACGGACACTTTTTTTTTTATTGGGGAGCGTAGGGACGGGAGCGTAGTGACGGGAGCACAGCGATCCGAACTTAAATTTGAAAGTAATTTGGTATAGAATTTTGGTACAAACGTGTAAATCAAATAAAGCAAAATTTCAACCGATAATTTGGTACATACGTGTAGATTTTGGGCAGAAGGGACCATGCTAAGCGGCTTTGAGGAGTTCCCAATTTTAGTATGTGTTTAAATGGTAATAAAATTTGAATTTCAACCGATAATTTGGTACATACGTGTAGATTTTGGGCAGAAGGGACCAATGCTAAGCGGCTTTGAGGAGTTCCCAATTTTAGTATGTGTTTAAATGGTAATAAAATTTGAATTTCAACTGATAATTTGGTACATACGTGTAGATGTTGGGCAGAAGGGACCAATGCTAAGCGGCTTTGAGGAGTTCCCTATTTTATGCCCCTATTATGAATCTCACTTACGCGTCACTGAGCGACGCGATGTCACCGTATTTCAATTTTGGTATTATGATTCTCGCCGTGCGCGAGTCTAATGTCACATATCCTCACCTACAATTTGGTGGCGAGACTGAGCGAGAAAATAATTTTTGATATTGATATACATAGTATTTATAACGTTAGACAAAATGAAAGGCAAATCGTAAGGTTTTTTATTTGTTTATGTATTACAATAATTAATAATGTAATAAATATTAATTGTTGCATTATAATAAATAATATTTTTGTTGTATGTATTATAAAAATTTTTATTTTTCATAACTACATAGAAATAAACCAAAAATAGCTAATGGCGAACAATTCACAAAACTCGTATTTTCCTTCTAGCTTCATTTATACGAAAAATGCTTGTAAATCAAGAAATTATAATTTATAACACCATTCTTTAGAATATTTTAAAAATATGTACATTTAAATATCAATTGATAAGTACTAGTCATCCGGTAGTGTGAAAGGATCACATTTGAATTTGACCAAATGTCAAAAATTCTCAAAACAATAACAACTACTAACTTAAAGAAACCAAAATATCATAAATGACGCATAGCGCTGCGTATGTCACTCACCCAAATTAAAGTGAGAATCATAATACCAAAATTTGACTCGCGCGACTCTAGATGTCACGGTGAGAGGTGAGGTGAGGTGAGAATCATAATATGGGTATTAGTATGCGTTTAAATGGTATTAATATTTGAATTTCAACCGATAATTTGGTACATACGTGTAGATTTTGGGCAGAAGGGACCAATGCTAAGCGGCTTTGAGGAGTTCCCAATTTTAGTATGTGTTTAAATGGTAATAATATTTTGTTATGGACTATAAACAAATTTACAAGTAATTTAAGAATATTTAATTGTAATCGACGGTTAGAAGATGCAAATGAAGGCCTGAGCAAATCAAACTCGGTTCTGCGAGCAATGCAACGGAATGTTATTTACAATAAACTTGTCTTGATTGCAATAATAGTACTCGAGATTTGTATTTTAAGTGGATTAGTTTTTATTAAATATATTAAAAAATGATCAATATAACATATTAGCATTACAAATAATAACCAAACACCATTTATATAATTATGTTTTCTGAACAGGCTAAAATAGGCCAAAAACTGACACTACGTACTTCGTTTACAACTTTTTATCTTCATTTTTATTAAATTAATTATATATATTTATAAATTTTACCTCATTTAAAAAATCTCTAAATTTTGAATGAATCTCATATCGATTTCGGTTTTTTCCTTAAGTCGTCGATGGATTATACTCGTTCTTCAATATCGGGTCAGCAACGTCATTCAAATAGGTCGCTTCAATCTCTTCTAAATTATCATCCAGGCTTATTTTTGGTTCGCTTTTAATCACGGGATCCTCATATATTTGATTGTTGACCGGCCGATTAGGAGAACTTGGCTTTAATATTATGTCATCAGGATCAACTTCAAATGATTACAATGTAATCATTTGTAACTGTATTGCACTCGAATAATTATGTGGAGGGTGTTGGATTCTCAATTGGACACGCAGATTACTACATAAATGGAAGATTTCCAATTCAACCTGGTTGCATATTTCCACTGTTATTTGGTATCTATGCCGAAGAAGTTGATCCAATTCAATGTTCACATTATCGTGCGGTCCGAATAGCTCATTTAGCTATGTACAATAATCCTCTATGTTTGGCAGTTAAATGTGATACGCACGAGGATTACTTAAATCGGAACTGTACCAACACGACTGATACGTGGGGCTTGAATTCGGCTAAGTACTAGAAATTATTCGATTTTTTCTTTTATATCACTAATCTAATAATTTTTCATTTATAATTTTCAGAATTGAAGGTGATTTTTACTTCTGGACCGGATTTGATCCAAATGATTACAATGACGCCATACATTTCTCTATAATGCTCTTCAAGTTCGATCTTATCAACCATTGATTCATCGATTATTTTCACAAGAAATAATAATAACAACGGAAGTATGGCCAATTACATTCGGTTAAATGTTCAGATTTCATGCGGGTTATCCGCTGTCGAAAACATCGTCGTATATTTTCCCATTTCTGTTTAACTTCCTTCATCAACTGGACGCGTTGTTGTTGTTTTATTTATCACAAATTTATTTAACACAATATTACACCCAACATAACAAAATTTGTATTAATAAACATAATTATATTCGTTTAAAATAAATATTAATAAAACTTTATTAACAATAAGAGAAACACAACTGAATAATGGCGTTTGGTGTGGTTTATATTTTTGATTTGACGTATAATTTTACACATAGAAAAAATCGACATTTTCACTGTTTGCTACATATTTCTATTTTTTTGACAAATGAATCTATTTTCATTTGATTACAAATATTTTTACCCAAGACTCAAACAATAAATGTTACATTCAGCAAGTATATAAGACACCAACCACCGTAGTTCACAAAAATCCGCAGTATATGACTTAGTTCACAAAAAATCCGCATTATATGAAGTGGCGCCACCGTCGCTTTGGTGTGTGTCTGTCATACTAAATCTGTTCCCCGTGACTTTCATTGTTTGTCCCTTCCAGTTATAGTCATTTGAAACAAACATACACATAATGACTGCCTGGTTTTGTCATTTTACTCATTGAAATTACTCGATTCACATTATCACAAAATTCAATTAAATCAATTTATTTAAATAAAGCTACAATTTTTATTAAATCAATTAATTTAAATAAAGATACAAAAATGTTTAGAAAATGCCGGTATTTTGACAGATATGACATGAAATAAATTAATAAGCGCAGTAGTTGTACTTTATGACGCTGATGTCACTGTTTAAATTTTGTACACTGTCATGTTTTGTAAATTGATTTTTTTTAAAATAATTATGCCACTGTAGTGTTTTCATTTTGATCTTCATTTTTCATTTTTATTTTGTACCATTTAGATTTTTATTGTTTTCGTTTGCACTTTAGATTTTAATGGTTGCGTACAAAATTAGATTTAATTTTTATAAATAAGTAATCATTGATTTTATATTTTGTTGATTTTTGTTTTTAATATAAAAAATCAGAGTTCGATTGTTACCAGACCAGAAAGGTTCATTTTTATTTGTTGCCTTAAAAGAGGTTATGTTAGTCAAAATCAATTAATATCTCTGCAGAATTACAATTAACAAAAATAGCGATTTTAAATGTATTTCTAAATACTAATACAATAATTAACAGAAATCAAGAAAATCAATTGTATTTTAAATAAGATATTAAACGGTGAATCAACTGAAATTGGGCTGTGTTGGTGAACGTGATAACTGATAACATTTGTTGGTGATATACAGTATCATCGTATTTAATGGGGAACTACAACCTTGTAGTGTTTTCATTTTGATCTTCATTTTTCATTTTTATTTTGTACTTTTTAGATTTTTATTGTTTTCGTTTGCACTTTAGATTTTAATGGTTGCGTACAAAATTAGATTTAATTTTTATAAATAAGTAATCGTTGATTTTATATTTTGTTGATTTTTGTTTTTTCTAATAAAAATTAGAGTTCGATTGTTACCAGACCAGAAAGGTTCTTTTTATTTGTTGCCTTAAAAGAGGTTATGTTAGTAAAAATCAATTAAATTCTCTGCAGAATTACAATTAACAAAAATAGCGATTTTAAATGTATTTCTAAATACTAATACAATAATTAACAGAAAAAAAAAAATCTATTGTATTTTAAATAAGATATTAAACGGTGAATCAATTGAAATTGGGCTGTGTTAGTGAACGTGATAACTGATAACATTTGTTGGTGATATACAGTATCATCGTATTTAATGGGGAACTACAACCTTACCCTATGGGTATGGTTGTAGTTCCCCATTAAATACGATGATACTGTATATCACCAACAAATGTTATCAGTTATCACGTTCACCAACACAGCCCAATTTCAGTTGATTCACCGTTTAATATCTTATTTAAAATACAATTGATTTTCTTGATTTCTGTTAATTATTGTATTAGTATTTAGAAATACATTTAAAATCGCTATTTTTGTTAATTGTAATTCTGCAGAGATATTAATTGATTTTGACTAACATAACCTCTTTTAAGGCAACAAATAAAAATGAACCTTTCTGGTCTGGTAACAATCGAACTCTGATTTTTTATATTAAAAACAAAAATCAACAAAATATAAAATCAATGATTACTTATTTATAAAAATTAAATCTAATTTTGTACGCAACCATTAAAATCTAAAGTGCAAACGAAAACAATAAAAATCTAAATGGTACAAAATAAAAATGAAAAATGAAGATCAAAATGAAAACACTACAAATACTCGAGGGGGAGTATTTGTAGTGTTTTCATTTTGATCTTCATTTTTCATTTTTATTTTGTACCATTTAGATTTTTATTGTTTTCGTTTGCACTTTAGATTTTAATGGTTGCGTACAAAATTAGATTTAATTTTTATAAATAAGTAATCATTGATTTTATATTTTGTTGATTTTTGTTTTTAATATAAAAAATCAGAGTTCGATTGTTACCAGACCAGAAAGGTTCATTTTTATTTGTTGCCTTAAAAGAGGTTATGTTAGTCAAAATCAATTAATATCTCTGCAGAATTACAATTAACAAAAATAGCGATTTTAAATGTATTTCTAAATACTAATACAATAATTAACAGAAATCAAGAAAATCAATTGTATTTTAAATAAGATATTAAACGGTGAATCAACTGAAATTGGGCTGTGTTGGTGAACGTGATAACTGATAACATTTGTTGGTGATATACAGTATCATCGTATTTAATGGGGAACTACAACCATACCCATACCACTATAAAATTATGTATTATCATAAAAATATAGTTGCATATGCATCCCTTGCGAAAAATAACTCGGTTGAAAAAGTTTCATATAAAAGTTGAGTAATGTCGCATATGTATATTAGTAATATGTGCTATAGCCATATGTATAATTATAGCACTATATATAAATATAGTGGGTTTCCTACCTAAGGAATTTTTAGTTTACATGTAATGATGTAAACCACTAATATTAGTACAGTTCGGTGATGTAAACCCTAATTAATGCAACATATAGATCTAATCCGATTTGACGTTTCATATTGACAAATATATAATAATAATTAAAAATATAAACAAAACAGTAGATTTGTAAATTTGTTAATACATGTTTTTATTTATAATAGTATTTATTTAAATAGATTATACAAATGGTTGACACAATGCGGATGGTTATACATTTAAAATGTATCAATGCACTTTATCCGTTCAGTAAAATTCAGAGATTTCATGTTCCTGAAAATTTAGTAAGTTGGACTAAGAACTATGCTGAATATAATCCGCAATACTATGATTCGGATGGAATAAAGGACAAACCATGGGCCGATCCTTCTTTATCGAATTATTTTCAACCAAAATGGAATAAACTTGATGGCAATGTAAACCGTATCAGTTTTTACGGAGACTATATAGTGAAAGACGGTCGTCCATTGAATCCGGTAGGCCGAACCGGCATCACCGGACGAGGTAATTTAGGACGTTGGGGACCAAATCATGCAACTGATTCTATTGTGACACAATGGAAAAATTCGTTAAAGTCAGTGCTACAAATGTGCGCTATTAAAAGACGAGATTGTGGTCAATGGGCTATACCAGGTGGCATGGTTGATCCCGGTGAAACTATCGCTCAAACATTAAAGCGGGAATTTTTAGAAGAAGCGTTATCATCTAGCTCAGATGTTGATATTAACGAATTTTTTACAAAACATGGAGTGGAAGTTTATAAAGGATATGTGGACGATCCAAGAAACACGGATAACGCCTGGATGGAAACCACAGCGGTTAATTACCATGATGAGACGGGCGAATATGTTGGGAAATTTGATCTTCAAGCGGGAAGTGATGCAGCCAGCGTTAAATGGATTGATTTAGACCAAAGTATAGAACTTTACGCAAGCCATGCTATGTTCGTTCAAACGGTAGTTAAACGTTTGAACGGAAAATGGTAATATAGAAATATGTATATTGGTGTCCAAAATAAAAGATGAAGTTTTATTGGCTTTATCACAAAAATAAAAGCTCTTATATGTATACAATAAATAAAAAACAAAACACAAGAAAATCGATACGCATTTCAAAGACTACCAATCATTGCTATCTGCTAAGTCTGAAAATAGTTTATCTTTAACGGCTTTCCTGGGATCTTCTTTGATCTCGGTTTCAATTGCTTCAGTCTTACCGATCAAATATTCAAACTCTACGAATGTTAAATTTGTACCACGGAATTCAAGTGGCCCGATTAGTTGTTGCTTCATTTGTCCTTCAAAATATACGAAAATCGAGGGTAAATTTTTTTCGGGAAAATTTGGTATGCAAGTGGACGCGATTGATTTTAAAAATTTTGTGTATGGATATTTTTGCGATAATTCTGACATGTATTGGTTTAACAGGTTGCACAGTGGAATACCCTGCTTGTATAGATGTAACACAACCCAGATCCCCTCACCTGCTTTATTTACCTCGTCTATATAATCTTGACCAGAAATTTCCCGGACATTACCGAATTTTGGTTTTTGGGTCAGGGCTTTCAATTCAGCAATACGACGGTTACGATATTCCAGAAGAACGGCTTCATCTTCAGAATCTTCCAATTCATCAAGTCCATCTAAATCCAAGTTGGCCAATTCTTTTTCACCTGTAAACAGCATAAACGAATATTAAATAAGAGTGTCAACAAACTTAGGGCGTGTTAGCATACGCGTTTTCTGTTTTTCTTCTATTGCCTGTTCGAGCATGGTCACAATTGCCTCCTCCGTAATCTCCTTTTCTTTTGGTGGCAGAATACCTTTCGATCGTAAAATATCATTCCATTCTGTATCTTCATTTGGGTTCTGAAACATAAAAGTTCATCATCTAACTGTTCTACTTACTTTGTAAGCCACTTCATTGTTGATACTTATTTCCATATATGGAGATAGATGTGCGCTCCAATAAGAAGCAAATTTTCTCAACTTACCAACATTTTGTAAAATAATTTTTTGCCTTATGTTAACAATAAATATTATAAAACACTTTAAATCTTTTTGTAACTAATTATTATATATATTTAATTGAATTTGAAATCAACAGCAAATAAATTATTTTATAAAAATCGTCTGTCAATCCTCATTCTCCAAGAAAATGTGACTAATGTCAAAAAGTATCTGCGGAACTGATTAAGAGATGTCGCTGTTTAAGATATAATTTTAACTTTCTCGTTATATCTAAAAATTTAAGCTGTCTAGCTGTACATATTTATTAAATATCATATAAACATCATCATTAGTTAAATAATTATTAACAGTTTTAAACTATTTGAACATTAAAATAATCACCAAATATGGTTATTATGATAATTTCAGCAATAAATAACTTAACCGCATTTGCTCAACCAGCTGATTGGAGAAAATAGTTCCAAGGTAAGTAAATGACGTTTTCACAACGATAATAAAGATATCTTTCATCTGTCAAATGCAGAGAATCACAAAAATTTATTTCAATTTCAAATTACATATTAAATTTTTTTTTTTTTAATTATTAATTTAATTTAATTTAAATTTAGTTTTTTTATTTATTCAAACTAACTAGTATATTACAATACTTAAAGTATGAAATAATAACAGTGAAAACAATAGTCAATAAATACTAGCGGCCATTCTTTTGGAAGAATACATTTTATTTCTCCGTTTTCAAAACCACTCGAATTTGTCGGTATTTTGTTCTAATTACTTGAAAAAAAATCCATAAACATGAGTGGAAAAGATAGAGATACAGCATTAAATAAATTAAAACAGTTTTTTAAGATAAAACCATCAGGAAGTAAGTACAGGACGTAAATTAATAGTTGTTTAGGGTTTTGCCTACCGGATACATTATGAGTGCGAATTATTATTTGGGCATGAGCCACATGCTATTCAGGCTCCATGATCTATATACACTTGAAATTTTTATTCCATGGCAGGTACATTAATCCAACGTAATGACTTTCCATTGACACCCGAATTAGAACGTGAATTAAGACCCGAGACGCCAGTGGCCCAGAGGTGTAAAGCGCTCCGTGATTTAGGGGATGATGTTCTTACTAAGCGGCTTGAAGATGTAAGTATTGTAATAAATCTTAACTATTTCATATTTTAATTCAAATTTACTTAAAAGAGTACGGTTAAAAAGCTTTGGGAACTAACTAAAGATTTGATTGTGCCGAACAAGCCAACTGAGCAACGTCATACAGCTTTTGTGTTCTTTAAAAAATTAATCCATGGTCAGTACGAGAATCTACAAATTATGAGAGCACATTTTTTCAATGTTATTCAAAATCATGATGTAGTGGAGGATATCCAGTATCGTTTGGACTTGTTGAAGAGCTTGACGGATAATGGGAAGGATATCACATTTTTTGAAGAAGAAATCGGCCGATTTATGCTGGAATGGATTCCACAAATTGCTGAAGCACGCCTAATCGATATCTATTTAGATATTTTAATCAATTTAATCAAATATAATGCTGCTTATCTAGATAAAGAGGTCATCGTTGGAATTGTACAGTAAATAACCTCATAGTCCAATGGTACTTGAGCATCTAACTTGATTCTGTATTTTATTTTCAGACATGCCCAATCAATGAGTTGCACCATTGAAGATACACATATTGTTTTACAATGGCTTTCTATTTTAGACACAGTCATTTGTTACGCAATTCTACCGAACGAAACACTAACAATGTGTATCATCGCACTATGTCGAACTGTAAACCGGGAGACCTACTGTGAAATATCTTGGAAAATCATGAAAAATTTATTGGGAACCAACCTCGGTCATGCATCCTTACTAACCATGTGCACAATACTAAATGATCGCCGATCAAATGATGAGCTTGTGCTTCGTGGTGCTGTGTTCCATATAAATATGGGACTCTGGGGATCAACTGGCTCTATAACACCTATGCTCAGATGTTCACCATCAGCCGTACTTTTAAGTTTTTTGCACGCCTTGGAAAGTCGCCATATAATTGTTACATTTGAAGTTGTACTGAGCATTCAGAGATTAATACAAAAATGTGGTAATGAATTACCGGAATATGCGTGGGATGTAATATTCAGTATTCTCGAAGTAATCTCAGATAATATCGAAATATACGAGAAAAATGGTTTAAGCAAGGACAATGATGTACAGAAACATTTCCACGAGACACTCGATTCGATTGAGACTCTGCTACACAAAGGTGATATCGCAGCGGATCGCGAAGTAATTTATAAACTGATAGAAAAGGTAGCTGATGATCGTCCTGAAGCCTCAATAGTTAAATTAATGGAATACAAAGCAAATCGAATATCGGCTACTCGTCCACAATGGTTGCAAGCACTAAACTCTTTCGTAGAACGATTTTATCGTATCGGACGTACGCAAATCCGGATTAAAGCGATACAAAGTCTTGTACAAATTATGGAGATTAATCGCGCTGCATATGAAGATGAAATTCTGGAACGGATTGTTTTGCCAATTTTCTCGTCTATTCCATCGGAAAAGGATACATTGGTTCGTGCTGCCGTTTCCAAAATGCTGATCGAATTCACGTATCATTGCGAAACGAAGCGATGTCTTGAACTTCTGGATATTATCGAGAAACTATTGAATCGTCCGTTTGATTTGTTCTCCACCGATGGCATCGTCATCAAAACAGAAAATGATCTTCAGGATATATTAATCTTGGTCGAGGGATTGATTAAAATATTTTTGATTAAACTGTATCAATTGCCATCATCATTCGCAATTAGGATATTCCACCTGTTGACAGGACATCTTGAGCTAAACTACCAACGTCCAAATATCCTTCAAATGTGTTCGAGCCCAATTAAGTATAAAATATTCGACTGGATGTTGAACGCTCGAGCAAATGCGTCATTTCATATCGGATACCCGGATTCAGCTAACAATAATCATATAAAATTCAGTCACTATTTAGGAATAGAAGGACCTTACCAGCAACAATATTCAACGCAATTAAAACTCGATCAAACCGCATCGTTGTCATCGAATTTATCTGCAGGAGCGGCTGCACAAGGAGCTCAGTCTACATTTGATATACCGTCAACAAATTTTACACCAATTTCAATTCGTAGGGGATGTAAAATTATTGTGAAAAGTTTGGAAACCGAGCGAGATTATAGTATCGTCCAGTTGATACTAAAAGAGTTGCCGAATATACTTCAAAACAAGGCGTTGATTCAGGGCAATGATGTGGACTCATTGGCACGTACTTTATACAATCTGTACGTGAATGAGACTCAGTGTGAAAATTATTTTTCGAGCAGTCGACCTAGTCTATCTGATTTTAGGACTCTGGTGTTACCAGTGATTGCGTGTATGGCCACATATCACCAGTGTATCGAACCAACAACTCAAAAATTAATTGTGGGTGCTTTACAGAAAGGACTATTTTCACGAACACCGCGGCAATGTGTTCAAGCGTTAACAGTTATGATTCTAGAAATACCAGACACTTTAGTGCGTTTATTACCCGAAGTTTTGTGGGAAATGAGTCGCATGTCGAATACAGTAGCAGTTGGGATTCCAATCTTAGAATTTTTATCAAGTAAGTAGTAACATTAAAAATATCGCATGCACTGTACTAATCTCGTTAACAATTATTTTCCAGCTCTGAGTCGCCTGCCAAATCATCGATTCGCCAATTTCATTACACTGCAGTACATGTATGTTTTTGCAATTTCGATCCCGTACACGAATCCAGATCGCTATGATCATTACACTGTTTCACTAGCTCATCACGTTATAGCAGGCTGGTTTCTCAAATGTCGATTACATTTACGTCGTAACCTAGTCAACTATATTATAGCTGGGTTGGAGTCAAATATTCACATGCCGTTCCAGGATATGAGATCGAAAGCTGATTTTGCCGCTATAAATGAGGACTCGTCGAATCGTAAACGTAGTAGTAGTTTAACAGAACAAGGATCCAGACGCCGAGAACGTCCCAATATCCAAACTAAACCAAAATCAGATTTGTACGATTTTCACATGGAGCTCGCTGAGACATGTATCGATTTTATGGCACGGCATACATTTTCGCCTTGTTCAGCTCTTCCAAAGCGGCTTCCCACAGCTGATTTCCTATTAGCTGGTGGTAATTCTCTTACATGGTTGGTTGGCCATCATTTAATCACCATCACCACCAGCGGCTGTTCTGCATCACCATTTCGAAATGGCCTTTGCGACAGATGTTCGACGTTGTGTAAATCTAGTTCAAAAGACGCTTCAATTGGTACACCTATGTCACCTGATACGTCTACTTCTAGTCGGGGTACCGATAGTGATTTCAATCAAAATAAACGGTACACAAAGGCAAGTTTACAGCATAGCAACGCTAATGAAAGTGAAAGTACAGATTTAACATCGTCGACAAGTAGTTCGGCAGCTGCTACTCCATATCTACAAAATCAAACTGGAACGAATAAATTTTTCCGCCAAAGTTCAACCGATGGTCGCTATAGTAGCTCGTCTGGTTCACTCGAAGCACTTTCACGACGCGGAAGTAATCCAGACACACCTGATAATGTCGAAAGCAAATCCGATAGTCCTGTGAAACATTTAAGTTCCACGCTTGGCAATACGCTTCTATTACCACAAATGCCAACTCTAGCCACTCCTTTACCGACGACAGATCGTCCACGACAATTGTGCGCATGTTCTTGCACTGGTTGGGCTGAAATTTGCATACGCCGTCCAACTGGCAGTATGTCTTGGGTAATGCGGATTCAAAATCAAATTAGTTACGATTCGTTTACGAATGAATTTCCGCTCCACGATTTAACGTCACTCTTCACACCATCATTAAATGGTGGTGTGATTGGAAAGAGTTTCCTAAACGATTTGAACAGCAATAAAGAAAAGCCGCTAACTGACACCAGCAATATCATAACTAATCAAAAAACGGTTTCGATATCCGATCAATTCTCCGAAATTAAATATCACGATAGTAATGATTCGGATATGCAAGAGGTTCATAGTCAAGCCACGCAACGTGAAGCCGATGAGATAAGTGAAACGAAAAAAATTGTTGAAAAAATGAAGGATACGTTGATAAATAAACACGTTAACGAAACGACGCAATCATCATCGACCGATCCAATCGATATTCCCGGAACTAAAAAACAACAAAAGTCGAGTGAAAATTTGGCGAATGATGGATACGAGGACGATAATAATAACGAAGATGGTGTAGAATTTGATGATAGTGATGCTTCACGATCAAGAAATCCAGTGCGTCGTGTTAATTCGTCGCCCGAAATGAGCTCAAATTGGCGGAACCCTTTCATGAACCAGAAAGAGATTCAAGACAGTGACACTCAGAATAATAACAATACGGCAGCAGGTGGTGTTACCGGCTCAACATATTTACTAGGTGATGGGTACGAGCAGAGTAACGACATAGAGTTGAAGCAGATACAACAAAAGAAACCAAATTTCTCTAAAGACATGCGAGTCAGTTGTGAGGCAATACCCGAAGAGATCGCTGGATCAACACCACCAAGTCTAACAGGTTCGGTAACAAAAGATTCTCCATCATCTTCGACTGTTACAACAATTTCAAGCTCAACAATTATTTCAAACCCAGTTCTTCTATCAGCAACCTCTTTAACCATAAAAGATTCAACTTTCAATGATGATAAGGCCGAAATTGACGGAAATATATCGTCATCGATAAAGAAACAACATTCGGCAGACGATGTCGTTTTGCCTGAGAAAGCGAAGCCTGAACTACTATCAAGCCATCAGACAATCAATACAACTCTAAAAATACCGATTGACATGCCCAAGGTAACTTCTAAACCACCACAAGCACCAGCACCTTTATCTCCTCGGCTGTTAGCTAAAAACGCAGCAAATAAAATTGCTAATAATCAACAGCACTCCCAATCATATTTTCCGAGTAGCAATATAGCCACAAACGTATCAAACAATTCGAAATCCAATTCGAGCATAATAAATGCGGGCAACGGCGACAATAATAATGATCTCCCACGTGGTCGTTCAAAAACTATTTCTGTTGTACGGGAACACTATCGTGATCTAAAATATAATCAACGTGCGAATCAAAATAATGCACGACGTGAGCAACCACCGTCGACTAGTTCACGATCAGGCATAAGTCCATCATTTGTATTTTTGCAGCTTTATCATACCGGCCAGTTAAATATAAACGATCGTCCATTACCCGTGGATCAATCGAACTCAAAAGCGATTCAGCTACTTGATTTAATCCCACCGTTTGAAACGCATAAAATAGGAGTACTATACGTAGGGCCTGGACAATGTAATAACGAGATCGAAATTCTTAAGAATCGTTATGGGAGCTTAAGATATGCCGAGTTTTTGCGCAACTTAGGAACTCTGGTTGCAATAAAAGATGCTAAGGAACATAATTTGTTTATCAACATGGAATCTGGTGCTGATGGTAATTTTACCTACATATGGCAAGATGATATAGTACAAGTAACATTTCATGTTGCAACATTGATGCCTAACAAGGAGCAGGATCCGAATTGTAACGAGAAGAAGAAATACATTGGTAATGATTTCGTCACGATTGTGTACAATGAGAGTGGTGAAGATTACAATTTAAATACGATTAAGGGGCAATTCAATTATGCGTCGGTAATTGTGCAGCCACTCGAATTAAACATAAACCGTGTATTTGTTCGGGCCAAAGACGAAATTGCAGAATACGTATGTCATTCGGATCCAAAAATGGTATCTGATAATAGTGCTCCATTATTGGCAAGACAGTTAGCACTGCATGCCAATTTAGCATCACGTGTCTCAGTTTCATTGAACTCCAAGAACCATAGCCCATACGCATCCAATTGGTTAGAACGTCTGCGCAAAATAAAACATATTCGTTCGAAGTTGCTAGAGGATTCAAAAATTACTGGTGGTGCCAGTAATACATCCGGCGCTGCGAGTAATACAGGAACAGGAAATCCTGGATCTGGTGGTTCATCACAAGATTTATCATCATCAAGGCGATCTCATGTGACCGATTTTACTTTGTATACCCAATAATTTTTTTCAGTTTTTTGAATTTTCTATATTAGCTAGACTTTACATATACAATCTATTTCTGGTTTAAAAGAGAAACATTGGTTGTATGTTTAGTTAAATCTTTAAAAATATAAAGAATATATAAAAAAAAACATTAAATTTGTTTGAATTTGATGGAAATATAACAACGGTATATCGATTTTGAAGCATCCTAAAATTTGTATCTAACATTTAAAATATTTGGTGCAGTTTTGAACAAACATTACAGCCTAAAATATGATAAAATATGATACGTGCCACAAAATAGTTGGTAACATTGCAAAGCCTTGTCTTCAGTGTATTTTAATTTAAAAGTTGTGTTCGCTTGCCGATGTAACTTTGGTTCCCTTTATACCTTAAACCTTGAATTTATATACGCGGCTTTATTTTTTCAGTAATTGTGTAGATACATAATTTTTAATTTGATTGAGCCATTTCAGGCTAAGAAAGTAAAATCAAATTTAATTTTAAATGCTAATAACTTAAATATCATTTATTTCCAAACCAATTCAAAATAACAATCTAAAACATAATAAATCAATATAGGAAATACACTCTAGCTTTACTTGATTTATGGTGTAGCGCAATCAGATTTCTCCGGATAGTCACAATAATTGGCTGCACTACTCCACCATAAGCCAGCTGGGCATCGCTGAATGACTGGAACTCCATGATCACATTTGTAGAACTTACGGCAATCAGTAGGATATGGCAAATGGGTTGGATTTCGAGAGTTTTCATGAATAGGACAGCCTTCTGGTAGTTGCGATGGGGCTTCGACCGCTTCATTCGAGCTAGATTCATTTGATTCGGGTGCCTCTGTTGATGGAATGTTTCCTCCTGGATTTCCACAATCGGACTTTTCGAAATAATCGCACCAATCGGCTGCACTACTCCACCATAAACCGGCTGGGCATCGTTGTATGACTGGAACTCCATGATTACATTTGTAGAATTTTCGGCAATCGGTAGGATGTGGTAAATGGGTTGGGTTTAGTGGGTCTTCATCAGCTGGGCAACCATCTGGAAGTTCGGGTGAGGCTTCTACTTCTTCACTTCCTGACTCACTCGAATTAGATTCACTTGAATCAGAATTACTTGAATCGGACTCATCGGACTCGGGTGTCTCTGTTGATGGAATGTTTCCTCCTGGATTTCCACAATCGGACTTCTCGGGATAATCGCACCAATCGGCTGCACTACTCCACCATAAACCGGCTGGGCATCGTTGTATGACTGGAACTCCATGGTTACATTTGTAGAATTTTCGGCAATCAGTAGGATGTGGTAAATGGGTTGGGTTTAGTGGGTCTTCATTAGCTGGGCAACCATCTGGAAGTTCGGGTGAAGCTTCTACTTCTTCACTTGCTGACTCACTCGAATTAGATTCACTTGAATCAGAATTACTTGAATCGGACTCATCGGACTCGGGTGTCTCTGTTGATGGAATGTTTCCTCCTGGATTTCCACAATCGGATTTTTCGGGATAATCGCACCAATCGGCTGCACTACTCCACCATAAACCGGCTGGGCATCGTTGTATGACTGGAACTCCATGGTTACATTTGTAGAATTTTCGGCAATCAGTAGGATGTGGTAAATGGGTTGGGTTTAGTGGGTCTTCATCAGCTGGGCAACCATCTGGAAGTTCGGGTGAGGCTTCTACTTCTTCACTTGCTGACTCACTCGAATTAGATTCACTTGAATCAGAATTACTTGAATCGGACTCATCGGACTCGGGTGTCTCTGTTGATGGAATGTTTCCTCCTGGATTTCCACAATCGGATTTTTCTGGATAATCGCACCAATCAGCTGCACTACTCCACCATAAACCGGCTGGGCATCGTTGTATGACTGGAACTCCATGGTTACATTTGTAGAATTTTCGGCAATCAGTAGGATGTGGTAAATGGGTTGGGTTTAGTGGGTCTTCATCAGCTGGGCAACCATCTGGAAGTTCAGGTGAGGATTCTACTTCTTCACTTGCTGACTCACTCGAATTAGATTCACTTGAATCAGAATTACTTGAATCGGACTCATCTGACTCGGGTGCCTCTGTTGATGGAATGTTTCCTCCTGGATTTCCACAATCGGACTTCTCGGGATAATCGCACCAATCGGCTGCACTACTCCACCATAAACCGGCTGGGCATCGATGTATGACTGGAACTCCATGGTTACATTTGTAGAATTTTCGGCAATCAGTAAGATGTGGTAAATGGGTTGGGTTTAGTGGGTCTTCATCAGCTGGGCAACCATCTGGAAGTTCGGGTGAGGCTTCTACTTCTTCACTTGCTGACTCACTCGAATTAGATTCACTTGAATCAGAATTACTTGAATCGGACTCATCGGACTCGGGTGTCTCTGTTGATGGAATGTTTCCTCCTGGATTTCCACAATCGGATTTTTCGGGATAATCGCACCAATCGGCTGCACTACTCCACCATAAACCGGCTGGGCATCGTTGTATGACTGGAACTCCATGGTTACATTTGTAGAATTTTCGGCAATCAGTAGGATGTGGTAAATGGGTTGGGTTTAGTGGGTCTTCATCAGCTGGGCAACCATCTGGAAGTTCGGGTGAGGCTTCTACTTCTTCACTTGCTGACTCACTCGAATTAGATTCACTTGAATCAGAATTACTTGAATCGGACTCATCGGACTCGGGTGTCTCTGTTGATGGAATGTTTCCTCCTGGATTTCCACAATCGGATTTTTCGGGATAATCGCACCAATCGGCTGCACTACTCCACCATAAACCGGCTGGGCATCGTTGTATGACTGGAACTCCATGGTTACATTTGTAGAATTTTCGGCAATCAGTAGGATGTGGTAAATGGGTTGGGTTTAGTGGGTCTTCATCAGCTGGGCAACCATCTGGAAGTTCGGGTGAGGCTTCTACTTCTTCACTTGCTGACTCACTCGAATTAGATTCACTTGAATCAGAATTACTTGAATCGGACTCATCGGACTCGGGTGTCTCTGTTGATGGAATATTTCCTCCTGGATTTCCACAATCGGATTTTTCTGGATAATCGCACCAATCGGCTGCACTACTCCACCATAAACCGGCTGGGCATCGTTGTATGACT
The DNA here is from genome assembly GCA_951394425.1 of Tipula unca. Taxonomy (NCBI): domain Eukaryota; kingdom Metazoa; phylum Arthropoda; class Insecta; order Diptera; family Tipulidae; genus Tipula; species Tipula unca. Next base: position 127,960,907 of record OX596380.1, read on the forward strand.
GGAACTCCATGGTTACATTTGTAGAATTTTCGGCAATCAGTAGGATGTGGTAAATGGGTTGGGTTTAGTGGGTCTTCATCAGCTGGGCAACCATCTGGAAGTTCAGGTGAGGATTCTACTTCTTCACTTGCTGACTCACTCGAATTAGATTCATTTGAATCAGAATTACTTGAATCGGACTCATCTGACTCGGGTGCCTCTGTTGATGGAATGTTTCCTCCTGGATTTCCACAATCGGACTTCTCGGGATAATCGCACCAATCGGCTGCACTACTCCACCATAAACCGGCTGGGCATCGTTGTATGACTGGAACTCCATGGTTACATTTGTAGAATTTTCGGCAATCAGTAGGATGTGGTAAATGGGTTGGGTTTAGTGGGTCTTCATCAGCTGGGCAACCATCTGGAAGTTCGGGTGAGGCTTCTACTTCTTCACTTGCTGACTCACTCGAATTAGATTCACTTGAATCAGAATTACTTGAATCGGACTCATCTGACTCGGGTGCCTCTGTTGATGGAATGTTTCCTCCTGGATTTCCACAATCGGACTTCTCGGGATAATCGCACCAATCGGCTGCACTACTCCACCATAAACCGGCTGGGCATCGTTGTATGACTGGAACTCCATGGTTACATTTGTAGAATTTTCGGCAATCAGTAGGATGTGGTAAATGGGTTGGGTTTAGTGGGTCTTCATCAGCTGGGCAACCATCTGGAAGTTCGGGTGAGGCTTCTACTTCTTCACTTGCTGACTCACTCGAATTAGATTCACTTGAATCAGAATTACTTGAATCGGACTCATCGGACTCGGGTGTCTCTGTTGATGGAATGTTTCCTCCTGGATTTCCACAATCGGATTTTTCGGGATAATCGCACCAATCGGCTGCACTACTCCACCATAAACCGGCTGGGCATCGTTGTATGACTGGAACTCCATGGTTACATTTGTAGAATTTTCGGCAATCAGTAGGATGTGGTAAATGGGTTGGGTTTAGTGGGTCTTCATCAGCTGGGCAACCATCTGGAAGTTCGGGTGAGGCTTCTACTTCTTCACTTGCTGACTCACTCGAATTAGATTCACTTGAATCAGAATTACTTGAATCGGACTCATCTGACTCGGGTGCCTCTGTTGATGGAATGTTTCCTCCTGGATTTCCACAATCGGACTTCTCGGGATAATCGCACCAATCGGCTGCACTACTCCACCATAAACCGGCTGGGCATCGTTTTATGACTGGAACTCCATGGTTACATTTGTAGAATTTTCGGCAATCAGTAGGATGTGGTAAATGGGTTGGGTTTAGTGGGTCTTCATCAGCTGGGCAACCATCTGGAAGTTCGGGTGAGGCTTCTACTTCTTCACTTGCTGACTCACTCGAATTAGATTCACTTGAATCAGAATTACTTGAATCCGACTCATCGGACTCGGGTGTCTCTGTTGATGGAATGTTTCCTCCTGGATTTCCACAATCGGATTTTTCGGGATAATCGCACCAATCGGCTGCACTACTCCACCATAAACCGGCTGGGCATCGTTGTATGACTGGAACTCCATGGTTACATTTGTAGAATTTTCGGCAATCAGTAGGATGTGGTAAATGGGTTGGGTTTAGTGGGTCTTCATCAGCTGGGCAACCATCTGGAAGTTCGGGTGTGGCTTCTACTTCTTCACTTGCTGACTCACTCGAATTAGATTCACTTGAATCAGACTTACTTGAATCGGACTCATCGGATTTGGGTGTCTCTGTTGATGGAATGTTTCCTCCTGGGTTTCCACAATCGGACTTTTCGGGATAATCGCACCAATCGGCTGCACTACTCCACCATAAACCGGCTGGGCATCGATGTATGACTGGAACTCCATGGTTACATTTGTAGAATTTTCGGCAATCAGTAGGATGTGGTAAATGGGTTGGGTTTAGTGGGTCTTCATCAGCTGGGCAACCATCTGGAAGTTCGGGTGAGGCTTCTACTTCTTCACTTACTGACTCACTCGAATTAGATTCGCTTGAATCAGAATTACTTGAATCGGACTCATCGGACTCGGGTGCCTCTGTTGATGGAATGTTTCCTCCTGGATTTCCACAATCGGATTTTTCGGGATAATCGCACCAATCGGCTGCACTACTCCACCATAAACCGGCTGGGCATCGTTGTATGACTAGAACTCCGTTATCACATTTGTAGAATTTTCGGCAATCAGTAGGATGTGGTAAATGGGTTGGGTTTAGTGGATCTCCGGCGTCTTTACAAATCCTTCCTAGAAGTTGTGATTGGACACTTGACAGTTTTGTTAGGTCAAACGACGAAACTGTTAATATAAATAAAGCAAACAATATAATGAAACGCATAATTGCGTTCTTGTAATTTAGTATTCCTTGTGCCAGTTGTAAAATTAATTTACTTATATAGTACCCTTAAATGTTGTTTATATACCAAAAATAAAATCTTATCAGCGCTGCCGTTATTTTTTATAAAAGACGTGTGTTAAATTATTTAACATGAATACAGGAAGCATAGGAATATTATGTAAATGGGATTGTATATCTGTCATAATTAATGTATTTTTCGATAAATATTGCATTTCTGCGATTAGGATAATTGAATTTAACTGTTAATTAAAAAGCGATATCATCTAGCAAAGTTAGTGACGCGTTATTTTGCGTGCATCGTTATTCGGTGATATGAGGAACGTAGAAATTCAATTATGTCTTATAATTTGATTAAATATTTGTCTTCAAGATCATAAAATCTAATTTATTTAAATGCTTTCAATTGATTGTACCTTGTTTGATTTATTCAATATTGCTTTAAGTGTACGCCGATAACACGATTATTTAATATGATATATTTTTGTACTACATAATAATTATTTTGAACTTAATTTTAATGCATTACTGATTCAAGTTACGGTGGTTCTTTCAGGAGATATTAACTATAAAATATGAAGTTATAAATAATTTTTTTTAAATAAAACCTTTATTTAAACCGAGGAAAACTACTAAAATATAAAAAATAAATAAAATAATTAACATCATTTCTTTATTAATTAATTAATAAATTTGATTTTTATTTCTTATATGTATGTATATTCTTTTTAGCGAAAACCCTTTCTTCTATTTGTAATGATGAAATAACCGTAGAGCGTTCTGAGAGAAATTTATTATTTTTAACTTTGCTAGTTGTTTTAAGGTTTTAAAATTGTTGAAACTTTATTATTAAATTAGACGTAACGCAATTTTTCGTAAAAATGCAACAACTTCCCTCTAAAACGCCAATTTGAATGTCGATTTGCATAGTTTTGTAAGCATAGTTTGCATACCGTGAAAGCCAATCTAAATTCAAACTAGATTTGTGAGTTAAAAAGTAAGTAAAAACTAATAAAGTATAGGTCGTGTTTCAATTGGTTAAAATGCCGCATAGAAAGTTAAAGAGTTAAAGTCCATTCGGCAAAACTCAGATCAAGAAATAGCTGCGCTTGTGAGTTATGGGATTCCAAAGTTTCAAACTGACCGGAAATACATACATTTGATATATGTTGGTTGTGTTGATTTAACTGAAATCAATTTATTTGATGGAAATTAAATGGGGATAAATGTAAATTAGGTTTTGTAAAGTACAAAAAATTAGAAATTAATTTTTTTTTCCAAATTGGCCTTGAGCTTTAAAAAATAAAGTAATAGATTTGATGTTGTTAAAAACATTTACCTTTATTACAATTCATTTAAATCCACCAAATTCGACTTTTTCCGCATTTTTCGGATAAATTGATGAATTTCTCTCCGAATTTTCATCAAACATATCCGACTTATTATAAAATTTATAATGAACGTTGTCGCAAATAGTCGGACAACGATGAAAAAAAGTTACGTTATGTTTTCAACAAAATGTGGGCCCTTTATTATAGATTTTAGCGTCAGTAATTTAAATTTGAATATGTATTTAAAAAAAAATTTTAACGGTTTTAAATAAATATATTTAATAATAAATTTTTGATTTTCAACATCGACAAAGTGTCGAATGTTTAGCCTAGTGTCTCTAAGTTTAATGAACTCCTTCATTAAGGTTACTTGAGATTTCTTTATAATCTTAATGTTGGCCTCCAACCTGCTTTCAGATGTTTTTTGATTATCTTTTGGATCTGTAAATAAAAAAAATATTATTAAGTTAATATTATAAATTTGCACAGTAATAAAATAAACTTCTTAAATACAATCATGCATACGCTATCAATACAATAAAAATAATATGTTCAAACATAAGATTACGAAAATTACCTTTTACTATATTACTAAATGTCGGCTGCTGTGTTGAGACGTACGGCACTATTTCTCCTATTAATTTTTTTTAAATGAATTAGACCTTAGACATCACTTTTCATAAACCGGAAACATGGTAATAAAATCTTACCTCATTCAACTTTACAGAAGTCTAAGTAATTAATTTCCAAGTCATATTGAGCTGTAATATAGAAATTATATATCAATTACTGGTATTTTAGTATTTATAGGTAGATTATAACTTACTTTCAATAAATTCTTGAGAATTTATTTTATTCATCGTTATGGAATTTCATGTCGGAACTTCATATAATGTATGAATCAATGGCAAATATACAAATAAATTTCCAAGTCATATTGAACTGTAATATAAAAATTATATATCAATTACTGGTATTTTAGTATTTATAGGTAGATTATAACTTACTTTCAATAAATTCTTGAGAATTTATTTTATTCATCGTTATGGAATTTCATGTCGTTTGGATCTGGAACTTCATATAATGTTTGAATCAATGGCAAATATACAAATAAATTGTCTTTCTATTTAACTATTTAATATAGTTTCGTTTGATCCTTCCATTGAGGGTCGTGATAATTAACTAAATTTTCTATTACAAAATTAAAATTCATTTAAATTAAAAATAAGACGGAAAATACTCGGAAATAAAACATAGAACATTTCACAGCAAAAAACGTAAACAACCGTAATAGCGTCTCTGACAGATATAAAAAAAATACACAATGCTGTATAGTGTTGAAATTTTGAAACCAAATTTCATCATTTTCCGGTTTTTGTTACCGAAAACCGGAAAAAATTTCATAATAGATTCAAGTTTTCAGTTTTGTTATACTTGGGATATGTCTAAAATTATTATTTTGTAACCAATAATCTAAAAAATATAACATTTTATTACTATGAAGTTGGTTATGAAGCCAACGCTGTACGCTCCACACGCTACTGAGTAAAGGAGCGTGAAAGCCGACAACATAGAAGAAAAACAAAAAGTAACATATTTGACATGACATATGACAATGTCAAATATGTTACTTTTTTTTTTAGTATGTACCAAAGCTTTATATGTGTGAACCTTAAAAGTTTTAACGCGGAGCATCCGGTATGCAAAGTCTTTAAAAATTGAATTGTATGGAAATAGTAATGAACTCGATCAAATTATTTCGCGCTATATGGTCTCGTTAGTAATTTAGCAGAAGTGTCATTATATTTGTGTAGTTATTTATACAAATATTCTAATATGCTTATAGGTAAAATATTGGGAAGACGTTACTAATTAGAGATTTCAAAACTAAATTTTTCAAATCAAAATGTGATAAAATGGGATCAAGTACGAAACGAGATGATTCAAAACGTAATTAAGTATAGAAAACGTTATGATGAAATCCTACAAGTTGGATGTAAATGTGATTCATAAATGGTTTTCGGATAAAAATATCTGGAATATATGTATGCTGTTTCTTATCAATTATGTTGGATGTAAATGGGATTGGGAAATAGTGTTTAAACATTTTCAATCGGTTTTATTTTCATACGGTTGGATCGCTGGGCTGACGACCCGCATCCGTAAAAAAAAAAAAAAATGTTTATAAAATCAACAAAAAGAAAAATGGATACCGCCAAAAAAACACCGGACCCCCGCTCAAGTACCCAGATACGAGATTCGGCACGTGGAACGTGCAATCACTTAGAAAACCAGGAGCGTTGGAGGGCCTAATCACGTACATGAAAGAGTATCGGCTGGAACTCGTTGCTCTTCAAGAAACTCGCTGGCCCAAAAGTGGAGACCATGTGTCCCAGGGCTATACGTCTACAGTGGAGATGATCTCGGAAATCTTGGAGCTGGATTTCTTCTTGGGCCGCAGGTAAAGAAGGCTGTTTTGGATTTCCAAGCAGTCAATAACCGATTGTGTAAGCTTCGCTTGCGCATGAAGTTAGCCAACCTGTCGATAATTTGTGTACATGCGCCCACAGAAGTCAGCCAGCCCCAAGATAAAGACTCATTTTACAATGACTTGGACGATCTGATGGGATCTATACCCGAACACGACGTTAGAATGGTAATTGGGGACTTTAATGCTAGAGCTGGCAGAAATCAGACCGACTTATGTGAAAACATAGGTCCGTACTCCCGACACGAAACTGCGACCGATAATGGTGAGAGAATGATGTACTTTGCAATTGCTCATGATCTGAGAGTAGCAAGCACATTCTTCCCTCACAAAAACATACATCTAGAGACATGGACACATCCTCGTGGAACTTCCCGCAGCCAAATTGACCATGTGTTAGTTTCTAAAGGACGGGCTCGGGTTGTGCAGGATGTGAGAACTTATCGGTCAGCAACCAAATACGTAGGTAGCGATCATCATTTGGTCGCTGCAAAGCTACGATGGAAGTTTTCGTACAAGTCTGGGAACACAGCGAACCGCATGGTACGTTTCGACTGTGAAAGTCTGGTAAATGACGATCACAAGAAACGATATCAGGATCTTGTCAGCGACAACATTGAAGGAGCCAATTACCAGTCTGACTGCGTGAACTCTGTCTGGGAGGTACTGAAAACTTCGGTTGTCAGTGCTGCTCAACAGACTTTAGGTATAGTGAAAGTCAGACCCAAGAATGATTGGTTTGATGACGAGTGTCGTCTTGCAGTTGAGCAACAAAATATAGCCCATAGTGAAGTGCAACAACGTCTAACAATCGCGAGGGAAAACAAGGCTGCTTTGGCGAGAAGGGCAGCTAAGCAGATTTGTAGACGGAAGAAGCGAGAATGGTGGAAGGCCGAGGTTCTGAAAGTACAACAACTCAGCAATGAGCGCAGTTCACGTAATTTCTTTAAACGAATTACTGGATTGCACCATACTTTCAGGCCTTCGTCAACCGCCATTCGGGACCGGGATGGAAACGTCTGTGTCAACATCGACGCAGTACTTGACGCATGGAGTGGACACTTTACAGAGCTGCTTGATGTTCATCATACGTCACAGACTGTTGTTGAGCCACCTCTAAGACAGACTGCGGAGATTTGCACTGAGGATCCATCCCATGAGGAATTCACTAAGGCCATGCAGAGATTGAAACGAAACCGCTCACCTGGAGTGGACTGCATTAATTCGGAGCTCTTGATATTCGGAGGGGATACTTTGTGGAACTGTCTTTTCGACCTTATTCGATTAGTATGGCGAACCGAAGTTATGCATGACGAATAGAAAGTGGCCGCGATATGCCCCATCTTCAAGAAGGGAGACCGCTTGAAGTGTGAGAATTATCGCGGTATAGCTCTCCTTTGCACATCATACAAGTTACTGTCATACATTTTATTGGATAGAATCACTCCTCTGGCGGAGGGCTTGGTTGGTGACTATCAAGGAGGATTTCGTCCGAATCGATCAGTCACTGATCAGGTCTTTTCGCTGCGGATGATTCTATCTAAATACTATGAGACATCCATCTCCGTACATTAGGTGTTCCTGGATTTCCGGCAGGCCTACGACTCGATCAATCGAGAGAGTTTGTGGTCTGCCCTGGAATACCTAGGAATGCCAACAAAATTGGTACGACTGTGTAGGATGACAGTGACGCAGTCTCAATGCTGTGTTAAGGTTGAGAACAGGCTATCGAAAATTTTTGCAGTTAACTCGGGTGTTCGGCAGGGAGATGCTCTGTCCCCGATACTCTTTAATCTCATGTTGGAGTACATCTTTCGTAAAACTGAAACACCTCAGCGCAACATCTTATATCGCCAGTCCAATCAAGAGCTTGCATATGCAGATGACATATGCGCGATTGGACTGAATAGCAACGGAGTGAAAGAAATACTTGATCCGCTTGTAGAGTTTTCAGCTTCAGTTGGACTCCAGATCAATGAGTCCAAAACGAAATGCCTGATCTCTGGTTTTAGAGACAATGGCACTCCAGATTTTAGTAGTGGCCACCACACGTTTGAGGGAGTGAGGAGGTTCAAATATTTGGGCTCTCTTATCACTCACGATAACAGTGTGGGTGAGGATATTAAAGTGCGGCTGGCAGCTGGCAGTCGTTCTTTGTATCCTCTAAGGCCACTGCTAAAATCTAAACACTTATCAAGTGCCGTGAAGCTGAAGCTTTACAAATCGTTGATCAGACCCGTTGTTATGTTTGGATGTGAAAGTTGGGCGCTAACGGATGAGTACGAGAGATGACTCCTAACATTTGAGAGAAGAATCATGCGTGTGATTTACGGCCCTAAACGCGAAATAGATGGTACATACCGAGCTCTGTACAATTTCGAGATCAGAGATCTGATGAAGATCCCCGATATTGTATATGAAGTTAGATCCCAGCGAGTGCGCTGGCTCGGTCACGTTCTGCGTGCTGATCCGGAACGAATTGTGCAGCGATCTCTGAAAGGAGAGCCACCATATGGTAGGCGCAGAGGTCGTTGCAGGCGACGATGGCTCCACGATGTAGAGAACGACTTGGCCTCTTCTGATTGTCTTAGACAGTATGAAGACCAAGCTCAGGATCGAAACCGTTGGAGCCAAATTGTTGATTCAGTAAGGGGCCAGTAATGGCCTTTAACACTGTTAATTATTATTATTTATTTTCATACAAATGGTGCTGCCTTCATGTCTCTAATATAACATTGTCGATTTTTATTTTAGTTTTCAATTCTAGTTTTGTTTAGATAATGGCAATGAAAATAATTCATATTAAAGAAATAGTATATTGTACATTATACTGTATATTGTTTGAACTCACATACAAATCCAAATTAAAAATCTTGTGCAAAGAACTACATTTGCAAACCAACGAAAAACACAATTCGCTATAGGCGTAGAAAACTAAAATTGTTTGATTTTTCTTCAACCGTTTCCTACATAATACATTACCTATATACAATATATTGAAGAAATGAATTTCTTCATGAGTTTACATAAAGGTTTAAAAAGTTTTTTTTTATATTTCTAAAATTCAGATTCGATAAAAATTCTGCACTTTGTACTTATGTACTCGTATGTATATACAATATTTATAAAATCGATTTTATTACCCCCTTCTACGAATTTCGTTGATACGGCCAATCACAAATTGGTCAACAGCACTTTCGACAATGAATTTTGCAATATGATAAAAAAATATCAATTTGATTTTAGATAATCTTTACAATTATTTTCATGCTGACTAAAATGATTACCAAATTATTTATTAACCGGAAGAAGCGTTTTTTTAATTTTTTTGTTAATAATAGGAAATTCACTTATATACCGACTTGCATAATGTATATAAAATATGTACTTAAAACTTATCTTCCGCAATGTATCAAATTATCATAATATTATTTATATGCGATTATCATTTGTATCTAAATTGTAATATTGCGAAATTAATTTCTACGTCAAATCGTTCGAAACAAAATTGAAATCAGCCTTTAACATTCAGGTTTAAACTATAATCGAATTGATTTCTTCACAGGCACACCCAAATTTGAAATATTATTTAAATAAAATAAACTTATACTGGTTTGAGTTTCACACCATAATACTATTATACTATCCGGGGTGAAACCGAAGTTCGTAAAATGAAAAATTTTAAAAATGGTTACTCGCCGGAATTCTCGTTTTTCATTTAGTGAAATTCAAAGAACATTGCATGGAATCTTAAAATTCAAGTTAAATAAACTAAACTGGCAAATAAACCGAAATAAGGTAGAGTATTAGAATAACTCTAACACATATTTAATCATTACATTTTCACTTGTTACAAATTGAATCTGACAAACGAAATTTTTTGTTTCCGTGTGATGTTAAAATAAATCCAGAAGATCTGTGATAGTGGTAGTATATTTCAGTGAGGTTGATATCATTAACATTAACAATCAACCGTTTTGCCTAACTGGTGTATGTCATAGTGGACGCTTCTCTTCAAATCCTAACAGCATCATCATCATTGTTTATTCTCAATTTCGTTAATGTTGTGACGTTTCAATCTTTCTCTGCTGGTCGTTTCCCACAGCTGTATGCCATACGTCCAGATAGGTTTTATTATCATTTTATAAAAGCAGTAGTTTATTTTCAATCTTGATAAACTTGATTTTCTGCATATAAACCAATACTTTTTTGACAGTTTTATTCCTAATTGCTTTCTTTTTGGCCATATATGTTTACGCCATGTTAGACGTTTGTTCAGGTGAATACCTAAATAATATTCTTCATCAGCTTGAGGTATATCCAGGTTATTCATTTGTACTGGTGTTACATATTTAGGTTTAGCTTCATTAACTTTAATTCGCCATTTTATCCGTCGCTTTGTTGGGTTCTTCATGTAATGAGAGTACTGCCGTGTCGTCTGCAAATGTTGCGGCAGATACTTGATTGCTTGTAGCGATATCTGCGATATATAGCAGATATAATATCGGGCCAAGTACGCTGCTCTGTGGTATACCAGACTTAATTGGGCGGACACTGGTATAAGCATCCTGATATTTTATAATAAAGTATATTCTGTAGAAATCATGTGGTAAACATTGCTTAATTTTGTATTGTAATCCCACTTTATTGAACTATTCCGTGTACCTGCTCTATTGTTGAGTGCGTTGCTCTAAATCCAAACTGATGGTCCGGAATCAGCTTCGTATCCAGCAATATAGGCTTTAGACCGTTGAGCAGATTTTTGAAATAATTTTGACATAATTGATAACAAACTTATCGGCTTCCCTGGTTTTGGTATTAATATTCCTTGTGAAACCTTCCATTGTATTGGGAAATATCCAGTTCTAAGTATTGCGTTGAATAAGTGCGTTATAAATCGAATACCTTTATCTGGCAACGTTGCAAAACTTTTCCTGTGATAAGATCATATCCTGGCATCTTTTTAGAGATTAACTGTCTCTGTATCGCAGTTTTTACTTCGAAGATAGAAAACTTCGTGATTGTACGATTCATATGCAATGGCGATTCCAATTGACTTTGAATGTTGTTATTCTCTTCATCTGAAGTTTCTGATGTATATGGTTGGAATACTTTCTCGAAATGGTCTGCAAATACCTCAGCTTTTTCTTCATTATTTTTGGCCCAGCGATAGTATCAGCGAAATATGATGTTGTGGTTGTTTCAGCTTGTATTTTCTGTTGGTGAGTCGTGATAAATATTCTTGGATTGATTGTTTTTTTCATTGAGGAGCTTTTGGCTGTTTGGTTCTACATCTACAAAAGGAAAAATCTACATATTGGTTTGGGTTTGTATCTTAGATTACCGTACAAAAATTAATAATTTTGTAAAAAATGGATAAAATAATTATAAAAGGGATTTTTCATCTCCCGATTACGATCGGTGATTAAATTGAAAACATCTAAGACTTGGAATGTAGAACTCATGGGCCGACCCATCTTCCATGTTACTGTACAGTCCCACTGTACATGGAGCTATGCAATGGGCTGTACTGTGTGAATGGGATGAATGGATTGAATGAATGTTCGTGTGAATGTAAGAATGTTGGTGAAAAATAACTTAAATTAATTAATTAGTAATTGAATGTGCTTACAGTTTATTTATACTTATATTTTGCATTTTATTTATATGGCATGTGAATATGTGATATGTCATTTTAAAGGCATTACAGAAGTTACATCATTTCTGTATTATTCATTTTAAATATGCATTCAGATGTTTAAAATAATTTTTATTTATATAACATCCTTGTGTTAAAATACAGGTCTGAAAGACTTTTGGTAGACTAGAAATCTACCCAAGAAAACAATCAACATAAATCTGAATACAAAAAATATTTTAAATTATAATTTTATTTCACAAGAATTCATGGAATAGTGTAGAAATGGATTAGAGGATAGAAGGTCTATAAAAAATGGGCCAGGTAGATTAGGCCATGTAATGGCAGTGTTTTTTGTCAACTGGTGCGTTTTTTTATTAACAGAACTTCAAGTTCTATAAGAACATCGGGAATAATACTGGGAATTTTTTTTTAGTTTAACCAATATATTTAATTTAAGTTCTATTTATTTGAATAAATTTCAACTTCTAACTATATTTTTTGACGTCTATTGTGAAATAATACAAGTATCAAGCATAAAACAATGAAAAATATTTGTTTAAAATATTTCCTTTTAAAATTTCCCTTTTTTTTCGAGTTCGTGTACTATGAATTTATCGCGAACTTGAAAAAACCAATGTTTTATCCAGAACATTGAAAAATAAAGTTAAATTTGATTTTATTTCGATAATAGTGAATTAAAATGTGTAGTTTAACATTAAATGTATCTTATTTATTGATAAAATATTAAATTCATTTGGATTTTAACTGAAAAAATGAGAAAATTCTATCCAGAACTTCATTCCAATAAGAAAATTTTTTGAATTAAAAAACACGACTAACGTCGACAATTAAAATAATATCAATAACCTACGATATTTTAGCGATTTGAAATCGAATGTGTCCGTTATACACAACTGATTGTGCCATGTAAAGATCTCTATCGTTGTTCAGCTCCAATTATTAATACGCTGATGGTCGAGTAAGCAGAGTCAATGCTCTTGAAATCGTGGACTGGAGATCAAGACCCGTCGGCGCCAATATATATTTTATTTGATTTCTTCTGTAAAATTGGTTCAACACAGCTTCTGTTGAAATCTACATTCAATTTCAGCAAGTATAAAAGCAATCTCTTGTGTACGACTGTAATGAAAATATACGGTGATGGTCAAATAAGCATAGTTCATTCCTGTTGCTAAAATTATCAATGTTTTCTATTGAATTGGCAAACATAAAAGATTTGTTTAGCAGCATTATTATATACGGTGGTGGTGCAGTTAACAGAGTCATTGCAATTGAATTCGTGGACTCGAGTTCAATTCTCGTCAGCGTCAATACTTTTTTTAATTTAATTTCTCCGGCAAGTACAAGAGCCATCTCTTGTGTATGACCTTAATGAAAATGTAAGAACCATCTCTTGTGAATGATCGTAATGAGTTGCTAAAATTTTCAATTTTCTCTATTGAATTGGCAAACACAAAAGATTTGTATAGCACCAAATTTATATACGCCGGTGGTCCAGTAAGCAGAGTCGTTGCATTTGGAATTTTGAACTTAAGTTCAAGCCTCGGTTTGGCATTAAATAATTTTTACTTTAATTTATTTAATTTCTCCCTTCAATTGGCAAATATACAGCATGAGAATAGCGGCAAATCTACATATGGAAATGGCGAGGTGGTAAAGTAAGCGATTTCATAGGACTAGGAAACATGGTAGTTGTGCTGCAGTGTTCAAACCTCGATTAAGGGTAAAAAAATTTAGCGGGGGCATCCACACGTTTCTCATTAAATTAAAAAAAAATCGCTTGTTGATTGAAAATGACCAATTTCCAATTAAATTAAAAATATATATTGATGTCATGCTTTTGATGTAGTCATGCTTTTGAATTCAATCACACAGCTTCTTTTACCACCGAGCCACCACCATACATATAAATAGTGATATTCCTATCGTTTATAGCTACCATTTGAATAAAAAAAAAAATTTTAGCAACGGCAATGGACTCTGCTTATGTCAAGTAATCGCCGTACAATTTCATTACCGCTCTATACCCCATATACCCATATACCAATACCCATCTTTTATACTTACCACTTTTACATTGAGAATATTGAAGTTTTGAACAGAAGTTGAGTTGGTTTTGAGTAATTTTATTTCACCATCACCAATTTGACAGGAGAAATTAAATCAAAAAATGTTTGGCTCGATCGAGAATCGAATTTAGATCCATAAATCCAAAGTCACTGAGTTTGCTTACTTTAAACTTTGGTTCTCTAATCAAAAGTCAATCACTCTACATATCTCGCCCACCACCGTATATATAATTCATGTTATCAAATCTTTTATACTTTCCAATTGAATTGAGAAACTTGGGGAAATTTTTTAACAGAAGCTGACTTGAACTATAAATGTCCCAACATTAATATCGTTTGAAACTTAACTGAACTGCATGTTGAACTGCAAGTTAAAAATCTGAAAAGCTATTCCTCCTTATGCTCTTAAAAATTATAAAACTTCCGTTCCAATGAATGATGCGTGATGCGATTTTCTAGGCGGGCCACAATATTGACAACTGACCATACAAATTTTAAGTTTAAGTCAGTACATGAATAATGTCCAAATAAAAAATGCCCCTATACAACCGAAAATATAACAAATAGGTGAGTTAAAGTCTCGATTAGGGCTAAATATAAATTTAATTTAATTTCTTACAAATTAATTCAATTCAGATTCTGTTAAATTTTCATTTTTCTCTATTCAAATGGTGAGTATAAAAGATGGATTTATCAGTAATGAATTTGTACGGCAGTGGTCAAGTAGAGTTCAAGCGGCATTCGGGCTAAGGTTTTTTTTAATTTAATTTCATCTTACAAATTAGTTCAACTCAGCTTCTATTAAAGTTTTTAAATTATTCCAATTAATTCCCAAGTATAAAAGAGGAATGTAGCAGCAAGGAAAATGTACGGCGATGGTGAAATAAGCAGAATCCAGGAATATTTTTGGTTATAAAAAAATCGATCAGGTCAGGTATTTTTCCTGGGTCGGTTGGCCAATATGTTGGTTTTCCAGTTGAAATGGATTCACATCCATTTTCTTTAATGGCAATCAGTAATTCTTTTCCTTTAGTTGTGAGTGTGTATTCTTCGCATTGAAGTCACCACCTATTATGAACCTTTTTCCCATACGGTTGAAGAACTCTGAGTATTGTTTGTTTTTAATAGAGTGTCTTGGTGGACAGTACAATCCCGCCACAATAATAGGAAAGTTATTGGTTTTTATATGCATGAACAAGTGTTGGTTATCTGAACGATTTGGCTTTTTAATAACTCAGTAGCACTTATAGCCTTCCTGAACTCGAATTCGTTTTACCATCATTCGTTTTTAAAGTCCCCTGATTATTTTTAATGAAAGTAATAACCTTTTTGACTGATTTTTTGTGAGCTGTTCTATACCGTATATGGTGATATTTAACCTCACTATATGTTGACAGTTGTTTGAAATAATAAAAATGTTAGAAAAATATGAGTGGCGCACGAAATTTTTGGTACGTATATTGGACACTTCTGGTATAACTGTATGATGAACAATAAGATTCACAGTGTGCGTACTATATTGTAGTGGATAGATCACTTTTAAATTTTGTTTTACGCACATATAAAAGAATATAAAAGTTACGGTTAAAGGACTAGTTTGACTTGTATGCAAGTACATATTATTATTTTAAGTTTATTCTGACTTCTATAACTTTGCGACAAACTTGTGTTGAACAAACAAAGACCACGGGTCTAACTCTATCTTTTTTATTGACCATCTACTGCACTCGGTACCATACCTTAGAGATACTAGCCTGTAATGACTCTGTCATGTACATAAAGATATATTTATTGATATAAGTACAGTATAAAAATATTGTACAATTCTTCAAATTCTTCTACATATTCAATATGATAATAAGTTGAAAAATAATACAATAAGAGCTCCTCACAATTATATGCAATCAATTTTAATTTTGATTGGGTTTAACTGTAACTTCTATTGATTAATAAAACTTGCCTACAAATATGCAATCGAATAGAAACGATACAAAGACTCAAACCGCCATTCAATTTAATGAATAAGAAATGGAATGTCAAGTTCTCTTATCAAAATGACAAGATAGCAAAATTTAGATACACAATTAATAATCAATTATCGAAATTTATTATATTTTATAAACGCATTTAATTTCACAATATTATATACTAATTTTGGAGTGAGCGTTGACAATTTGCATTGGCAGGATAATCGCAGTATTGTCTCTCAATATTCCAATGGAGACCGGGTTGGCATTCATTTAAATACGCGATACCTCCCACACATTGCCAGAATTTTGTGCAATCAGTGGCATGTGGTAAGTGAGATGCATTTGTGTTTTCACACACGGTAGGTTGTTCAATTTCTCCTCCATTTTCACCACTGTCTTCACCTCCACCATTCTCGCCACCATCTTCTGGGATTGGCCGAACACATTTAGCATATTCTGGATAGTCACACCATGAATTTTCAATACTCCATTGTAATCCTCCTTCACAATAATGCAAATACGGTACACCACCATCACACTTCCAGAATTTATCACAATCTGTGGCATGTGGGAAATGTGTTGGATACCGAGGATCTTCATTTGGATCACAACCGGTTGGTAAATCAGTTTCGCCTTCTTCTTCGCTGCTTTCTTCACCCCCACCATTCTCTCCACCACCTTCTGGGATTGGCCGAACACATTTAGCATTCACGATATAATCACACCACGTATTTTCAATACTCCAGTGTTGTCCTTGTGGGCATTGATTCAATTGAGGAACACCATACAAGCACTTCCAGAATTTATCGCAGTCTGTGGCATGTGGTAAATGTGTTGGATAACGAGGATCTTCATTTGGGTCACAACCGGTTGGTAAATCAGTTTCGCCTTCTTCTTCGCTACTATCTTCACCTCCACCATTCTCGCCACCATCTTCTGGGATTGGTCGAACACATTTAGCATTCACGATATAATCACACCATGTATTTTCAATACTCCAGTGTTGTCCTTGTGGGCATTGATTCAATTGAGGAATACCATACAAGCACTTCCAGAATTTATCGCAGTCTGTGGCATGTGGCAAATGTGTTGGATAACGAGGATCTTCATTTGGATCACAACCGGTTGGTAAATCAGTTTCGCCTCCTAACTGAGTGCCATCTTCAATGCTGTCATCACCTCCACTATTTTCACCACCTTCTTCTGTAATTGGCCGAACACATTTAGCAGCCACGATATAATCACACCACGTATTTTCAATACTCCAGTGTTGTCCTTGTGGGCATTGGTTCAATTGAGGAATACCATACAAGCACTTCCAGAATTTATCGCAATCTGTGGCATGTGGCAAATGTGTTGGATACCGAGGATCTTCATTTGGGTCACAACCGGATGGTAAATCAGTTTCACCACCTTCTTCGCTGCTATCTTCACCTCCACCATTCTCGCCACCATCTTCTGGGATTGGTCGAACACATTTAGCAGCCACGATATAATCACACCACGTATTTTCAATACTCCAGTGTTGTCCTTGTGGGCATTGATTCAATTGAGGAACACCATACAAGCACTTCCAGAATTTATCGCAATCTGTGGCATGTGGTAAATGTGTTGGATAACGAGGATCTTCATTTGGGTCACAACCGGTTGGTAAATCAGTTTCGGCTCCTTCTTCGCTGCTATCCTCACCTCCACCATTCTCGCCACCATCTTCTGGGATTGGTCGAACACATTTAGCATATTCTGGATAATCACACCATGAATTTTCAATACTCCATTGTAATCCTCCTTCACAATAATTCAAATGCGGTACTCCATTATCGCATTTCCAAAATTTGCCACAATCGGTAGCATGTGGTAAATGTGTTGGGTACCGTGGATCCTCATTAGCTGGGCATCCAGTTGGAAGTTCTTCGGCTGTGTTGAATTTCAGCACTGTTCCAAGCACCAAACAAAATATTAAGACTTTCATTTCTTTTCGAATACAATACAATATTTGACTGTAATTATGTATATCAACTGTTCGATAAACTTGAAATGATGCACAAGACAAGATTCCAATTCGTATTTATACTAAAAGTTGTATCTATACATCTTTAAGATAAACCAATGAGTGAGTACACCATTAATTTGCGCGATCGATTTTTTATCTATACTTGTTGTAACATGCATCGATGTTCCAATACCCCATTATTATCAACAAAGAATCACAGGGCGGGTTGCAATTATGTATATACATATATACAAGTTAGTTACTCAATTTTGTGATTTATATATTGATTATAGCTTAGTAGTTCGAAAATTTAAATTCCGTCGTTTAATTGAATTCTTATCAGAACTTCAATTGTTATCAAATGCTAATGTTAATTTTTGTTCAAAAGTTTCATAAATAATTAAATATCTTGTCATGTGTTTAATCAAACGGCGATCAACATAAAGCGGAAACCAATTTTACAACAATTTCGTGATCAAATTTTATTCATGACTGATGATATAGAGGGGCGGAAATGCTGTTGAAGATTCTGTTTTAGTGATTATTGAGCGAAATTATCCATAAACGGGTCAGTTTAATTTAAATGTCATTATGTAATTGCTATCATCAATAATAATAAGTATACTCGTACATACTTGATTCATACATATTGCAGCATTTTATTTATCTTGGAAAATACCTTTGATTTATATACATATATTATATGTATATATACTCGTATATATGTATATACATATGTATATATATATATATATATATATATATATATATATATATATATATATATATATATATATATATATCTATATATATATATATATATATATATATATATATATATATATATATATATATATATATATATATATATATATATATATTTATGTATATAATATATATATATACATATATATTACACATACATATATGAAAATTTAGATTAGGCTATTCTTATCGTTCTGAAAATACTGACGTCATATTATTTATCTATTATTCCAATATCGTTAGTGTCAACGCTTTATACAAGTAAGCCTACATTCACAGTAACAGGTAAAACCTATTTTCGAATTTTGTTAATTATAGAAGTGCAAATAATCAGGACTATCACTGCGAATTAGTTAGAAAAATAGTTAAAAATTAAAATTTTGACAGGAAAATCAAATGTTTTGATTAATTTGTTCACTTTGTGATGAACAAAGACAAACAAAAAAGAATTTGTGTTTTCTGTCAAAAATTTATTTTTTAACAATATTTTTAGCTAATTGACACACGGTCTAAGATTCAAATTCTTATAAAAAGGAAAATGGTATCACAGATTTTGTAATTTCAAATCACTGTAGGAAAATAATTTTTTTTGCATTGTATAGTGTTGTCAGATCGATATTTTTCGGAGTTAAAAAACATCTCCGATTGGTCAAATAAAAAAATGGATTTAAATTTGACATCTGGTGAAATTCAAAAACAAAAAATTTTTCAGTAATTATATGTTTTTAAATTATTTTTAGAAATTCATGCTATTTTAATTTTGCTTTAATATTAATTAATTAATTTTGCAATAAAACAATTGTATTGACAATTTTTGTTATATTTTATAACCGTAGGAGAGTAAAGTAAATTTTTATTATATAATTCTATACTGAAACTCATCATCAATATCGTTTTTAAAATAAAATGTATTTTCATTTTAATTTTTAAAGTTTTCTTATCCTTTAAAATTATTTTCGCGGTCATTTTATCCCTTTTTCTACAATTCTGCGTAATTTCAAGCTATTTACACAGCAATTCCAACAATAATATTGGTTGCAAACAGTAGATAGAAATTTCCTAATTTTTCATAAATAATTGCATACATTTGTTTTTCAGATAACACCGCTTACCATACATATTTTACATGTTCTCATGTCATAAAAAAATTAGAAATTTCGTAATAGTGTTAACAGGTTCTAATCATAAAAAGTTAAAAATCGTTTAAACACAAATTTTGTAATTTCATATGGAAAATCAATCTACCTCAATCTTAAACTTCTTCCGGTTTATTATTTGTCCTTCCAAATATTCATTTTTACACTTAAAATGCATTTACAAAAGGCGTTCCTATACAATTCCGTCATACTTTTTCCTATAGATATTTTGCGATAGAAATTGGATATCGGAGTTACAAAATTCTCCTATGGGAATTTTCCCTTGTATAGGAATGAGTTCTGCGATAGGCCTGAATATTAAATTCTTTGGGGCAAAGGTTATTCCATTACGTTTTATTTATATATACCCATTTACAAATTATATTTAAAAAAAATTAAAATGTTTTCCTATCCTTTCCTCTCGCCGTCTCTCGGCGGAGTATGTAAACCGCTAGAGAGCGCGTACTCAGGTGGCGGATAGAGGAGTGCTCATCGGTATCTACGGGCAGCGAAGGGTAGGGAGGAAATAAAATACTCCCCGCGGACCAAACATAAAGGAAAATGCAATGGCAACAACGGAAGGAAATATTACCCCAGGTGGTAATCCAGGTTTTAACTTGGAAATTCCACCTTTCTCGAAGAAGGGCGGTTCCATGGATTCTGAGGGGAACGAACCATTGCTAAAGGAAAGATCACGATCGGAGAACTTTACCGAAGAAAACCCCGTTACTAACCCTTTTGGAAAGAGTTCCAAATTGACAAGATCATCAACAAGATACGGTAACGAATATGAAAAGGAAAATTTTGAACTACGCAGAAAGTTATGCGAATTTGAAAAGATCACAACTATGCTAAGTAATGATTACATGATACTTAAAAAAGAAAATGAGGAAAGCTCTAACACCTGCTGTAACAGAAGAGAAATCAAGAATAGAAGAGCAGAACGTAGCTAAAAACGTAGCATTTGGCGGACACGTAGCCATCGGTCAGAATGAATATGTCACGGACTCAGATGAACTTAATTCTGAAGTAAATTGGGTGCTAAAAAAAAAGAAACAAGGAAAAAAGCGACGACTGAGCAAATCACCCTTTGTATTTCCAGAACAAATACAAGAAAAAAAGGAAATAAAAACTCAGAGTAAAAAGGTGCAACGACCCAAACCACCACCAGTCATTGTAAATAAGATTGAAAACTACAATGATATACGAAAAACGATGGATTCAAACCAACTACAATACCAAACAACGATGCTCAGTAGTGGAGATCTTAAAGTCAATGTCCCAGACGAGGAGAATTATAAAAAACTGACCCTTTCACTTAATGAAAAGGGAAATACATGGTACTTTTATGAGGACAAAAGATCCAGGCCGATTAAAGTTGTGGCAAAAAAACTGCACCCATCCTGCAAGCCAGAAGAAATAAAGGAAGAATTACATTCAAAAAATTTGAAAATAAAAGAGGTTACACAAATATTGAAAAGAAAGGATAAAACTCCGCTATCATTGTTCATGTTAACTTTTGATAAAGATGAAGACATACAAAATATTTATCAAATAAGGTATATCCTCAACATGAAGGTTGAGATTGAAGCTTTACGAAAATCAAGATTGCTCCCGCAATGCAAAAAGTCCCAATCATTCGGGCACACCCAGAACTACTGCAATAGAGACCCAAGGTGCGTTAAGTGCGCAGCTAAGCATTCCTCCAAAGAACGTACAAAAACCAAAGAAACTCCGGCCAAGTGTGTAAATTGTGGAGAGTCACACCCCGCAAATTATAGAGGATGTATAGTTGCCAGAGAACTACAGAAGATGAGAAAAAATAATAACAACAAAAAAGACATACCAAAAGGCAAATTAAAGGAGCCAAGAAATCAAATAGAAAAGATAAGAAAACCTGCTTATCAAATAATTCAAGCTCCAGGTATATGCTCATATGCTGAAATTGCTAAAGGGGGAGCAGAACTGAAAAACGATATTGACCGTTATAGTGAAATGTGGCAAACAATTCTAAACCGAATGGATGAGCAAGAACAAAAGCAAGTAAAAGCTATTGGATCAATCATTCAAAGACTAACGAAACTAGAAAACAGCATCAGGACTGCTCCTGTCACCCATATTTTAGAATGAATAGTGACATTAGAATACCAGCATGGAACCCCAATGGGTTATTGCAACATCAGCAAGAATTGCAACTATTATTGGACATTCAAAAAATTGATATCTGTCTCATATCCGAGACCCACTTTACAAAACGATCGTTTATAAAATTTAGAGGTTATCAAGTATACCATACAATACACCCAGAAAATACAGCCAGAGGAGGAAGTGCGATAATAATAAAAAGTAATATACAACATTACGAAGAGAAAAAATATGAAACAAAAGAAATACAAGCAACTACCGTCAGCATTAAAACTAAAAATCAGTCATTAGCCGTAACGGCAATTTATTGCCCATCGCGATATAAGTTTAAAAAATTACACTACGTACACTTCCTGGAAAGCTTAGGCGATAAGTACATCATTGGTGGAGACTTCAATGCGAAACATACTCATTTATAACTAGAAAACTTCCAGCAACTTATGTTAAAATCGAAGAGGGGTATGATTCGAGCTCCGATCACTCTTCAATACTACTTACTCTCAGTGAAAAAATAATCTTAAAAGAATGCAACCCGACTCTGACAAATAAATATACAGACTGGGAGGGATTCAAAGAAGAGCTGAATAGTATAATAAAACTTAATGTACCGTTAAAAACAGAAGAACAACTAGATGAAGAAATCGTAAAATTCATAAATGACGTACAACAGTCAGCATGGAATAATACGCCGGAGTTCAACAGAAGAACAATAGGTACAAACTACCCAAAATAAATCAGGGAACTTGTCGAAGAAAAAAGGAGAGCCAGGAAGAAATGGCAATACACCAGGATGCCTGCAGATAAAAACAAACTGAATAACCTGACACAGCGACTCAGGAGGGAAATCCAGTACATTAAAAATGATACAATAAACTCATATCTACAGTCAGTATGATATGATACATATGAAAAGGATACTGACTATTCTTTGTGGAAGACAACCAAACGAATGAAAAGACCAATAACTCAAATACCACCCATAAGTACAAGCAATCTGAATTGGGCCAGAAGCAATGAAGAAAAGGCAAAAGCTTTCGCTGACCATCTAGAAAGTATTTTTCAGCCTAATGAGGTTCAAGAGAGAGAAGAATTCCAAGAAGTAGAGGAAACTATTGATCAAGAAATCGCTCTGACCACCCCTGCGGAATTGACTAATGAAATAAAAAAAAATTTAAATCCGAACAAAGCGCCAGGCTATGACCTAATATCAGGAAAAATCTTAAAACAGCTATCGAAGAAGGGCATTAAAAAATTAACAACTCTAATCAATGCAGCTTTCAGGATGAAATATGTACCAAATGTATGATACCTAAGCCTGGAAAACCACCAAACGAAATAACATCCCATAGACCGATTTCGTTACTGCCTATTATGTCAAAACTATTTGAAAGACTTCTCTTAAATAGATTGAAACCAATAATTGAAAGGCAGGAATTAATCCCCACACATCAATTTGGATTTCGAGATAGACACTCTACAATCGATCAAATTCATAGAATAACAGATATCATAGAAAGATCACTCGAAGAAAAGAAAATCTGCTCAGCAGTCTTCCTTGACGTGGCCCAGGCGTTTGACAAAGTTTGGCACAAAGGTCTTCTGCACAAACTCCAGAACATTCTACCTTCACAATTCTGCCAAATATTAAAATCCTACATTACAGAGCGACACTTTCGTGTTAAACAGGAACAATCATACTCAGAAATTAAAAAGATCAAAGCTGGAGTACCACAAGGAAGTGTCTTAGGACCCATTCTATATTTATTATTCACAAGCGATATTCCATTATCTCAGAATACCACAATTGGCACATTTGCAGACGACACTCCTATTTT
The DNA here is from genome assembly GCA_951394425.1 of Tipula unca. NCBI lineage: Eukaryota > Metazoa > Arthropoda > Insecta > Diptera > Tipulidae > Tipula > Tipula unca. The sequence continues at coordinate 127,984,670 of OX596380.1, forward strand.
GGTAGTAGATGATACCATAGAAGGAGCTACCAATAAGCTTCAAAGTGCGATGAACAAAATTTATCGATGGACGAAGCAATGGCGTGTCAGGTTAAATGAAACAAAATTCATACGTGTTGACTACACCAACAGAAAAATAAATCATTTGCCTGTAGTATTAAATAATGTCCCATTACCACATGTTAACTCAGCAAAATATCTAGGGATGAATCTAGATACCAAACTTAGATGGAAGGTCCATGTCAAGAAAAAAAGTAAAGAACTCAGACTCAAATATAGAAAGATGTATTGGCTGATGGGAAGGAACTCCAATCTATCAATAAACAATAAATTGATGCTATACAAGCAGATATTAAAGCCCATTTGGATGTATGGAATTCAGCTGTGGGGTTGTACTAAACCAAGCAACATGGATATCGTTCAAAGATTCCAAAACAGTGTGCTAAGGGATATTGTAAATCCCCCTGGTACATACGTAATAGCGACCTCCACAGGGACCTTAGAGTGGAAACTGTCACCAGAGAAGCAAACAATGCTGCACGGAAGCATGAAGTGAGGCTCCAGAATCACCCGAAGGTTGAGGCCAACCAACTACTTGACCAGAGAGAAGCAGTGAGAAGACTGAAAAGAGTAAAACCTTTTGAGTTAGCACTATAGTCAGCGTAAGGCAGTAACACCAGTAAATAGAACATAAGGAAAACCAATGGGGATACCTTAATTAAACACAATTTAGCAATTTAGGTCAAAAAAGAAGTGTTGTTAGTCTATAGACTAGGTACATTGTAAAATTTTATGTAAATAAATAATAATAACAGTGTTAAAGGCCATTACTGGCCCCTTACTGAATCAACAATCTGGCTCCAACGGTTTCGATCCTGAGCTTGGTCTTCATACTGTCTTAGACAATCTGAAGAGGCCAAGTCGTTCTCTACATCGTGGAGCCATCGTCGCCTGCAACGACCTCTGCGCCTACCATATGGTGGCTCTCCTTTCAGAGATCGCTGCACAATTCGTTCCGGATCAGCACGCAGAACGTGACCGAGCCAGCGTACTCGCTGAGATCTAACTTCATGTACAATATCGGGGATCTTCATCAGATCTCTGATCTCGAAATTGTACAGAGCTCGGTATGTACCATCTATTTCGCGTTTAGGGCCGTAAATCACACGCATGATTCTTCTCTCAAATGTAAGGAGCCATCTCTCGTACTCATCCGTCAGCGCCCAACTTTAGCTGCCCTTCTTGCAAGAGCTGCCTTGTTTTTCCTTGCGATTGTGAGACGTTGTTGCACTTCATTATGGGCTTTATTTTGTTGCTCAACTGCAAGACGACACTCGTCATCAAACCAATCATTCTTGGGTCTGACTTTCACTATACCTAAAGTCTGTTGAGCAGCACTGACAACCGAAGTTTTCAGTACCTCCCAGACAGAGTTCACGCAGTCAGACTGGTAATTAGCTCCCTCAATGTTGTCGCTGACAAGATCCTGATATCGTTTCTTTTGATCTTCATTTATCAGACCTTCACAGTCGAAACGTTCCATCCGTTTCGCTGTGTTCCCCGACCTGTACGAAAACTTCCACCGTAGCTTTGCAGCGACCAAATGATGATCGCTACCTACGTATTTGGTTGCTGACCGATAAGTTCTCACATCCTGCACAACCCGAGCTCGCCCTTTTGAAATTAACACGTGGTCAATTTGGCTCCGGGATGTTTTGCGAGGATGTGTCCATGTCTCTAGGTATATCTGTTTGTGAGGGAAGAATGTGCTTGCTACTCTCAGATCATGAGCAATTGCAAAGTACATCATTCTCTCACCATTATCGGTCGCAGTTTCGTGTCGGGAGTACGGACCTATGTTTTCACACAAGTCGGCCTGATTTCTGCCAGCTCTAGCATTAAAGTCCCAAATTACCATTCTAACATCGTGTTCGGGTATAGATCCCATCAGATGGTCCAAGTCATTGTAAAATGAGTCTTTATCTTGGGGCTGGCTGACTTCTGTGGGCGCATGTACACAAATTATCGACAGGTTGGCTAACTTCATGCGCAGGCGAAGCATACACAATCGGTTATTGACTGCTTGAAAATCCAAAACAGCCTTCTTTACCTGCGGCCCAAGAAGAAATCCAGCTCCAAGATTTCCGAGGTCATCTCCACTGTAGAACAACGTATAGCCCTGGGACACATGGTCTCCACTTTGAGGCCAGCGAGTTTCTTGAAGAGCAACGAGTTCCAGCCGATACTCTTTCATGCACGTGATTAGACCCTCCAACGCTCCTGGTTTTCTAAGTGATTGCACGTTCCACGTGCCGATCCTGATGTAAATAAATAAGATTATGTAAATAAATAAGATTGTCAAAAAAAAAAAAAAAACTGTTCTCGCCGTGAGTGCAAAGTGAGTGAGAGAAATATCAAATATATATATATATATATATATATATATATATATATATATATATATATATATATATATATATATATATATATATATATATATATATATATATATATATATATATATATATATATATATATATATCCTCACCTCGAATATTTATAAAGCCTCCATGTTGAGTGGTATTTTGAAACGAGCTATATTTATAGAACCTACCAAGAAATGTGTAACGTAACATATGAAGTGAAAATGTGTATGCAAAACATACAAATTTCTTTTAAGTTTTTCAATTATTAATAGTGAGGTCTTTTAATGTTTTATTATATAAAGTAATAGGGCAAGACTTGAATTAGGTTGTGACTAGATTTTTCGAACTTACACCAATTAATCATAATTTTTATGATTATAAAATTGCAATTAATTTAATTTATTTGCGGTTTGTATATACTTATGTTTATCTGTTATATTCTAATCTGTAATTTCTTTAAATATATACTGGGCTGAGATGTTGTAACAAACCATTTTCGATATTCGATAGACGTTTGTGTCTCTCTTTTCAAAAACATAAATGTATACATTTTTTCGTTTATTCCTTGCATTACTAACTAATTTGTTCAATCACGTTGTTTTTATTGCGTTCTCAGCATGTTGGAATAATAAATTTGCACACTATGGCTGCGGACCAATTGTTGGGTAAATCAATTACTTACAAGTCGATTTTTAGTATTTTTGTTTTATTGAAGTAGTTGCTTTTGTTTATTTTCAGCATACTTAATCCGTACATCACTAAAAAATTAACAATCTAAACGTTAAACGATTACTTTTGTGTACTCGATTTACCCTACTTTTTGATAGGGTAAATGAATTTAACGAAAATTAAAGTAAAAATCGATTTTTACCCGATGAATTGGTCCGCACAGCCTTTATCTAGCTTTTTGTTAATTTCGTTAGCTAAGGTAAAAAATAAAAATTGTGGTGTTTTATCGAATGAATGTATAGAAATAGAATCGAGCAGGCCATGACCATAATACAAATTGCGGAATAGAATACGAATTAGCATAACATTTTGTGCACTGTGTATACGAAGGACAAATTTAAACGACTTCACTTCTCCGGCATGAAGACACACGGTGGACTATATTTCACTATCATATATGTCACAGGTAGATATATAAACTAATAAGGTAATATAATAGGCATTATATAAGGTAAGTATATATACTATCTAACAAACCACAGTGAAGACTATATATGGAAATGCCTACATACTACACTCCTCCTTAATCTGAGCACTGTGCACCGTTCCTAATTCCCATGGCACTACGAAATTTTGTTAACTTGATCCTATCAAGATGTTTCGTAAGAACATCTGCGATTTGCTTATTTGTGCTAATATGATTAACATTTCGTCCCCATTTGCTACAGCCTGTTTTATAAATTTGTGGCGAACATCTATGTGTTTGGTCCTGGGATTATATCCTTCATTTTTAGCCAATTGTAAAGTAAAGGGTTTCCAATAAGAGTTTTCATTTTGAATGCTATTTGGGCAGCTGTCACCTTTTGACATTTGACAAGTAAAAACAACGCTATTACTAAAAATTCACTAAAAAAAATGGTGAAAAAATTTGATCTGTTGGGACAAGTTAGTGATGTAAAGATTCGAAACCGTGTGCGTTGCTCAAGAACAACTGAGAATATTGCTGCTGCAGCCCGTAGTGTTGATGAAAACCCAGGTTTGTTGATTCCTCGTCGATCTTTGGAATTATGTATTCCACAAACGACATTACACTGTATTTTCCATAAAGACTCAGGTCTTAAGGCTATTCAAGTTCAGTTAACACAAGAATTTAAGCCGGTCGATTACAATAAACGTCATATCTTTGCTGATTGGGTACTTCAAATGCATCAAAATGATCCGGATTTTCATCGAAAAATGATCTTCAGTGATGAGACCCATTTTCACCTTGGATGCTACGTTAATAAGCAGAATTGTTGAATTTGGGGCTCAGAAAATCGAAGAATAATTGTTGAAAAGGCTGGCGGTGTGATTGGACCTTACTTTTTCGAAAATGAGGCTGGTGCAACTGTTACGGTGAATGGATTGCGCTACCGAGCTATGATTAATGATTTTTTATGACCGAAATTGGAAGATATTGATGTGAACGAAGTTTATTTTCAGCAAGACGGCGCTACGTGCTACACAAGCAACGTAACAATCGCAATTTTGCAAGAAAATTATCCTGACTGTGTTATTTCTCGAAGAGGTGAACACAATTGGCCAGACTTTAAAGATGGAATTCGTGAAGTTATCGAGGACATACAGCTGTAAATGTGCGAATTGATCATGGAAAATTTCATGAAAAGGATATGGTGCTGCAAGCGTAGCCGTGGCGGCTATTTGGCTGCTATCGTTTTCAAATGTTAATGGCATACCTTCCTCTTTACACTGAAATAAACATTCATTGATTTCTCTTAAAAAATACTCGTTTTTTTAATATCAAATTGAAACCTCTTATTGGAAAACCCTATACTTTGATTATAACACATGATGTGTATTTAATGCTCGATGCCAAGTTTTATCAGGCCACTCCACCATAATGCTTCCTGCGTTATAGCGGACAATGATTGATATCCCTCTTCACATGATGAGAGTGACACTGTTGGTTGGAATTGAGAGTGACACTGTTGCTTCTGTTGTTGACTCAGTAAGGGGCCAATAATGGCCTTATTATTTACTCTTTATATTATATTATGAAATGAAACACTAATAAAACGTCAAAGTAGTTTTAGACACGATAAAATATTCATCAAGAAAAATTGTACACGCTGACTACTTTGTTTTATAAAATACCATTTAACCTAAATTAGATGGAAATTGTGTAAGTTATTTTTGTGTAAACTTTTTCAATATTTCGTTTTTTCACATTTTCTTGTTTTTACAGAATTAGATCGCGGTGTCCAAAGCGGATAATGGTTTGGTTCCAACGCGGCTTTCGTTTCCATTGATTAGTCAGCTGTCATGTGCGCTTCTCCGTTTTACTTTTTTACAGTAACAACAGGCATGGCTGTCCTGTCAAATTCAATTAGCTGGATCAATCCTAGACACTGTCTCTGTAGCTCATCATGGACTGATTGCTAGTGGAAAAAAAACTACTTTGGTTCATACATTAGTCCAGCTTATCTGTACCCAGAAGAAAACTTGGGCTGGTGATGGTTCCTCCTTAGCGTGAACGGCTTTTGTTCAGCTTTTGTTGGAAATTGTCTTTTATATCGAGTTGGTAACGAGTCGCGCTGATCAAGCATCTTTACACTGGGTAAAGCGCGCGAGAAAGATACTATGGGATGAGTTGCCATGAACGATTGAGTCAGAATTGCATTTTAGTCAAAATTAGTAAATAGCATTTCAATTAATAAGCGCTTCATTGATCGCCCCGCCTATAATACTGAAGGAACACGTATAGTTTCATTTCTGGTTACAAGCTGTACAATAATATAACCACTCGAGTTATTTTGGGTCAATATTACTCCAATTTAAAATTCTTACAAAAATATCGGGTTAAGATAGCTTCAGAATTTTAAAAAACTTGACATAATTTATAACTTTTTGGCATGATTTTATTAGATTAACCACAAGCAAATTTTAATTAAAAAGATGGTATCTGAGCTAATTTTAGATAATGCGCATTTCGAATGAAAAGCGATTACGATAATAGGACTTTTCAATTGCTTTGTTGATATTTTGGTCATAATATGGAATATCAAGAACTCAGACCATTGCTATATAAACACAAACAAGGTTGTACTGAACAGCATATTATATTCACTTGCTATTCGTAAACTATAGTCGATTTAACGTTAAAACAAAACAAAAAGTTATTTTAAAAATGAAAAGTGTTTTACTAATTTGTGTAATATTTGCAATTGTGGCCGTTGCAACATGTGATCGAGATCCAAGATGCCCAGTCGAAACTGAAGGTTCCATAGCCACACATATACCACACGAAACTGAATGCAATTTATTCTACAAATGTGATCCATTTGGTGAATTATTATTAAATGAATGTTGGCCAGGGTTACATTTCAATCCAGCAACAGGAGTAGGTTGAAAATAATTCACTGCATATACATATGTATATTAATATGGTATGTTCTTTCAGGTTTGTGATTATCCGTACAACGTCAACTGCAAATTATAAACACAACTGGACTTATATCGAACAATTTGTTTATAAATTATTAATAAACCATTCTACTATATAATTTGAAAATTGCCGTTTTATATATTTTTACGCAGTGATTTACAAATAAGGGCCAACCATGTGCAAGTCCTCTTATCTACTTGATGTGTTTTGTTAAATTAAATTCAACTGTAATCTAGTGAAAAATATTGAATAAGACAAGGTAGATCTAAAATCTTCTACATTTAACTAAAACTGCCGACTATAAAATTTAGCTAGTTGTTTTGTGCTATCCTTGTTTCGTATAATGATGAATTCATCAAAAAAAATTGCTAGTGATGATTACGATTGTTTGAATTTCTCTTATCTTTTTCTATCCGCTTTAATTTTATTTTATTTCGTTTTGTTTGTTCTTTAAAAATATAAATGGAGGAAACTTTATTTCTGCATAAATATGTATCGAGGAGGAATCGCATTTCGGGTGCCCCATCGACGCCACCATGGAAGAAATCATTGAAAAAATCCATGATATCGTAATGGAAGATCGGCTGCAGTATATATGCTGCATAATTTCGAATTCGTAACTATGAATGAAATTTGAATCTAATACTATACTAGTATACCAAACAGAAGTCAAAACTACGAAGTATTTTGCATTGTTTGACTATTTTGCAGAGTTTGATAAACAAAATTATTCAGACGGGATCCGAACCGATCCCGAGAGAGCTCGTGCTATCGCTGATTTTCATATTCTGCGCACATGCAAACAAATCCGCCGATTCATTGTAATGTGCGGATGGTACCGGCGATTCTTCAAGAATTTTTCCATAATTTCCGCACCATAACTGTAAAAAAAAAATATAAAATGGAACTGGTTCGAAGATACTCAAGAGGCCTTTGTTTGCCTGAAAGATGCCTTTTCGAGCGCTCCAGTATTATCTCATCCAAATTTTAACATTCAATGTGACGCTTGTAATAGTGCAATTGGCGGCGTATTATTTCAAGACAATGAGCAAGGTACTGAAAAACCGATTGCATATTTCTGATAGAAATTGAATGATGCTCAGAGAATTTATTCTGTTACTGAGCTGGAGTGCTTCGCGGCCGTTCAGAGCGTAAACAAATTCAAATGCTATGTCGAGGGGTATAATTTTACAATTATAACGCATTACGCCAGTCTACAATATTGTTGATGGGACAAAAAGTATTTAATATTAAGCACGTAAAACAGTCTCGGCATGTTGTACCGGACACACTCCCGCGAGCTTTTGCGCACAGTATTGAAGCCATCAACGTTAGTAATTCTCCGTTTCAAATTGATCTAAATTCTAGTCATTTTAAAGATCCTGTATACCTATAGAACTTCTTGCTTCCTTACAAGCAAAACCAAATTTTCATTGCAATCTTAAGGTAGTTAACAATAAGATAAATTTTACGAATCAATTTGGAATTCATAGCGCCAGTGATGATTTACCCATATGGATATTATATACTTTAGAAAATAATATTTTCCATATATTTGGCACTCCTGAGTCTATTTTAACGGATAATGGACCGCAGTTTTTATCTAAAACTTATCAACACTTGCTAAAACGATTTGGAGTTAAACATATCACTATATACATCTAAATATTCCCCACAAACCAACGCTAGTGAACGAGCAAATCGCACTGTATGGTCTGCCTTCGAGCCTACATTACAGATAATCATCGAGCATGGAACAATCATCTACAGGAGATTGCTGCGGCTTTGCGAAGCTCTATTCACTCTTCTACTGGATATTCTGCTCATTATATTTGGTGTTTGGATATCATAAGATAATGAATGGTTCTGAATACCAACTATTTAGAGATCTGAAGTGCTTGGAAGAGTGCTCCATAATTATCCAACCCGCTGACCGTCTGTCGCTAGAGCAAGAACAGGTTCTGTGGCATATTAATCAAGCACATCAAAAAAACGAAAGACGATATAATCTTCTATCTCGAGTACGAGACTTCAAACGTGGCCAAACGATTTTTGTACGCAATTTTGCTCAGAGTGATGCGGCTAAATATTTTCCTGCTAAACTAGCTCCAAAATTAATAATAGGAAGGGTTAAAAATATTATTGGGAATGTCGCTATAGAAGTTGAAAATATGGATGGTCAATTGTTAGGAACTTGTCATATATGAAGGATATCAAAACATAATATTGCCCGGCCTAATGAAACTTATCTCGGGTTTGGGACAGCCCCACGATTGTAACACAGCACTGTTACACTACCGTGTTACAAGTATTGTTGATATAGTGGTATTGACTTGATTGTGCTGAGTTGCTGCTTTTAATAAATTAACGAACACAATTACGAATATCCGGTGATGAGTGAGATGTACGTACAAAGAAATAAAATTAAAATATATAGGTCGTGGTGATGGTAAAAATTGAGGTGGAGGAGGACTTTTTTTTGGTAGGTCAGTTAGAAAATTAACTAAAATTGTATGTTTTCTAGGGAAACAAGAATTATCTTTCAAGGGTCATGAGCAATCGGTATCCTCAAATAATACAGGAAATTATTTAGAATTAATTATGTTGCTCGCTGAAGACAATATCTCTTTGCAAATCCAAGTCGAAAATTCGTCCGTGTTTTCAGGTTTCTGACACGATATACAAAACGATTTAATCCAATCAGTGACCAATGTAATGTTGGAACAAATGTACCAGCAATTGAGTGAAACATTTTAGATGAAACCACTACTGTGAGCAATAAATCTCAACTAGCGGTCATATTTCGATTCATAGATAAATCCGAAGGTGTGGTAGAAAGATTTTTCGGTTTTTTTGATGTTTCTGTACTACGCGATGCTGAAAATTTGGCGATAATGTCTATTGAAAAGTCATTGTTGCTCACATTGAAAAATTCAGACAGTTTCTTCGATAAAATAATTAATGAATTTGCAACACAAAAGGACAGAAGAATCCCAATAATATACAAATCGTAATTTCATTTTGGTAATAGTTTTGAAATATTTATGTAAATTTTTATTTTTCCTATTTCGATCATATTTATATGAGTATTTGCTTGTAAAGCAAGACCCTTTGACTAGCTAAAACCTGATTATAAGTCTTTTTTTCTGAACACAAGGGGTGTTTTTTGTTTGATTTGTAAGGAGTACAGGCTGATTTGTGTAACTTTTTCATTCCCTGGTAGCCAGAATCTGCTTTATGAAATTTTAAAATATATGGATTAACTGCTGGAGGTACATGCAAGGTTTGTTTTTATAATTGTTTACGCAATTGATTTTTACGATTTTATTGGATCTGCTTCCGTCATATTTACATATTATAAATTAGCCTTATTGTTAAACTAAAAAACAGGAAATATTTAAAATAAATAGATAATTAAAATAAAATTATGTGGGTGCTAAATTGTGATCTCGTGACTTCTTTTAAAGAGATCCCTATATAAAATTAGTGACGTACCAAAATAAAAAAGCGATGTTCTAGTACCGTAAATCGTTTTACGTCATATAATTTTTTTATAAATGTATCTCTGAGTGTATATCACAAACTGGGGCTTGTGTGTCCCAGTGTCCATGATTCACTAGCGCTGCCCAAGCAAGTAACAAAAATGTTCACGCTTTTGACAAATCTCACATTAGAATAGAAAATGGTGAAAAAAAATAATTTTCTTAAATTGCGCGTTAAAACTACCATACTGAAGTTAGCAGAAAAACGTCAGCAGAAAAAAATCTGCTTTATCGACGTAGTTTAATAGGATAACTTATGCGAATTAAAATGAAAATTTAACTTATGAAAATTAAAATTAAAATTATTTATGAAAGATATGAAATTATAAATTTGAATTAATTTAAACTATTAATAACATTTCAACAAATTTTAAAATGTAAACACAAGATTAATGAAAAATAATTCTTCTATAATTATTATTTATATGGGATCAGGTGGGATCAGGTTGAAAATAATTAAAATCCCCACCCATCTTTTATTCATATGGAATGGCCCATATTCAAAAATTTACTAATACCAAGACGCTACAAGCAACTAAGGAAGAAATAGATCCTATAGAGAAATGGAAGCACCGAAAAAAGAATGATGGAAAAAAAACATTTTTCAAACATGAAAATTTTGAAAAGAACGGATACCAAGAATACGAGTTCCAGTTTTGTTGATCCTCTATTCTACAGACGGCGTTTTATTATCGGGGAAGAAAGTATTAACTATGTGGTAGCCATATTAAATGAAAATAAACTGTACTATGACCAATACAATAGCCTAACCGACAATAATTGGGTAGACATGGGTGTACTAGATGTATGGTTACAAGAAAAAAGTCTCTCGTACCCTAACTTTCAAGTTGCACATATAAATTTCGGATCAATATCAATTTTTAGTGCTGATTCAAAAGATGTAATGTTGATGGCGGAAAATTTAGAAATAAAATCAAATGTCTGGATTTTTCCAATTTTTGATGAGTTATGCAGACATTTTTTTTAAATTGTCATAGATTTTTCCTTCGGAACTTTCCATATTTATGATTCTATGAAACTACAAAAGCAGTCCAAAAAGGATGCCACTATAAAATATGATAAATTTTTCGAAAAATTTCTTGAATTGTTCAAAAAAAACAAATCTGCTATCTCTAAAATAAATTTAAAGAAAAATTATTTTCCTTCTTGCTTTAAACAAGTTGGTAATAATGACTGTGAAATTTTCACTATGGTTCATTGTTACAGTATGGTAAAATTGACGTTAAAACCAAACCTTGCATTCCTAAAATAAGATTATCGGTTCAAACCGACCTTTTGAATTTTAGCAGCAATATGCGAACCCGTAAGTTCGGTAAGTGATATTGTTCAATGTCACGTTTGTCATAGAGCAATCTGTGCCACTGAAGTAGGAGCAAATTTAGCAGTAAATAATTATTGCTGTGCTTTATGTACCACTAATAACTAAAATATTAGATTTAAAATAAATGTTAAACGATATAGTTAAAAAAAACATAAAAAATATAAAAAAAATAAAAAAAAAACAAGTACAAATTGGATTATTAGAAGAATGTCCATTAAATAGACTTACTCCATTCTAACGAATGCATCAAAGCATTCAATCGCCAAAAAGCATAAGGCATCAATAAAGTGGACTTACGTTTAGCAACATAATCTTTGGTTACCGAATTTTATTAGTATAAAAATTGGGTCCGCTTACACAAGAAGCCAAAAGTCCAATTACACGACAAATCAAAAGTGTCAGCTACCCGAATTTTTGAATATGGGCCATTTCATATGAATAAAAGATGGGTGGGGATTTTAATTATTTTCAACCTGATCCCACATAATTTACCAGATATGTGGCATGAAAATTTGTCCAAATATGCTTCACGGAACATCTCTACCTAAGTCTTAATGTTAATTGAATTCCCGCTTACATGAAAAATTATAAATGGGTGTATTGTGTAATTCTAAAAATTAATTTGAACGAAACCAGAAAATCAAAAATATATTTTTATGAAAACAATAATTTTAGCTTCTAAAGTAATTGCAATATCAAACAAATAAATATGAATTATGTCGTAAATGTATATTTTTTTCTACTGGAAAATTTCTACTGAAATGTTTCTACTGAAATTTCCTAATGAAATTTTTCTACTGAACCATAATATTTGTCGATAATGCAGTTTTTTTCTCTGCTGAAATGCGTCTTGACTAAATGTACAATTGTTAAAACAAATAACCTTTCGAATCGACCCTTAAATTGAATTGCTCAATGTCAATTCTCTCCCTCCAAATTGAATGGTTCTCGGATTTAACACTTTTTTAAAATACTATTTATACGTCGCTTAATCGAGCTTTAACTATATACCTCTATGTTCGAATTATGCATTAGAGAGATAATTATGATACTCTGCTTTTTATAATTGATTTCCGTATTACACTTTTAGTGACGATATATGGTTATAATCAATTTGCAAATTAACAAACCAAAATAAAATTCAAAATATACATATTATCAACAATGTTGTATAATTTATATAACTTATCATCCATTAACAATCGTACAACATTCGATCGCATCAGTTTACTTTTATAAATTACAAAGAGATTTGCTAATATTGGTAATTTAAAATTCATTAATTAGTTGATACCAATGTAATAGTATCCTGAATCACCTAACGAGCCTACACCAATTTTCTGTTGATTGGCGAACACTATACGTCACGTGTATAATAATTTACCTCTCAATTTTAGTGGTAAATTATAATATATGACAACTGAAAAGAATACCAAAAATTCAGTAACTGATAACGCACCCAATGAAATAATACGTTTTAGTAAAATTTAGTAGAATACTATACATAGTTGAGTATTTGGTTTTATAAAAGTTATATCAAACACAGAATTTTCCGAAACTTGCAAATATGGTGATGATTAATATTTAAGGATGTAAGGCAAAACTCATCTCGGGTAAATAATTTAATACCGTGGTAAAAGTGGTTTGAAACATTTGTGCAATATTGAAATACTTGTTTTTTCCTATTTTAGAATTATTGATGTTTATGTTTACATGAGAATCACACCAGTTTCTCTGCTTTCAAAACAACATTTCGCAATGGCCAACTATATAGGTGAAAAAAGTCAACATAAAAGTAAATTTATTTAATTTTCTAAGAACGGGGATAAAATGAATAGAAAGGCTGCGGACCAATACTCGAGTAAAAATCGACTTTTACTCTCATTTACCGTAATTGCATTTACTCTATCAAAAAAGTGAGTGTTTGTGGTTTAAGTTGTTCTTTTGTATTGTTCTATCTTTTACTTCTACGGATTGAATGAATTTAAAACTTATTTCGATAAAACAAAGTATTAAAAATCGGGTTTTACCAGTAAATGATTTACCTGAGTAGTATTCGAGCACAGCATGTATAAAATTACATATTTTCATTTCGTATGATGCTTTCAGTAGTGCTTCATAGTTAAAATATGGCTTGAACAATTTTATATTTTATTTTTGTTTAAGATAGTACGTAGCAATATGAGAATCACAAAACATTTTTGTCGAAAAATCCATTACAAATATTATTATCTCAAAATTAGGTTGTAGCAAATACAGTTGTAGTTAAAGAGAAAAGAAACTGATGTAAGATTACTCGTGTAAACAGGCTCAATGCATATGAAATGACGATATGTCTGCAAGGATTATCCTGCCCGGTATAATTTCGAGAACAGTCTGATTTTCAAAATTCCTTCACCAGAGCTGAAAAGTAGGGTCTGTACATTTAGGTGCGAATTACCACATATAACGGTTCTTATTTGTTTTATCAATCTATAATAGTCAAAATCAGTTATTTATCTCTATACACTTTCTAAATGATTCATTTGTATAAGAAAGCAGCCGCAATTAATTAAAAAATTTAATTCAACAATTAAATTGGTTATCAAAATTATTTTATCATAATTTGAATCTTTTATCGAAATTTTGTATTAAATTGAATATTCAAATTTTGGTTCCAAAGAGAAATTCCATTTAATCGATTATTCCGGATGTTTGTTGGGTTGTTAGTTGTGTGAAAGTATAGTCATTTGTTTATATACATAAAAATAAACTTGAATCTGATTATAAATTGCAATATCGATTTATTATCAACGCAAATATTTTGGTATATCGTAAATCGTTAAAAAAATAGTGAAAATTTGATAAAATAAACGTTTTTTTAAGTATAATATTATGTAAAATTGTGCGATGCACTTCAGATTAATTGTTATTGTCAAGTTACAGCTAAGTTCATTTAAAATTGGCTATTTAAATGGTAAGTCATGCAAATTTGGTGACATAAAGAACTTTATAAAATATGAAAAACCCATGGCGACTGATCACCTCGTGCTGTCTCATTAACATGCCTAATAAAAACTAACTATATATACATATGTATAAGGTATGTATCTAAATTAGCAGCCACCGTGAAATCTTGTGTGAAGACTGGTGTCTGTTCTTGAGGTTAAGTTGAAATCAGTCTATGTATATAGATACCAATGCCATCGTATGCGTTATAGCCGGCTCGAGAAGTACCGAATCCGAATCACAAATGTACCGAATGTAAAAGAAGTTTTAATCCTACGATTACGATGAATAATCAAAATAAACACGTTTATATAAACACGTTCTTATATGGTCGGCCTGCATCGACTATAACATTACTGACAATATGCAGAAGCCCAGTATAGATATCGCCGCAGATTGAGAAATTAGTTAAAAGTGTAATGCATAATGTTGCAAATACTAGAATGCATAAAATTAGATCATTAAAGTTATCAATATGCTTAAAATTGAGGAAACCGCCAGTGTCGCGTCTGAGTGGTGAGAATATTATAAAGATACAAAGACTGAGATTATTATATATTGTCTATTTTTGTGCGCTACACTCTATATATTATAGAGAGTAGTATGACGAAAATGTAATATACGTAACCTATTTACACAAAGAAAGTGAAATTCAAAATTTTGTCTGTTATACCAAAGCCATCTGTTATACATAGGCACATTTCATTAATTGTAAAATCCCAATTTCGTGCGGAATATTTTATACATGACTTGATAAG
Organism: Tipula unca; assembly: GCA_951394425.1. Lineage (NCBI taxonomy): Eukaryota > Metazoa > Arthropoda > Insecta > Diptera > Tipulidae > Tipula > Tipula unca. The sequence goes on from OX596380.1 coordinate 127,999,840, forward strand.
CTAATATATACAGCGTAATTGACCAACAAAATGAAAATTACATTATTTGTTTACAGTTAGTACTTTACACATACTTTATATATAAAGTATACGAGTTTATACCGAGAATACACTTAAGTTCCTATGACATGCCTCAAACATGATAACTAATATCATTTAATTACTATAATTAAAATGAATCGGAAATGTTTACTATGCGCGATTACAAATAACTGATACACGCTATACCATTTGATTATTTATTTATTAAGTGTCAACAACTTATATCTATACATATACATATGTATATGCGAAGTTTAGTAATGGTTTATCATATTCATGTGTGAAGTCATAATTTTTCAGAACTATATGGTAACAATTTGTCTATAACTATCAAAAAACAAAAAGTTTCTAACTTTTTGTTTTTTATACTGCCAATGGCTTTATTCTTGAATCTTTCTTTATACCAAACTAACAAGAAGTGTGCAAAGCTTACAATCTAAAACATTTATTATCTAAGTCCTTAATCTATGTTAAATACTTATTATTAGTATGCATAAATAATAATGAATAATGTGTGTTAGCTTAAATATGTAGTTAAATTAAATTTATCAATACATTAGATCTAGTGGATCTACTCTGCGAAGCCGTCTATATTTCGGTTGCCTTAATAGTTGTCTTGCTAATTCGTTGCGGTGAGTTTCCAGTTTCGAAATGTACTGCAAACTGTGTGGTTGGATCATATCTTTGACCGTTTGAATCCCAAGGTCTCTATGGATGTTGCAATTTCGAATATACCACGAAGCATTTGTAATACAGCGAAGTATTTTTGATTGCATTCATTAGGATCATTTGGTATACTAGAACCTTGTGTGAGAATTTTATTTTTATTTGGTTGCGCTTTGATTCAATGTGTTTTCTCCATGTCAATCTTCTATCAAGATGAAGACCCAAGTATTTGACATTTGTTTGTTGAGGGATTGTGACATTGTTTAATTTAACCGCTGGACATGTAAGCTTATTCAACGTAAATGTGATGTGTGTTGATTTGTTTCCACCACATTCTTTACCAATTCTCTATTTTATATAAGTGATCTTGCAATTCTCTTCATGCAGTTTGAGGATTTTTGTGTGAAAACTGATAGCAGTGCCATCTGCAAATGTTGATGTGACAACCTTATCAGTTTTTGGTAGATCGGCAGTATACAGCAAATACAATACTGGCCCTAGTACGCTGCCTTGTGGAACTCCTGCGTTTATATCATTTAGTTCAGTAATGGCCGAATTGTGTTTAATCTGGTATTTACTTTGAAACAAGTAACTTTTAGAGGAGTTTTAATTTTATATATAAGACCGTCCTGCCATACTTTGTTGAATGTCTAGGAAAACTGCCGAACAATATTTCTTTTCTTCTAATGTAAATTTAACTGTATTAACAACTCTGTGCACCTGCTCTTCAGTGTCATGTTGGTCTCGAAACCCAAATTGGTGGTCTGGTATAATCTGTCCTTCAGATAATATTGGTTTTAATTTTTGTAATACCATTTTTTCAAATAGTCTAGAAATCAACGGAAGTATACTTACTGGCCTGTACGATGCGACTTGTGTTTCGTCTTTTCCAGACTTTGGAATTATTGTAATTTGCGATATTTTCCATTTTTTAGGGAAATAGCCACATTTCGTAATCGCATTACAGATATAAGTTATGAGTTTTATGCATTTATCAGGTAATTCTCTGATTATTTTTCCGGTATTATATATATTAGAAATCGTGTCCTGGAGCTTTCTTTGGGTTTAACAATTTTTAATGGTATTTTTAACTTTTTTCCACTTAAATTATATATATATATATATATATATGTGTGTGTTAAATCATCCGCCGCCGCATCAATATCTTCCGGGGTGCAAAGTTGGATATCCAATTGTCAATTTTGTTCGACTATATTTCTATATAGAGTCCATTTAGTTAATTTATTTGTTAGATGTTGAGGTGGTTCTGCTGTTTAGATAAGAGTTCTCAGAGTTATTATTATTGATGAGTGATCGGATGATAAGTATTAGCAATCTTCTACCTGAGCATTGAGTGCAATTCCTTTTGTTTTACAGAAATCTATTAAATCAGGCATTTTATTTCTATCTGATGGCCAGTTGGTTGGATGCGTCTAGAAGATAAATAATATGTTTTTTTTTCGTTTATTGCTTCAATAGTTGCTTTCCTTTAGGTGTTGTTAATCTCGAACCCCATTGCAGATGTTTAGCATTGTAGTCGCCCCCTGCGAGAAATTTAATACCCAGCTGATTAAAATAATCGATAAATTGCTGCTTTTTGATTGCGTGTTTCGGTGGACAGTAAACAGCCGATATTACACAATTTCCAGACCGCAGTGTCGCCGTGTGCTCTCCCGTCTGGATGTTTGGTGTCATAAACTGAATATCCGTTGATTTTAAAGAAGGTATTTTTTGTAAAGTGTGTTTCTGATATTAGCTGCATCATGTCTATATTTTGATCGAACGTTCACATTCCATACAGCTATCTTTAGAAGCGTTATTTTTGGCTTTTGACGATAATTTGCATTGGTGCGTTCATATTTTACATCATCATGCTCATTTGTCTTTCATATCATCATCATGAAACTTTGGATCGTTTCGGTCAGTTTGTTTACGGTTGCGTGAATATTTAATTCTGCTTCGTTGAAATGAACTTTCGTTTTTGGGGCGGTACGTGTTAGGATGTTAGCACAGGAAACTCCTGGTTGTGCCAAATTGCTTGTATCATTCTCCAGGTCATTCTGTGTGGTTGAGTGTGCATTCGCTTGTTGGGCAATTGTTCTTCTTGGAGTTATATCTCTTTGATTGTAACGTGACTTAAGCATTCGTTGCTAGGATCGCAACTTTGGATTGGTATACACTTAAAATGCAGATATACTGGGCAACCTCTGTAGTTTGCTGCGTGATTTTCATCGCAATTATTTTCAACGCGTTTTACTGATGGATCATTTCTCGTGGTATCGCATTTTTTTAAATCATGAAGTTCGCCACAGATAATGCAAACTTCACTCAACGAGCAATAAGCTTTTGTGTGGCCGTATTCTTCGCTTCTTCTACAATGATTTTGCGATGCAATAAATATCACAAGTTATATATAGTTACATTATCATAGTCACACAGATCAAACAACATTCCAATATCATGTTCGCACTGTTCCCACACTTTAAAGCATACATCATCATAAAATAAGAACCGTCGGGAAACCTGAACCGCAGTTAGTTACAAGTATAAGAAAACACATTTTTATTATTTAGCAAAGTAAGCAATATGTAGAACATAAAGAATAGAATTAAGATTAAAGAAAAGTTCAGTTGTAATTTAGAAATTAAACGTGTAACATTAAAATTTAAATAAAAGATTGAAAATAAAATATTTTTTTATGTTCGCGTAAAGACACAACCCATAATTGGCGCAGCCGCAGTGTTAAAGTGAAGTTTAGTGTAAAAGTAAAAAATGCAGTAATAAGTGAATAAAAGCTTATTTTTAGAGAATCCGTAACACTTCTCTTAAAAATTAACAGTTTTAACGAAGTTTTAGTGAAAAATTAACAGTTTCAACGAAATCTTAGTGAAAAACTACAATAATTCGTGACGAATAAGTGAAACATCTCTAACTGAAGGTGTATACCGTTAGCAGACTCGAGATTCCGCCACTTTCTCACCGCAACTGATCTTGAACCAGCTTCCATCGACTGTAAAAGTAAGGTAAGATTTTCTTTTTAAATTTTTCGCGTATTTGTTTGTGGCATACATTACTAGATAGGCATGACCAAAACCAAATTCCTAATTTAAATTTAAAACGAAATTTTACCAAATAAGCTAATCCGCGCACTACAAGATAGACGCGAAAAGCACAAAATTCTGTTTTCTGGAAATCCAAGCTTCTTTTGTGAATCCAATCACGTGCACTACAAGATAGACACATAAAGTGAAGAAATCAGAATAATTAAACCCAGGGTACGTTACCTTCGCATACTACGAGATAGGTGCGAAAAAAACAAACTAATAATAGCAAACTATAATCCTTCCTAATTGCATTAAATTGAAATAATTTAGCAAGTTCATAGTAATTCGAACAAAACGAGTTCTATAAAGGGAAAGAAAAACATAAATACATTTATTGCTAATAGAAATATAGAGGCAATATTTGAAGAAACCCGCCAAGAAATGACGGAAGAACTAAACGCCCAATTGGCCGCAATAACGGTACAATTAACCAACTTAGTTCAAAAACAAAATGAACAAGACGAGATACTGAGGTACCTCGGACAAAAGGTGGAGGTTCAACCACCACCACCCATAGAAGAAGTCAAAGTCAACCAACCAGTTGTCGACCTCTTCCGAATCCCAGACCCGATAAAGTCGATACCGACATTTGACGGGAATAAAAAACAAGTCACAGCATGGCTTAGGACGGCAGAAGACACATTAAGGATGTTCGAACCGTTAGTCCAATCAGAACAGCTCAAAATGTACTGGAGAGCCGTAAAGAACAAAATAGAAGGGAAAGCTAGGGACATAGTTTGTCTAGCTGGTGACCCAGAATCCTTCACGGAAGTAAAACAAATTCTTCTTGATACCCTAGGGGACAAGCAAGAATTATCCTTCTATAAGTCCCAACTTTGTGCAAATAAACAGACTGATACCACGTCAATTTCTACAATAAAACAAAAGAAATTGTACAAAATATTAAGAAATGGTATAGAAAGACCAATAGCTTTCGCGTCAAGAACTTTCAACAAAACGGAAATTAACTATGCGACATACGAAAAAGAAGCACTCGCGATAATCTGGGCCGTAAAGAAATACCACCCTTACCTGTATGGTAACAGATTTACATTGATAACAGATCACAAACCACTCACTTTTCTAAAATCATCCGAAAACAACTCAAAAATCCTAAGATGGAGATTAGAATTAGGAAACTATGATTATGACGTAGTGTATAAAGAGGGAAAAGCAAACGTGGTCGCAGATGCATTAAGCAGAATGCCCACCACAGAAGAAATAAATAACAACGAAGTACCTGAAATCACTCCACGTGAATCAACAAGTACCTTAGTAGAACAATTAAACGACCCTAGCGAGCTAAGCACAATCCACTCAGCTAACACCTCAGACGACTACTTTATACATTTCTCTGACCGTCCAAACTACTATTATAGAAACCAATTAATATTCAGGGTTTCTGCCACACTTGATACCACGATCACTGAAGAGATATTCTCAAATTATAACAGAACAATAATTGCAAAAGAGAATTTCACGAAGGCGGCTATTACAAATTACCTAAAAAACCTCCACAATGGTAAACAGACAGCAATACTAGCCCCTGAAATATTATACGGTATAATACATGAAAGCTTTCGAGAAAATTTTTCTCAAAATGGCCACTTCGTTTTCGCCACCAAAATGGTCGAAGACGTAACCAGTGAAAATAGGCAGAGTATTATCAGTAAAGAACACGAGAGAGCCCATAGAGGAATACAGGAAGTAGAAAAACAAATTAAGCGGGCCTACTTCTTCCCAAATATGGTGAAAAAGATAAAGAACCTCATAAACGCATGCAACACCTGCAATACACACAAGTACGAGCGGAAGCCGTACAACATCAAAATCTCTCCAAGGCCTATTACGACAAAGCCACTAGAGAGAGTACATATTGATATATTCAATATCAACCACACCAATTTCCTTTCCATAATAGAGTCCTTTTCTAAACACCTACAAATGATCCAAATTCCTACAAAAAACTTAATTGACACAACTAATGCATTAACTAAATATTTCACAATATTCGGAATTCCTAACACAATAGTCTCAGATCACGAGACTACATTCCAATCTCTCCAATTTAAGGAATATCTAAGAAAACTTAACGTCAAATTAGAATACGCGTCATCGTACGAATCAAACGGACAGATAGAAAAAACTCATTCAACAATAATCGAAATCCTTAACACTAACAAGTACAAACTCCCTAACTCCTACACCCCAACTGGCATAGAGTTGTCAGTAGCACTATACAATAATACAGTTCACTCTTCTACTGGCTTCACGGCAAATGAAATTATTTTCAACCAAAATAATATGGTTGACCCAAATGAAATCCAAAAACAAGCGAACGAAATATTTAACAGCGTAAACTTAAAATTAGAAAAAACTATCCAAAAAATGGAAAAACAAAATATTAGAAAAGAGGAACCACCAACACTGGTAGAAAACCAAACAGTGTTCCTTAAGCCAAATATTCGAACCAAAATGCAACCTAGAGGAGTTAAACATAACATAACAAACGTAGCCTTTAAGACATTTGAAACACAAAGAAAAATAAAACGAAATAAGAATAAGATCAAGAGAGTTAAGACATTATAATTACAAATTTCTTTTATTATTTTTCAGAAGAACCAAACAAAATTCCAACAAATTATACTTCATACAATAAGAACCTAAATTAATATTGTAAAAATAAAGTAAAATTTTTTATCTCAAACAATTAAAATGTTCAAGAAAATCCTAAATTTAATACTCATAATCAGTTTAACTCTCCTCGGTTATGCACAAAAACTAGAAATCAAGAATCTATATGAAGATCCTATCTTACTAATTAAAACAAAACCAGGTAAAATTCAAACAGGAAGCATAAAGATTGTACACCCTATTAACATAAGTAATTTAGAATTAACTATAAAATCACTTAATAAAATTGTTAAGAATAAACTAAATGATAAGTTAGAATTACATAATACAATAGAACATAAGTACATAAAATTAGTCAACAACCTTCATCAAATAAAGCCAACCCAAAGGACAAGGCACAAACGTTGGGACGAATTGGGCTCAGCCTGGAAATGGTTAGCAGGCAACCCAGACGCTCAAGATCTTCATATAATTAACAGAACAATGAACGATTTAATAAACGAAAATAACCAACAATTTAAGATAAACGAGCAGATCAATAGACGAATTCAACTTATCACAGATACAGTGAACAGAGCATTGATCAACACCACTATAGCCAACAGAGTTATCCTAACCGAAATCGAGATGATGGCAACAATAATAAATTTGGACATGATTAATACGATACTAGAAGACATTCAAGATGCAATTATCAAAACAAAATTAGAACTCCCGAGCAACAAAATCCTAACACTCAAAGAAATCATTATGATCAAAGATATTTTAACCAGCCAAGGCATCAATATCACTTTGCCAGATGAAGCACTCCAATACGTAATCCCAAAGATTGCTACCAACAAAGACACACTTCTCTACATACTACAAATACTAGAAATACCTAGCTAGAAGAGGAAGAGTCAACAATAATGACTATCATGCCATTAGTTATAAATAATACAGTCATCAGAAACTACCCACAACACCTTGTGAAATCTAACCAAAAACTATTCATAACTTCGGACCATAATAGTTTTGTTCAAAAACATTCAAATATAAAAGAATTTCGAGACCAATGTATAAAACCGCTAATAATGGGGACCAATAGCATTTGTAATGTCACCACAGAAACGGAAACAACAATACAATACATTGCCGAAGACAAAATCCTGATTAACAACGCCAAGAACGAAAACTTATATTCAGACTGTGGGCCAAATAACCGAACAATAACAGGCAACTTCATAATCAATTTTTGGAATTGTACAATAACCTTTAACAACAAAAAATTTCACTCCTATGAGATAAGAAGCGAAATAGAAGTCATGCAAGATGCACTACACAATGTAGAAGCAACTCGTAAGCTAATTCCCGAATTAAACATCGATGTGATCCAACAGGAAAACATAGAGAATAGGAAGAAAATAGAACACGTATATATGAGACAGGCAAGTCATCAAACCTGGATCTGGACACTGACAGGAGGAATATCCACATCATCAATTGGCATCATATTGTTAATAATCTTTATCGGCATTCAAAAAAGAAGGACAAAATTAACGATACAAAACTCACCAGTAGCAAAACCAAACCCAGAGCAAACTACAAGTTGTTCAGAGATATTAAGGAAATATGGGATCAAACCGAAGACCGAGGACGCCCTTTCTTCACCCCTGGGAGGAGTTACATTATCATAGTCACACAGATCAAACAACATTCCAATATCATGTTCGCACTGTTCCCACACTTTAAAGCATACATCATCATAAAATAAGAACCGTCGGGAAACCTGAACCGCAGTTAGTTACAAGTATAAGAAAACACATTTTTATTATTTAGCAAAGTAAGCAATATGTAGAACATAAAAAATAGAATTAAGATTAAAGAAAAGTTCAGTTGTAATTTAGAAATTAAACGTGTAACATTAAAATTTAAATAAAAGATAGAAAATAAAATATTTTTTTATGTTCGCGTAAAGACACAACTCATAATTATATACTGTGGTTTCCTTGGTTTTTCTCGTCTAGCTCTAATTCTATACGAAACATCGGTTGGTGAACCTTCTCCCGATTTAATATATTTGCAATAGCATTGGCATGGATGCCTTCTACGCTGATCTCCATTCCTTTTAAACAACAGTCAACCCTTTTTTACTTTTCAGCTGGTAAGTGTAATATTGCTTTCCGGTTAGATCGAAAGGTTTACAAGCGCTCTGAAACCACCAATTTCCAAAGGGTGGATTTTCGTTTCTTTGATATTGCCTCATTTAAGTGGGACACTATAAAATTTTGAGACGCCTCTCTTAAATAAATTGGTGGCGGCTTTTCTGTCTTTTTAGCTGTTGTGTCGCCGGCACCATCCTGCACCAAGCTAGAAAATCTATTGCCGAGAGGTATTTGATCAGCACCATGTTCTAATCTAGTCGCTTTAGTCTTACTAGCTAATTACGCTGATTTCCATTTATTTTTCTTTTGATCTGAACAGTTATATATCTGTCCATTCCGGTTTGCACCAAATTTTCTTTATTTAAGTGACTTATCTCTAAGTAAATTAAGTAAAATTTATTTGCTGTTGAAGTATTTATTTTTCCACTTGTATTTTTATTTTAATTATATGTGCGCGGGCATTGATTTTAAACAAACAAATCGACTAAATCAACAATGACATACGCTACCGAACAAGAAAATCTTTTAATCAGATCTTCGGTGTTGTTTTGATTGGCAGCTAAAGCTATGGGATAGGATTGACTGACGATAACTGAAAGCTAAATTGACCACAAATCGATATAGTATAGCAATAAAAGCAGAAGAAAAGGAACAGCCTTGCCAGGCTACAGCTTATCTATACATTTCACCCTTTATATGAGAATGATCTATTCAACATTGAAATCTACTAATTTACGACAAATAAAATTAAATAAAAACTGAACAATTTTTTCTATAAATCGAATAAAATGACTGATTACAGAAATAATTATTCGCATCTTCATAAAACTACGAACCAGCATTGAAAATTCATTTAAGCTATAACCAAAGAAAAAGCTTCATCTATATTCATGTAGAAAATCGACCAATGAAACTATAACTCTAGTTTCGTATAAATGGCGGCTCTGTGTGTAGATTTGTTAGTTAGAGTTAAAAATTGAAACTGGATATGATAGAACTTTAAGTGAAGGGACTATCCATGTATTGTATACGGTAATAGCGATGATAGCAACCTACAGCCTATAGATGACGAATTCTATTCTGTAAAGATTTGTACCCGTGGCTCTGACACAGCCCCATTCATTTTTTATTTTATTTTAATCCCGTGCGTACTCGACATTTCGTGAATTTATATTATTCATGCAATCCGGATTGTTGCTTATTTTCGAAACCCTAAATGCAGATAATTCGAAAACGCTATACTTGAAATTTTATCTGTGTAAAGCAAATCATAATCTGCTTTCAGGCTTTAAAAATATCGTCTTCAATTTAGTTTTTGTTATTCCCTATATTTTATAGTCAGCTGTCTGACTACTTAGCAGAACTATGCTGAATTGAATCTCCTGTAATAAGAAAATTAACAAAAATACCAAAACCAAAGTGAGAAATTTAATCGCAGTCGCATATTGTGTATTACTCTAATTTTTTCCCAAAGTTAAAATTTTCAAAATTCAACCTTTGGAAAAAAAGTGTTTTACACTGTATAACTTATCCATAAGTGGCAAGTGTGACAACATTGATAAAAGAAATTAAAAGCTTAATGGAAATTAACTACAGAATATATATATACATAACTCAGTTCGTAATCTTTGGTTACGCCTTTGCCACAGTAGCTCTTACGACAGAAAGTTTGGATCGGCCAGAAAAAATATATACAACATAAAATCAATACATATATTGACTGAATAAAAACTATAAAATCCATTCAAAATGAGTTAGGCCAATCTCATGTCAAACCGCCCGCCTCTAAAGAGTCAAGGCTTAAGTCACGTAACACGTCCGATTTTGCCGCCTAACAATTTTGCAGAATTGATTAGGTAGTAGTAAGTAAGGGGCGGGGGCCACATTTCTAACAATCTGCTGACAATGTCGCCCACAATCTGCTGACGATAGTATACATGTGGAAATGATATGTGCGATATGTCGAAATTTTGCGTAACTAGATTGTGTGATGTCACAGTATTATCAGTTGGGTTTCATTTATCATAAAAATCCATCGTTCATGGCGAGATTCGAACTCGAGACCGCAGCGTAGAAAGTAATTGCTTTAACCGATAGACTATGAGCAGTATTTTAGATATTAATAAGTTTATGTTTTAAATAAAAAATAAAATGTACATAGAATGTGATTCCTATAAATAGAAATAAATTGTCTTGAAATTGTCACTCAGCTGATTTTTAATTATACATCTCCACAAATGTTTTAATTTTAACCTTGTAGAATATTTTGCGTTATTCTTTTAATGTTAAGAATATTTAATTTGGGCAATTGTGATGTTGGAAGGCCATTCTGTTTGAGGATAAAATTCTTACTTATCTGGAACTCATAGTTCCAAAGAAACGTTATTTTAATTAACTCATTCATAATACCTACGAATACACTCTTCCACTAAGGATCCAGAATACTCAGTGCGTAATCATATATTATACTACAGCGGGCTACGCCCGCTATGCGGCGCAACGCCTCAGGTTACATTTAATAAAGTGTTGAAATCGTGATTTTGCGTTCATATAAAAAAGATATTGAATAGCTGAGCTCGGTCCACCTTGCTGGCTCTAAGTAAACCTTTTGTTTTGTATAGCCTCTTGATTCATTTTAAATAGGTTCATTTTTCACATTTTGTACAGTAAGAACATTATATTAAAGTGAAAACATTATAACAGGAAAGTCGGCTGCCGTTGATCGTGGAATCACTGGCAATGTTTGGTGAAAATCACCTGCCAATAGAATCATCGAACCACCAAACCGGTTTTGGTTATTTCGTAAATCTTGCATCGTGCAATCGAATACTAAGCTATGTTATACTCTTTGCCCGTTTACCAACCAATAAATTTTGATAAGAGGGATGACCAACAAGAACTTCTGGGAAGTATGGGACATCCACCTTGTATATAAAAAATTTAAAAGGGGGTAGTTTGGAACAATAATCTATTTTGCTTGAATTGAGACACTTAATCGAATACTAAGCTATGTTATACTCTTTGCCCGTTTACCAACCAATAAATTTTGATAAGAGGGATGACCAACAAGAACTTCTGGGAAGTATCGGACATCCACCTTGTATATAAAAAATTTTAAAGGGGGTAGTTTGGAACAATAATCTATTTTGCTTGAATTGAGACACTTAATCGAATACTAAGCTATGTTATACTCTTTGCCCGTTTACCAACCAATAAATTTTGATAAGAGGGATGACCAACAAGAACTTCTGGGAAGTATCGGACATCCACCTTGTATATAAAAAATTTTAAAGGGGGTAGTTTGGAACGATAATCTATTTCACTTGAATTGAGACACTTAATCGAATACGAAGCTATGTTATACTCTTTGTCCGTTTACCAACCAATGTATTTTGATAATAGGGATGACCAACAAGAACTTCTGGGAAGTATGGGACATCCACCTTGTATATAAAAAATTTAAAAGGGGGTAGTTTGGAACAATAATCTATTTTGCTTGAATTGAGACACTTAATCGAATACTAAGCTATGTTATACTCTTTGCCCGTTTACCAACCAATAAATTTTGATAAGAGGGATGACCAACAAGAACTTCTGGGAAGTATCGGACATCCACCTTGTATATAAAAAATTTTAAAGGGGGTAGTTTGGAACAATAATCTATTTTGCTTGAATTGAGACACTTAACCGAATACGAAGCTATGTTATACTCTTTGTCCGTTTACTAACCAATGTATTTTGATAATAGGGATGACCAACAAGAACTTCTGGGAAGTATGGGACATCCACCTTGTATATAAAAAATTTAAAAGGGGGTAGTTTGGAATAATAATCTATTTTGCTTGAATTGAGACACTTAATCGAATACTAAGCTATGTTATACTCTTTGCCCGTTTACCAACCAATAAATTTTGATAAGAAGGATGACCAACAAGAACTTGTGGGAAGTATGGGACAACCACCTTGTATATAAAAAATTTAATAGGGGGTATAGTTTGGAACAATAATCTATTTTGCTTGAATTGAGACACTTAATCGAATACTAAGCTATGTTATACTCTTTGCCCGTTTACCAACCAATAAATTTTGATAAGAGGGATGACCAACAAGAACTTCTGGGAAGTATGGGACATCCACCTTGTATATAAAAAATTTAAAAGGGGGTAGTTTGGAACAATAATCTATTTTGCTTGAATTGAGACACTTAATCGAATACTAAGCTATGTTATACTCTTTGCCCGTTTACCAACCAATAAATTTTGATAAGAGGGATGACCAACAAGAACTTCTGGGAAGTATCGGACATCCACCTTGTATATAAAAAATTTAAAAGGGGGTAGTTTGGAACAATAATCTATTTTGCTTGAATTGAGACACTTAATCGAATACTAAGCTATGTTATACTCTTTGCCCGTTTACCAACCAATAAATTTTGATAAGAGGGATGACCAACAAGAACTTCTGGGAAGTATCGGACATCCACCTTGTATATAAAAAATTTTAAAGGGGGTAGTTTGGAACAATAATCTATTTTACTTGAATTGAGACACTTAATCGAATACTAAGCTATGTTATACTCTTTGCCCGTTTACCAACCAATAAATTTTGATAAGAGGGATGACCAACAAGAACTTCTGGGAAGTATGGGACATCCACCTTGTATATAAAAAATTTAAAAGTGGGTAGTTTGGAACAATAATCTATTTTGCTTGAATTGAGACACTTAACCGAATACGAAGCTATGTTATACTCTTTGTCCGTTTACTAACCAATGTATTTTGATAAAAGGGATGACCAACAAGAACTTCTGGGAAGTATGGGACATCCACCTTGTATATAAAAAATTTAAAAGGGGGTAGTTTGGAACAATAATCTATTTTGCTTGAATTGAGACACTTAATCGAATACTAAGCTATGTTATACTCTTTGCCCGTTTACCAACCAATAAATTTTGATAAGAGGGATGACCAACAAGAACTTCTGGGAAATATGGGACATCCACCTTGTATATAAAAAATTTAAAAGGGAGTTATAGTTTGGAACAATAATCTATTTTGCTTGAATTGAGACACTTAATCGAATACTAAGCTATGTTATACTCTTTGCCCGTTTACCAACCAATAAATTTTGATAAGAGGGATGACCAACAAGAACTTCTATAAAGTGTAGGACGTCCACCTTGTATATAAAAAATTTTAAAGGGGGTAGTTTGGAACAATAATCTATTTTGCTTGAATTGAGACGCTTAATCGAATACTAAGCTATGTTATACTCTTTGCCCGTTTACCAACCAATAAATTTTGATAAGAGGGATGACCAACAAGAATTTCTGGGAAATATGGGACATCCACCTTGTATATAAAAAATTTTAAAGGGGGTAGTTTGGAACAATAATCTATTTTGCTTGAATTGAGACACTTAACCGAATACTAAGCTATGTTATACTCTTTGTCCGTTTACCAACCAATAAATTTTGATAAGAGGGATGACCAACAAGAACTTCTGGGAAGTATGGGACATCCACCTTGTATATAAAAAATTTAAAAGGGGGTAGTTTGGAACAATAATCTATTTTGCTTGAATTGAGACACTTAATCGAATACTAAGCTATGTTATACTCTTTGCCCGTTTACCAACCAATAAATTTTAATAAGAGGGATGACCAACAAGAACTTCTGGGAAGTTTGGGACATCCACCTTGTATATAAAAAATTTTAAAGGGGGTAGTTTGGAACAATAATCTATTTTGCTTGAATTGAGACACTTAACCGAATACAAAGCTATGTTATACTCTTTGTCTGTTTACTAACCAATGTATTTTGATAATAGGGATGACCAACATGCACTTCTGGGAAGTATGGGACATCCACCTTGTATATAAAAAATTTAAAAGGGGGTAGTTTGGAATAATAATCTATTTTGCTTGAATTGAGACACTTAATCGAATACTAAGCTATGTTATACTCTTTGCCCGTTTACCAACCAATAAATTTTGATAAGAGGGATGACCAACAAGAACTTCTGGGAAATATGGGACATCCACCTTGTATATAAAAAATTTAAAAGGGAGTTATAGTTTGGAACAATAATCTATTTTGCTTGAATTGAGACACTTAATCGAATACTAAGCTATGTTATACTCTTTGCCCGTTTACCAACCAATAAATTTTGATAAGAGGGATGACCAACAAGAACTTCTCGGAAATATGGGACATCCACCTTGTATATAAAAAATTTTAAAGGGGGTAGTTTGGAACAATAATCTATTTTGCTTGAATTGAGACACTTAACCGAATACGAAGCTATGTTATACTCTTTGTCCGTTTACTAACCAATGTATTTTGATAATAGGGATGACCAACAAGAACTTCTGGGAAGTATGGGACATCCACCTTGTATATAAAAAATTTAAAAGGGGGTAGTTTGGAATAATAATCTATTTTGCTTGAATTGAGACACTTAATCGAATACTAAGCTATGTTATACTCTTTGTCCGTTTACCAACCAATAAATTTTGATAAGAGGGATGACCAACAAGAACTTCTGGGAAGTATGGGACATCCACCTTGTATATAAAAAATTTTAAAGGGGGTAGTTTGGAACAATAATCTATTTTGCTTGAATTGAGACACTTAACCGAATACGAAGCTATGTTATACTCTTTGTCCGTTTACTAACCAATGTATTTTTATAATAGGGATGACCAACAAGAACTTCTGGGAAGTATGGGACATCCACCTTGTATATAAAAAATTTAAAAGGGGGTAGTTTGGAACAATAATCTATTTTGCTTGAATTGAGACACTTAATCGAATACTAAGCTATGTTATACTCTTTGCCCGTTTACCAACCAATAAATTTTGATAAGAGGGATGACCAACAAGAACTTCTGGGAAGTATCGGACATCCACCTTGTATATAAAAATTTTTAAAGGGGGTAGTTTGGAACAATAATCTATTTTGCTTGAATTGAGACACTTAACCGAATACGAAGCTATGTTATACTCTTTGTCCGTTTACTAACCAATGTATTTTGATAATAGGGATGACCAACAAGAACTTCTGGGAAGTATGGGACATCCACCTTGTATATAAAAAATTTAAAAGGGGGTAGTTTGGAACAATAATCTATTTTGCTTGAATTGAGACACTTAATCGAATACTAAGCTATGTTATACTCTTTGTCCGTTTACCAACCAATAAATTTTGATAAGAGGGATGACCAACAAGAACTTCTGGGAAGTATGGGACATCCACCTTGTATATAAAAAATTTTAAAGGGGGTAGTTTGGAACAATAATCTATTTTGCTTGAATTGAGACACTTAACCGAATACGAAGCTATGTTATACTCTTTGTCCGTTTACCAACCAATAAATTTTGATAAGAGGGATGACCAACAAGAACTTCTGGGAAGTATGGGACATCCACCTTGTATATAAAAAATTTTAAAGGGGGTAGTTTGGAACAATAATCTATTTTACTTGAATTGAGACACTTAACCGAATACGAAGCTATGTTATACTCTTTGTCCGTTTACTAACCAATGTATTTTGATAATAGGGATGACCAACAAGAACTTCTGGGAAGTATGGGACATCCACCTTGTATATAAAAAATTTAAAAGGGGGTAGTTTGGAACAATAATCTATTTTGCTTGAATTGAGACACTTAATCGAATACTAAGCTATGTTATACTCTTTGCCCGTTTACCAACCAATAAATTTTGATAAGAGGGATGACCAACAAGAACTTCTGGGAAGTATCGGACATCCACCTTGTATATAAAAAATTTTAAAGGGGGTAGTTTGGAACAATAATCTATTTTGCTTGAATTGAGACACTTAATCGAATACTAAGCTATGTTATACTCTTTGTCCGTTTACCAACCAATAAATTTTGATAAGAGGGATGACCAACAAGAACTTCTGGGAAATATGGGACATCCACCTTGTATATAAAAAAATTAAAAGGGGGTAGTTTGGAACAATAATCTATTTTGCTTGAATTGAGACACTTAACCGAATACGAAGCTATGTTATACTCTTTGTCCGTTTACCAACCAATAAATTTTGATAAGAGGGATGACCAACAAGAACTTCTGGGAAGTATGGGACATCCACCTTGTATATAAAAAATTTTAAAGGGGGTAGTTTGGAACAATAATCTATTTTACTTGAATTGAGACACTTAACCGAATACGAAGCTATGTTATACTCTTTGTCCGTTTACTAACCAATGTATTTTGATAATAGGGATGACCAACAAGAACTTCTGGGAAGTATGGGACATCCACCTTGTATATAAAAAATTTAAAAGGGGGTAGTTTGGAACAATAATCTATTTTGCTTGAATTGAGACACTTAATCGAATACTAAGCTATGTTATACTCTTTGCCCGTTTACCAACCAATAAATTTTGATAAGAGGGATGACCAACAAGAACTTCTGGGAAGTATCGGACATCCACCTTGTATATAAAAAATTTAAAAGGGGGTAGTTTGGAACAATAATCTATTTTGCTTGAATTGAGACACTTAACCGAATACGAAGCTATGTTATACTCTTTGTCCGTTTACTAACCAATGTATTTTGATAATAGGGATGACCAACAAGAACTTCTGGGAAGTATGGGACATCCACCTTGTATATAAAAAATTTAAAAGGGGGTAGTTTGGAATAATAATCTATTTTGCTTGAATTGAGACACTTAATCGAATACTAAGCTATGTTATACTCTTTGCCCGTTTACCAACCAATAAATTTTAATAAGAGGGATGACCAACAAGAACTTCTGGGAAATATGGGACATCCACCTTGTATATAAAAAATTTAAAAGGGAGTAGTTTGGAACAATAATCTATTTGCTTGAATTGAGACACTTAATCGAATACTAAGCTATGTTATACTCTTTGCCCGTTTACCAACCAATAAATTTTGATAAGAGGGATGACCAACAAGAACTTCTGGGAAATATGGGACATCCACCTTGTATATAAAAAATTTAAAAGGGGTAGATTGGAACAATAATCTATTTTGCTTGAATTGAGACACTTAACCGAATACGAAGCTATGTTATACTCTTTGTCCGTTTACTAACCAATGTATTTTGATAATAGGGATGACCAACAAGAACTTCTGGGAAGTATGGGACATCCACCTTGTATATAAAAAATTTAAAAGGGGGTAGTTTGGAATAATAATCTATTTTGCTTGAATTGAGACACTTAATCGAATACTAAGCTATGTTATACTCTTTGCCCGTTTACCAACCAATAAATTTTAATAAGAGGGATGACCAACAAGAACTTCTGGGAAATATGGGACATCCACCTTGTATATAAAAAATTTAAAAGGGGGTAGTTTGGAACAATAATCTATTTTGCTTGAATTGAGACACTTAATCGAATACTAAGCTATGTTATACTCTTTGCCCGTTTACCAACCAATAAATTTTGATAAGAGGGATGACCAACAAGAACTTCTGGGAAATATGGGACATCCACCTTGTATATAAAAAATTTAAAAGGGGGTAGTTTGGAACAATAATCTATTTTGCTTGAATTGAGACACTTAATCGAATACTAAGCTATGTTATACTCTTTGCCCGTTTACCAACCAATAAATTTTGATAAGAGGGATGACCAACAAGAACTTCTGGGAAGTATGGGACATCCACCTTGTATATAAAAAATTTTAAAGGGGGTAGTTTGGAACAATAATCTATTTTGCTTGAATTGAGACACTTAATCGAATACTAAGCTATGTTATACTCTTTGCCCGTTTACCAACCAATAAATTTTGATAAGAGGGATGACCAACAAGAACTTCTGGGAAGTATCGGACATCCACCTTGTATATAAAAAATTTTAAAGGGGGTAGTTTGGAACAATAATCTATTTTGCTTGAATTGAGACACTTAACCGAATACGAAGCTATGTTATACTCTTTGTCCGTTTATTAACCAATGTATTTTGATAATAGGGATGACCAACAAGAACTTCTGGGAAGTATGGGACATCCACCTTGTATATAAAAAATTTAAAAGGGGGTAGTTTGGAACAATAATCTATTTTGCTTGAATTGAGACACTTAATCGAATACTAAGCTATGTTATACTCTTTGCCCGTTTACCAACCAATAAATTTTAATAAGAGGGATGACCAACAAGAACTTCTGGGAAATATGGGACATCCACCTTGTATATAAAAAATTTAAAAGGGGGTAGTTTGGAACAATAATCTATTTTGCTTGAATTGAGACACTTAATCGAATACTAAGCTATGTTATACTCTTTGCCCGTTTACCAACCAATAAATTTTGATAAGAGGGATGACCAACAAGAACTTGTAGCAGCTCGAATATTCGACTCACCGATATTCGATTCTGCCACAAACAAAACAATTAGTGAAATTCAAATATAATCCAACTTATTTGAATTAAGCGTTCACTAACCCCATCACATATACATCTATCCAACCAACACTATCCAATAACCGAACCATTACTATAAAACATTTATAGTAAAACCATCGCCATCCAACCAACATCACCACGAACTAACAATGTTCGGTGATGCAATAAATACCCACTGCACCACATAAGTGCAATGTTCACCGTCGCCGGCGCATGTGTTGTGAAAACACAAAACGAAGACGAAGGCGACGTCACAAAACAAAAACAACACAATACAATATATTATCGTCCATTACGTTTTTGTTTATCTCTGGATGACAATCCAAAAATTTATATTGTGGTGGTGAAATAATATTAATAAAAAAATTTAATTTAATCATAAAAATAAATGTAAAATAATTAAACCAAATTATAAAAACAAATTAATGAAATTTAATAAAAAAAATAAAATATAATAAATAAACAATTAAAATCAAAATAATATTGTGTACAATTAATTTGGACCCAAAGAAATCCAAAATTGGTGACTTCCGATCGTGGATAGAACACGCAGTCCACAACATAATAATTGTTTCATATATAACCAAAAAAAAAAAACATAACCACACATATTCAACGATTTCATATCATCAACACGGAGATCATAAAACATCACAATCATCATTGCGGACACACAAAAATAAAAATCGCAGACCAACGTGGGATTATTGAATTTGTTTTTGGACACGAAAATTGGACAATTGGTTATCACACCCACGCAACGCGGGACACCGAGGGACGACACAACGGTGAAGCGACCGACCCTCACCGCAACACGACCAGGAGCAGCGGCAGCAGAAACAACAACAGCATTGAGTGGCAAGTTTTTTTTATAGATAATATTTTTTTTCTCTTGCAATTACAATTTTTAAAATTTTTATTTTTTTTCTCATTAATATATAACGTAGAATCACTTTTTAATTATAAAACTTTAACGTAGAATCATTTTTATTTTTTTTCAAACTTTAACGTAGAATCATTATTTTTCTGTACAATTTTATATATTTTTCACCACCACGTGCACACCCATCCATAGTCTCACACCCTGGTCGTTTTCTCGCTGCAATAATTCACCTCGCATGAATTAAATTTATTTTTTACATCTATTTTTTTAAATTTCAACGAGCCCCCTCAATATAAGGTAGGACGCAAGGAACTCCATATTCGGGGGTATCTCGCATCGGGCGTTAAAAAGAAGGAGCATCCCGGCCTTCAAACCATTCACTACACGGTAACCATTCCGCTTAATTTTTCATTTTTGGTCAACTAATTTTTTTTACACGGTAACCATTCCGCTTTAAAATATTGTATTGTTGTATTTTGATTTGTTTTATTGGTTTGTGCAAAAATGTCGGACGATGAACAAGATCAACAAGGTCCAAAAATAGAGATCGCGGCATCACATCAGCGAATAACAATACAACCTTTCTGGCCACAAAGAGCAAACACATGGTTTCAGCTCGCCGAAATACAATTCGGACTGCAAGGTATAACAGCTGATAAAACAAAGTACCTGCAAACATTATCAGCCTTGCAACCAGAAACGTGCGATGTGATCTCGGATCTCCTCCTCAATCCGCCGACAACCAACCAATACAACACATTAAAGCAAACGCTGCTAGAACGACTAGCACCATCGGGCGAACGTCAGTTGGAACAATTGCTTTCAGGCCAGCAATTAGGCGACCAAAAACCATCTGACGCTTTACGGCACATACACACACTAGCTAACAACAGTTTTAATGAAAATATCATTAAATCTTTGTGGATACGTAAAATGCCGGAGTTGATTCGCATAGCGCTGGTAGCACAGCCCGAATCCTCCACCACACAAACGTTAGCCAAGATAGCCGACAAGATGTATGATGTCATAAACATCACATCTCAAAGCGTCAGTCAAGTCAATGCACCATACCGGCAATCAAGAGAACGCAGTGGAGACAGAACTCCCCGTTCAGCAACAGCACCAAACACACTCGAACAAAGACTGTCGAGAATCGAGTCCAGACTCGACGGGTTACTCAGAGGTCGAAGCCGTTCGCGTGGACGACGAGCTCCCTCACGCAATCGAACCCGCAGTCCCAGCAACAACATATACCAACATGGTAAATGCTGGTTCCACACAAAGTTTGGTAGAGCCGCCAGAAAATGCACGCCACCGTGCAATTTCACCACGTCGCAACCATCGACGTACGCGGCCGCCGTAAAGATGGACATTGACCACCAAAAAAACTGTTAGAGTCACGGGTAGAGAGCAACATGCCTCCCCTGACCACAAACACACCCTATACGTCACGTTTGTTTGTGTACGATAGACACAACAAACTCACCTACTTAGTCGACACTGGCGCTGACCTTTCGGTTATTCCAGCAATGAATTTCAAAATGAATTACACATTAGCTAATCGAAATTCAAATCTAGTCTTATCGGCTGCCAATGGTTCAATCATCCACACGTACGGCACAAAGTTGCTTAACGTGGATATCGGACTCAAACGAACCTTCACGCATGCTTTCATACTAGCTGCAGTGAACCGTCCGATCATTGGCGCCGATTTTCTAAGCAAATTCGGACTTCTTGTCGATGTCAAACGCAAACGGCTGATTGACCCAGCTACAAAGCTGTCAATAAACGCCACAATGGTTCGTGTTAACACACCAACACCGATCCATTTTAACATCGACAACGGCTACGGCACTCTGCTCAAAAAGTACCCACTACTTACAGCAGAGCCGAACTACAAAATGCCAGTCCGACACAACGTGGTTCATCACATCGTCACAGAAGGCCATCTTCCCGTGTCGAGACCACGCAGACTAGATCAGGTGCGTCACAAAGCTGCACAAGCAGAATTTCAACATATGGTGGAATTAGGAATTTGTCGAACATCGACATCTTCCGTTTCTTGCCCACTTCACATGGTCAAGAAGAAAGATCAAGACTGGAGGCCATGTGGGGACTATCGGCGTTTAAACACGGTTACGATACCGGATCGCTATCCGATACCCCACATTCAAAACTTCACCATGCACTTGCATGGCTGCAAAGTTTTCTCCAAACTTGATCTCATCAGAGGTTATCACCACATTCCCGTGGCACCTGAAGACGTTTTCAAAACGGCAATCACTACTCCATTTGGCCTCTTCGAATACACCCGAATGCCATTTGGATTACGCAATGCCGCACAAACGTTTCAGCGCTTCATGAACGAAGTCGTTCGAAATCTCGACTTCGTTTTCGTCTACATAGACGACATTCTTGTGGCATCTCAAACTGAGGAGCAACACAAACTCCATCTGGAAACACTTTTCCAACGACTTGTCGAGTTTGATGTTCACATCAAGAGCTCAAAATGCGTCTTCGGCGCATCCACTCTTGATTTCCTCAGCCACAAGATTACCGCTAATGGCATCCGTCCGTCACAAGACCGAATCAATGCCATTAAAGAATTCCCAGCTCCAACCTCAATCAAAAGTATTCAGCGATTCATCGGAATGGTCAACTACTACCACCGATTCATACCAAAGCTCGCTGAAATACTCAACCCAATTCACAGCCACCTGGCAGTACTACTACGTAAGCCCAAAACCGCCAAGAACTTCTCTTGGCCTGACGAATGTCAACTCGCATTCACGTCACTCAAGGCTGAATTGGCACGCACAACACTCTTGTCTCATCCACTGAGCGACTCAAAGCTCAGCATAACTACTGATGCATCAAACACTGCTGTCGGAGCAGTCATGCAACAGTACAACGACAAGTGTTGGGAGCCCCTGGGATTCTTCTCAAAGAAGCTCTCGGATGCCGAAAAGAAATACTCTGCATTCGATCGGGAATTACTCGCAATATATCTAGCAATCAAACACTTCAGATATTTTGTCGAGGGTCGGGACTTCACAATTTACACCGACCACAAGCCTCTCACTCGAGCAATTCAGTCTAAAACTGAACGCAATCCAAGGCAAGCACGCCATTTGGATTATATTAGTCAATTTACCACGGACATCCAGCATGTTCAAGGTACCGACAACGTTGTCGCGGATACACTTTCGCGCACAACAGCAAACGAAACGGCCACAGTCGAGACTCACTTCGACTGCAACAAGATCGCACAAGCGCAAAAAGCAGACTTGGAACTTCAGAATTTACTTTCTGGTTCTGCTTGTCACGCCAGTTCATCACTGAAACTGGAGCTTTTCAAACTACCTGGCCTCGAAATATACTGCGAAAGATCTACGGGTGCAAATCGCCCGTACATCGCAGAGCAACTACGTCGAACCATCTTCGACACACTACACGGTATCTCACATCCTGGTGTCCGCGCAACTCGTAAATTGATTACTGCTCGATACTTTTGGCCAAGCATCAACAAAGACGTGACCCATTGGGCACAAGCATGCTTATCTTGCCAAAAATCGAAAGTCCAGCGGCACACAAAATCGCCTCTTGGACAATTCGCAATTCCACCTGGTCGATTTGAGCACATTCATTTGGATGTCGTAGGACCACTTCCTCCATCCAATGGATATACTTATCTACTCACCTGTGTCGATCGTTTCACTCGATGGCCAGAAGCGTACTGCATGAGCGACATGTCTGCAGCAACCATTGCCACCACATTCGTTCAGAACTACGTATCACGATTTGGCGTTCCACTTGACATCACAACTGATCAAGGAACCCAATTCGAGTCGAAGCTTTTCTCGGAGTTAACGAAACTCCTCGGCTTGCATCGGATACGTACAACGGCTTACCATCCGCAAGCCAATGGCATGGTCGAACGTTTCCACCGCCAGCTCAAAGCTGCTCTCAAGGCCCGAGGCAACACAATTCACTGGAGCTCCGAAGTACCAATCGTTCTACTTGGTATTCGAGCAACGGTTAAAGAAGATCTGAAGTGCTCACCAGCTGAAATGGTTTACGGTCAAACCATCAAGCTACCCGGTGAGTTCTTCGTCGAACATCCTCTACCGTCTCCATCCACAACCGACACAGTCATCGACCAACTCCGCACCACCATGCAAAATCTTATCCCCACGGCAACAAGACCAACGAACGAAACCAACATATTCGTTCCCAAATCGCTCAACAATTGCGATTACGTCTTTGTCAGGGTTGATAAGGTTCGAACTGGATTACAATCTCCATACGATGGGCCATACAAAGTTATACGCCGCTTACGCAAGCAATTCATTGTCTCAATCAAAGACAAACACCACTCAATCTCAATCGACAGATTGAAACCGGCCTACGGTATTCTCAACCCAGCTGATCAAATATCAGCCAGCAAACGATTTAAAACCGTCCGGTTCACCGTATAACGTCTCAAAACCAATGGTTTCTCATCTGGAGAGGGGGTACTGTAGCAGCTCGAATATTCGACTCACCGATATTCGATTCTGCCACAAACAAAACAATTAGTGAAATTCAAATATAATCCAACTTATTTGAATTAAGCGTTCACTAACCCCATCACATATACATCTATCCAACCAACACTATCCAATAACCGAACCATTACTATAAAACATTTATAGTAAAACCATCGCCATCCAACCAACATCACCACGAACTAACAATGTTCGGTGATGCAATAAATACCCACTGCACCACATAAGTGCAATGTTCACCGTCGCCGGCGCATGTGTTGTGAAAACACAAAACGAAGACGAAGGCGACGTCACAAAACAAAAACAACACAATACAATATATTATCGTCCATTACGTTTTTGTTTATCTCTGGATGACAATCCAAAAATTTATATTGTGGTGGTGAAATAATATTAATAAAAAAATTTAATTTAATCATAAAAATAAATGTAAAATAATTAAACCAAATTATAAAAACAAATTAATGAAATTTAATAAAAAAAATAAAATATAATAAATAAACAATTAAAATCAAAATAATATTGTGTACAATTAATTTGGACCCAAAGAAATCCAAAAAACTTCTGGGAAGTATGGGACATCCACCTTGTATATAAAAAATTTAAAAGGGGGTAGTTTGGAACAATAATCTATTTTGCTTGAATTGAGACACTTAATCGAATACTAAGCTATGTTATACTCTTTGCCCGTTTACCAACCAATAAATTTTGATAAGAGGGATGACCAACAAGAACTTCTGGGAAGTATCGGACATCCACCTTGTATATAAAAAATTTTAAAGGGGGTAGTTTGGAACAATAATCTATTTTGCTTGAATTTAGACACTTAACCGAATACGAAGCTATGTTATACTCTTTGTCCGTTTACTAACCAATGTATTTTGATAATAGGGATGACCAACAAGAACTTCTGGGAAGTATGGGACATCCACCTTGTATATAAAAAGTTTAAAAGGGGGTAGTTTGGAACAATAATCTATTTTGCTTGAATTGAGACACTTAATCGAATACTAAGCTATGTTATACTCTTTGCCCGTTTACCAACCAATAAATTTTAATAAGAGGGATGACCAACAAGAACTTCTGGGAAATATGGGACATCCACCTTGTATATAAAAAATTTAAAAGGGAGTAGTTTGGAACAATAATCTATTTTGCTTGAATTGAGACACTTAATCGAATACTAAGCTATGTTATACTCTTTGCCCGTTTACCAACCAATAAATTTTGATAAGAGGGATGACCAACAAGAACTTCTGGGAAATATGGGACATCCACCTTGTATATAAAAAATTTAAAAGGGGGTAGTTTGGAACAATAATCTATTTTGCTTGAATTGAGACACTTAACCGAATACGAAGCTATGTTTATACTCTTTGTCCGTTTACCAACCAATAAATTTTGATAAGAGGGATGACCAACAAGAATTTCTGGGAAGTATGGGACATCCACCTTGTATATAAAAAATTTAAAAGGGGGTAGTTTGGAACAATAATCTATTTTGCTTGAATTGAGACACTTAATCGAATACTAAGCTATGTTATACTCTTTGCCCGTTTACCAACCAATAAATTTTGATAAGAGGGATGACCAACAAGAACTTCTGGGAAGTATCGGACATCCACCTTGTATATAAAAAATTTTAAAGGGGGTAGTTTGGAACAATAATCTATTTTACTTGAATTGAGACACTTAATCGAATACTAAGCTATGTTATACTCTTTATCCGTTTACTAACCAATGTATTTTGAAAATAGGGATGACCAAAAAGAACTTCTGGGAAGTATGGGACATCCACCTTGTATATAAAAAATTTAAAAGGGGGTAGTTTGGAACAATAATCTATTTTGCTTGAATTGAGACACTTAATCGAATACTAAGCTATGTTATACTCTTTGCCCGTTTACCAACCAATAAATTTTGATAAGAGGGATGACCAACAAGAACTTCTGGGAAGTATGGGACATCCACCTTGTATATAAAAAATTTAAAAGGGGGTAGTTTGGAACAATAATCTATTTTGCTTGAATTGAGACACTTAATCGAATACTAAGCTATGTTATACTCTTTGCCCGTTTACCAACCAATAAATTTTGATAAGAGGGATGACCAACAAGAACTTCTGGGAAGTATCGGACATCCACCTTGTATATAAAAAATTTAAAAGGGGGTAGTTTGGAACAATAATCTATTTTGCTTGAATTGAGACACTTAACCGAATACGAAGCTATGTTATACTCTTTGTCCGTTTACTAACCAATGTATTTTGATAATAGGGATGACCAACAAGAACTTCTGGGAAGTATGGGACATCCACCTTGTATATAAAAAATTTAAAAGGGGGTAGTTTGGAATAATAATCTATTTTGCTTGAATTGAGACACTTAATCGAATACTAAGCTATGTTATACTCTTTGCCCGTTTACCAACCAATAAATTTTGATAAGAGGGATGACCAACAAGAACTTCTGGGAAATATGGGACATCCACCTTGTATATAAAAAATTTTAAAGGGGGTAGTTTGGAACAATAATCTATTTTGCTTGAATTGAGACACTTAACCGAATACGAAGCTATGTTATACTCTTTGTCCGTTTACCAACCAATAAATTTTGATAAGAGGGATGACCAACAAGAACTTCTGGGAAGTATGGGACATCCACCTTGTATATAAAAAATTTAAAAGGGGGTAGTTTGGAACAATAATCTATTTTGCTTGAATTGAGACACTTAATCGAATACTAAGCTATGTTATACTCTTTGCCCGTTTACCAACCAATAAATTTTGATAAGAGGGATGACCAACAAGAACTTCTGGGAAGTATCGGACATCCACCTTGTATATAAAAAATTTTAAAGGGGGTAGTTTGGAACAATAATCTATTTTGCTTGAATTGAGACACTTAATCGAATACTAAGCTATGTTATACTCTTTGCCCGTTTACCAACCAATAAATTTTGATAAGAGGGATGACCAACAAGAACTTCTGGGAAGTATGGGACATCCACCTTGTATATAAAAAATTTAAAAGGGGGTAGTTTGGAACAATAATCTATTTTGCTTGAATTGAGACACTTAATCGAATACTAAGCTATGTTATACTCTTTGCCCGTTTACCAACCAATAAATTTTGATAAGAGGGATGACCAACAAGAACTTCTGGGAAGTATCGGACATCCACCTTGTATATAAAAAATTTAAAAGGGGGTAGTTTGGAACAATAATCTATTTTGCTTGAATTGAGACACTTAACCGAATACGAAGCTATGTTATACTCTTTGTCCGTTTACTAACCAATGTATTTTGATAATAGGGATGACCAACAAGAACTTCTGGGAAGTATGGGACATCCACCTTGTATATAAAAAATTTAAAAGGGGGTAGTTTGGAATAATAATCTATTTTGCTTGAATTGAGACACTTAATCGAATACTAAGCTATGTTATACTCTTTGCCCGTTTACCAACCAATAAATTTTGATAAGAGGGATGACCAACAAGAACTTCTGGGAAATATGGGACATCCACCTTGTATATAAAAAAATTTAAAGGGGGTAGTTTGGAACAATAATCTATTTTGCTTGAATTGAGACACTTAACCGAATACGAAGCTATGTTATACTCTTTGTCCGTTTACCAACCAATAAATTTTGATAAGAGGGATGACCAACAAGAACTTCTGGGAAGTATGGGACATCCACCTTGTATATAAAAAATTTAAAAGGGGGTAGTTTGGAACAATAATCTATTTTGCTTGAATTGAGACACTTAATCGAATACTAAGCTATGTTATACTCTTTGCCCGTTTACCAACCAATAAATTTTGATAAGAGGGATGACCAACAAGAACTTCTGGGAAGTATGGGACAACCACCTTGTATATAAAAAATTTTAAAGGGGGTATAGTTTGGAACAATAATCTATTTTGCTTGAATTGAGACACTTAATCGAATACTAAGCTATGTTATACTCTTTGTCCGTTTACCAACCAATAAATTTTGATAAGAGGGATGACCAACAAGAACTTCTGGGAAGTATGGGACATCCACCTTGTATATAAAAAATTTAAAAGGGGGTAGTTTGGAACAATAATCTATTTTGCTTGAATTGAGACACTTAATCGAATACGAAGCTATGTTATACTCTTTGCCCGTTTACCAACCAATAAATTTTGATAAGAGGGATGACCAACAAGAACTTCTGGGAAGTATGGGACATCCACCTTGTATATAAAAAATTTAAAAGGGGGTAGTTTGGAACAATAATCTATTTTGCTTGAATTGAGACACTTAATCGAATACTAAGCTATGTTATACTCTTTGCCCGTTTACCAACCAATAAATTTTGATAAGAGGGATGACCAACAAGAACTTCTGGGAAGTATCGGACATCCACCTTGTATATAAAAAATTTTAAAGGGGGTAGTTTGGAACAATAATCTATTTTGCTTGAATTGAGACACTTAATCGAATACGAAGCTATGTTATACTCTTTGTCCGTTTACCAACCAATGTATTTTGATAATAGGGAAGACCAACAAGAACTTCTGGGAAGTATGGGACATCCACCTTGTATATAAAAAATTTAAAAGGGGGTAGTTTGGAACAATAATCTATTTTGCTTGAATTGAGACACTTAACCGAATACGAAGCTATGTTATACTCTTTGTCCGTTTACTAACCAATGTATTTTTATAATAGGGATGACCAACAAGAACTTCTGGGAAGTATGGGACATCCACCTTGTATATAAAAAATTTTAAAGGGGGTAGTTTGGAATAATAATCTATTTTGCTTGAATTGAGACACATAATCGAATACTAAGCTATGTTATACTCTTTGCCCGTTTACCAACCAATAAATTTTGATAAGAGGGATGACCAACAAGAACTTCTGGGAAGTATCGGACATCCACCTTGTATATAAAAAATTTTAAAGGGGGTAGTTTGGAACAATAATCTATTTTGCTTGAATTGAGACACTTAACCGAATACGAAGCTATGTTATACTCTTTGTCCGTTTACCAACCAATGTATTTTGATAATAGGGATGACCAACAAGAACTTCTGGGAAGTATGGGACATCCACCTTGTATATAAAAAATTTAAAAGTGGGTAGTTTGGAACAATAATCTATTTTGCTTGAATTGAGACACTTAACCGAATACGAAGCTATGTTATACTCTTTGTCCGTTTACTAACCAATGTATTTTGATAAAAGGGATGACCAACAAGAACTTCTGGGAAGTATGGGACATCCACCTTGTATATAAAAAATTTAAAAGGGGGTAGTTTGGAACAATAATCTATTTTGCTTGAATTGAGACACTTAATCGAATACTAAGCTATGTTATACTCTTTGCCCGTTTACCAACCAATAAATTTTGATAAGAGGGATGACCAACAAGAACTTCTGGGAAGTATCGGACATCCACCTTGTATATAAAAAATTTTAAAGGGGGTAGTTTGGAACAATAATCTATTTTGCTTGAATTGAGACACTTAACCGAATACGAAGCTATGTTATACTCTTTGTCCGTTTACCAACCAATGTATTTTGATAATAGGGATGACCAACAAGAACTTCTGGGAAGTATGGGACATCCACCTTGTATATAAAAAATTTAAAAGGGGGTAGTTTGGAACAATAATCTATTTTGCTTGAATTGAGACACTTAACCGAATACGAAGCTATGTTATACTCTTTGTCCGTTTACTAACCAATGTATTTTTATAATAGGGATGACCAACAAGAACTTCTGGGAAGTATGGGACATCCACCTTGTATATAAAAAATTTTAAAGGGGGTAGTTTGGAATAATAATCTATTTTGCTTGAATTGAGACACTTAATCGAATACTAAGCTATGTTATACTCTTTGCCCGTTTACCAACCAATAAATTTTGATAAGAGGGATGACCAACAAGAACTTCTGGGAAGTATGGGACATCCACCTTGTATATAAAAAATTTTAAAGGGGGTAGTTTGGAACAATAATCTATTTTGCTTGAATTGAGACACTTAACCGAATACGAAGCTATGTTATACTCTTTGTCCGTTTACCAACCAATGTATTTTGATAATAGGGATGACCAACAAGAACTTCTGGGAAGTATGGGACATCCACCTTGTATATAAAAAATTTAAAAGGGGGTAGTTTGGAACAATAATCTATTTTGCTTGAATTGAGACACTTAACCGAATACGAAGCTATGTTATACTCTTTGTCCGTCTACTAACCAATGTATTTTGATAATAGGGATGACCAACAAGAACTTCTGGGAAGTATGGGACATCCACCTTGTATATAAAAAATTTAAAAGGGGGTAGTTTGGAACAATAATCTATTTTGCTTGAATTGAGACACTTAATCGAATACTAAGCTATGTTATACTCTTTGCCCGTTTACCAACCAATAAATTTTGATAAGAGGGATGACCAACAAGAACTTCTGGGAAGTATCGGACATCCACCTTGTATATAAAAAAATTTAAAAGGGGGTAGTTTGGAACAATAATCTATTTTGCTTGAATTGAGACACTTAATCGAATACGAAGCTATGTTATACTCTTTGTCCGTTTACCAACCAATGTATTTTGATAATAGGGAAGACCAACAAGAACTTCTGGGAAGTATGGGACATCCACCTTGTATATAAAAAATTTAAAAGGGGGTAGTTTGGAACAATAATCTATTTTGCTTGAATTGAGACACTTAACCGAATACGAAGCTATGTTATACTCTTTGTCCGTTTACTAACCAATGTATTTTTATAATAGGGATGACCAACAAGAACTTCTGGGAAGTATGGGACATCCACCTTGTATATAAAAAATTTTAAAGGGGGTAGTTTGGAATAATAATCTATTTTGCTTGAATTGAGACACATAATCGAATACTAAGCTATGTTATACTCTTTGCCCGTTTACCAACCAATAAATTTTGATAAGAGGGATGACCAACAAGAACTTCTGGGAAGTATCGGACATCCACCTTGTATATAAAAAATTTTAAAGGGGGTAGTTTGGAACAATAATCTATTTTGCTTGAATTGAGACACTTAACCGAATACGAAGCTATGTTATACTCTTTGTCCGTTTACCAACCAATGTATTTTGATAATAGGGATGACCAACAAGAACTTCTGGGAAGTATGGGACATCCACCTTGTATATAAAAAATTTAAAAGTGGGTAGTTTGGAACAATAATCTATTTTGCTTGAATTGAGACACTTAACCGAATACGAAGCTATGTTATACTCTTTGTCCGTTTACTAACCAATGTATTTTGATAAAAGGGATGACCAACAAGAACTTCTGGGAAGTATGGGACATCCACCTTGTATATAAAAAATTTAAAAGGGGGTAGTTTGGAACAATAATCTATTTTGCTTGAATTGAGACACTTAATCGAATACTAAGCTATGTTATACTCTTTGCCCGTTTACCAACCAATAAATTTTGATAAGAGGGATGACCAACAAGAACTTCTGGGAAGTATCGGACATCCACCTTGTATATAAAAAATTTTAAAGGGGGTAGTTTGGAACAATAATCTATTTTGCTTGAATTGAGACACTTAACCGAATACGAAGCTATGTTATACTCTTTGTCCGTTTACCAACCAATGTATTTTGATAATAGGGATGACCAACAAGAACTTCTGGGAAGTATGGGACATCCACCTTGTATATAAAAAATTTAAAAGGGGGTAGTTTGGAACAATAATCTATTTTGCTTGAATTGAGACACTTAACCGAATACGAAGCTATGTTATACTCTTTGTCCGTTTACTAACCAATGTATTTTTATAATAGGGATGACCAACAAGAACTTCTGGGAAGTATGGGACATCCACCTTGTATATAAAAAATTTTAAAGGGGGTAGTTTGGAATAATAATCTATTTTGCTTGAATTGAGACACTTAATCGAATACTAAGCTATGTTATACTCTTTGCCCGTTTACCAACCAATAAATTTTGATAAGAGGGATGACCAACAAGAACTTCTGGGAAGTATGGGACATCCACCTTGTATATAAAAAATTTTAAAGGGGGTAGTTTGGAACAATAATCTATTTTGCTTGAATTGAGACACTTAACCGAATACGAAGCTATGTTATACTCTTTGTCCGTTTACCAACCAATGTATTTTGATAATAGGGATGACCAACAAGAACTTCTGGGAAGTATGGGACATCCACCTTGTATATAAAAAATTTAAAAGGGGGTAGTTTGGAACAATAATCTATTTTGCTTGAATTGAGACACTTAACCGAATACGAAGCTATGTTATACTCTTTGTCCGTCTACTAACCAATGTATTTTGATAATAGGGATGACCAACAAGAACTTCTGGGAAGTATGGGACATCCACCTTGTATATAAAAAATTTAAAAGGGGGTAGTTTGGAACAATAATCTATTTTGCTTGAATTGAGACACTTAATCGAATACTAAGCTATGTTATACTCTTTGCCCGTTTACCAACCAATAAATTTTGATAAGAGGGATGACCAACAAGAACTTCTGGGAAGTATCGGACATCCACCTTGTATATAAAAAAATTTAAAAGGGGGTAGTTTGGAACAATAATCTATTTTGCTTGAATTGAGACACTTAACCGAATACGAAGCTATGTTATACTCTTTGTCCGTTTACTAACCAATGTATTTTTATAATAGGGATGACCAACAAGAACTTCTGGGAAGTATGGGACATCCACCTTGTATATAAAAAATTTTAAAGGGGGTAGTTTGGAATAATAATCTATTTTGCTTGAATTGAGACACTTAATCGAATACTAAGCTATGTTATACTCTTTGCCCGTTTACCAACCAATAAATTTTAATAAGAGGGATGACCAACAAGAACTTCTGGGAAATATGGGACATCCACCTTGTATATAAAAAATTTAAAAGGGGGTAGTTTGGAACAATAATCTATTTTGCTTGAATTGAGACACTTAATCGAATACTAAGCTATGTTATACTCTTTGCCCGTTTACCAACCAATAAATTTTGATAAGAGGGATGACCAACAAGAACTTCTGGGAAGTATCGGACATCCACCTTGTATATAAAAAATTTAAAAGGGGGTAGTTTGGAACAATAATCTATTTTGCTTGAATTGAGACACTTAATCGAATACTAAGCTATGTTATACTCTTTGCCCGTTTACCAACCAATAAATTTTGATAAGAGGGATGACCAACAAGAACTTCTGGGAAGTATGGGACATCCACCTTGTATATAAAAAATTTAAAAGGGGGTAGTTTGGAACAATAATCTATTTTGCTTGAATTGAGACACTTAATCGAATACTAAGCTATGTTATACTCTTTGCCCGTTTACCAACCAATAAATTTTAATAAGAGGGATGACCAACAAGAACTTCTGGGAAGTATGGGACATCCACCTTGTATATAAAAAATTTTAAAGGGGGTAGTTTGGAACAATAATCTATTTTGCTTGAATTGAGACACTTAATCGAATACTAAGCTATGTTATACTCTTTGCCCGTTTACCAACCAATAAATTTTGATAAGAGGGATGACCAACAAGAACTTCTGGGAAGTATCGGACATCCACCTTGTATATAAAAAAATTTAAAATGGGGTAGTTTGGAACAATAATCTATTTTGCTTGAATTGAGACACTTAACCGAATACGAAGCTATGTTATACTCTTTGTCCGTTTACTAACCAATGTATTTTTATAATAGGGATGACCAACAAGAACTTCTGGGAAGTATGGGACATCCACCTTGTATTAAAAAAATTTTAAAGGGGGTAGTTTGGAATAATAATCTATTTTGCTTGAATTGAGACACTTAATCGAATACTAAGCTATGTTATACTCTTTGCCCGTTTACCAACCAATAAATTTTAATAAGAGGGATGACCAACAAGAACTTCTGGGAAATATGGGACATCCACCTTGTATATAAAAAATTTAAAAGGGAGTAGTTTGGAACAATAATCTATTTTGCTTGAATTGAGACACTTAATCGAATACTAAGCTATGTTATACTCTTTGCCCGTTTACCAACCAATAAATTTTGATAAGAGGGATGACCAACAAGAACTTCTGGGAAGTATGGGACATCCACCTTGTATATAAAAAATTTAAAAGGGGGTAGTTTGGAACAATAATCTATTTTGCTTGAATTGAGACACTTAATCGAATACTAAGCTATGTTATACTCTTTGCCCGTTTACCAACCAATGTATTTTGATAATAAGAATGACCAACAAGAACTTCTGGGAAGTATGGAACATCCACCTTGTATATAAAAAATTTAAAAGGGGGTAGTTTGGAATAATAATCTATTTTGCTTGAATTGAGACACTTAATCGAATACTAAGCTATGTTATACTCTTTGTCCGTTTACAAACCAATAAATTTTGATAAGAGGGATGACCAACAAGAACTTCTGGGAAATATGGGACATCCACCTTGTATATAAAAAATTTTAAAGGGGGTAGTTTGGAACAATAATGGAACGATCCGGAACGAATTGTGCAGCGATCTCTGAAAGGAGAGCCACCATATGGTAGGCGCAGAGGTCGTTGCAGGCGACGATGGCTCCACGATGTAGAGAACGACTTGGCCTCTTCAGATTGTCTAAGACAGTATGAAGACCAAGCTCAGGATCGAAACCGTTGGAGCCAGATTGTTGATTCAGTAAGGGGCCAGTAATGGCCTTTAACACTGTTATTATTATTATTATTGGAACAATAATCTATTTTGCTTGAATTGAGACACTTAACCGAATACGAAGCTATGTTATACTCTTTGTCCGTTTACCAACCAATAAATTTTGATAAGAGGGATGACCAACAAGAACTTCTGGGAAGTATGGGACATCCACCTTGTATATAAAAAATTTTAAAGGGGGTAGTTTGGAACAATAATCTATTTTGCTTGAATTGAGACACTTAATCGAATACTAAGCTATGTTATACTCTTTGCCCGTTTACCAACCAATAAATTTTGATAAGAGGGATGACCAACAAGAACTTCTGGGAAGTATGGGACATCCACCTTGTATATAAAAAATTTTAAAGGGGGTAGTTTGGAACAATAATCTATTTTGCTTGAATTGAGACACTTAACCGAATACGAAGCTATTTTATACTCTTTGTCCGTTTACTAACCAATGTATTTTGATAATAGGGATGACCAACAAGAACTTCTGGGAAGTATGGGACATCCACCTTGTATATAAAAAATTTCAAAAGGAGTAGTTTGGAACAATAATCTATTTTGCTTGAATTGAGACACTTAATCGAATACTAAGCTATGTTATACTCTTTGCCCGTTTACCAACCAATAAATTTTGATAAGAGGGATGACCAACAAGAACTTCTGGGAAATATGGGACATCCACCTTGTATATAAAAAATTTTAAAGGGGGTAGTTTGGAACAATAATCTATTTTGCTTGAATTGAGACACTTAATCGAATACTAAGCTATGTTATACTCTTTGCCCGTTTACCAACCAATAAATTTTGATAAGAGGGATGACCAACAAGAACTTCTGGGAAGTATGGGACATCCACCTTGTATATAAAAAATTTAAAAGGGGGTAGTTTGGAACAATAATCTATTTTGCTTGAATTGAGACACTTAATCGAATACTAAGCTATGTTATACTCTTTGCCCGTTTACCAACCAATAAATTTTGATAAGAGGGATGACCAACAAGAACTTCTGGGAAGTATCGGACATCCACCTTGTATATAAAAAATTTAAAAGGGGGTAGTTTGGAACAATAATCTATTTTGCTTGAATTGAGACACTTAACCGAATACGAAGCTATGTTATACTCTTTGTCCGTTTACTAACCAATGTATTTTGATAATAGGGATGACCAACAAGAACTTCTGGGAAGTATGGGACATCCACCTTGTATATAAAAAATTTAAAAGGGGGTAGTTTGGAATAATAATCTATTTTGCTTGAATTGAGACACTTAATCGAATACTAAGCTATGTTATACTCTTTGCCCGTTTACCAACCAATAAATTTTGATAAGAGGGATGACCAACAAGAACTTCTGGGAAATATGGGACATCCACCTTGTATATAAAAAAATTTAAAGGGGGTAGTTGGGAACAATAATCTATTTTGCTTGAATTGAGACACTTAACCGAATACGAAGCTATGTTATACTCTTTGTCCGTTTACCAACCAATAAATTTTGATAAGAGGGATGACCAACAAGAACTTCTGGGAAGTATGGGACATCCACCTTGTATATAAAAAATTTAAAAGGGGGTAGTTTGGAACAATAATCTATTTTGCTTGAATTGAGACACTTAATCGAATACTAAGCTATGTTATACTCTTTGCCCGTTTACCAACCAATAAATTTTGATAAGAGGGATGACCAACAAGAACTTCTGGGAAGTATCGGACATCCACCTTGTATATAAAAAATTTTAAAGGGGGTAGTTTGGAACAATAATCTATTTTGCTTGAATTGAGACACTTAACCGAATACGAAGCTATGTTATACTCTTTGTCCGTTTACTAACCAATGTATTTTGATAATAGGGATGACCAACAAGAACTTCTGGGAAGTATGGGACATCCACCTTGTATATAAAAAATTTAAAAGGGGGTAGTTTGGAATAATAATCTATTTTGCTTGAATTGAGACACTTAATCGAATACTAAGCTATGTTATACTCTTTGCCCGTTTACCAACCAATAAATTTTGATAAGAGGGATGACCAACAAGAACTTCTGGGAAGTATGGGACATCCACCTTGTATATAAAAAATTTAAAAGGGGGTAGTTTGGAACAATAATCTATTTTGCTTGAATTGAGACACTTAATCGAATACTAAGCTATGTTATACTCTTTGCCCGTTTACCAACCAATAAATTTTGATAAGAGGGATGACCAACAAGAACTTCTGGGAAGTATCGGACATCCACCTTGTATATAAAAAATTTTAAAGGGGGTAGTTTGGAACAATAATCTATTTTACTTGAATTGAGACACTTAATCGAATACTAAGCTATGTTATACTCTTTGCCCGTTTACCAACCAATAAATTTTGATAAGAGGGATGACCAACAAGAACTTCTGGGAAATATGGGACATCCACCTTGTATATAAAAAATTTAAAAGGGGGTAGTTTGGAACAATAATCTATTTTGCATGAATTGAGACACTTAATCGAATACGAAGCTATGTTATACTCTTTGTCCGTTTACTAACCAATGTATTTTTATAATAGGGATGACCAACAAGAACTTCTGGGAAATATGGGACATCCACCTTGTATATAAAAAATTTTAAAGGGGGTAGTTTGGAATAATAATCTATTTTGCTTGAATTGAGACACTTAATCGAATACTAAGCTATGTTATACTCTTTGCCCGTTTACCAACCAATAAATTTTAATAAGAGGGATGACCAACAAGAACTTCTGGGAAATATGGGACATCCACCTTGTATATAAAAAATTTAAAAGGGAGTAGTTTGGAACAATAATCTATTTTGCTTGAATTGAGACACTTAATCGAATACTAAGCTATGTTATACTCTTTGCCCGTTTACCAACCAATAAATTTTGATAAGAGGGATGACCAACAAGAACTTCTGGGAAGTATCGGACATCCACCTTGTATATAAAAAATTTAAAAGGGGGTAGTTTGGAACAATAATCTATTTTGCTTGAATTGAGACACTTAATCGAATACTAAGCTATGTTATACTCTTTGCCCGTTTTTCAACCAATAAATTTTGATAAGAGGGATGACCAACAAGAACTTCTGGGAAGTATCGGACATCCACCTTGTATATAAAAAATTTTAAAGGGGGTAGTTTGGAACAATAATCTATTTTGCTTGAATTGAGACACTTAACCGAATACGAAGCTATGTTATACTCTTTGTCCGTTTACTAACCAATGTATTTTGATAATAGGGATGACCAACAAGAACTTCTGGGAAGTATGGGACATCCACCTTGTATATAAAAAATTTAAAAGGGGGTAGTTTGGAATAATAATCTATTTTGCTTGAATTGAGACACTTAATCGAATACTAAGCTATGTTATACTCTTTGCCCGTTTACCAACCAATAAATTTTGATAAGAGGGATGACCAACAAGAACTTCTGGGAAATATGGGACATCCACCTTGTATATAAAAAATTTTAAAGGGGGTAGTTTGGAACAATAATTTATTTTGCTTGAATTGAGACACTTAACCGAATACGAAGCTATGTTATACTCTTTGTCCGTTTACCAACCAATAAATTTTGATAAGAGGGATGACCAACAAGAACATCTGGGTAGTATGGGACATCCACCTTGTATATAAAAAATTTAAAAGGGGTAGATTGGAACAATAATCTATTTTGCTTGAATTGAGACACTTAATCGAATACTAAGCTATGTTATACTCTTTGCCCGTTTACCAACCAATAAATTTTGATAAGAGGGATGACCAACAAGAACTTCTGGGAAGTATCGGACATCCACCTTGTATATAAAAAATTTTAAAGGGGGTAGTTTGGAACAATAATCTATTTTACTTGAATTGAGACACTTAATCGAATACTAAGCTATGTTATACTCTTTGCCCGTTTACCAACCAATAAATTTTGATAAGAGGGATGACCAACAAGAACTTCTGGGAAATATGGGACATCCACCTTGTATATAAAAAATTTAAAAGGGGGTAGTTTGGAACAATAATCTATTTTACTTGAATTGAGACACTTAATCGAATACTAAGCTATGTTATACTCTTTGTCCGTTTACCAACCAATAAATTTTGATAAGAGGGATGACCAACAAGAACTTCTGGGAAGTATGGGACATCCACCTTGTATATAAACAATTTAAAAGGGGGTAGTTTGGAACAATAATCTATTTTGCTTGAATTGAGACACTTAATCGAATACTAAGCTATGTTATACTCTTTGCCCGTTTACCAACCAATAAATTTTGATAAGAGGGATGACCAACAAGAACTTCTGGGAAGTATCGGACATCCACCTTGTATATAAAAAATTTTAAAGGGGGTAGTTTGGAACAATAATCTATTTTGCTTGAATTGAGACACTTAACCGAATACGAAGCTATGTTATACTCTTTGTCCGTTTACTAACCAATGTATTTTGATAATAGGGATGACCAACAAGAACTTCTGGGAAGTATGGGACATCCACCTTGTATATAAAAAATTTAAAAGGGGGTAGTTTGGAATAATAATCTATTTTGCTTGAATTGAGACACTTAATCGAATACTAAGCTATGTTATACTCTTTGCCCGTTTACCAACCAATAAATTTTGATAAGAGGGATGACCAACAAGAACTTCTGGGAAGTATGGGACATCCACCTTGTATATAAAAAATTTAAAAGGGGGTAGTTTGGAACAATAATCTATTTTGCTTGAATTGAGACACTTAATCGAATACTAAGCTATGTTATACTCTTTGCCCGTTTACCAACCAATAAATTTTGATAAGAGGGATGACCAACAAGAACTTCTGGGAAATATGGGACATCCACCTTGTATATAAAAAATTTTAAAGGGGGTAGTTTGGAACAATAATCTATTTTGCTTGAATTGAGACACTTAATCGAATACGAAGCTATGTTATACTCTTTGTCCGTTTACTAACCAATGTATTTTTATAATAGGGATGACCAACAAGAACTTCTGGGAAATATGGGACATCCACCTTGTATATAAAAAATTTTAAAGGGGGTAGTTTGGAATAATAATCTATTTTGCTTGAATTGAGACACTTAATCGAATACTAAGCTATGTTATACTCTTTGCCCGTTTACCAACCAATAAATTTTAATAAGAGGGATGACCAACAAGAACTTCTGGGAAATATGGGACATCCACCTTGTATATAAAAAATTTAAAAGGGGGTAGTTTGGAACAATAATCTATTTTGCTTGAATTGAGACACTTAATCGAATACTAAGCTATGTTATACTCTTTGCCCGTTTACCAACCAATAAATTTTGATAAGAGGGATGACCAACAAGAACTTCTGGGAAGTATCGGATATCCACCTTGTATATAAAAAATTTAAAAGGGGGTAGTTTGGAACAATAATCTATTTTGCTTGAATTGAGACACTTAATCGAATACTAAGCTATGTTATACTCTTTGCCCGTTTTTCAACCAATAAATTTTGATAAGAGGGATGACCAACAAGAACTTCTGGGAAGTATCGGACATCCACCTTGTATATAAAAAATTTTAAAGGGGGTAGTTTGGAACAATAATCTATTTTGCTTGAATTGAGACACTTAACCGAATACGAAGCTATGTTATACTCTTTGTCCGTTTACTAACCAATGTATTTTGATAATAGGGATGACCAACAAGAACTTCTGGGAAGTATGGGACATCCACCTTGTATATAAAAAATTTAAAAGGGGGTAGTTTGGAATAATAATCTATTTTGCTTGAATTGAGACACTTAATCGAATACTAAGCTATGTTATACTCTTTGCCCGTTTACCAACCAATAAATTTTGATAAGAGGGATGACCAACAAGAACTTCTGGGAAATATGGGACATCCACCTTGTATATAAAAAATTTTAAAGGGGGTAGTTTGGAACAATAATCTATTTTGCTTGAATTGAGACACTTAACCGAATACGAAGCTATGTTATACTCTTTGTCCGTTTACCAACCAATAAATTTTGATAAGAGGGATGACCAACAAGAACATCTGGGTAGTATGGGACATCCACCTTGTATATAAAAAATTTAAAAGGGGGTAGATTGGAACAATAATCTATTTTGCTTGAATTGAGACACTTAATCGAATACTAAGCTATGTTATACTCTTTGCCCGTTTACCAACCAATAAATTTTGATAATAGGGATGACCAACAAGAACTTCTGGGAAGTATCGGACATCCACCTTGTATATAAAAAATTTTAAAGGGGGTAGTTTGGAACAATAATCTATTTTACTTGAATTGAGACACTTAATCGAATACTAAGCTATGTTATACTCTTTGCCCGTTTACCAACCAATAAATTTTGATAAGAGGGATGACCAACAAGAACTTCTGGGAAATATGGGACATCCACCTTGTATATAAAAAATTTAAAAGGGGGTAGTTTGGAACAATAATCTATTTTACTTGAATTGAGACACTTAATCGAATACTAAGCTATGTTATACTCTTTGTCCGTTTACCAACCAATAAATTTTGATAAGAGGGATGACCAACAAGAACTTCTGGGAAATATGGGACATCCTACTTGTATATAAAAAATTTTAAAGGGGGTAGTTTGGAACAATAATCTATCTTGCTTGAATTGAGACACTTAATCGAATACGAAGCTATGTTATACTCTTTGCCCGTTTACTAACCAATGAATTTTGATAAGAGGGATGACCAACAAGAACTTCTGGGAAATATGGGACATCCACCTTGTATATAAAAATTTTTAAAGGGGGTAGTTTGGAACAATAATCTATTTTGCTTGAATTGAGACACTTAACCGAATACGAAGCTATGTTATACTCTTTGTCCGTTTACCAACCAATAAATTTTGATAAGAGGGATGACCAACAAGAACTTCTGGGAAATATGGGACATCCACCTTGTATATAAAAAATTTTAAAGGGGGTAGTTTGGAACAATAATCTATTTTGCTTGAATTGAGACACTTAACGAATACTAAGCTATGTTATACTCTTTGTCCGTTTACCAACCAATAAATTTTGATAAGAGGGATGACCAACAAGAACTTCTGGGAAATATGGGACATCCATCTTGTATATAAAAAATTTTAAAGGGGGTAGTTTGGAACAATAATCTATTTTGCTTGAATTTAGACACTTAATCGAATACGAAGCTATGTTATACTCTTTGTCCGTTTACTAACCAATTTATTTTGATAAGAGGGATGACCAACAAGAACTTCTGGGAAGTATGGGACATCCACCTTGTATATAAAAAATTTAAAAGGGGGTAGTTTGGAACAATAATCTATTTTGCTTGAATTGAGACACTTAATCGAATACTAAGCTATGTTATACTCTTTGCCCGTTTTTCAACCAATAAATTTTGATAAGAGGGATGACCAACAAGAACTTCTGGGAAATATGGGACATCCATCTTGTATATAAAAAATTTAAAAGGGGGTAGTTTGGAACAATAATCTATTTTGCTTGAATTGAGACACTTAATCGAATACTAAGCTATGTTATACTCTTTGCCCGTTTACCAACCAATAAATTTTGATAAGAGGGATGACCAACAAGAACTTCTGGGAAATATGGGACATCCACCTTGTATATAAAAAATTTAAAAGGGGGTAGTTTGGAACAATAATCTATTTTGCTTGAATTGAGACACTTAACCGAATACGAAGCTATGTTATACTCTTTGTCCGTTTACCAACCAATAAATTTTGATAAGAGGGATGACCAACAAGAACTTCTGGGAAGTATGGGACATCCACCTTGTATATAAAAAATTTTAAAGGGGGTAGTTTGGAACAATAATCTATTTTGCTTGAACTGAGACACTTAACCGAATACGAAACTATGTTATACTCTTTGCCCGTTTACCAACTAATTAATTTTGATCAGAGAGATAACAAACAAGAACTTCTGGGAGGTATGGGGCATATACAATGGATAATAATCTATTTTGCTATAATTAAGCTTCATATTTTTTTTGATAATGAGCTTCTAAAATTTTGGGTTAAATAAGGTTTGCAAATATTGCAAATAAAATTCTTAAAATTTAAATCAAAGGAGTAAACCTACATAAAAATCCGAGATTTTCACGGTTGACGCATGCCATGCCAAGGAATGGAAGGCTCATGCGTAGTTGAGTACCAAATGGTATTAGTAATGTAGCTTATAGGTAATTGTTGAATTGAATTTGAATTATTTTATTTATTATTTCATGCGATTGCAAATAAAAATTTTATTGAAGTAAAGATTTGGAAAATTAAAGCATTCAAATTTAAATTGAATTAACAAAAATATAGACAGAGAAGTGGAAATAGGGTGTCGAAATGAACTACAAGGTGGATGTCCCATACTTCCCAGAAGTTCTTGTTGGACATCCCTCTTATCAAAATACATTGGTTGGTAAACAGGCAAAGAGTATAACATAGCTTCGTATTCGGTTGTTGGGTCACATAGTCTTCGGGGTAAATGATCCAGATTTACAAAAATAGATTTGTAGTCCAAACGACCACCGACTACTGTCCAAAAAATAGTTTATCACAATTTACCTGTTCAAATTTTTATGTAAGGATTTTTGGTATAATAGATTTATTTCGTACTAGAAATTTCATTTATACATCCATAACTAGATTTATAATTTTGATTTATTTTAAACTGCCTAAATGCCTACTATTAAATATAACAAACTAACACATATACGTTTTTCAAAAGGTTAGTATGATTTTAGTAAAAACTTCACTCGCATTTTATTTTTAAGATTAAGTTTTCTCTTTCCCAAAATTTATAATTTTTTTCTTAATTCTTCTACAGTTGATCGGTATATATGCCTGTTTTATACGGGAGAAGGACCAAATTTTAATCCGGGAGCTGCAAGATCCTGATAACATTTATCTTCATTGTGGTACGATGGTCATACGATTAAATGTTTTACGATTTGTTTTTTGGCTATAAATTAAGCGGAACTAACTTTCGTATTCATTAAAGACATCTCATGCCAAAATGAGGAATATTAAGTAAAGAAATCAAAGGAAACTTTCAGCTAAAGTTACACAAAGGCGCAACATTTAAAAAAAACTATAAGAAACATCAAAATCGAGAACAATAATTGTTTGCGGCATAAATGTTTAGTTTTATTTATTTAAAATATTTTTTGTATAAAAATAACATCAATTAAAGAATCTGAATTCATTGTGCTACCTGACAGTTCGCTTGATCAGGATAATCACATGCCTGTAAATAAAAGCAGATAGATTATTAAAATACGTTATGTCTCGATATAACTCTGCTTTAACTCACCGAAATAGCTTCATTGAAATGTAATCCTGGATAGCATTGTTGTACTACTAATTCACCAGCTGAATCACATTTATAGAAAAGAGTACAGTCACTTTCATGTGCGAGATGCACTGCTTGTGATTGATCGTTGTATACCGGACATCTTGGATCACGTGCGCTTGACACCAAAACAATGGCGAAAATTAAACAGATTGCAAAGAAATTTTTCATAATTTAACTTTTAAAATTTTAAGATGCTTGTTGTTTGTTATAAACAATAAAACAAATTGATACCGTAAATACGAAAAATTGATGTTTTTATACAATAGACTAGACGCATATAGCCGCATACTCGTAAATACTTGATAAGATATTATGACACTTCAGAAATAAAAAATTTAAATGGAGAGTTTCTACCGGTCGTGATTG
This sequence comes from Tipula unca, assembly GCA_951394425.1. Lineage (NCBI taxonomy): Eukaryota > Metazoa > Arthropoda > Insecta > Diptera > Tipulidae > Tipula > Tipula unca. Next base: position 128,044,695 of record OX596380.1, read on the forward strand.
CAAATTTAACATTTCCGATTTCCTTTTATTGTAGTAATCAAATTATAGTTATCGCGATTAGTGATTTGATAAAAAATTAAAATATGTTCTTGATAAAATCGTACTTGACATATCAAAATGGATGTGTCTTAAACGTTAAAGGGAAATGCCTGTGGGAAATATGTATATATTTTCTTGATTTTCTTGATTTTTTCAATTCTTTTCAATTGACCTGTGATTTCCGGAAGATATAATATTTGTTTTTCCATTTTTTATCATTTCCATTTCATTAAGTACTACTGCCATTTCTTTCAACGAGTTCGATTCCTCTGTTAAACTTCATTCTCCTAGTTCAATATGATTCGGTAAGTTTGTTATTAATAGATTCCACCTTCTTCATAATATTTATCTTGCGTGGAAATATATATGTAACAAATGGTTGTTACTATATAGTTTGGCTTAACCGGACTCTCGTGTAGTATTAACATGGTTCTGTTCTGGTATTATTTCTGTATTTAGTTCTAATGAAGGGAAAATTGGGTAGATACTAGATCCAAATTGCAGTTGCCAAGCGATCGTGTACTCGAAGTATACATTTCACAGCGCTTCTAAGATTCATTAAATTTATAACCGATTCTTGCAATAGTGAAAACATGTGCTGTTTAGATGCTTTGAATTGCTCTGAATTTAGATGAAATCTCATCCCATAATGTTTTTGAAGAAGCACGGGAATCTGAGGTTGTGTGGTACCCAGAACATCGAACCGAAAGGTTTTTTATTTTGGTTTTCTGCTCTGGTTTTGGAAAATTGTTTTTGTTCTGGATTAATTCGGGGACCCGGTTTAGAATCGGTCAGGTACAGAAATTATCTAATTATGTAATGATGACATTTTGCTTTCTGTAATATTGTATTGTTCCTAAATTACAATTTTAGAATTGAATATCTCACAAGAACTGCGGTTTTGACATTTAAAGCATAAGGCTCCATAAAAGCTATAATACTAACAGTTTCATTTAAAAAATTTTACGCATCAGTGAAATAACCAACTATTTATAAGCCAATAAAAAGAAAAATGGATACCGAAAAAAAAACACCTGACGTGGAACGTGCAGTCACTTAGAAAACCAGGAGCGTTGGAGGGCCTAATCACGTGCATTAAGGAATCGACTGGAATTCGTTGCTATTCAAGAAACTCGCTGGCCGAAAAGTGTAGGCCATGTGTCCCAGGGCTATACGTTGCTCTACAGTGGAGAAGACCTCGGAAATCTTGGAGCTGGATTTCTTCTTGAGCCGCAGGTATAGAATTCTGATTTGGATTTCCAAGCAGTCAATAACCGATTGCGTAATCTGCGCTTGCGCATGAAGTTAGCCAACCTATCGATAATTTGTGTTCACGCGCCCACAGAAGTCAGCCAGCCCCATGATAAAGACTCATTTTACAATGAATTGGACGTTCTGATGGGATCTATACTCGGACACGATGTTAGAATGGTAAATGGGGACTTTAAAGCTAGAGCTGGCAGAAATCAGAAGTGTATACTGCAACCGATAATGGTGAGAGAATAATGTAATTTGCAATTGCCCATGCTCTTAGAGTAGCAACCACGTTCTTCCCTCACAAACATACATCTAGAGACATGGACACATCATCGCGGAACTTCCCGCAGCTAATTTGACCAAGTGTTAGTTTCTAAAGGGCGGGCTCGAGTTGTGCTGAATGTGAGAACTTATTGGTCAGCAACCAAATACGTAGCCAGCGATCATCATTTGGTCGCTGCAAAGTTACGATGGAAGTTTTCGTACAAGTCTGGGAACACAGCAAAGCGCATGGGAAGTTTTGACTGTGTAAAGAAGATTAAAAGAAACGATATCAGAATTTTGTCAACCACAACATTGAGGAAGCTACTTACCAGTCTGATTGCGTGTACTCTGTCTGGAAGGTACTGAAAACTGTTTCTCAGTGCTGTTCAACAGACTTTAGGTATATTGAAAGTCAGAACCAAGAGTGATTGGTTTGATGTCGAGTGTCGTATTGTAGTCGAGCAATAAAATATAGCCCATAGTGAAGTGCAACAACGTCTCACAATCGCGAGGAAAAACAAGGCTGCTCTTGTAGTTTGATTACAAATCCGAATTTGTTTGATTACAAATCCGAATGAAGCGAGATTGGTGAAAGGCCTAGGTTCTGAAATTACAACAACTCAGCAATGAGCGCAGTTCGCGTAATTTCTTTAAGGGAATTACTTTCAGACCTGCGTCAACCGCCATTCGGACCAGGATGAAAACCGCTCTGTCAACATTAACGCAGTACTCGACGCATGGAGTGGACCCTTTACTGACTTACTTTATGTTCATCATGCGTCACAGACTGTTGTTGAGCCACCTCTAATACAGACTGCGGAGATTTGCACTGAGGATCAATCCCATGAGAAATTTACTATGGCCGTGCAGAGATTAAAACGAAACCGCTCACCTGGAGTGGACTTCGGAGGGGATACTTTGTGGAACTGTCTTTTCGGTTTTATTCGATTAGTATGGCGAACTGAAGTTAGGCCTGATGAATGGAAAGTGGCTCCCCATCTTTAAGAAGGAAGACCGCTTGAAGTGTAAGAAGTATAGCGGTATAGCCCTCCTTTGCACAGCATACAAGTTACTATCCTGCACTATATTGAATAGAATCACTCCTCTAGCGGAGGGCTTGGTTGGTGACTAACAGGGAGGATTCGTCCGAATCGATTAGTCATTGATCAGGTCTTTTCACTGCGAATGATTCTATCTAAATATTATGAGACATCCAACACCGTACATCAGGTGTACCTGAATTTCCGGTAGGCCTATGACTCGATCAATCAAGAGAGTTTGTGGTCTGCCCTGGAATACCTGGGAATGCCATCAAAATTGGTACGACTGTGTAGGATGACAGTGATGGCGCAGTCTCAATGCTGTGTTAAAGTTGAGAACAGGCTATCGACAATTTTTGCAGTTAACTCGGGTGTCCGGCAGGGAGATGCTCTGTCCCCGATAGTCTTTAATCTCAAGTTCGACACTCTAATAAAATACAGATCAATGAGTCCAAAACGAAATACATGATCTCTGGTTATACACGTTTGAGGGAGTGAAGAGGTTCAAATATTTGAGGTCTCTTATCACTCACGATAACAGAGTGGGTGGTTGACTCCTAACATTTGAGAGAAGATTCATGTAAGTGATTTACGGCCCAAAACGCGAAATAGATGGTACATACCGAGCTCTGTACAATATCGAGATCAGAGATCTGATGAAGATCTCCGATATTTTTCATGAAATAAGATCGCAGCGGGTACGCTGGCTCTTTCACGTTCTGCGTGCTGATCCGGAAAGAATTGTGCAACGATCTCTGAAAGGAGAGCCACCATATAATAGACGCAGAGGTCGTTGCAGGCGACGATAACTCCACGATGTAAACGACTTGGCCTCTTCAGATTGTCTTAGACAGTATGAAGACCGTACTCAGGATCGAAACCATTGGAGCCTAATAGTTAACTCAGTAATGGGCCAGTAATCATTTTTGTCAATCGACCTGACAAAATTGAAATTTTTACACAAATTTAATAATCGAAAAATTTGGTTTTAAATTAAAATTAATGCGTGCGATAGAAAGTTAAAAATGTTGTTTTTGGCATTTTTAATTTTATCGTAAACGATTTTGTCGATCACCTAGCTGCTATCACGGAGAACCAATCCGATTCGCACCTTTTGTTTTATCTTTTCGAATTAAATTCCGGAAAATATTTCTATTAATTACGGTTTAATGCTCCGGTTCAGTTTCTGTTCGAAGTTCTGGTGGTGCATTTTCGTATACCTTAAAACTCTCAAATTTACTATTCGAAAAGTACAACGCATTTTTGTAGGTTATTTTGTAATAAAAATTGAATTGAAATGTATATTTATAAGAGCAGTAGAACTTTTTTTATTAATATATATTATAACAATACAACAATCAAATTAAACTTCGTTCGTAATCATAGAAAAACTGTTGGAATTTACCAAAAATTTACTGGCAAAACATATGACATATATTATGACATAGTCGTCACGTACATAAATCGTCATAATAAATCAAAAAAACTGTGAAAAGTTTTAAAACTATCAATTACACCAGTCAGTTACCAAATGAGAAAGTTCGACACTCACATAGTAAAATACACGAAAAATTATCTAACACTGATACAAGACAATGTTTCGTGTGTTTTAGTAAGAAAGTTCTTAAGAATTAATAATAATAAAAATTCTCTGTACCCAATTTTAATCTCTTTCGAATCACTCACATTGTAAAGCATACGAACAATCTCTTACATCAGTGCTTGACAAACTACAGTGCAACATTTGTTTGATGTCAATGGATTTATGTTTTTAAAAAAATGTTTTTCTTTTATGGTGAAATGAACGTGCTTTAAGCAAATGAGGTCCACCTTGCCCAATATGAGAGGCCGCGCCTAAGAGTAAGTTAAAATTAAGGACCGGAAATCTCTGCCAAATCGTGCAGATTATACGGGTTGTGGTAATACAAGATTTTGATATTTTGATCCCATAGAAATAAGTCATGAAAGCAAAGTTATATCAAAATTAAAGTATGTATCAAAATTGTATTCTAATCAATTTCGTGTTTTGTGTAGTTTATTATCAGTAATCAATCACTAATTTCCGTTTAAATTTTAATAGATTTGACGATTTCGAGTACTTTATATAGTAATAGTATTTAGACTACTTATACCTACAAAATCAAGAGGCTCACAAGTAAACAATAATGAGTTTTATCAAACAGGAAATTAGTGTGAAGTTAGTTGAGAATAAAGAATACCTATAACATACTATATACTTAATGATAACACTTAATCAATGAATTTCCCATTAAGACATCATAAGCACTGAAAAAATAATATTCTTATACAAAAGTAAAGTTACAAACAAAATTCCACAATTTTGATTTTGGAGACATTTACCTATTCCAAGTTCCATTCATTAAATTATCATAATCAAATGCTCAATTTCAAAATTTTTTTTTTATACAATTTATTTTTATATCATTTCATCTTATGATTAAGGATTTAAAAAAAAATCTATCTATATCGATAATCTAAATTAACATTCCCCTCTCATCTCGAGATCAGGTCTAGTCCAAACCAACAACATCCAATAACTCAAACTCTTCTCATCTCATCATCAATCGACATTCATATTATGATAACAATACAGCGTGCAATGCACGATGTTACAACACAATCACCCGTCATTCGCGTTGTTAATCACCTATTGAGCAAGCGTTGACCGATCAGACCATTTGTCTACAATATTCAATCGTCTTATGTCCACACAACTCGCCACTACAAACATTCTTCAACATTCTCGAGTCGTCTGGCTGCGGGTTTAGTTCTGTACAAATGTTTATTTTTATGTGTATAATGTGTTGCAAGCTCACAAGCCGCAGGGATGATAATTAGTTTTATGTTTAGAACTATACATTTTTCACAAAACGTTGAATTTTATTGTTTTGACAATTTGAAATTGGTTTTAGTTTAATTAGTACCATTATAGACTGATACCTGAATTTGATTCCCCAAAGTGATGGGTACTTATAATACTTTAACGTTTAAAAAGTCGGATAAGGTTAAGTTTTTCGCTACAATGATATTTCACTTACATATGCACACATTCGTGTAAACTGTAAACTATATACGTTTGAATATCCAACACACTTACTTCCATTCCGAAACAATTGCCTGTTCCTCGTGTATGACGGCGGATTATAGAAATAGACCTCCGCACTTGTTATAGTTATCGACTTTTTTGTTTTTAGAAAGTTTTTATTTGATTTTATAATAATTTCGGATAACCCAAATATAAAATAGCAAAATTATAATAAACATAATATACATATTACACACATATCAAACAAATTTTTAAATGTCCCCACATATTACTTGCTTGCTGCCTTGCCTTCCTTAGCGACTGTTTATTAATCCCGTGGCAATATTGGTGTTTACCAATAAACGTTATCAATATGCCATGTTGCTTCTTGTTTACCTTTTGAGACCAATGTATATTAAATATTTTAGGTGTTTTATAAAAATTAATTTTAAATAATTAATTGAATTTTATTTAAGCTTACATTTTCAGTAAAAATATAAAAATACATAAAATGTTAGAATAAATTTTTTTTTCGAATTTTTCTCTTCTTGCCAATGACAGCGAACATGCAAAAAAACGCAGAGAATTGAGCAAAGTAGACTAAATAGATTTTACCCCTAAATGTTGTCTTCTTGTAAGCAAAATAAAATAATACATGAATTAAATTCAACAAATTTGCATTCAAACTCAAAACAAACCTTTAGTTATTCCATTACAAACTTCTCATAGAATTCAAATAAAACCAACCATTCACCATTTGATTTTTATAAACACACATTTTATGTATTAGATTCTCATTTACAGAACAAAATTATTATAAACGTTTCTGTTATCAATTCATAATATCTAAAATTTCACAAGAATATTTTAACCAAACAAAAAATTGTATATTTTCTTTAATTTATTTTAATTATGTATGTAATTCACTAATTATTCAAATCGAGTTACACCTGGTGCATACGAAATTTAATTAAATAAAATAATAAAAGTTAAGGTACAATATTACAAAAATTATTTCAAATTAAAATTTTCAACGGAAGGTGGGTTCATTCACGAATTTGAGGGTACATATTTGGTATAAAACTTAGCATACAAAAGTATAATAAAAATCATAAATAACATTATTCTATAAACCATAAAATTAATAAAAAACGAAAATCGTAAGCTTTGGTATCGTTCAGGATTCTGAAAATATAAAATCATTTTGGCAAGAACATATGGCACTAAAAAAACTTATAAAAAAATCTGTGTTAAATCCACCACCTTTAGTTCAATAATATTATTACAGACCCTATTTAGTATAATTAATAGAAGAAACGCATCGTTAGAACATAGTTACAAATCTTTAACAACATTGAGATTTAGTCGATCGCAGATATTATTTATCCATCAAACACACATGTATTTACAATACTGACATGTTTGAAGGTTAAATCATCATAAAGGATTATAAAATTAAGAAATAATATGATTGCATGCAATATATATACCGATATAATTTAAATCTAGCGCATCGCCGAAATCCACAAGAAGTGGTTTTGTTTATACAATAATGTATAAATGGCACTAATATATGGCAAAAAATTGTAAATAAAATTAAATAAATAAAAGATCTCGTGATTAACGAATACTTCTTTGGCACACGCCGTTTAAATTATATCGGCCGAACAAAACAAAATTAAAATAATTTAAAAATTGTGATGAAAATGACTTCGCCTAAATTCGCGTTAATTGTTCAAGTAATTCTTCGGTACTTCGTTGCTCCGATTGAAATTTTTGCATATAATCCGACGGTACCAACCACTCTAACCATTCTCTAATGTTGATTTTTAATCGTTCCGCTTCTGTTAATGACATGTCATCGCACACGTTGCGATCGGCTAATTTTAATGAATCGACCAAAACATTATCGATTAATCGTTTCTCGTAACCTAACTGTTTAAGTCGGTCTTCCGATGAAATGCGTCGCAATAATATTGCAACAAGTAATCTCATTCTGGTGACCGCCATCGGTGTTGGTGGATAATCAAAATCGTTTTTAATATATTCGCGTTTCGGTTTTGGTACCTTTTCGTCTGTTTCGTCATTGTTCTGTAAATGTAAATTGCCAATCACATACCAAATATGTTATAGTTATATATACACAAATTACCTCTTCAGCAGAACCAACTGACCCATTATTTTGCATCATACCGTTGATCACTCCATCCACATCATCCGGATGATTTTCTCGACTACGTTTTAAGCATTCCGTTTGATGCACAGCATACTCCAATTTCGTTTTGAAATACTGCCCACATTCTGTACACAAATAGGTCTTATCCAAACCATGAATTGCCGACATATGCTTTTTAAGATGAGGTAGTTGAGAAAATGCGGTTTCATTTTCTGACGGACACAATTCACACTTGAACGGTTTTTCGCCCGTATGTTTACGTATGTGTAGCTTTAGGACGCTCGAATGCGCAAAAGCCTGCCAGCAAACTTGGCATCGATACGGTCGTTCTCCCGAATGTGTTCGTTGATGGACAATTAACTGAGAACGTTGAGAAAATTTCGCATGGCATACAGCGCAACCATGTGGTCGTACATTTTTATGCGTTCGCATGTGCTGCAACAAATGTCCTTTAAAATCTTTGTTACAAATATCACAGCGTTTTGTTTTTAAATTGGCGTGAATACAATCCAAGTGTTTTCGAAGCGCATCGGAGCGGACGAATGTCTGAAAATGAATATTAAAGAAAATTATAGTGATTTTCTATGTAATTTATATATTTAACTAAAAATGAATAACTTTCAAATTTAGAGCTTACAGATAGAGGTTTGACAATTGAAATGCCAATCAAAGAAAGATATGACAAAATACAATTAGACAGGTTTTTTCAACAAAAACCTGAATGTTAAAAATCAAGCAGCGCTTTTAAAACCTGTTCATGTAGGCATGTGAATTGCCTTGAGAACAGTAAAACATCCAATAATATCAATCTTGGCGGTTCAAATTTTTAAAGTAAGCCAAACTAGGTATATTTCACTACTAACTATATCCCACTTGGCCGCGAGGAGTCATAGAAGGATTTCATAGAAGGGGAAATTCTATTTATTGTAATTTGTTATTTTGAGGAATAGGGTAAAGTACTATAAATGCTTGTACTTTCGCCTGAGATGATTTTCTTTCCCATTAGATTATATTATTGTAGTTTAGTTTCATGGATCATTGATTTCTATTATTGTAGTTGACTTTGATGGAAGCCTCCATATAAGAATTCTCAAATTGTTGGTTTTATTTCCTTTTGTAGCACGTACTGTCTTCCTTTCTTCGGTTCTGGCGCAATGTTCTCATACGTATTTAACTTTCACGTACTTTATCTAACACATACTGATATTTACTAGAAACCAATAGCTAATGGATTTTTTATCCTTCGAAAGCTGAACAGTAGGTCTTTTTTATACTTTCCCATACGACTACAGGTTCGTCTTTTAGATGACCATCTTCACATTGCATAACTCCATGACAGCCTGTACTGACATAGAAAATGGGTCGCCCCATGAGTTCTACATTCCAATGTCGAATAATCTTTTTTAATTTAATCACCGATCGTAATTGAAAAATGCAAAATCATTGAAAAAATCTCTCGGTCTAAACGCCCCACAGATTTAACCACTACGCTATTTGCTCGATCAAGAATGGTGGGTTAAAGTACCTGCCACATAGAGACAAACTATTCCATTAACGAATAGTTTCTTACTAGGTCTTTTCTGCACCGCGTACTTCGCGGGCCTTGATACACAACTTACACCAACAACACTTCTGGTCTTAATTGCAATTGCAGGCTATGTTGCCCCATACTCCTAGATTCTGCTTCGTTTATATATTCAATGTTATACCTATATTCACCTACATTCTACTGGCACCTTATTCCAAACGTTAGCCCTATTTTGGCGATTGACAATTTTCAACGAAAATACCACCGAATACTTCATAGTACAGAAGATCGACTAATCATATCTTCTTTATCCAATCTACTATAGAGACGTAAGTTAACTTTAGACTTATGAATATCTTCATATAAATATTTTTGTTAAACTTCTCTTATTCAGAATAATCTATCGACTGTAGAAATGTTTCATAGTGGAGACCAGTTGCGGATACCTATACGGTCAATTGAGAAAATGCATAATGGGCATCGTCATCCGATCATATTTAGGACCACTTGCTATAGCACAATATAGATACAGTTTTATAAACGTCTTTTCAGATATTTGAATAAGATTTTATGAAAAATTCCTGTATGGCTGGCTATTAGTTACGCCATGGAAACTGTAACGTTCCGTCACCAAATTTTTAGCATTACTCTGTTTAATACTATACATATACATTGGAAGATACAATTATAGATCAACCACATTTTTTAAATATACATATAACTTATTTGTTTTAATTAGATATTTCTAGAACTACTCGTTTGCAACTTATCCATATCACATTAATAATTTAAACATGAAGATAGTCAAATTAACAAATCGAAATAATTATTTCCTTCGTGGCTGAGATTGGGATTATAAATTCATCTTAACAATTCAAAATTTTAAATAATGAAGTTTGATTATTATATTTGAAATTATTAGTTCGATTATTAGTTCAAAACAAAATATAGCCCATAGTGAAGTGCAACAACGTGTAACAATCGCGAGGAAAAACCAAAGCTGTTCTTGCTCGGTAGGGCAGCTAAGCGGACTTGTAAACGGGAGGAGTGCGAATGGTGGAAGGCCGAGATTCTGAAAGTACAACAACTCAGCAATGAGCGCAGTTCGCGTAATTTATTTAAGGGAATTACTGGATTGAACCATACTTTCAGGCCTGCGTCAAAAGTCATTCGAGACCGGGATGGAAACCTCTGTGTCAACATCGATGCAGTACTAATTCACTAGGGCCATGCAAAGACTAAAACGAAACCTCGGGTGGACTGCATTAATTCGGAGCTCTTGATATTCGGAGGAAATACTTTGTGGAACTGTCTTTTCGACCTTATTCGATTAATATTTTCGAATATTTCCGAATCGTCCGAATCGATCAGTCACTGACCAGATCTTTTCGCTGCGGGTGATTCTATCTAAATGCAGGGTGTCCGCCGGGAAGGTATACTACTTTGTTTGTTTATAATTTTTGATTAAATGAAAGAGAATGGATCTTATATTGATAATGTTTTATTTAATGTCGGCAATTATGTATGGAATACAATATCAGATAAATGTCCGCCTCTGTTAGCCTCACAAATGCGAGCCCTTTTGAGCACATTTTTCATTGCATTCTAACACATTTCACGCGGTATTTCATTAATTTCATCACGAATATTTTGTTTGAGTTGCTCAAGTGTTTCTGGTTTGTTTGCATAAGCCTTGCTTTTCAAATATCCCCACAAAAAGAAGTCCGGAGCAGTCAAATCAGGCGACCGTGGAGGCCAATCAACATCACCATTTTTTGAAATAACTTGTTGTGGAAAGAGGTCTCGCAGTAATTCCATTGTAATCCTGGCTGTATGCGATGTGGCATCGTCTTGTTGATACCACATGTTAATCAAGCCCAAAGCATGCAGTTGTGGCGTTAAAAAGTTTTCAATCATTTCACGATATCGCTCCCCATTCACAGTTACCGTTACGCCGTTTTCATTTTGAAAGAAGTAAGGTCCAATGATTCCTCCTGACCAAATTGCACACCAGACTGTCACTTTTAATGGATGCAAAGGTGACTGATGAATAATTTGAGGGGTTTCCATTGCCCAGAACCGACTATTCTGTTTATTCACATATCCATTCAAATGAAAATGTGTCACTCATTATGATTTTTTCATGAAAATCGGGGTTGTCATGGGCGAGCTGTAACATCCTATTGGCATATGTACGGCAGCGAAATGGTCTTGTGGAAGAAGCTCTTGTATCAACTGAATCTTAAATGGAAACAAATGCAAATCCTTGTGCAAAATTGTGGCCAAACTTGTTCTTTGAAGACCAAGCTCCTGAGCACGGCGTCGAATGGAGGTTGATGGATTGTTTTGAACACTTTCTTGAGCAGCAGTAATGTTTTCAGCCGATCTTGCAGTACGTTGTGGCCCATGCTTGGACCTATCACCTACAGACCCTGTTTCTTCGAAATCATTCACTACACGATAAATAGTGCGTTTTGTTGTTTCTCCCAAAAATTTCACGTAATTTTCTGTAATCGATGATTGATTTTGATAAAATGTTTTAACGATTAAAACACGTTGGTTTATCGAATATTTTTCCATAATAAATTTGCCATGTGTCTACTTCACGACTGCTAAATATGAACTGTCAAGACTAATGTTTACCAAAATGGCGGCAAAATAAAGTATAGTATACCTTCCCGGCGGACACCCTGTATTACGAGACATCAGTTAACTCGGGTGTTCGGTAGGGAGATGCTCCGTCCCCGATACTCTTAAATCTCATGTTGGAGTACATCTATCATAAAACTGAAAATCCTCATCACAGATGACATATGTATGCGTGATTGGACGGAATAGCAACGGAGTAAGGGAAATACTTAACCCGCTTCTGGTGGACTCCAGATCAATGAGTCCAAAACTAAATACATGATCTCTGGTCATAGGGACAATGGCAGAGCAGGTTTTAGTAGTGGCCACGACACGTTTGATGGAGTGCGGAGGTTCAAATATTTGGGCTCTCTTATCACTCACAATCACAGTATGGGTGAGGATATTAAAGCTCGGCTAGCGGCTGGTAGTCGTGATTTGTATCCTATTATAATATTGTTATTCTACATGATTTTTATTTATATTTTGCTCAAATTCAATCACCAATCGGCCTGATTTTAAGTATAGGGTAAGAAAGTTGAACTACATTTCATTAAAACTGCAGTTGATTTGAACTATAGACTTCGCAGAAAATGCAACCTCGATGATTTCTGTTTTTATCTGAGGAATAATGGCTGTCGTTCCTTATAAAAATTTTAAATAGCGATTTCATAATCATTTAAAAATATGATTTGAAATGAAAAAATGATTACTAGGTAGTTTTTTCTGGTTTTATTTTGACCAATTCCACCGCAGACACTAATTATAACGATTAAAACAAATATTAATTGGACAATACCTGTGAGAGAAACCTCTTATTGCGAAGTGGAATAGAGAAGCAGACAATAAAATCTTATATTCGACATTAAGAGTGATAAACTGATAATCTAATTTTTCAAGATATTAAAGACTATAAAGAGAACATCACTTGTAAATAACTTTCTATGATGCATTATATGTTTTCATAATGGTTGGAAATGTCCAAAATTTGGAACGTACTCTTCCAGTTCGAGAATATTAAACCACATTGCGCAGTGACGAAGGAAAGACTTAAGACCTAATACAATTATTATTTGATTTCTAAGAACGTGGCATCGGTTTATACTGAACGAACGAAGCCGTTCCAAAACATGACAACTGTTTCACGAAAGTGACCATTACTCATATGAAAAATACAGCCACATGTGATTGCAGGGAAGCCATTAAATGTTGGCAGATCGATCAACGAGAAACAGATCAATTAACGAGAAACGATACAATGCAACTATCCGAACTTCTAAACTCCTCAATTTTACATTTAAACAAATAAGTGCATTCTTGTTACCAACAATTAACATAAAAATGAAATGCACATTGACAAAAAAAAAAATACAAAGTTAAAATAAATACGCTTACCTTCCCACAAACATGGCACGTGTAATCCCTCTCATTCGTATGTATTTTAATATGTAACTTCAAATTGGCCGCAAACGCAAAAGCTGCTGTACAAAAATCACATCGATACTTTTTATACCCATTATGTATGGCCAAATGCTGTGTTAATTGACCGCCCCGTGCAAACGTTTTTTGACAATATGCGCATTTATAGGGTTTCTCGCCTGAATGAATTCGCAAATGTAGACGAAGTCTTTCCTTGATCGGAAACGATTTGTCACAAAAATGACATATAAATTTGGTATCGGTACCATGCTGAGAGGCTATATGATTTTTTAAACAACCTGCTTGTCGAAATTTTTTACTACAATGATCACATCCATACGGCCGCTCATCACTGTGTATGCGATAATGTTTCCGCAAATCATTTAATCCCTGAAATACTTTGTGACATACATCACACTGGTAGACTTTTTTGACACGCGGTTTTCGTTTAGCCCGCCGTTTTTTTAATGAATTTTCATCCACATTGTCACCAGGTACGATGGTGGTAGTACTATCCACTAAATCGTTTGTTTCATTTTCATTTTCATCGATTTCCTTTTCTACGGCTTTCCCACAATTATTTTTGCTATTACATTTAATTTCATTTTCATCATCACATTTTTTTATTTTCATGGTAATGGTATAGGTATATGATAAACAATTAAAAATATGTGAATAAATTTATTATAGCACGGAAAAATTTAAGAATTTTTTTAGATCACAATAAATTATTATAAACTTTTTAATTTTGTTGTTTTTTAAAAATTATATATATGTATATTAAAAACCATCACCACCAAAAATAATTTTATTATAAGTTCATAGTGCAATTCATTAGAAACTATTAATATATATTATCATTATATATTGGTAAAATAATGAGATGTTGTACCTATATGTTAGTGTAAAAATAAAATGTTTTAATGATACAAAAAATGTTCACCAAATCACCAGGAATGTTTAAACTAAACTATACAGAGCTGTTTGAATTTTGTTCTGTAGTTTTTATGTCATTTAACTAAAATATAGTTCACCAAGTTCAATTTGATTATAATAAAAATAAAATAAAGCTGAAAACATTATGCATGCACATAATTTAGAGTTTTATAAATAAAAGACTCTTTATAACTACAAAAACTATTCCAATTTCCTTTTTAATTTTTGATTTAAACTAAAACTGAATTATTTATTTACTGGCACAAGAAGAAGAATAAGCTAAACGCGCAACTTTATATTAAACAAAATTAAATTCGAATAATTTTATATGAAAGATTTCAATCCTTTCAATTCACTTTTATTATACTCGTATACCAAATTTGACACACAAATCTGAATCTTCGTCGCTGAAATAAAGAAAATTTTTGAAATTTTATCTTTTTCCACATATTATATAGACCCAAATAGTGTCGTTTTGTTAACGTTGCTGTTATCTAATCTTTTATTAAACGAGCTCGCGGGGTATTTAACTTTCTTGAATGGGTTAAATGATTTCTTGTTATCAAAAATAATAAAAAAAAGCGATAAGGATTAGTCAGTGTATGTAAACAATATATAGACCAAAAAAATTGTACTAGACGTTGAAATTAATCAAAAGATTTCAATGCTCTGCGCTAAAGTAGAACAGAAACTGCCTATATATAAACCACACGAAGATCGTTGATGTTTAATTTATATTCTAATTCTATATGATAATGTATACGAGCGTCAAGTATCAAAATCATTTATCAACATCAAATACATTAACACATATATATAGCGTATACATTTTTAAAAATTTAATCGCTTTAGATATACATACTTATTTAATGTACATATATAAATTATACAAAAAATATAATATATATAGGAAAATTAAATATTGATAATATGGTATTATGGTATAAATAATGATAAAGTTTATATTTGTCAAAAACACATAACCGCATTTTATATTGAGGACAGCAAATAGGAACAAAGTTTAGATAGTTTATATACATTTTCAATAATATAACATGAAATATGTAATTATGTACGTAATAATCATATATTATTTGAGTTGTGCTCTGAGAAAGCACCCATTGACTCAAATTAATTCAGATTAATGCAGTAATATGTCCAACCTTTTTGAAGCTGTGAGCTAATTTGACTAATCCAATGCATTTGACGGGCTCCTATCGCTTACAAATTTACAATGTTCGCAAAGACGCAAGATGTATAATTCGGTAGCGGCAATTGCAATGATCAAAAAAATATCAGCTAGCAAATGTTCCTTTATATGAACTAAATTAATTTGACATATCAAAAGAGTCGGGATGAATATTTTTATACCAACTGTACACTTTTGTAGATAACGAAAATGCCTGATAAGACGTGTTGCCTGTATAAATGTAAATCATAGGATGGACCAACTGTACTAATTATATATTTTTAAAAGTCTGGGATACATTTTTTAACCTTGTGCCGTTAGAGAAAGTTTGAGATGAAATTGTGGGAAAAATTTAAATAAAATACGTACACAAATGACTTTTGCGATTTGTCTGGTAGGAACTAGGGAGGAATTAGAAAATAATTATACATAATAATAAACAGTGTTTAAAGGCCATTACTGGCCCCTTACTGCGTCAACAATCTGGCTCCAACGGTTTCGAGAATGACTTGGCTTCTTCTGGTTATCTAGGACAGTATGAAGACCAATTATACATAATTTTATACATAATCACTTATACATAGGTGTAAATTTTAATACAAAAATTGCGCTTTTCTAATATTCTAAAACTAAATCATAAACATCAAACTACGTGTACATATATTGGCTTCACAATTTATCCGCTACATGGAGTTTGTGATCCTCCAATCGTAAATTGCGCAAATTCTTTAATCATGAATGTGTTTTATGGCATTGGATATTAGTTCGAATATAGATCCGCTCATTACTAACGGTGAGAACTTTATTTGAGTACAAAAACAGTATATAATTGGAGCAATTGATACGAATATTTTAGCGGGCGCCGTACAATATCTGTGGGGGCTCATCAGTTACTGTTATGCCCGGTTACACGAAATGTTCAACTAACGGTTCTACAGTTAATTTTAACCGGCCAATTTTATTAAATAGTTAATATTAATCTTTCCAAGTAAAATACAAACAAAATTTAAATTGAATTGAATTTTGGTTGTGAATAGAAAAATAATTTGTTAACATTTAACCGCTTGTTAGCTAATCTCTAATTAAATATATTCATACAACTGCGGGCATTAGTGTTCAACAAGACCAAATTAATTTTAAGAGAAGCTAACTATTTTTGTGACCATTGTGATTAATAATTAAACTGAATTGGCTTAATTTATCTCAATTATTTAGGAATTCAATATAAAAAAAACCTGGTGTCAACTAATCGTTAAGTCAATTCATATTATTTTTTAATTGATATTATTTTTTATTTAAATTAAGTAAATAATTTCAAAATAAATATACATATATGGAGGTACTATGGAATACTCCCAGCTTCAGAAGCTCGGAAAGATCGAATCAACCGCATGTTCCCTTTTGCGTAAATATTTATTTAAAAATTATTAATATTCTCAAAAATTTAAAAATTTCACGCTAAATACACTGCACTAAAACAGTAATAAAGCAACTCACGTTTATGTACATACATATATGTATAACATGTATACGCACGATTTCGTCCCAGAATCGTAATTTAATCAATAAATTCAAAAAACTAGTTCCAATGTGAATAAATTTGTATACGTTTTCGCTCAAGAAGAATTATTGCGGTAGTAAGTATTAGTGTGACAGAAGAGTCGGGCAACTTAATTGGACTACGTTACATCTATCGTATATAGGAGTTGAACATTTCGAGAAGCACTATGCAACGAAGAATGCAATAATAGCTTTAGTGTAGTCCAAATTTCTTGGTTAAACAAAGGAAAGAAGCCCATTTATGAGAAAATGTTTTAGAAAACTACGTAAAAGGATGATAACCATTTGAAATATACTGTATTCCGCATATGAAGGGTGTTTATTTAAGCCTGATAGAACGTGAAATTGCACAAAATAAACAAAAATTTAAATTTTTATGAAAAATATACTCAGCAGATTTCAGTATACTCTGGCAAATCATCATAAATAGTCTCACGTTTGAACAGCGCTACGAAATTATTAACATTTACTTTGAAAATCAGTCGTCGATTTCCGGAACTTATAGACGACTTCGTGATTTTTATGGCGCACATAATCGTTCATCTGAGCAAGCCAACCGTCGAACTATGGATAGATTTCGTACCACATCTCTCTAGAGGATACAATAACAACAACACGTCGAAGGAATGTGCGGACAGAAGAGAATATCGCCGCTGTAAACAAAAGTGTGGAAGAAGATAAACATTTATCGATTCGTCGTCGTTCGCAGAAATTGGGGCTCAATCAATGATTTTTTGTTTGATAATATGGATGACATTGGTCCGGGCGAGATGTTGTTTCAACAGGATGGTGCTACGTGCCATACGGCGACCGCAACCATCGACTTATTAAAATAAAAATTTGGCGATAAGTTGATTTCGAGAAATGGACCTGTCAATTGGCCCTCCAAGGTTGTGCGATTTGATACCTCTCGATTATTTCCTGTGGGGCTACGTGAAGTTACTGGTTTATTCTGATAAATCAGCAACAATTGACGCATTGGAGGCCAGCATTATTCGTGTTATTCGTGACATACGACCAGCAGTGCTCGAAAAAGTGGCTCAAAATTGGACGTCCAGAATGCGTTTTGTTTTGCCCATATGCCCGAAACCATTTTCAAATATTAATGCCATGTATTGATCTTTCGAATAAACATAATAAATTAATTTTTTGTGTTATTTTTTATATTATTTCAAGTTTTATCGAGCTTAAAAAAACACCCAATATAACCACCATGTTTACATTTTAAAATGAAATTGAGAAATCATTATTTTCTTCAATAATTAATGGAATTAATTAAAAGACTAAACTGAAACTTCTTATTGGAATACTCATTTTATAAATGTATACATACATATATGTATATGTAATGAATTCAGAAACTTGAAGATAAAATATTAACTAATAAAAACAAATATTTGTTAGGACCATCACAGAAATATTGGTTCAATGGCTTTCAATTTGCAGTTGCGCCACTAAAATGTATATGTACTATTGTAAGTAAGGCCAACATTGATCGGAAATACATTCTTATTATCAAAACATGCTCCTTTATATTCATAATAATTAGATTGACCATGTTTTTAAATGATTGCATATACATATACTCATATAGTAAATATTTCTCGAATACAATTTAAACAGAATGGGTTTAGTGAAAAATTGGTTTATTAAGGCAAAAGGATGCAGATCATCTATTCTCACATTAATACCATTTGAGAATAAATAACATCTATTTGACGTTTGAGTTTTATGGACAGACTTAAACGTGCGTGCAAGTTTAGATCATATACATAAGTTATGCTTCTAACTAAATTAGACAAACCTAGACGGTTAGTTACAACTGAATTAATTATTCTTTAATTTAACATCATTAGTTTTTAACCACTGCCACAATACCACAACAAAATTAATTTTAATTATTTTTGATAACAAAAAAAACGCGCAAATTATTTGAATTACACTCACAGAGATTATAAAATTTATATACGAGTATACATATATAAACAGAAATAACACAAATGTGAGTTCACTGAATCTTATCATCAATAAACAAACATTACTAATTCACACCAAATAATGTGATAACGCATTACGTTGAAATTGAAATATCTTACTTTAATTTTATTATTTTGCATTATTTTTAATTTTATTAATTATTTAAATGCGGTCACATAATCACATAAATGTGCGTCCAATACCATCAATTAAAAATTATTTTCAATATAATGTCAAAGTTTAATTTACGCACGCAATCAATCACATTACGTCTTGAATAAACTTTGATGACTAAAATAGTGAAATGGAAAAACAACAATTCAAAACCGTTTAAAAAAAAAAAATATTTTATAACTTTTGCCTTTAACCCATTCAGAAAATTTGTGTTTAAGAAAATAAAACAAAAATATATTTATTAAGAATTTTCATGCGATATTTACGAGTGATATACATTTTGTGACTCATTCAAACTATACATAAACTAAAATGCAAACCGTATATACATACGCTATTCAGAAATAATATGTTCTACATAAATATAGTGCACGAAATAAATAGTTTAAGCAAAAGCAGATTATAATATTAATAACGGCATATTTCAAGCAATATACACAACTAACTAATAAAAACTAAATCATATATCATCATAAAATAAAATAAATTCAATACTCACCATTATTTTAATTTAATGATCCGGATAAATAATTCTTATTGAGTTTATACAGCAACAACAAAACAATATTTAATAAAAACATCTTGAACGATATTCTCAACAATATACTCGTATGCACATAAAAAATCTTTTGATTGCATGCATCACTGAAATTCTTTGTTTTTGCCTTTAGATCTTGTAAACACTGTGGGTACATACGAGTATACGGGATGTGAGTCACATACGAATGAGCACTGAATTTTGGTTGAATTCATCGATCATCACTTAACAAATATATTTGATTAATCAATAAGATGCTAGTTTGAGGAGTGCACATTGATAAATTAATTGCAGAAAATATGATAAGTAGCTTACAGTTAACTGATTATTTTATCAAGGAACTAATAATTCAAACCAATTCGAAACTGTATGAGCGACGAACCTTTACGAAATATATATAAGAGGTTTAATTCAAGCATCGATTTCTTAGATTACAGACTAAAAATGGCGGAGTGACCACTTACATAATGACAAATTTAATTTTCAAGTCACAGACCTAAATCTACTTAATAAATCTGTTAAACACGATTTTAAATTTATACTTAGATTCATTTAAATTTAATACAATCAATTTTTCTTAAATGCAGCTGAATTACACAGCACATGAGTTGTATATACATACATTCGTTTTCTCCGAAACAACAATGATTACACTAAATAATTTCGTTTACAAGTATAATTGCGGAGGAATTATTATATAATTGCCGCATAAATCCAAGTTATGTCTAGCTATACGAGTAGTAGCTGTCATCTTATTTGTTAAATAGTATATATAGGCTATTATAATCTATGTTGACAACTACTGACAAATAAGATAAAATGAATAATTGAATTTTACAATTGTAGGGCCTTGGGATGATTCACGTATTTAATTTGTCGCGGCATTTATGCCATCATCATTTCAGAAAATTGGATTGCACGGATTATTCGGGGCAATATAATTTTAAAATGTTGGTCGTGTATTAATTGTATGCATTTTCATTACATGCAGTAGCAACAAGTTCAGAGCGTAGTTGATAAAAAGGCAGTTAAAGTGTGTTTGCGTCATCTAGCTATACTCTATATAGTCTATATAAACGTAATCAGGGTTTTCCGAATTTGTAACAAAGGATTTTTTAGGTTTCGCGCTTTTTTTAAGTTCTGAACAGAATGTATCGGTTCCATCCGCTCTGTTTTTGTCTCAATAATACTCTTCAATTTCTAAACATGCCTGCGCTAAATTATCTTAAAAAGAATCAAAAGAACTAAAATGCATCGAATTATTTATTTAAAAAAATTAATCGGCCTATATTTTAGAAGAAAATCTCTCAAAATAATTTTGATTGCAAATCAAAGTTCTTCAGTAAATCAGCATCCTTTAAGAATTCCATATCCTACATTAACAAGAAGAATAAAAATATTTAGAAGTTGACGAGAATCGTAAGAAGGTAATTGCTGTCATAGACGGCCTAATTGTTTATAGGTTTTAGTTAAATTATTGAAGACAATGTATTAAATGCATTATTGTTGCAGGAAAGCACGTTGAAACAAATATAATTTTGTAAACATAGTTGTGTTCACTTTTTTCATATTGAAAGACAGTCGCATGTTACATGTACTAAGGCGAATTTACTGTACTAATAAACATGTTTTGAAAACGAGGTTAAACAGAACGCTTACAGAAAATCAAATTAGGTATGTATAGAATTTAATTTATGCTTTCGACAGAATTTATGGCTCTCGAAGGCATAAATTGAAATTAATTATCTTATGTTAACTTCGAAGTAGTATATTGATAAATTTGATATCAAAGATTTCAAAATAATATTGATATTTGAACAGTTTGTTTAAAAAAATAATGTACATACGTCTAATTTCAATCTCTTGCATAGCTTCATAATTTCACTTATAGGTAAACATAAATCGCTTTATATTAGATTTAATTTTATTCAACGAAATATTAACGAAACAAAAAGCTGGAAGGCCTAATCACGTGCATGAAGGAATAACGGCTGGAACTCGTTGCTCTTCAAGAAACTCGCTGGCCTAAAAGTGGAGACCGTGTGTCCTACGTTACTCTACAGTGAACATGACGCGGAAATCTTGGAGCTGGATTTCTTTTTGCGCCGCAAGTAAAGAAGGATGTTTTGGATTTCCAAGCAGTCAATAATCGATTGTGTAAGCTTGAGCTTAAAGTTAACCAACCTGTCGATAATTTGTGTACACGCGCCCACAGAAGTCAACCAGCCCCAAGATAAAGACTCATATAACAACGACATGGACAATCTGATGGGATCTATACCCAAACACGATGTTAGAATGGTAATTGGGAACTAATGCTAGAGCTGGCAGAAATCAGGCAAACTTTTGTGAACACATAGGTCCGTACTCCCACACGAAACTGCCCCGACCAACAATGGAGAGAAAATGATGTACTTTGCAATTGCTCACGACTTTAGAGTAGCAAGCACATTCTTCCCACACAAACAAATACATTTAGAAATATGGATCCATCCTCCCAAAACCTGCCGCAGCCAAATTGACAACGTGTTAATTTCAAAATGGTGAGCCTGGGTTGTGCAGGATGCGAGAACTTATCGGTCAGCAATCAAATACGTAGGCAGCGATCATCATTTGGTCGCTGCAAAGCTTTAATATAAGTTTTCGTACAAATATGGAAACACAGCTGAACGCATTGGACGTTTCGACTGTGATGGTCTGATAAATGAAGATCAAAATGAACGATATCTCATATCTTGTCAGCGACAGTATTGAGGAAGCTAACTGCCAGTCTGACTATGTGAACTCTGTTTGGGAGGTACTGAAAACGTCGGTTGTCAGTGCTACTCAACAGATTTTATGTATAGTGCAAGTTAGACTCAAAAATGATTGGTTTGATGACGAGTGTCGTCTTGCAGTTTTCAAACGTTTATTAAGTGCCTAAATGTTCCTATAAAGGAATATCCAATACGCATAAAGGGATTATCCAGTGTTGAATGTATGCAATAAACAATTATAAATCATTCATATCTAAACAGAAAATTATCCAATGTAGTCATAATTCATACGTTAATTAAGCACCGGAATGTTCTTATAAAGGAATATTCTATGCTTACTGAAAATTGCACCCATTATTCCTATTAAGCTAGTATTCCTAAGTAAGGTAAGGTTGAAAATAGAGCTTAATTTTTGAATATGTTATTCCTTATAAGTATATTATACAATTATTTCTGTGGCTGCGAGCAACAAAATATAGCTCATAGTGAAGTGCAACAACATCTTACAACCGCGTGGAAAAACAAGGCTGCTCTTGATAAGAGAGCAGCTAAGCGGATTTGTAGACGGATGAAGCGAGAGTCGTGGAAGGCCGAGGAATTACTGGATTTCACCATACTTTTAGGCCTGCATCAACCGCCATTCCGGACCTTGATGAAAACCTCGATGTCAACATCGACGCAGTCCTCGACGCACGGAGGGGATACTTTACCGATCTGCTTGATGTGTATCAGGCATCACAGACTGTAGTAGAGTCAACACAAATATGTACAGACTGCGGAGATTTGCATTGAGAATACATTCCATGAGGCATTCTCTGCAGATATTGAAACGAAACCGCTCACCTTGGGTGGACTATACTAAATCGGAGCTCTTGATATGCGGAGGGAATACTTTGTGGAACTGTTTTTTCGGCCTTAATCGATTAGTATGGCGAACCGAAGTTATGTCTGATGAATGGAACTTGGCCACGATATGCCTCATCTTCAAGAAGGCTTAAAGTGTGAAAATTATCGCGGTATAGCTCTCCTTTGCACAGCATGCAAGTTTCTGTACTATACATTAGGGCTTAGTTGGTGAATATTAAGGAGGATTTCGTTTATTTCTATCAAAATATTATGAGACGTCCATCCCCGTTCATCAGGTATTCTTGGCTTTTTTTGATTGGACTGAATAGCAACGGAGTGAAGGAAATACTTGATCCGCTTGTAGTTTTCAGCTTCTGTTGGACTCCAGATCAATGAGTTCAAAACAAAATACATGATCTCTGGTTATATGGGGACAATGGCACTTCAGATTTTAGTAGGGGCCACTACACGTTTTAGGGAGTGAGGAGGTTCAAATATTTGGGTTCTCTTATCACTCACGATAACAGTGCGAGTGAGGATATTAAAGTGCGGCTGGCAGCTGGTAGAACGTTATTTTTGTTTATTCAACGATAACAAACCGTTTGCAAAATATATTAATTAATAATTCAATTGGAAATGAACAATTCAAAGTTATCATTGTTACTTCTGGTATTCCTATAGGATTACACATTGATCTCTGAATTTTTAATTTTTATTGTTTTTATCGATTGGATAATCAAAATTATACCCAATTCAAGTATTCTCATGTTTGCTGATGACGCAAAAATGTATCGAACTATTGAAGGAGTGAACTCACTCACATAATAAAATCTGTCAAGTTATGATCATAGTTATTTCATGTAAATTTTAGCGTCATTACATATGTATGTGTAAGCAAATAAGAATTTTTAATACTATAAGGGAAAAAAGTGTGCGTTTCCATAGTAAACTCGCGTGACCAAAACACTCCATATAATTTGTATATGCATGTCAAAATAATAATAATAAACATAAATAGTGCTTAAAGGTCATTACTAGTTCCTTATTCCGTCAACAATTTGGCTCCAACGGTTTCGATCCTGACCTTGGTCTTCATACTATCTTAGACAATCTGAAGAAGCCAAGTCGTATGATACCACGTACCATATGGTGGCTCTCCTTTCAAAGATCGCTGCACAATTCGGATCAGTACGCCAGAAGGTGACCGAGACACCGTACTCGGTGAGATCTTATTTCGTATATAATACCGAGCATCATCATTAGATCTCTGATCACGATATTGTACAGAGCTCGGTATATGCCATCAACTCGCGTTTTGGGCCGTAAATCAAATAGATGTAAATATTACGTTAAATTGTTGGATACGCATTTCAATTTGCGATGTAGAAAATTTATATGTATGTGAAAAATTTTTGGTGCAAAAATTTCGTCAAATAAATAAATAAATTTCTATTTAGACTTTAATAAGTTTGACAGAAATTTATGAAATTTATTAGTTATATTACAAAAAACTTGTGCAACTTGATTGAAAGCTTAAGCACAAAGTTGGCTTATGGAAAGTGGGACACAAAACAGCGATAATAGATATTGTAATTAACCTTAACTTTTTTAATTAAATAGGAACTATAATTTTTTTATGGCAAATATGAATTGAAAATACATTGAAAATAGATACACTTTTATTTCCTGAATTTTCATAAGACCCACTTATCAAAAGTTATAAGAGGTTACAATTGTTAGTGCATTCCGTAAACTGACAAAATTAAAAGAAATAATAATCCTATTCATTTTGCCGATATATGGTTTCTACTAATAACTGCAAACAATTATAACTTCTGATAAGGTCTTATGAAAAAATTCAGGAAGAAAAAGTTTATCTATTTTTTGTCTATTCATATTCTGCCATAAAAAAATTATATTATAGTTCCATGAATTAAGTAAGAACGTTTTTTAAAGTGGTTTCTTACATGCATTCTTTACATGCATACTTCAAGATCAGTGAGAATCATTGATGATTTCTTAATGTATATTAACAAATTATTAACGCTAATAAAATTTGAACAATTTAATATTACCTTCGAGTTTTCTTAACTTTGGCGATGATCAGTTTTGACCAGTTTCTTACTACACTCAGCCGAATTTAATTTACTTGGTTAAATCTTGTTAAACAAAACGATAAAGTCAATTTTTAGAAAAATATAAGAGATCTATATTTTTTCTATATTTTAAAAAAAAATATTTATTTTTAAAATTATAAAATTGTATACTTAATTAAACTACCACAGCCAGAAGCAAAATGAACGTCTATGTAAAGAAACAAGAAAATCAATAAAAAGACGCCTATTCTGTACTATTTGCGAGTATAAGGCAGAAACAAGCTATTCCAAATTGCTCTCATTCAATTCACAAATAAAAACGATTAATTAACCTTTTCAATGAACCGCACAATAAATATTATTCTAATAAATTGATAAAACAACAACAAAAGGTATTAGAAATTTGCAATTTCATTTCGAATAACTTGAATAGTCAATCAAGAGAGGAAACTAAAACTTACAATCTCAAATCGATTTTCCTTTCAGAAAAATTACATAAATATAGTAGGACCTCTGTACTAGTGAATATAGACCGCAACGTAACAAAGAATTTCAGGTTAGATAATTAATAAAAAATTTAAAATGTAATAAAATTATACAACCAACACATTATGAATTTTCTACTGTATCTTACAGAACAGTAACTTCAAAGCGTATTCCACTTACCTCGCTCTTATCACAATCACAAAACAACAACAAAACTTATCACAATACAATACAAAATCAATAAACAAACATTTAAGTAAATTATTATTATAAAAAAACGATTATTGTATTAAAATATTCATCTTAAAATTTTTTTAAGATAAATTCTTGCTTTATACTTGCCATTTTAATAAAAGAACCACAAATTCTTATTTATAGAATATTTTTTATACGTTTTTGAGTGAGTAAACGTCAAACAAACAAAAAAAACTTGCATGCAATTTTCATTCAATGATTTTTTTATTATATATTTGCTAATATCACATTCCATATTTAATGTTGATTAATTAAATAAACTCATAGATCACGTCATAATTATAATTTACTTACATTTAATTTAAAACAAATATATAAAGATATAAATAAATTTATGTTTATTTGAGAGAAAAAATTGGGTATCAAGTAAAATGAAATCTTTGGTTTTTCGTTTCGTATGAATGAAAGTACAATTTTTTCACTGTGTGAGTTTGTTTGTATTAAATTTTTGTGTAAACGAATATAAACATGAAAATATTGACGAAAATACTAATGAAAAATAATATAAATGTGTGCGAACATTTTTGTAGTCGATTTAAATAATGAGGAAAAATTGAGCAAATTTGACATTTTTTGGGTGCGTTCTATATTTTGTATGAAAATACGGTTAAAATAAAACTGCAATTTGTTTAATTGGATTTTATATACGAGTATACATTATACATATAGCTTTTCTTATCATAATTATTTATTTCGTTACGGTAATGGAATTTTTGTATAATGTATTTGGGAGTTAAATAAAAGTAACTAGTAATAACATGACGTATTATATTTCCAAGTTCAAATTTCTGAAACGTGGAAAGCAGAGTTTCAAACAATTTAAAGCAGTTTAAAATTAAAACAATTAGTGTCATTATTATTAATGAATATACAAAATTTGTTTTCAGGTTATGTTGAACAGTTTTGTCCATTACACTAGGGTTGTCAAAATTTAAATAAATAGATGAATTACTTACATTTTATTCTTAGGTCACATGCCTTCAATATTTGGATGGACTAACATAATCATATAGTTTGCTAAATTGGTCATGTCACAACCTATTCGTAGTATTAGTTGCTTTCCAATCGATCACCGCAAAAACTTGTAAGCACTTATGTTTTTTGTGTTTGCTATAAATTAACTACTCATAACTGCTCTACCTTTTTATCATGAGTAGCATGGAACATAATTTCGGGGCATGCAACTTCACTCTATAAATTTCCTTACAATTACAATTTTTTTTATTAAATTTTGGTATTGTTTATATATAAAATAATTCTAAATTTGTGCATTCATAAATCTGGTTTCGTATTAATGAATAAGCAAATTAATTTTTATTCAACTTCGAACTTCGACGTTAAACTTGGTATGGATATGGAGGCCTTTGTCAAAACTGATACTTATTTCAAACATTTACTTTTTAGCCGCCATCTTGAATAGGCAAGTTCACTCTAATTGATTTCACATACTTATTTTGACAGCCATGTCAAAAAAATCAAAAATTATTTATGTTAACATTTGAAAAAAACGGAGGAAAATGTCTGGCACAGCTGTAGATCGAACTTTTGTGCAAATAAATGCATAAGAAGTCAATATAAAATGTTATAAAAAATATTGCTGTTTGCCACATACTACATAATATTAGCATGCGCATGTATGAAATTAAAGAAACAATGATAAACTGACAACGAATTTCAAAATCATGACCATCGCCTTTTATATTTAGATGAAAATAGACAACGCAAACAACCACTTGTAAATTCTGCAATTATGTGCAGAAATAAAACAAACCTAATTATCACACTGACATTTTAAACAAAATATCAGCCTGATAATTTGCTGATAGTGTCGAAATTTGTATAATATAAAGGGTTTTCCAAAATGAAATTTCATTTTGATATTTAAAAAAATGAGTATTTTTTAAGAGAAATCAATGAATGTTTATTTCATTGTAAAGATGAAGATATGCCATTAACATTTGAAAACGATATATCCTTCTCATGAAATATTCCATGACCAATTCGCACATTTGCAAATATATATGCGGCTGTATGTCCTCGATAACTTCACGAATTCCATCTTTAAGGTCTTGAATCGATTGTGGAGCATTGGCATAGACCTTATCTTTCACGTGGCTCCAAAGAAAAATGTCTAAAGGTGTTAAATCACAAGATCTCGGTAGCGAATTGTGATCATCTCTTCGAGAAATAACACGGTCAAGAAACTTTTCTCGTTTCGTTGCTTGTGTGGCACGTAGTACCGTCTTGCTGAAAATAAACGTCGTCCACATCAACATCTTTCAATTCTGGCCATAAAAAATCATTAATCATAGCTCGGTAGCGCAATCTATTCACCGTAACAGTTGCACCAGCCTCATTTTCGAAAAAGTAAGGGCCAATCACACCGCCAGCTCAAAAACCACACCAAACAATGACACGTTGAGGATGAAGAGGCTTTTCAACAATCATTCTTGGATTTTCTGAGCGCCAAATTCGACAATTCTGCTTATTAACGTAGCCTCCGACGTGATAACGGCCCGCATCACTGAAGATGATTTTTCGATGATCATTTTGATGCATTTGAAGGATCCAATCAGCGAAGATACGACGTTTATGTTGATCTCTTGTGTTAACTATGAACTGAACTTTAAAAGCCTTAAGTCTTTATGCAAAATACGGTGTAGTGTCGTTTGTATAGAATGTCTAATTTCAAAGATCGACGAGGAATCGGCAACCCTGGGTTTTCTTCAACACTACGGGCTACAGCAGCAGTATTCTCAGTTGTTCTTGAGCGACGCACACGGTTTCGATTCTTCACATCACTAACTTGTCCCAACAGCTCAAATTTTTCCATCAGTTTCACTATTGCCGTCCAAGCAGGTGATTCACGACGTTCAAAAAGTGTTTTGATCAGTAGATACTGAATTCGAATCCCAAGAGGATCAAAATGTAAGATGGATTCACGTGTGACGTGACTTTGGTCAGGATGATCTCCTGGATACTACAAAAGCAAACTGCAAAAGAGTTGAGAGAGACCCGCTGTCTTATATGCACCCTTCAAGTCAAGTCTACGCATGAAATTTCGTTACTCCATGAACTTTTTGATTCCATAATAACTCTCGGATGATATAAACATTATTAAATGTTTACCAACATTATAACCTATACCAAATCTCTGTGCTCTTCCAAATTAATTCCTATGTAGAGTTTCTTGGGAAAATTCAATTAAAGATGTTTTTAAAAATTTCACTATCAAATACAAAGTTGTATATACTATACTTCGGCCTATATTTAATGGGCCCGCACAATCTATTAAAAGTTAAAACAGAACCGAATCTCCAGAAAATATACAAATGCCATGTGAAGAGTATTTATTTTTTATATTATTTATTTAATGAAGTGCTTATGGCGAATGGCGATATACATAAATAAAATAAAAATAATTTTGTATAAAAAAGATTTGAAATATCAACGTCGTCTTTATTGCTAACATAAAACTATTTGGTAATTTTGAATTTATTGATGTGCATCTGTATATATTATTATAATTTGTATAAGTTATATTTATGTTAAATTAATTTAAAAAATGTTGTGTTTATATAATTTCTGTCATTTTGCGGTTCAACCAAAACGTCTAGCCAATAAATATCTTGAATTAATGTTGTATATAGGTAGATTCTATATTGGAATTTTATCAGAAAATTGTCTGTTACAAGAACTGCGGAATTCAATGCATTTTCTGCTTTTTTCTATGTAGTACATATGTATATGCTACAAATATATGGTACAGTTATATAATTGTTTTCACAACAACAATGAATGAATTGTTGCAGTGAAAGAAATTATGATTTTATGATCCATAATATGTATAAATATAGCTTGTACAAATTGTTGCCACAAGTGCAAATTTTACCTGTTTTAATTTTTTAATTTTATTACAAAGTCGTTATACATGTTTTACAATCGCATATACCACGACCGATATTACTAAATCAAAAATAACAACTTCAATATTGTAATCAATTTAATTTTAAAATGTTACCTTGTTTTTAAAACATTGTAAAATATACAGAGATAGTACAGGTTGTCATCATTTTGATAACAAATATATACATACAAAATGTAAATAGAATATGGTTTTTTACATAGTTTGTATTGATTATCGAATAAAAAAAAATAGAATAACACAAAATAAAATACTTTTATAGAAAATGAAATCAAATACTACCAGATTTTTTTAAATTTTCTTAATTAGTACTAATCTACTCGTATATAAAAAATTTGACTTCTGCATTTGTTTGTTGAGTCAGGATGGTCGAGCGGTCTAAGGCGCCAGACTCAAGATAACATCTTGATTACTAATGTAAGTTAATAGACGAGCGTTCTGAGAGTGTGCATTCAAATCCCACTTCTGACAAAAGTTTTTGCAAAAAACAAATAATTTAATCTATAGGGCTTCCGAACATTCATTTAATTTACTTTTTTTTTTAAACCATGGTGGTTTGCACCAACTTAATTACATATATTTCATTGTTACTTCCCAAATAACAAAAACGTCAAAAATGGAATATTACAAACTTAGGCTCCGGCGAGAGTCGAACTCGCGATCTCCTGTTTACTAGACAGGCGCTTTAACCAACTAAGCCACGGCGCCGCTTAATAATTTCAGACATCATTTGTTTAACAATTTAAACCATCAATCAATAAGATTTATTACCATTAGTATAATATGAACTGAACATTATTAAAAATAATACATAACAAAATTAACTTTCTAGAAATTTTATGTTTTTAATGTGAATCGATATCAATATAACCGATATATTCAAATTATATTTTAAAAAAAACAAAATATACAGATCGGGTTGATGACATAATCCCGATCCCGAGGAACAAAATCACATAATTTCGAAGAAACCTCGAATCTAATTGAATTATTATTGGGCACTAATATTTAGTCGAGTTGATACGATCCAGTTCTTTAGAAGATAAAACATTTGGTAGCGGTATAGGAGCGAGGTTAAACAAATATGACAGGAATGTATATAAAAACTAATTGGTATTAAAAAATCCTTCGAATTTTTGTACTTTTGGTATTTTGCACTTTTGAGATTTTGTACGATTGGGGTTTTTTCAAAGGTTCGAGAATTTGTACCATTTTTGAGTTTCGTTACAACATCATGGATATGTTATAAAATTATATTATATATTATACAATAAAATGTATTTAGTAACATATAGTTTAATGTTTCTTTGGTCTTTTAAGTAATTTTATAAACATTTTTAGTTTCACCCCTAAGATTGTTATCGATTTATATTTACTACGTCAATGATGGCTGCGCAGAAAAATCTTATAAATTGCTGATATAAAAATATTTGTATACACTCCATTTTATGTCATAATTATGTACTATTTGTGAAATGGAGGACACGTAATGGGTAAATTTGGTATTGACCTTTTAACACAAAGTCTCTGACTACTGGTGAAAATAAATAATTTCAAATTAGAAAGATGGGACAAGCCATACATAAAATAAAATTATCCTAGGCAGTTTCATGTATAAACAAATTTGAATACCTCCCTCTTGCATTGATTCGTATGGATTACTAACGCCACTAGCGGCACTTATAAGGCGAATAATTTCAAAAAAAATTGTTGAGTATGAACTTAAGCATAAGTACTATACTATTATAACTACTATGGAGAGTATATATACTTTACATAAGCGAAATATATTGCTTGATGACTTTGTAAATTATAAAGAGTAAAAGTAGTGACTTTTATAATTTACTCAACATTTTGCTCGACTCGCTTTGCCGTGTTTTTCATAGGTTAAACATAAACCAGCATAGATTATGAATTATATAGATTACCGAATTTCTTTTCAGTATGGCAACTACAGATAGACAAATTATTTAACAAACTACAATATTTAAATTTAAATTCATTTATTCACAGCTAAGCCCATATTTAAATTATAATACTAGATTACATACAAATTAATTCGATGATTTTATATTTTATACCAATATCAATGACAGGTGCATTTCATAAACTATAGATGAACTATTTGTTTTATAAAACTGTGCGCAAGATATCATATTACTTTAATTTTTAGTTTTATGTTTCTTCAGACAATTCAACTTCACTTTATACCTCCGCTGTTTAAAACGGTACACCAAAATCTCGATGACACAAACTAATGAAGCGACTATGATTCCAATTCCCAAAATTATCAATGGTGCACGACTTTCGGTCAATCCAACCGATACAAAACCACCGACATTACTTTGACAATGCGGCTTTTGAGGTAT
The DNA here is from genome assembly GCA_951394425.1 of Tipula unca. Taxonomy (NCBI): domain Eukaryota; kingdom Metazoa; phylum Arthropoda; class Insecta; order Diptera; family Tipulidae; genus Tipula; species Tipula unca. Next base: position 128,077,199 of record OX596380.1, read on the forward strand.
CCATCGTTTATATTCACGCTTTATTAAACCAACCTCACGTTGCCATGTCAATCTTTGCTTGAATAGCTCCGTATATCCACTATGCTTTTTCAAAGGTATTGTTACATGTGGCAATTTAAACGTTTCCAATTCTTTTAAACCACATTTCTCATGCTCTCCATATGTATCACTTATGACTTGGTATGCAGCATGTGCCTCTACCTGATATGCATAAATACCAGTACGAATTTTCTCAACTCCATTATAAATGCCGATAAAAGAATGGTTCCCGTTCAATTTAATTTTTTTGTTGTATAAATCTTTAATTACTATATTACTAGTTTCACCGAAATATATGTGATTGTAAACAGTGTCCTGCACGACTACTTTTAGTGGTGAATTAATTAAATCTGGAATTGATTTGATTGCATTACTGGGACTTTGAAGCAATGCAACAATATTCGCTGAATATGATGTAAATAGAAATAGGGACGTAACAAATGTTAAAAATATTAAAATACGTCCAGATATTGTACTTAATGTTTGGTGAAATCCTTGTTGACAAATTGCACCAATAACGAATGTTACCGAATCAAATGGGTGTAGTAGTTGCCTTGTATTTGGAATTAGCCACTGGAACAGGACAAAAATAAAAATAAGCAAAAATAAACTGCTACTTCCGATCCACACGTCTAAATTGAATGGCAATATAAATATGTTGGAGACTGCAGATAATGGTGGTTGTCGAAAAATAATACACGCACGAATTGTGTGTGTTTCAGCCGACCAATCAACAATTGGTATTCGTTCGTCGCGCATTAATATGCCAACAGCACCAAATTCAATTTCTTCTTTTTCAAAAAGTTGCATTAAACCATCAAACGATCCATTACGATACCAACCAAAATTGTCGGTCTGACGTAGGTTAAGACGGAAATTTAAATCTTCAGTGAGCGCAACAATGGTGGGATAATTGCTACGGGCAAATGTATCAATGTGTCGATGGCTCAGATCGTCAAGACGAGTGAACAGTTGTGGAAAAGCTATCTAATTTTAATAAAATTATATTTAAATCGTTAAATTATTTATTTAGAATATATAATTTACTTACAACAATCGCACTATCTAAATAACTTCCTTTCAGATTAGCTCTCCTTGTTGCTATGGTACCAAATTTTACAAAGACAAATAGCATATATTCACACTCATCGTCCCCATCACCTCCAGTAAAATTATCAGCAATTTTGGTTATAATCACATCAGTATCGCGACTAATTTTATACAAGTCATAAATTCCAAACGTTCGGCTATCTTCCAAAACAGATACCACCACAACGTCACTGGATAACAATAGGTATACATATTCAAACCGTATTTTATAATAATCGGCCGTATTGGATTCAGCATCGAAGTTATATAGCATCCAAACAATGTTATTCTTAAACATAACGCGTTCCAAATTTCGATTCGAATTTATTCCGTTAAGGAGTAATTGCATCAAATCACATTCCAAATTCCCAATGATCCCAATTCGATTTTCCATATTTGTAAAATAATTAAAACCAAACTCATCTAATTTCACTTCATTATTAATTATCGTTATTTGCATAAAATTAGCGTTGAAATATTTTGTTATTAATAAATTAACATTTAAATTATAACAGGATATGAATATGATCGAATTAATCAGCTTGATTTCACCATAATAAAGTTTTGTTATGTTTAGAAAATTACTTAAAACTTTGGTATCATTTTCATTCCGGGTAACACGATGGCTACTTGTGTAACCGTAAGATATTGCAAATAGTTGTGCAATAGTTATGATTAACAGTAGAATTCTCATTTTTAGCTTTTACTCTAGTAATTTCTCAAACTTTTGTCGTATTTATATACGAAAAGTATATGATGCGATTTGATTTATTAATAATAATAATAATAATAATAACAGTGTTAAAGGCCATTACTGGCCCCTTACTGAATCAACAATCTGGCTCCAACGGTTTCGATCCTGAGCTTGGTCTTCATACTGTCTTAGACAATCTGAAGAGGCCAAGTCGTTCTCTACATCGTGGAGCCATCGTCGCCTGCAACGACCTCTGCGCCTACCATATGGTGGCTCTCCTTTAAGAGATCGCTGCACAATTCGTTCCGGATCAGCACGCAGAACGTGACCGAGCCAGCGTACTCGCTGAGATCTAACTTCATGTACAATATCGGGGATCTTCATCAGATCTCTGATCTCGAAATTGTACAGAGCTCGGTATGTACCATCTATTTCGCGTTTAGGGCCGTAAATCACACGCATGATTCTTCTCTCAAATGTAAGGAGCCATCTCTCGTACTCATCCGTCAGCGCCCAACTTTCACATCCAAACATAACAACGGGCCTGATCAACGCTTTGTAAAGCTTCAGCTTCACGGCACTTGATAAGTGTTTAGATTTTAGCAGTGGCCTTAGAGGATACAAAGAACGACTGCCAGCTGCCAGCCGCACTTTAATATCCTCACCCACACTGTTATCGTGAGTGATAAGAGAGCCCAAATATTTGAACCTCCTCACTCCCTCAAACGTGTGGTGGCCACTACTAAAATCTGGTGTGCCATTGTCTCTAAAACCAGAGATCAGGTATTTCGTTTTGGACTCATTGATCTGGAGTCCAACAGAAGCTGAAAACTCTACAAGCGGATCAAGTATTTCTTTCACTCCGTTGTTATTCAGTCCAATCACGCATATGTCATCTGCATATGCAAGCACTTGATTGGACTGGCGATATAAGATGTTACGCTGAGGTGTTTCAGTTTTACGAAAGATGTACTCCAACATGAGATTAAAGAGTATCGGGGATAGAGCATCTCCCTGCCGAACACCCGAGTTAACTGCAAAAATTGTCGATAGCCTGTTCTCAACTTTAACACAGCATTGAGACTGCGTCACTGTCATCCTACACAGTCGTACCAATTTTGTTGGCATTCCTAGGTATTCCAGGGCAGACCACAAACTCTCTCGATTGATCGAGTCGTAGGCCTGCCGGAAATCCAGGAAAACCTGATGTACCGAGATGGATGTCTCATAATATTTAGATAGAATCATCCGCAGCGAAAAGACCTGATCAGTGACTGATCGATTTGGACGAAATCCTCCCTGATAGTCACCAACCAAGCCCTCCGCCAGAGGAGTGATTCTATCCAATAAAATGTATGACAGTAACTTGTATGCTGTGCAAAGGAGAGCTATACCGCGATAATTCTCACACTTCAAGCGGTCTCCCTTCTTGAAGATGGGGCATATCGCGGCCACTTTCCATTCATCAGGCATAACTTCGGTTCGCCATACTAATCGAATAAGGTCGAAAAGACAGTTCCACAAAGTATCCCCTCCGAATATCAAGAGCTCCGAATTAATGCAGTCCACTCCAGGTGAGCGGTTTCGTTTCATTCTCTGCATGGCCTTAGTGAATTCCTCATGGGATGGCTCCTCAGTGCAAATCTCCGCAGACTGTTCTAGAGGTGGCTCAACAACAGTCTGTGATGCATGATGAACATCAAGCAGCTCAGTAAAGTGTCCACTCCATGCGTCAAGTACTGCGTCGATGTTGACACAGAGGTTTCCATCCCGGTCCCGAATGGCGGTTGACGAAGGCCTGAAAGTATGGTGCAATCCAGTAATTCCTTTAAAGAAATTACGTGAACTACGCTCATTGCTGAGTTGTTGTACTTTCAGAACCTCGGCCTTCCACCATTCTCGCTTCTTCCGTCTACAAATCCGCTTAGCTGCCCTTCTTGCAAGAGCTGCCTTGTTTTTCCTTGCGATTGTGAGACGTTGTTGCACTTCATTATGGGCTATATTTTGTTGCTCAACTGCAAGACGACACTCGTCATCAAACCAATCATTCTTGGGTCTGACTTTCACTATACCTAAAGTCTGTTGAGCAGCACTGACAACCGAAGTTTTCAGTACCTCCCAGACAGAGTTCACGCAGTCAGACTGGTAATTAGCTCCTTCAATGTTGTCGCTGACAAGATCCTGGTATCGTTTCTTTTGATCTTCATTTATCAGACCTTCACAGTCGAAACGTTCCATCCGTTTCGCTGTGTTCCCCGACCTGTACGAAAACTTCCACCGTAGCTTTGCAGCGACCAAATAATGATCGCTGCCTACGTATTTGGTTGCTGACCGATAAGTTCTCACATCCTGCACAACCCGAGCTCGCCCTTTTGAAATTAACACGTGGTCAATTTGGCTGCGGGATGTTTTGCGAGGATGTGTCCATGTCTCTAGGTGTATCTGTTTGTGAGGGAAGAATGTGCTTGCTACTCTAAGATCATGAGCAATTGCAAAGTACATCATTCTCTCACCATTATCGGTCGCAGTTTCGTGTCGGGAGTACGGACCTATGTTTTCACACAAGTCGGCCTGATTTCTGCCAGCTCTAGCATTAAAGTCCCCAATTACCATTCTAACATCGTGTTCGGGTATAGATCCCATCAGATCGTCCAAGTCATTGTAAAATGAGTCTTTATCTTGGGGCTGGCTTACTTCTGTGGGCGCATGTACACAAATTATCGACAGGTTGGCTAACTTCATGCGCAGGCGAAGCATACACAATCGGTTATTGACTGCTTGAAAATCCAAAACAGCCTTCTTTACCTGCGGCCCAAGAAGAAATCCAGCTCCAAGATTTCCGAGGTCATCTCCACTGTAGAACAACGTATAGCCCTGGGACACATGGTCTCCACTTTGAGGCCAGCGAGTTTCTTGAAGAGCAACGAGTTCCAGCCGATACTCTTTCATGCACGTGATTAGACCCTCCAACGCTCCTGGTTTTCTAAGTGATTGCACGTTCCACGTGCCGATCCTAAATCTCGTATCCGGGTACTTGAGCGGGGGTCCGGTGTTGTTTTGGCGGTATCCATTTTTCTTTTTGTTGATTTTATAAACAGTTGATTTTTTTACGGATGCGGGTCGTCAGCCCAGCGATCCAACCGTTTAGTCGCCTCCTACGACAAGCAAAGGATACTGTGGTGGTATTCTTAGGAAACATGTTCGTGCAATTTAGATTTACGAGACATGTGAGTGCCCCCCGACCACAGGGGCCAATGATTTATTAATAATGTTTGGAATTATAGAAAATTATGAAAATTTAATATAATTATGCAATTATTTTAAATTGGATCAAAAGATTATTGATTTTAACTATAATGATAAATAATGATAAGAATTAAATGTCGGCCTTCAAACATAATTAGATTCTATTGTCGATGCCGTTCCTCGCGGAACTTCCCGCAGCCAAATTGACAATGTGTTAGTTTCTAAAGGACGGGCTCAGGTTGTGCAGGATGTGAGAACTTATCGGTCAGCAACCAAATACGTAGGCAGCGATCATCATTTGGTCGCTGCAAAGCTACGATGGAAGTTTTCGTACAAGTCTGGGAACACAGCGAAACGCATGGTACGTTTCGACTGTGAAGGTCTGATAAATGAAGATCAAAAGAAACGATATCAGGATCTTGTCAGCGACAACATTAATGAAGCTAATTACCAGTCTGACTGCGTGAACTCTGTCTGGGAGGTACTGAAAACTTCGGTTGTCAGTGCTGCTCAACAGACTTTAGGTATAGTGAAAGTCAGACCCAAGAATGATTGGTTTGATGACGAGTGTCATCTTGCAGTTGAGCAACAAAATATAGCCCATAATGAACTGCAACAACGTCTCACAATCGCGAGGAAAAACAAAGGTGCTCTTGCAAGGAGGGCAGCTAAGCGGATTTGTAGACGGAAGAAGCGAGAATGGTGGAACGCCGAGGTTCTGAAAGTACAACAACTCAGCAATGAGCGCAGTTCGCGTAATTTCTTTAAAGGAATTACTGGACTGTACCATACTTTCAGGCCTTCGTCAACCGGCATTCAGGACCGGGATGGAAACCTCTGTGTCAACATCGACGCAGTACTTGACGCATGGAGTGGACACTTTACTGACCTGCTGGATGTCCATCATGCGTCACAGACTGTTGTTGAGCCACCTCTAATACAGACTGCGGAGATTTGCACTGAGGAGCCATCCCATGAGGAATTCACTAAAGCCATGCAGAGATTGAAACGAAACCGTGCACCTGGAGTGGACTGCATTAATTCGGAGCTCTTGATATTCGGAGGGAATACTTTGTGGAACTGTCTTTTCGACCTTATTCGATTAGTATGGCGAACCGAAGTTATGCCTGACGAATGGAAAGTGGCCGCGATATGCCCCATCTTCAAGAAGGAAGACCGCTTGAAGTGTGAGAATTATCGCGGTATAGGTCTCCTTTGCACAGCATACAAGTTACTGTCATACATTGTATTGGATAGAATCACTCCTCTAGTGGCGGGCTTGGTTGGTGACTATCAAGTAGGATTTCTTCCGAATCGATCAGTCACCGATCAGGTCTTTTCGCTGCGGATGATTCTATCTAAATATTATGAGACATCCATCCCTGTACATCAGGTGTTCCTGGATTTCCGGCAGGCCTATGACTCGATCAATCGAAAGAGTTTGTGGTCTGCCCTGGAATACCTAGGAACGCCAACAAAACTGGTACGACTATGTAGGATGACAGTGACGCAGTCTCAATGCTGTGTTAAAGTTGAGAACAGGCTATCGACAATTTTTGTAGTTAACTCGGGTGTTCGGCAGGGAGATGCTCTGTCCCCAATACTCTTTAATCTCATGTTGGAGTACATCTTTCGTAAAACTGAAACACCTCAGCGCAACATCTTATATCGCCAGTCCAATCAAGTGCTTGCATATGCAGATGACATATGCGTGATTGGACTGTATAGCAACCGAGTGAAAGAAATACTTGATCCGCTTGTAGAGTTTTCAGCTTCAGTTGGACTTCAAATCAATGAGTCCAAAACGAAATACCTGATCTCTGGTTTTAGGGACAATGGCACATCAGATTTTAGTAGTGGCCACCACACATTTGAGGGAGTGAGGAGGTTCAAATATTTGGGTTCTCTTATCACTCACCATAACAGTGTGGGTGAGGATATTAAAGTGCGGCTGGCAGCTGGCAGTCGTTCTTTGTATCCTCTAAGGCCACTGCTAACATCTAAACACTTATCAAGTGCCGTGAAGCTGAAGCTTTACAAAGCGTCGATCAGGCCCGTTATTATGTTTGGATGTGAAAGTTGGGCGCTGACGGAAGAAGAGCCATGCGTGTGATTTACGGCCCAAAACGCGAAATAGATGCTACCTACCGAGCTCTGTACAATATCGAGATCAGAGATCTGATGAAGATCCCCGATATTGTACATGAAGTAAGATCTCAGCGAGTACGCTGGCTCGGGCCCGTTCTGCGTGCTGATCCGGAACGAATTGTGCAGCGATCTCTGAAAGGAGAGCCACCATATGGTAGGCGCAGAGGTCGTTGCATTTGGCATTTGAGTAGAAGCATATACAGACAGTTCATCAATATGTACAAGGGATCACTAGGAAATTTACACCATGTAAGGACGCATATGATTAATTCCTCACCACGGACGAAGAGTAGCTTGATATATATGTGACATAGACAAACAAAACTGGTAACACCCATAACCCAGGAAGACGAAGGTATAGTGAAACTGAACACAATCATCAGCAGAATCTGAACACACCAATTATATCGAAAAACGTGTATATCTTGTATTTATTATAGCAAAGACAGGCGGCACAGAAGAAGAGATTAGCCAACTCATGAACAAAGCTATAGAAATACGTAAAACATGCTTTATAAGGTTTGGAATATTGCCTTCGTCATGTCAACAAATACAAAGCTATATGACTATTAAATGCGTAACACATTTCATTGTTATTTTTTTTTCTATTTGTGTTTATACTTTAAAACTAAAATCTACGAATTATCCTATGCAGTAAAAGTATGGTCCAATTAATTATGTATGGTTGTACTTCTTATTTCCCGATATTTATTTCAAGTGTTTAAGACTAAGTTGCAGATTGGGTATGTATCGCGATATAATTTACAATGTTTTATTACGCAATATATTAACAGATTTTTCTCAGAACTCTACTCGCAAGTAATGAATGAAGTTCTGACATTTATCACCAATTAAATAGCATTCGATAACATTTAAATCAGTAATATATATACGACATAAGTATGTATTTACATATATTGTTGCAGTTCTTTGAAGCTCAGTGAATTTTTAATATTAAATACCGTGTTTCCTCCTTTAACCATGCATCAAGAAAATTTTCCCTTGTTCTACAATCTACAATATAAAAAACGTTATATTTTAAACAAAAACTAAGTTGGCTACGCGTTTGAGCAGTTTTTTTTTAACATTTGTCGTTTCACAATCATTTTTGAAGTTGGTTATTGTAAAAGTTTTTATCTTCAGAAATATCGTGTGTGGTGATAAAAGTTTTAAAAATATGGGAAAGAATAAAATTTTAACCGAATCCGAAACGGCAAGCTATTATTCTGAATGCAAATCATATTATTATATATTGCATACAAAAATTAAGTCATAGCCAACCAGTCGTCATTATTTTAAATCATTTAAAACAAAACGAGCATGGCAAAACCTACAATGAACGGTTTGCTTAGAGGTCTTATACCACGACATAATCGAAAAATTATTTAGTTTGCTTCGAATTCTGCTGATCCCGCGTCAAATATTATCGCAAAAATAAATGTTTTTACATAGGTAAGTAAATCTGCTGTACTTCGATTAGTCAAAAGGCCCATCCATCATTCACTTTAAATTACTAAAACCATAGACAATACTAGACTTCTCATTTGTACAACAACAGAGGAGTACAAAAAAAGTCTGAATTCCCCTATGTCATCTTTGTGTTGGTACATTCTATTGTATACATGTATACACTATATATGGAATATCAACAACACAACGATGACATTGAAAATATTAAAATAGTATTTCTCACTCATAGGTAGTGCAAATAGAAATATGAGAAATATATCTTATACTTAACAGAAAATCGCCATTAAATGCAGCCAAAATAAGTTACAACGTTTGTAACTTGCCATAAAACTTGTGTTGGAGTATGTCAAATCGATCAACGGAAGAAAATTGGTACAGGTTGAGAACAGGGTTGCATTCGATTATATTTCGTCCTCGATACTCTTTAATCTCATTTTGGAGTACATCTTTCGTAAAACCGAAACATCTTATATCGCCAGTCCAACCAGGTGCTTAAATATGCAGGTGACGCATATTCGTGATTTAACTGAATAGCAACTTAGTGAAGTAAATTTTCTTGTCGCGTTTCCAGCGTGTGTTGGGCGCCAATGAGTTCAAAGCAAAATACATGATCTCTGGTTATAGGGACAATGGCACACCAGATTCTAATAGTGGCCACTACTCGTTTGAAGGAGTGAAGAGGTTTAAATATTTAGGCGCTCTTGTCACTCACGACAGTTTGGGTGAAGGTATTAAAGTACGGCTATCGGTTCTGCTTTGTTACCTTTAAGGGTACTGTAAAATCTAAAGGCGTTGCCACATGACAAAAATATCGACGATAGCCTGGGACCGATTTTTCCATTTATGATTAAATGATTGCATATAAATTGCATAAATTATTGGAAAAATATATAAAATAACTTCCATTAGTAATTAAAATAATAAATTTAAAATAATATAACAATTTTAATTGAATAATAAGAGTTTCTCTATTCTGTCGATCCGACAAACTGGTATAAATTTTATCGGTTGCTAACGCTTCCTAATACAAATTATCGGCGATATTTATTTTCGTTGTGAGTCCTCACTTCGGTGATAATGTTGTTAAAAACAAACTAAAAAAAATTTTGTTATTGTAAAAATCCGAATTGGTCGGAATTACAACTGCATGTGGCAATGCCTTTAACATCTATCAACTGCCGTGATTTTGAAACTTTACAAAGCGTTGATAGGACCTGTTGTTATGTATAGATGTGAAAGTTGTACGCCGACGTACGAGTACGACAGATTGCTCCTTATATTTGAGAGCAGAATTATGCGTGTGATTTACGGCCCAAAGCGCGAAGTAGATGGTCCTTACCAAGCTCTGTATAATATCCAGATCAGAGATCTGATGAAGATCCCCAACATTGAAGTAAGATCTCAGCGAGTACGCTGGCTCGGTTACTTTCTGCGTGCTGAATCGGAACGAAGTGTGCCGCGCTCTCTGAGAGGAGAGCCGCCATATGGTAGGCGCAGAAGCCGTAGACGACGATGGCTTCACGGTGCACATAACGTATTGGCTTCTAAACAATTGGCTTCGAGCCAAATTGTTGACTCAGTCAGGGGCCAGTAATGACCTTTTAAAATTTGTTTATTATTATTATTAAATTTCTCATTTTAGATTACACACTTTCTTTATAAAATTGAGTTGAAGTGTAATCTTATTGACTCGATCAAATCGTTCACATCTGTAAACGATTATAGTGCATAATACATAATATGTATTAATAATTTCTTTTTACATTATTTAATACTTTAGTAATCCATGGGTGATCAAAAAAATTAAAGTCCAGCACTGAATGCTATATACGGGCCCACGGTGCATTACCGAGATCAACACACATACTTACTCATTTAAAACACCCATCGGTGATTTTGGTCACCATCGGGAATCACACCCGCGAGCCCCTCGAATATTAAAGCAAGGACACTACTTACTGTACTAATGATTCCAGCAAGCTGATCAACAATTTGTTTATACATGAAATTGCCTAGAAAAATTGTATCCGCTGAGAAGTTTGAAAATATTTCTCCAGGTGTCAGACACTACGCGTTAAATGGCTAGTAGAAAAGGAAAAACCTTATTAAACGTGAAACATTTACATTTTTTAACTTTTTCTAATTTAGGGTTTTACTATCAAAATATTACACGTCCAGAAATACATAGTAATCGATAGTATCATGAATGGTTTCAGGATGTAGTAAGTTGTTGATTCGTAAATTATTCACTCTTTATGTTAATAATTGCTTGCTTTTTCTGACTTCTAATATACACGAGCATCACCCCAGTATATGACAAGTTTTCAAAAGTAGTCGTTTTTATAACAGGCCTATCTATTTTCAAATACAATAATAATGGAACACGTACGTAGAACGAAAGAATGAGTTGGACGTAAGAATTAATCTTTCGAGTCAGATATTCAAAAATTCTTAATCATATCATAATTGATACAACTATTTCTTGAAGTCTAATCAAATTTAATTAACTATATTTAAATTTATTTACCTACACTTTAAAAAATAAAAACTTTCAAGTATATTGGTATAAATTTACAAGCTTCTAATCGCTAATGTAATCAGGTATCAACAACTTTTATACATACAATATATATAACTTACGGATCTCAATCACTTTGAAATTAGACATTCCGTGCTGCTTTCATTGATATGCTGCCAAAGAATTTCGTGAACTTACTTAAAAATACGAATGTACTCGTACTCGCTAAATCTAAATATTCGAACACAGCGCACTCAAAATAGCAAAAACCATCTTTACATAATTATATTCAAGAGGCATATACCCTCCAATAGGCATTAACCACGATTATTATGTATGTAATCAACAAATTCAATATTATCATGGCACTTACAATATATAGATAACACCGAAAATCAAAGTAACTAAAATTTTAAAGAATCAATCATTTTATTTAACCTCGTTAATAAATACGGAATCCACATGACGGCGAAAATCTATTTATTAGTTTGTTTATTATTTGTCATAAATGGCCTAGTCTCGTGCAGCTCTAGTCTCACTGAATTAAACATTGATACATTTAATTATTTCATTGAAGAAAATGATTTTGTTATGGTTATGTTTTGTAAGTAGCTTTTGTTATCATATAGATATTATGAACATGGAAATTATATTAATCGTTTTTTTTTGTATACTTATAGACTCACCATGGTGTCAACAGTGTAAAACGTTTACACCCGAATACAATAAATTGGGGAAAAAATTAGCAAAACAGGGAATAAATATTAAGCTGGCTAAGGTTAATGCACCCGAACAAAAGATATTAAGTGAGAAATACGATGTGGTCGGATATCCAACATTGATTTTTTTCGTCCAGGGAAATTCATTTGAATATCGTGGTGGGCGAACACAGGAATCCATGATGCATTGGATGAAAAATAAAATTACACCACCGAAACAATTAGCAACGATTGCTGAGGCACAAGAATTTATCGAAAATTCAACAGTATGTGTAATTGGATTTTTCAAAGATCAGGAATCGGTGACTGCTAAACTTTATATTTCCGTTACCATGGAAGACGATTCGAATCATTTCGGGATTGTGAGTTCGGATGAAATTTTCAAGGAACATGACGCTAAAGATGGATCTGTGATTTTATTTAAACCGTACGATGAAAAAAAAGCTGTGTTGAAAGGCAAATTTAGCAAAGAAAAATTACAAATATTTTTGAAAGACAAAGCACTACCACTCGTAATCGATTTCACGATGGATGCAGCCCCGCTAATTTTTGATAAACATTTTAAAAATCATCTCTTAATGTTTGTGTCGAAGGCGGAAAAACATTTACCTGCAGAGATGGATAAATTACACGAAGTGGCTAAAAAATATCGTGAAAAAATTCTATTCGTCGCTATCAATTTGGACGAGAAAGAACATCACAATGTGTTAAATGTATTCGGTTTGAAGGCAGAAGAAATCCCCACCATGCGAATTGTTAATTTCGGAAACGATATGATTAAATATCGGCCGGAAAATGATGATTTAACGGCAGAAAACATTGAGGAATTTGTACAGGCATATTTAGACGGGAAAATCGAACCAGATTTACTGTCTCAAGACCAACCTGACGATTGGGATACACAGCCTGTTAAAGTTTTGGTGAAATCTAATTTTTATGAAGTAGTTTATAATACGGAAAAAGATGTGCTTGTCGAATTCTATTCACCGGAGTGAGTAAACCAATTTTTAATTTAAAATCCAAATATTAGTAGCTTTATAATTTTAGATGTGGACACTGTAAACAATTGGAGCCCATATATACAGAACTCGGGGATATCTATAAAGATAGAAAAGACATTGTGATCGCCAAAATCGATGCAACCAAAAATGAAATGCCCGAACAAAAAATTAATGGATTTCCAACGATACGGATATATCGTAAAGGCGATAATAAAATGGAAGATTTTGAAGAGCTACGAACAATACCGAAATTTAAGGAATTCATCGATGGTGTAAAACCAAATAGCGATAAAGATGAATTATAAACAACAAAAAAAATTAAATTTTCCCGCTGGAAATTGTCATAATTATAGTACGCGTATTATAACGGCGCAGCGCTTAACATAAATAAAATGATTAAAACGTATGTCTAAATTTAGTTTGTTTTGTTCAATCATTTCGCTCGTCAACCATTCGTTATCCAATCAACGTTCCCCACGAATTAAAAATTAATAATTGCCACGTTACGATTTTCATAAATAAAAATATTTTATTCGAATAGTTTCAGTCACATAGTTGTGGATTATTGTCTTAGACGGTTTTGTCGTACGTAAAGAAAAATTAAATTATATTTAATTTAATTTTTGTGGTGTTTAGTTTATATTTTTGTTTTAATACATTTTTATAATATTTTTAAGGTTAGTTGAATTTTTTTATTTGTGCAGTGTGTATTGTGGTTATATAAACAACAGAATAGAATTTTTCAGCCATTGTGTTTCGTTGTGTTCACACCGGCCGGTTGTGTGAAAATAAGAAAATTAATTCTTTTGTTTTTGTTAACATATTTTAGAAAATGAAATCCTTTTCAACATGTTTGCTACTATTAGCAATAACGGGATATGTCCTCTGCGAGGAAGAAATTAAAACAGATAGTGGTGTACTAGTGCTAACAAAAGATAATTTTAAGAAAGCAACAACAGATAATCAATTTGTTTTAGTTGAATTCTGTAAGTATACTTTTCATAATTTTTTAGTTTATATATTAAACCATGGCCCTTCTTGTTTCTTATATGGTGGTACTCATACAGCTTTCCAATTTTAATTTACTGTTACATGATGATCAATGATTATTGTCTGTTCCGTTCATTAACCTTATTTACATTTTTTTTATATCATTCATATTTTTAATATATACATATGTAGGTATGTATTATTATATTGTTATTATTACGTATTTATAATTTATGTTAATTAAATAACTCGATTAAATATTCAAAATTCTTGAAAAATTCATCAGCATGTTTATTCAAGACGATTAGAGATGTGGCAGTAGAGAAGAACATGACGTGTCAAATTTTTTATTGGTTTTACGAAATTCAATTTTTAGCATCTCATCGCACGATCATTCATGTTTTAATTATATATTATCTTGTACTACATTCATTATATACGTACATTACAATTTATTTACATTATATAAAATTAAAAATAGATGCGTACAAATATTTGGATTCTGTCGATACAACATAAGCTATCTAGAAAAAATTATGGTCCGGCATGTTTGTTTTCTTGTATGGTGAAACGTCATCAAATTCTGTATTTGGATCGGTTGACGTGTTTTTTTTAATGTACCATTCTTTTTAATGTACCATTCTTTTTAATGTCATTGTCGCCGCGAATTACTACTTTAATTTGAATTAAACATGCGATTACGATGCACGTACAAAATTGTGCTTGATAAGCAAAATGATGTCATAAATATTATATGTTGTCTACCGGTTCCATATGTTTTAGGGGTCACAAATGTATTTTGATTGATCGGCATTTAAAATCGAATTTTCTATTAGAAAAGGTTTTAAGTAATGTCATAATCACTAACGAGGTCTTTTAAGCTAATTAAACTGCTAAGAGAAAGGTATTATAAATATCCCAAAACAACGTAGCTACAATTGCATAATAATTTAGATTTGAACACAATTCTTATCACATCGAAATTTAATATTCCGCTTCACATTAAACTGAGTTATCAATCAACCACATTTAATTATTTATCGAAACCGGTATTTCGTTCAGCAGCACACGTATTTCATGATAGCGGTTATGGTGACGTTTTATATTCACTTCTATGCTAATGAGTTGGCAATATCTGTGTCTTAGTCATAATAAAACAATACCGCGCTTTGTCTATATACTTTTTGTTTGTCAAATAAATATACATATAACGTATTGAATTAATCCATTTTTTCGTTTCTAGATGCACCATGGTGTGGACACTGTAAAGCATTAGCCCCAGAATACGCAAAAGCTGCTAAAACATTAGCCGATAAAGGTTCAAATGTTAAATTAGGTAAAGTAGATGCCACCGAAGAATCAGAATTAGCCGAAGAATATGGAATCCGTGGATATCCAACTCTTAAATTCTTCCGTAATGGATCACCAATCGAATACAATGGAGGGCGTCAAGCTGATGACATTGTTGCCTGGTTGAACAAAAAAACCGGTCCACCAGCCAAAGAAATTGAAACTGTCGATGCCGCTAAAGATTTTATCAAGAGCGCTCCTGTTACCGTTCTCGGGTTCTTCAAAGATCGTGAATCGGCTGAAGCTAAAGTGTTCTTAACCACTGCAAACGCTGTTGATGATTATCCATTCGCTATTACCAGCTCTGATGATGTATACGCTGAGTATGAAGCTAAATGTGGTGCTGTAGTCTTATTCAAAGAATTCGACGAAGGAAAATCAGTCTTCGAAGGCGAAACAACCGAAGATAACCTTAAAAAATTCGTTCTAACACAATCAATGCCACTCATCGTTGATTTCAATCATGATTCAGCTCAACGTATCTTTGGAGGAGAAATCAAAAATCATCTTCTCTTATTCTTGTCCAAAGAATCTGGTCATTTGGATAAAGTACGCGAAGAAATCAAGGATGTTGCCAAAACATTCCGAGAACAAGTTTTATTCGTAAGCATTAATGCCGATGAAGAAGACCACCAACGTATCCTCGAATTCTTCGGAATGAAGAAAGAAGAAGTACCATCAATGCGTTTAATCCGTTTAGAAGAAGATATGGCTAAATACAAACCAGAAAATGAAGAAATCATCTCAGAAAACATCCTAATATTTGTTCAATCATTCTTAGACGGAAAATTGAAACAACATTTGTTATCGCAAGAATTACCCGAAGATTGGGATAAGAATTCAGTTAAAACACTTGTCTCAACTAATTTCGATGAAGTTGTATTCGATAAGGAAAAAGATGTTTTAGTCGAATTCTATGCTCCATGGTACGTAATAATGAGTATACATACATTATTTATCTCTTTAGAAATTCATTTGGCGGAAGAATGAACAATTTATTACTGTATTCTAATTTTATTTATTTTTATGTATGTGTAGGTGTGGACATTGTAAACAACTTGCACCAATTTTCGATCAATTGGGTGACAAATTCCAGGAAAATGAATCTGTTCTTATTGCTAAAATGGATGCCACAGCCAATGAATTGGAACACACTAAAATCACATCATTCCCCACTCTTAAATTGTACAAAAAGGGAGATAACTCAGTTGTCGACTATAACGGTGAACGAACACTAGAGGGATTATCCAAATTCATCGAATCAAGCGGTGAATTTGGCCAAGCCACTCCAGAAGTTGTAAGTTTTTGAAAAAGTTACTATTAGATTTGAAATTTAATAACATTTTTTTTTTCAGGATGAAGTTAACGTGGAAGAAGATGCACACAAGAAAGATGAATTATAAAAAGATTATAATTAAATAATTTATAAAAAAAAACAATTTCCTTCTTTTATTTTTTATTATTATTATGTTCTAATATAATTTCCAATATGAATGATGGACACATGTGTGACACGACAAAACAATTTAACAAAACTGAAATTTATTTTTAAAAAAAGTTGCGAATTGCGATTTTTTGAGACTGCTGTTGTATAAAAAAAAATATAAAAAACTAAACAAATCATATAAAAAAGAGAAAAAGTTCTTAAAAAAAAACTTATTTTTTGCTATATTATTTTGATGTTACATTAACATTATTTTTTTTAAATAAAAAGAAAAATTCTTACAAAAAAATATTACATTCTCATTTATTATTAAATTATAAATTAAAGCAAAAAATATAAATATATTTTACATTCCTGATGAAGTTTAAGTAGTACATGTATTTATTCCACATAAAAAAAAACAAAGCCAAATAATCTGGCCGATCACTCAGTATAGGGATGAAGATGAAATATTTTTACAATTACATACTATATTTAAAAATAAAATTTATTATAAATTATTTAGAAGATTGCATTTCATCTGCTGAAAATAAATAAAAACAAATTAAATTCTTTTTTGTACTTGATAACCAAATAAAAAAAATATTTTTTTATTTTTTTTCTCCAGTCTTTATTCTCCGCCACTTAGATAACTGTAATTTCCAGTATGGTATACATATTTATATTGTAACATTTGATTTTAATTGTATTTACATATACAGAAAATCATAGAAGATCGGTTATTAAGGTGTTGGACACACTAGTTCCTATAAACCAGTTTAGTGCACTAAACCTTAATTTTATATTGTGTGCGATCGTTTTTATCTAAACCATTTTAATATTTTGCTTAAACTGTAATTTTAGTTAAATCTAGCTTAATTTCGCTTGGTTTACTTTACTAAACCTAAAAATTAATTTTTAAGTTATTTTTAATTGTGTGTAATAAATAGCCTAGGAATCAACTTCCAACGAGCTAGTTTTAAATAAACTGGTTTATAAGCCCTAATGTGTTAACACCTTAAACGTTTGAAATTCGGGTTTATTGATGCTCCTTTATGTGAGTTCGCAAGTAAATCAGGTAGAACATGTATATTTCAATTCCAATGTCCAATCAAGTTTGGCTTGAATCAATGTTTTCATTTTTTATACTATCATAATTTTCCAGGTAATTATTGTAATGGTAAACATAACCACTTTTTATTGAGTTTCTTATGGCCTAAAACTAAAAATGTAATTTAGATCTATATCTAGATTCAATCGTATTCCTTACATCCCAACGAAATTATTTATAACTTAAAATGCGTTTTTTATGATGATATATTTTTATAAACAGCTTCATTTTATGATGATATATTTATTATTAAAATTGGATGAAAGTTGAAACCGATGGAGGCTCCACACTCAATGTAACAAAGGTGCAAACCCAGAATTCTATTCTAATTTGCAAGGCACGCTGCTGCCTTAGTTAACTAGGCAAATTTAGAACAAGACAGGGAAAACAACTGATCTACTTTAATTGAGCTATAACGGAAAACTTGGAATCGAAAAGTATAGTGTTGGAAACCGGACAACCGCATACGAAGTGAAGGCAGTTATCATCCAGCTCCAGGCAGCCTTCGCTTAGAACATCCTGAACTAAACTAATGTGATAAAGATGCTCATTATATCGACCACGTCCCATACGCATCGCAATCAACATTCTTAGCTGGTCCATTTTCATTGTTCAAGATAACCCATACATAAAGGAAAGTACCAAGTAAGGTAATGTTAGTATGTATTTGTATATATGCAAAATCTTCTATATTATACAAGTCCAACTATACAAAATTTAAAGAGACAAACCGACTTTTTTATATTAGTGTTAGCTGTGTACGTACATGCATTGCCTCCTTTATACACTGGCCTATGACTACACACAATTTTTGTCAATGACGTCATATTATGTCTCCACCGATAGATGGAATAAAGTTAAATAAAAATATTTATTTTTGCTTTATGTTTCGAAAATTCGTCTTTATTTTTTTTAGTCTCCTTCATTACGTCGAAGTGAGAGGATGTTCGTTTTTGCCAAATGGAAATAAAATGCGCTTTTTTTTATATATTTTATAGATAATTTCAATACGTTTAGTAATTATAATAATTTTTTGTTTTGAGTTTAATTTCGAATCCAAAGTATCAGACCATTGTTTCTTGGGGGTCTAAAAGTATCGGGAAATATTAATCGAAAATCTGAAAATTTTATCGACGGCATGATGCCATTCACAATATGGTAACCGATTCAGTTGAAATTGTATTTCAGTCTTTTAAAATGAGCCCCGCCACACAAGCGGCCGATAGTCGTAGGTAGATCATATTTTTCCCTTTCGCCCACGGAAGCAGGTGAATCTGGTGACGATATATACACGGTTGCGCAATTATTTAAAATTAATCGGCCGGCTGCTGTATCCTCCGAAACATCTTTTCCCAGTATCATTAGGGCAAATAATTCACCAGAATGAGAATATTTTGGTGTACTTGTAGCCATACCGCTCGGTGTCAATAAATAATTCGTTACAATCGATAATTTAGTCGTTAGATTATATTGCGCCACTTGTTCATATCGGGCGATCTCTTCAACATACAAAAGTTCATGGATCCGATTACGATAATTATTTTTTGTTAATCGTTTCTCCATTATGGGCGACTGAGTAAGGGTGAATGTTGCAGCTTTTGGACATGGATACCGTTCAAGCAAATCTTTTTCACGTTTCACATCACTAGCGTACGCAGGTGTTTGTAAATGATGCATCACATTTGTTGTAAACAAAACTAAGTCCCTATATTCTTCAGTCCATCGTTCGGCCGACGAGAGTACCATCTCCTTATTTATTTCTTGAATTTTATCTGCATCGGCGACTGGAATCGTGATTTCGTCAATACATAATTGATAATTACATAAAGAACTGTCAAAATCAAAAAAAGAAAACCAATAATAGTATAAAAACAAACAATTCTTTTTATTCAACTATGCGCTACTAGCGTCGAAAAATTAAACTTAATTCGCAGCCAAAATGATAATATGTAATAAAATAAAATACATTATGATTATAACATAAATTTAATTAAAAGTTACAATTTATGCTATAATAAATATAATTTAATTCACATAAATGAAATTTTCTACCTATTTAAGATAAAAGATGGACAAAGGGACGCAATTCTTCTCACCTCGACATATTATAGCAAACTAAAAAAAATAAAAACAATATTTACAAAATAAGATAAAAAATTTGTTTGTTATTTTACTGCCGCTAGCGGCGTTATTGTAAAATGATATTTTTATAAAATATACTTAAGTATGCGCATAAAAGAGTAATGATTGTACTGTAAATTAATAAAAAATTATAATTTATTTATATCAATAAATAAAATATAATTTATTAAAACTTAATTTACGTAATAATAAAGAAAACTAAAAAGAACGAGACGCATATGTTCCCACCTTGGCATAACGAAACAGACTAAAAAAAAAAACAATAACGTTATCCACAAAAAGGAAAAAAACATATTTTTACTTTACTTTACCCCATCTGGAGATAGAGACATAATTTGACGTCATCATTTGTAGTCATAGGCCAGTGTATTTAGAAGGCAATGGTACATGCCTCAAATTTGAAAAATGTATGCACAAATAGAATACAATGGAACACAACATTGCCGTCTATTGCACCAATACTAAAGTCGAAATAACTCGGTTTTGGCAATAATCTGTGTGTGCCTATGTACAATATAGTAAATTTTTCACAATGGAATAGAGGCTTAATATAGAAGATTTTGATATGTTAATATGCGACGGTAGTTGGTATCTCACTCTTGTAATTTGACATTACATGTTTACCTATATGAAATTTAGTGACTTTTTTATTATACTTTTAAATAATATGTAAATGGATAATAAACGTAATCTAAAAAAAAATTGGAGTGATAGTGAAAAAGAACTACATAATACGAATTTGATTTGTATATTTCACACAATAATTTAGAGTTTGAACTACACTCCGGTAGTGGATTACTGGGTTATGCTACGTGTGAATCCGGTTATTTTCATATCTATAATAAACTTACTCGTAATTTTTAATTAAACATTTTAGATATGTAGATGCATAGCATCAATAATTCCAATTCCAATGTGAAAAATTTACTGCTAGTATTTTTTACTGGGAAAACGAAATAATTTTTAATCTAGATTCTAAAATTACAGAAAAAGATAAAATTTTTGTTTATTTTAATTTTTATTATCAATGCTATAGCGACGCTATAAGTATATTATTTTAAAATTTAAGTTATACATTTTTTAAATGCTACATTATGATTTCACAACGCCGTCACTTTAACATAATCTACCTGCATACCCGTTTCAGTGCCATGCCACGTTGGATACCACAAATCTTTATTTATATAGAACGAATACTCAGCCTTAGGACTAGTATTATTCCATGGCTTCAATAACCTCGCCAATCCTGTTCTTGACAAATCTGGAAAATCAGCCATTCCACCGACACCCACGCCGAGTGTAATATAAAATTCTCGATCAAACGGTGACATTGGATTAGTTACCTCCCATGCGACAGATTGGGTAACGTTTAAGCTTTGTGCTTGTGTTTTGATTGGTGTCCGATAATTAGCGTAAATCATTCCATCAACACTAACCGAAATTGAATTTTTATTCCAAGTCATTGAATAAACGTGGAAATCATCACCTAAATGTCGATCGAACAATACGCTCTTCATCCATACCTCTCGATATTTGGCTGCCGCGGAAAGTACTAGACCTCCAGATAAACGATAGCCGTCGATTTGTGTATTTTCTTTGGATTCTAAAATTTCATTTCCCCGTATAAATCCAATACGCATTTGACCCGAAACAAATCCAGATGAGCCATAATAATTTTCCATTGGTTCTAAATATAGTTGTGGAAAAATCCAATCTCCTTTAGGTAGCCGAGCACGAATCTCTATTTTACCGTACATAAACGAGAATGATTCACGTGTTGATATTTTCGCCGATACAATTGGTGGAACAATGTTTGATCGTTGTGCTTTTCGATAACATTCGTAGCTCGGCTTCACAGTACCGGTACATTGTGGATTTAAATTTATTTCGCCACTTAAGACTCTTTCTTCGTCGTAGCCGGGGTAGTCCGTTAATAGTTTGGGCAAGATCCACAATAGATTATCTTTAATGTATAGATTTTCCCGATAGTTTTGGTACGAGACAAACTCAGCGTCCTAAAAAATAAATTGTTAGTTAAAATAAACTTTATTTGCTGAAATGTAGCAAACCTCTCCGTCAAGTGGAATTTTCACTTCCCGCTTCCATGTTTCATCGTTTAATGTTGCAAAGTCTTCCAAAAACAGTTCTTGACCTTTGCACACAGTAACACCTCGTACTGTTGTAATCGATGGTTCACAATGTACTGGTATTGTTGATGGTGCTGCCGTTGTAGTGGTAGTGATTGTAGGCTTTATAGTAGCTTGTGTTGTCGGAGCTTTTGTAGTTGCTACAATTGGGACACGTGTGGCACCGGTAGTATCAACTAGTCTAGTGATAACTTGCCGCTGATCATCTAACCGATAACCTAAATTAGAATGCTGTACAAAAATCCAGTAATGTAAAACATCATTTAGTTTTAACGTTATATTAGGATTATCATAAGCCCATCGACCGTTCACCGCCTGTTTAACTTCCCCTTCGAAGTCACCTGGACTAAATATTGCAATTTCACCATTGATTTTCCCGTGGAATGCAAATCTTGTCAGTCCAGGGTCATCTAAACATAAAAAAATATACAACATGTATGATTATCATAAAATGTGTGCCAGCAAAACAGTCTATAGATACTATATACGGATGTGGTAGGAGTAATATGTATTTTACATAATTATTAAAATAAGAATATTTATAATTAGAAACATTTAGGCGATTTAATATAATCGTAATTCTTAAAAACTTCATTCTTAAAATTCGTAGACATGGCACATAGGGTTGAGTATGATTGTATCGTTATTCGATACAATTTGACATATGCCATTGTATTTGACGTTAGTCGAGTGACCGTGACCGAGGCGAGTAATTTTCTTTTATATTGTATTATGTACATACGTGAATTTGTAAATTTTTAATACGCGCTTAACAACTACATCTTTACTTGTATATTTATAATCGCAAAGTGAATAATTATTTCAATCAATGATTCTTTGCAGTTAGTTCCGTCTCAAATGATTTCAAGTTTATTTCGTGTTTTACCGAATACTGTAACACAAAATTTAACTGCAAGCTATTTTAAATGTAAGTAGGTATATATTATATTATATTATATTAGCAGCTGATTTAATATTAGATAAACTATTAATATGTTGTATCTTACACCATATTAATAGTTTATCTAATTATTGTTGAAAACAAGAAAAAATAGTTAGTTGTCATTTTACTTTATCTATTAAAACAGAGATGTAATAGATAATAATATTTATGTTCTATTTCTCCAGTTCAGGCGTGGCGAACAGTTGGAAACGGTGTACATAGTCAAGCACAGTATCTCAAATTTAAAAAAATGGACGTTCAAATCTTACCAGCGCTTCAGGATAATTACATGTACTTGATTATTGATACTGATACAAATGATGCGGCAATTGTTGATCCAGTTGACCCAGATCGTGTACTACAAGCTGTTCAAGCTGCCAATGTTAATTTAACGAAAATACTAACTACCCATCATCATTGGGATCATGCGGGTGGAAATGAGAAACTTGTATCAAAATTTAAAGGTATCCTAGAGGTTATTGGTGGGGACGATAGAATTGGAGCGCTTAATAAGAAAGTTCAACATAATGACACATTTAACATTGGAAATTTAAATGTTCGTTGTCTTTTTACACCGTGTCATACAACCGGTCATATTTGTTACGAAGTTACTTCGGATTCCGAAAAGGCAGTGTTTACCGGGGACACCTTATTTAGTGGTGGATGCGGTAGATTTTTTGAAGGAACACCTTTGCAAATGTATCACGCTTTAATAGAGATATTATCAGAATTACCTGATGAGACGAAAGTTTTCTGCGGCCATGAATATACGATTCAAAACTTGGCATTTGCTAACCATGTGGAACCAAATAATCCAAATATATTAAAAACAATTGCATGGGCGCAACGGCAGCGTGAGCAAAATATACCTACTGTGCCATCGACAATTGGTAGAGAAAAACTGATTAATCCGTTTATGCGTGTTAATGAACAGACGGTACAGAAACATGCTGCATCTTATGAAGGCGTTGAGACAATGGCAGTCATTCGACAAGAGAAAGACTCGTTCAAATCGTAATGGGATTTAATAGAACGTTATATTTTTTAGGTGGGAGTTATATTTTTTTAAATAAATTTATGATGGCAAATTAATATCTTTATGTGCTGCTATTATTTACACATTGGAGATTATTTGGCCCACTGGAGCCAAATAATCTCCCATATGTTTTTCCCTTTCGTCGAGAGTATTTGTTGCCTTTTAAATTAAAATCTAAGAAATAGATCAACTTGGTGTAACATGGTTCACTTCAATCATACAAATCAAATCAAACGATGTATATAGTAATCGGGTAATATGAAGTACATTTCCTCCCAAAAGAAACGTGACGTTATGATTCAAATTAAGATCTTAACAGGTCGTCAAGAAAATTGATCTGTCGCCTCAACCAGTGTGCATGAAACTGAAAATTGCGGGAACTGACTTTTTGCCAGACTTCCATTATCTAATCATATATGTTGCATGTATTAGTGAATTTTTTACTGATCCACCAAATTTTACTTACAATTTTCGGCTAAAGTGAAAGTTACTGCTTACTGGGCACTTCGCCAAAATTAGTTAAGATGTATTTGTTTTGAAAATTTTTGGAAGAAGGATTGGTTTAGATTCTAAGAATTATGGACTAAAAGATATTTGATTTCGGTTTCTTAATTTAATATTTTAGTGGAATATGTATTTTCGTTTTTTGTTACACTTTAATGGAAGATATTAAATTTTTGTTGTAAGATTAAATATAAATCTTTCAGAAAATCCCCTGGGTACTTAAAAGCATTTCACTTGGGTATAAAGTTAATGATTTTAATTAAGTAATAATAATAAACAGTTTTAAAGGCCATTACTGGCCCCTTACTGAGTCAACCATCTAGTTCCAACGGTTTCGATCCTGAGCATGGTGTTCATACTGTCTAAGACAATCTGAAGAAGCCAAGTCGTTCTTTACATCGTGGAGTCATCGTCGCCTGCAACGACCTCTGCGCCTACCATATGGTGGCTCTCCTTTTAGAGATCGCTGCACAATTCGTTCCGGATCAGCACGCAGAACGTGACCGAGCCAGCGTACTCGCTGAGATCTTAATTCATGTACAATATCGGGGATCTTCATCAGATCTCTGATCTCGAAATTGTACAGAGCTCGGTATGTACCATCTATTTCGCGTTTTGGGCCGTAAATCACACGCATGATCCATCTCTCGTGCTCATCCGTCAGCGCCCAACTTTCACATCCAAACATAACAACGGGCCTGATCAACGCTTTGTAAAGCTTCAGCTTCACGGCACTTGATAAGTGTTTAGATTTTAACAGTGGCCTTACAAAGAACGACTGCCAGCTGCCAGCCGCACTTTAATATACTCACCCACACTGTTATCGCGAGTGATAAGAGAACCCAAATATTTGAATCTCCTCACTCCCTCAAACGTGTGGTGGCCACTACTAAAATCTGGAGTGCCATTGTCCCTAAAACCAGAGATCAGGCATTTCGTTTTGGTCTCATTGATCTGAAGTCCAACTGAAGCTTAAAACTCTACAAGCGGATCAAGTATTTCCTTCGCTCCGTTGCTATTCAGTCCAATCACGCATATTTCATTTGCATATGCAAGCACCTGATTAGACTGGCGAAATAAGATGTTGCGCTGAGGTGTTTCAGATTTACGAAACATGAGATTAATGAGTATCGGGGACAGAGCATCTACCTGCCGGACACCCGAGTTAACTGTAAAAATTGTCGATAGCCTGTTCTCAACTTTTACACAGCATTGAGACTGCGTCACTGTCATCCTACACAGTCGTACCAATTTTGTTGGCATTCCTAGGTATTCCAAGGCGACAAACTCTCTCGATTGATCGAGTCATAGCCCTGCCGGAAATCCTTCGCAGCGAAAAGACCTGATCAGTGACTGATCGATTCGGACGAAATCCTCCTTGATAGCCACAGGGGGCTTATTATGGTATTTTCGATAGCGTTTTTTTCTCGATATTATCGAAAATGGCCTATTGTGAAATTTTTATAAAATAATTTCATAATAGGCCATTTTCGATAATATCGAGAAAAAAACGCTATCGAAAATACCATAATAGGCCCCCAGGCATAACTTCGGTTTGCCATACTAGTCGAATAAGGTCGAAAAGACAGTTCCATAAAGTATCCCCTCCGAATATCAAGAGCTCCGAGTTATTGCAGTCCACTCCAGGTGAGCGGTTTCGTTTCAATCCCTGCATGGCGTTAGTGAATTCCTCATGGGATGGCTCCTCAGTGTAAATCTCCGCCGTCTGTATTAGAGGTGGCTCAACAACAGTCTGTGACGCATGATGAACATCAAGCAGCACAGTAACGTGTCCACTCCATGCATCAAGTACTGTGTCGATGATGACACAGAGGTTTCCATCCCGGTCCCGAATGGCGGTTGATGTAGGCCTGAAAGTATGGTGGAGTCCAGTAATTACTTTAAAGAAATTACGCGAACTGCGCTCTTTGCTGAGTTGTTGTACTTTCAGAACCTCGGCCTTCCACCATTCTTGCTTCTTCCGTCTACAAATCCGCTTAGCTGCCCTCCTTGCAAGAGCAGCCTTGTTTTTCCTCGCGATTGTGAGACGTTGTTGCCCTTCACTATGGGCTAAAATATAGCTCGTTGCTCAACTGCAAGACGACACTCGTCATCAAACCAATCATTCTTGGGTCTGACATTTACTATACCTAAAGTCTGTTGAGCAGTACTGACAACCGAAGTTTTCATTACCTCACAGAGTTTACGCAGTCAGACTGGTAATTAGCTCCCTCAATGTTGTCGCTGACAAGATCCCATATCGTTTCTTTTGATCTTCATTTATCAGATCTTCACAGTCGAAACGTACCATTTTCGTATCAGTATTACAAATTTTAACATGATTTACCTGGAATTGATACGCGTAATCCTTTTGGTTTAAGCGCTTGGACCGTTGCCCTAGGAATCTCATAACAAATAATTGAACTAACAATTGATAGTAATATAATAAAAATCACTTTAACTATCATCTCTATTTGATATATATATATATATAGAATATCGTAGTTACAATACTAGAATTAACATCTAATATTAAATAAGCGAGAATAACACACAACACACTAATAATAATTGAACGATGATAACTTACTGATTTCCAGTTTTTCTATAAAGTTATATTTCTTATTTATAAAAACAACTACATCACTTTATTATTTTGAAGAGAAGCAATAATTTGAATACAGTGGTTGAAAACCTGAATTCGTATTAAAGATCTACATAATATGTTTATACGTGTCATGCATATACAACGAGGCAATTGATTAACCCGGTTTTTTTGAGACACCAAATAAATAAAAACACAAACCAAGACATTTAAATTGACCTCCACAAGTTATCGCGTACTCTCGTTTGGTGTATAGTCTCTTTAATTACGTAAGCAAAAAGTGTATCTAAAGACGGATTTGAACAATGTGTATTACATTTACGACATCGTTAAGCACGACACTGACAGTGATGGGAGTATTTTTAACCGAAAATTGTATTACGTACATATAGTTCTTTGAAAATTGGTATCACAAATAACGAATTCTAGATGTCACTCATATACATAATTCTAATAAAAACAAAAACAAATTTTTAGATTTGTTTTTGTTTTTCTACGTATGAAAATGACTCTCTCGAGAAAGAAAAAGCACTTATTTATTTTCCGTATATTGTATAATTTGAGGTTATATTTTGACAACAGTACTCTCGTATTGCACAGACTACACATTTTTATTTTGAATAATAAAAAATAATAAATAAAAAAATTGTAAATATAAACTATGGAAAAATCAGATGAATTCGCATATTTAGAACGACCCGGGTTTTCAGGTGAAAAATTTAAAATTGAAATACGCGGACTACCAAAATATTATGGAATCAGTGTTAGTAGTAATCGGTACAAAATGGTGGCTTCTTGATGCGGTGTTTGCTAATTTTTCGCTTTATTTTATAGGAATTTAAAAAATTGGTAAATAAAAAGTTTCAACTATTCCCGACGAAGTTTAAAATTCCAAAACCAGGCAGTCATTATGTGTATGTCTGTTTCAAAGATGAGCCTGAACGAGAGGCGGCCATTCAAAAGATGAATGGCTATAACTGGAAGGGACACACAATGAAAGTCACGGTATGTATTTCATTCAATTCACTCTATACCATATTTTGTTGAGGAATTCTGTGGTTTTGTTGGTGTTTTTAATAACTATTCCAGCAAAACCGGATCCAGGACATCTATTCTCGCGGCAACAGTAACAGTAACTACGAATAAATGCAATAGGTAATTTAATTATATCTTTCAGACTGCTCAACCAACTCCTGATCCATACGCAAAACGTAAAAATGAAGAGCTTGAAAATGAACCGGATGCTAAACGAGTACGTAAATCACTAGTTGAATCAACTACTGGGCTCGCACATCTCTCATATCCAGAACAATTAAAACTGAAACAGAATGAGATGATCGACGTATTAAAAAAACTGGCGAACGACGTGTGGAAGTGGAATCATTTGATGAGGCCATATATAGACGAGCAAACAAAAAAATATGATGGGCTACCGTGCAAACTACTACCAATTATGGGCTCACCCAATATTGACGGGTATCGTAATAAATGCGAATTTACAATTGGAAATAATGAGCAAGGTGAAAAGGTCATTGGTTTTCGTGTGGGAACATATTCCTCCGGTTCAATAGAAGTTGAAGCACCCGATGAGCTAAAAATCCTTTCCGAACGAATGAAAAAAGTTGTAAAAGTAATGGAAGTATTTGTACGCGAATCAAATTTGAAGGCTTTCAATCCGGAAAATCACACGGGACATTTTCGTCAGCTTACTGTGCGTACGACAAAAGCGACCGACGAAATCATGGTTCTGATGGCAATATACGAAGGAAATTTAACAGAAGAAGAACTCGCACATTTTAAGACAGAATTACGCGATTTTATTGTAGAAGGTGATGGCAAATGTTTAGGTATTACGTCATTGTATTACCAATCGGCACCACATAAAAAACAAGAATCCCGACCTCGAGCGGAGCATCTTCATGGCACAAAACACTTAACCGAAGTGATTCATGGATTACGATTTCGTATATCACCAACAGCATTCTTTCAAGTGAATACGTCGTGCGCAGAAGTTTTGTATCAAGCCGCAATTGATTTCGCCAAGCCGACTAAAGATTCTACGATTTTAGATATTTGCTGTGGTACAGGAACCATTGGATTATGTTTCTCGAAATACGTGAACGAAGTACTCGGATGTGAAATCGTATCCGAAGCTATTGATGATGCTAAAGCGAATGCCGAAGAAAATGGTATTGATAATTGTTTATTTATTGCCGGTACAGCCGAAGAATATATCGATTCAATGGCTAAACGGGCAAAGCAAAGGAATAATGTTATTGCAATAGTTGACCCTCCACGAGCGGGGCTACATCATCATGCAGTTAATGCAATACGTAGTGCACGCAATGTTAATCGTTTGGTATATATTTCGTGTTCACAAAAGGGCACAGCTCCTAAAAATTGGTTTGACTTTATGCGACCAAATTCAAAAACTCTAAAACGCAATCCATTTATTCCTGTGGAAGCCATTGCAGTTGACATGTTCCCGCATACACCACATGCCGAATTAGTTATATTATTTGAGCGATTGACTGACGAACAACTTGAAGAAATTGAAAATAGCGCTAAACCGAAAGTAAAGAAGGATGACACACCAGAACTTGTAACTAAGGAAGTTACTGCAGGATCTAAGGATGTGGAGTCTATTGTAGCAAAAGAACCTCAAGTGATTGTACCTGATGTGATTGAAGAATAAGGGGAGCACACTAAATCGGAGGAGCCTGAAGAATTGAGAATTCTAAGAGAATCGAAAATGCTTCGGAATAGTTTAATGTTATAATGTATTGAACCGCAACATTCTTAAGTTTAAAATAAATCAAATTTTAATCATCTTAAGATTTATTTTTTTTTAATATACCTATTAACATTTTGTTTGCATACTTTTGAGAACCATTTTTAACTATCTCGTGATCGTTGATCGATTTTTATTGTATCTGCATCTGCAACATTTCAAAATATTCGCAAAACTCTCTTCGCAGCCGAAAAAAATTGACAAAATTTTATTTTTATGTATTTTGTTTATTACAAAACAAATAATGTCATATATTGGTAAAGCAAAACAAATATTTTTTAGAAAAAATTAAAAAAAAAATCCACCACATTTTTTTGACAGATTTTTCTACAAATTGAGTTACAGAATAGCAAAATTCCAACAAAATTAAATTCGGAGTTAAAATTCTAATGCGTTGGAATTTTCCCAACGAAACGAGATACAGAATAGCAAATTGTTCAATGGAATTGAATAGATTAATCGAAAAATTTGATTTTTCTTTTAAAATTGTAAGTTTTAACTTTTCCTAAGCTTGTGTGAACGGCCTCAACTAATTTAAAATGAGCGAGCAAGCAAAAATCGTTTGGTGTGTACTTTTGTCACGCTTGCGACAATTTGCATATTGGGAATGTACCTAAACTGCCAAGTACAACTGTCGAGTTGTGTCATCTGTTATCAGTAAGTGCAACTGCATTGACAATACCTAAATCTAACCAAATCGGTTTCATATAAAGTACTACAATCCATCTCCTCACATACGCGCGCAAGGCACAAACACACAAAAACAGATATTTCTTGTCAATTTGTTTAGTATTTGGATTAGTTTTAGTTGTCAAAATGACTACAAATAGAATAACCATAAATTGAGATTTATACACATTTTTTATTGTATTTAGTTATTATTTATTAAAGAATAATAATATTTAAATGTTATATTAAATTTAATGTGATAGTTTTTAAAACATTGATTTACATATATGCTAATGTTGAATATATCAAGTTCGTATCAAGTTCACACTTGATCGACATAAAAGTAGGCCAAATGCGTGTCATTTGTTCTGATTGTTTATTATTTATTATTAATTTTAAAAATAAATTTAGTGAAAGTATTTCTAATAAATTAGTTATTAGTGTATCATTTAAAAAAAATATCTAAATGTTCAATAAAATGGATTTAATTAAATTGGAAGAAGGAATTATCGAGAATAACATTAATTTCTTGCTAAAACCAGTCAACAAAATCGAAACAACTATAGTAAATGCTCCACATAATGCATTACTCATAAATAATAATAATGTAAATAATAATAATAGTATATTATTATTAAATAATAAATCTAGTGATAGTGATGTTGATAACGATGACTTACTAATTACAAGCACAAGTAATAGTAGTAGTGGGAGTAGCAAATCCAAAGAGCTGAATCTTAATGATAAGAATTTTTTTATTAAATTTCTTAAAAGATTATTGAAATATAATAGCAGTCCTAATAGTAATAATAAAATAAGTTACATTAAAATAGTAATACCCGTGCTAATCGTATTCATATTCTTATTGTTTTGCTTTGTATTCAAAGATAATTTAAAGAAAATTCTGCTCTGGATCGAAATTCATCAGAATTCATGGTTTACTTTCTTTATATTTCTGTTACTATTCGCGATTGTTAGTTTTCCGGTGACAATTGGCTATTTAGTATTAATCATAACAAGTGGTTATTTATTTGGGTTTATTAAAGGGTTAATTACTGTGATTTTGGGTGCCAATTTAGGTGTTGCTATTGCACATAATACAATAAAAAATTTACAACGGCGAATTAATATACACAAGTAAGTACCTATACATTTTTATTACATATACACTTTTATATTTTTCAATTTGTTTGTGGTTTCGAAATTTCTGTAGAATCGATATATAGCTTCCAACCCGAATGCTATTGATTACTGAGTAACTATGTATTAATCTAGTTTCTTATAACAACCACTTATTAAGAAATACATGCATGTCATTACATTATCATACGAGTACTTTTTGATTTATTCTTTAATATTTTCCAGTTTTCTTAAAAAAATTTCTGGGTGACTTTAACTATTGCGTAAATGTCAGTTGAAAGCTGTAAATAATAATAATTTAGTATTATTTATTTTATTTAGTTTTACAACCAATAACTATATCCATAAACTCATAAATATAGATTATTATTATATTATTACAGTTTTAAAAGCCATTACTGGCCCTTTACTAAGTCTGATCCTCAGCTTGGTCTTCATAGTGTCCTAGACAATATGAACAAGCCAAGTCGTTTTCTGCACCGTGGAGCCATCGTGGCCTCAAACGACGCCTACCATATGGTGGCTCTACTTGAACAGTCGGACGAAATCTTCCTTGATAGTCAGTAACTTTGCTGTGCAAAGAAGAGCTATGCCGTGATAATTACTACACTTCAAGCAGTCTCTCTTCTGCAATCGAATATGGTCAAAAAGACAGTTCTGCATTATCTTGCCACCGCATATCAAGAGATCCGAATTAATGCAGGCCACCTCAGGTGATCGGTTTAGTTTTAATATCTGTATGTATGGTCTTAGTAAATTCCTCTTGCGATGGACCGTCAATGCAAATCTCGACAGTCTGTATTTGAGGTGACCTAAATGCAGTCTGTGACGCATGATGAACAGTTAGCAGGTGGGTAAAGTGTCCATTCCATGCATCGTGTACTGTATCGATGTTGACGCAGAGGTTTCAATCCCGGTCCCGAATGGCAGTTGACCCAGGCCTGAAAGTATGGTGCCGTTGGTTCTCGGTTCTTCCGAATTTAAAACCGCTTAGCTTTCCTACTAGCAGAGCAGCATTGTTTTTCCTTGCGATTGTGAGACGTTGTTGCAATTCATTATGCAATTCAATATAAAACTATTTTTTATTTTATTTTATTTTTATTTTTATTCCTTTTTGTGATAATTTTTTTGTTTTTATTTTTTAATTTTAATATCGATTTCGGATGTCTCCTTCTTCAGTTTTTTAAAATTCTCAAACTAAATATTCTTGGACCTGACTTTCACTATACCTAAAGTCTGCTGAGCAGCATTCATAACCGTAGTTTTCTGTACATTCCAGCCAGACTTCTTCATTAGCTTCTTCAATGTTGTGGCTGACAAGATTTTGATATCGTTTCTTTTGATCTTCGTGTATCAGAACTTCACTTGAAACGTTCATAACACAGTATAATATGTCTATATCGAAACCTAGATTAATATATTCATTTATTATTTATTGTATATTTCGACAATACTTAGTATCAATCAATAATTTTCCAATAATCTGCAATCGTAAATATCGTATTTATCGGTCTAAATTCTTCAGCCTTATTAGATGTTTTTTTTGTTAACAGAATTTCAAGTTTATTGACAAACCTTTATTGAGAAAAATACAGGGAATTAAAAGAACCAATTAAGTATAATTAAATACTATAATGTAATTTATTTGGATTTTATGTAGTAAACAATTCATTTTTCTCCAATTATAGTATTATACACAAATAATACATAGTAAAGTTAAAAAGAATGAGAAATGAGAAATTTGTTCAACAATATATTCTATTGAAATTTTCCCTTTTTTCGAGTTCCAGTATAAGATTTTATCGAGCCCATGAAGAAAATATTGTATTATTGTAAATCCTCGGATAGGATATTAAACAATAAAATAAAATTTTATTTTATTTTGAAAATAGTGAAAAAATCACATTAAATGTAAATATGTATATGTAATGTTATTGATAAAAAATTAAATTCATTTGGATTTTACTGAAATATGCTAATTGTCGCAAGCGCGACAAAAGTGCTAGTATGTTATTTTCGTACTACTTTCCTTACTCTGAACTTAGCAAAAACATTTATATTTTGAGATATTAGCCGTGTTTCTTGACGTATGATCTGATCCGGATCAGATAACGAGAATTAACAATGTAGCAGAAGGGACGAACTAAATTGCAATCGGACTGAAATTGGATTGCTGGTGTTGTGATGGTTTCAGAACCGGAACATATCGAGTCCTGCCGAGCAATCACCGTAGAAATTAAAAATAGTAATAACGATGGACCAGTCATTGTTTCCATAAAAGATCAAACAACACAAATCCATATTAATACAAACAACAGGACGACACAAACGCTTTCTAGTTTCGTTTCTTTTCTTCGGTTTTCAAATATCATCAACGAGCAATTCAAATATTTTACCGAATTGTACTCAGATCGATTTAATTTATTATTAGTTTGATGGTAAAAGATTAATTCATCCTGAAATCGATATTAAAGATAAACTTTTAAAAACGCGTTTTAAGTATAGAGACTGCGACTGCAATGATTTTCTATTCATTCAAAATATTTTTTTAAATAACAGAAACGTGATTTGAAAAATATTTAAAGTTATGACATAGAGGGTTTACATCACTTTGCAACAAATCGATATCTGGAAAGTTTCGAAATCTAGAGGCTCGTATCGAGCAATAATTGATTGTAGCGAAATACCTGTACACAAATCAGATTACCTACTCATCATCAACTAACTTTCTCATCGTACAAAAATAGAACAACTTTCACATTATTAGTTGCTGTCTATGAAAACGGAACGGTTATTTTTGTTTTCGAGACGTTTGGAGGTGCAATTTCTGATAAAGAAATTTATTTCACAACTTATTTATAAAATAAGAAATTTTTTAATGTGTTACTTATTTAATAAAATTAATTATAATTATCTGTTTACTATTTGGCAAATTTGGTTTTAATGATATTAATCAAATAATACTTA
Organism: Tipula unca; assembly: GCA_951394425.1. Taxonomy (NCBI): domain Eukaryota; kingdom Metazoa; phylum Arthropoda; class Insecta; order Diptera; family Tipulidae; genus Tipula; species Tipula unca. The sequence goes on from OX596380.1 coordinate 128,111,941, forward strand.
AAATCCGGTTAATTGTTCGTCTCTAAATTCATCATACATTGTTGAAATTGAAAACCAAGTATGTAATAATAATATAGTTTGACAATACCCAATCGCGACGGTGCTGTCACGAAAACAGCGGCAAGGATTGAACTATAAGCATGCCCCATTGTATTATTTTTTGTTTTTAGGTTATTATATTGATCCTAGTAGCATTTTGGTTCAAACTTTTGATACAAAAACAAAAAATAGTACAATTTTTATGTTTATTTCATGAAACGCGGCTATACAAATGAAAGGAAAGCAGATATGATCTGACCCGGATCAGATCATGCGTCAAAAAACACGGCTATTATAGTTTAAAAAAATAATTGTCTCTTTTTGTTTCAATTTAATTCCTTTTGTTTTATATTGACGATTGGGGGATCATAAATTCATAAACTCCAAGTAGCGAAAGCGAATATTCACGTCGTTCGATGATTATGATTTATTTTTAGAATAAAAATAAACTCATCAGTGTGAAATTTTCGCAAAGTAGGTTTTTTGTATTGAATTTAAAACCTGATTAACTATGTATAATTATATTTACTATTTCCTCCAATTTTTACTTTTGTTGACTTTATAAACAGCTTATTTTTTTATGGATGCGGATTGTCAGCCCAACAGACTTTAGCTGCTCAACAGACTTTAGGTATAATGAAAGTCAGACCCAAGAATGATTGGTTTGATGACGAGTGTCGTCTTGCAGTTGAGCAAAATATAGCCCATAGTGAAGTGCAACAACGTCTCACATTCGCAAGGAAAAACCAGACTACTCTTACTAGGAGGGCAGCTAAGCGTACAAATCCGACGGAAGAAGCGAGAATGGTGGAACGCCGAGGTTCTGAAAGTACAACAACTCAGCAATGAGCGCAGTTCACGTAATTTCTTTAAAGGAATTACTGGATTGCACCATAGTTTCAAGCCTGCGTCAACTGCCATTTGGGACCGGGATGGAAACCTCTGTGTTAACATCGACGCAGTACTCGACGCATGGAATGGACACTTTACCGACCTACTTGGTGTTCATCATGCGTCACCAACTGTAGTTGATTCACCTCAAATACAGACTGTGGAGATTTGCATTGAGGATCCATCCCATGAGGAATTCACTAGGGCCATGCAGAGATTAAAACGAAACCGCTCACCTGGAGTGGACGGCATTAATTCGGAGCTCTTGATATTCCGAGGGGATACTTTGTGGAACTGTCTTTTCGACCTTATTCGATTAGTATGGCGAACCGAAGTAATGCCTGACGAATGGAAAGTGGCCGCGATATGCCCCATCTTCAAGAAGGGAGACCGCTTGAAGTGTGAGAATTATCGCGATATAGCTCTCCTTTGCACAGCGTATAAGTTACTGTATATTGAGGGTGGGCGCTGACGGATCTTTCGTAAAACTGAAACACCTCAGCGCAACATCTTACATCGCCAGTCCAATCAGGTGCTTGCATATGCAGATGACATATGCGTGATTGGAGTGAATAGCAACAGAGTGAAGGAAATACTTGATCCGCTTGTAGAGTTTTGAGGTTATGTTTGCACAGCATATAAGTTACTGTCCTACATTATATTGAGGGTGGGCGCTGACGGATCTTTCGTAAAACTGAAACACCTCAGCGCAACATCTTACATCGCCAGTCCAATCAGGTGCTTGCATATGCAGATGACATATGCGTGATTGGAGTGAATAGCAACAGAGTCAAGGAAATACTTGATCCGCTTGTAGAGTTTTGAGGTTATGTTGGACTCGTTATAGGGACAATGGCACACCTCAATGGTTTGAGGGAGTGAGGAGGTTCAAATATTTGGGCTCTCTTATCACTCACGATAACAGTGTGGGTGAGGATATTAAAGTGCGGCTGGCAGCTGGCAGCCGTGCTTTGTATCCTCTAAGTCCACTGCTAAAATCTAAACACCTATCAAGTGCCGTGAAGCTGAAGCTTTACAAAGCGTTGATCAGGCCCGTTGTTATGTTTGGATGTGAAAGTTGGGCGCTGACGGATGAGTACGAGAGATGGCTCCTCACATTTGAGAGAAGAATCATGCTTGTGATTTACGGCCCTAAACGCGAAATAGATGGTAGATACCGAGCTCTGTACAATTTCGAGATCAGAGATCTGATGAAGATCCCCGATATTGTACATGAAATAAGATCTCAGCGAGTACGCTGGCTCGGTCACGTTCTGCGTGCTGATCCGGAACGAATTGTGCAGCGATCTCTGAAAGGAGAGCCACCATATGGTAGGCGCAGAGGTCGTTGCAGGCGACGATGGCCCCACGATGTAGAGAACGACTTGGCCTCTTCAGATTGTCTAAGACAGTATGAAGACCAAGCTCAGGATCGAAACCGTTGGAGCCAGATTGTTGATTCAGTAAGGGGCCAGTAATGGCCTTTAACACTGTTATTATTATCAAGTGCCGTGAAACAAAATGAATCTAGGACAGTATGAAGACCAAGCCCAGGATTAAAACCGTTGGAACCAGATTGTTGACGCAGTAAGGGGCCAGTAATGTCCTTTAAAGACTGTATTATTATTATTATTATTATTTCCTCCAATTACATCTGGTCAAAATTCTGGAATTTCAATTAGTATAAATTTGTCCTTCCGATTTAATATGAATGTGATTGTTATTTAATTGTTCAGCTACGTAACTCATCTCGGTGTTATTAAGAATATGTCTACTGTCTAGGAATTCTACCAATTATGGCCAATTTCTTCCAAAATGTTTGTAATACTAATTGAACGTCAAACAACCTTGTGATACTAATTGAAAATCTCATGAAAATTGAGCATGAGTCAGCTTGCTCAAATAATTGTTTATCACTTTTATCTATGTTTTTAAGATATTTATTGAGAAATTTTGTTATATTATTTACTTGACATCTTTGTCATTTATTTGATATTATTCGTCGTCTAAACGTGTTATTGAATTTTCCTTGGTTTCGTAGTCATTTTGATCTAAATTACCAGTTATGGTTTTAATAAAAATTTGTAATGGGTTAACAATTCCTAGTTTGAGTTGTGTTGGATTTAATTAAGTAAAATATTGAATAGGGATCTTCCATAATAAGTGAGTTTGCTGGGTTCAACTGTATTTGGTTCAACTTAATAATTAATTGGTGGTGGAACTCATTTATAGCTGAATTTGTTATAGCTATAGTGTATGGTGAGAATGTACCTGTCAACCGAATAGCGAAACAGTTGAACAAAGTAATCAATGCTTTCAACTTCGGATTTTCTAAGTACACCTTAAAGTATCATTTAAAACGATTTTTTAGTAAATTATTAATTTTTATCATGTGGTGTGGTTGAGTGTGGTTTTTTCACTCATTTTGTATTTTTAGTTCAAGTTATAAAAGCTCTATGTTTTTAATCTCTCATATGTTCATTAATTTTATATATAATTGATTTTTGTATATTTAAATAAATAAATATACTTTGTTCTTGTGAAATTTGATTTTCCTTAAGTGTTTTAAGTTGTAAAATGATAAACTGCTTTGAGATTGGTCTCTTGCATAAAATAACCAGACCAGAGGCTTATGGTCAGTGATTCCTGTGAATTTACTGCCATCTAAATAAGGCCTAACATATTTGCGTGCCCAAATTATTGCGAGTCATTCTTTCTCAATTGTGCTGTAACCCTTCTCCATTCGTGAAAGAGTGCGCGATGCGTATGTATTGGTAGGCCCAAACAAGCAACAATGTATCCGTTTACAAAAAAGTAGAAGAGAAATATGCTATATCTGATATATTATTATATCTAATTGTCTTCGTTTTGACTCTGATGCTGTATACTTATTCATCGAGAAGTTGACCCAGTCATCTTAAAAATTAATAAAAAATAATATGGCATCTTCAAATAGAGGAAGTACATACATACAGATTTGGTATATGGAATCAATCAAATTTCAAAAATAAATTTAATTTAATTAGAAAAATAATTATCAACAATGGAAGATCTAACTGCGCGATCCGCAATGCAGTTTCTCTTATATATTAATTATAAATAACACAATTCAATTAAACTCATGTCGATTTTCTTTTTGAAAGTACCTGATATTTAGAACATACTATTTAAATTATACTTTATGATATTATGACACTGGCTTTTTTCTAACTTTTTCAGTGGCTAGAAAAAGGCAAAATGAGCGAAAAGAAATGTATATGTATATACAAAATATTTTTAAGTGTAAGGGAATACATTGTGCTACTGTTATATAAATATTTTGTATATACATATATACATAATATGTATGTACCATTTAAGAGAGCTTTTGAAAGAAATCGGTTTCTTAACATGTTTATTTATTGTGTATAAGCAAAATACAATAGATAGCTACACATTGTTTTATAATTATAAACCCGTACATTTGCATCTTCTAGTCTCATCATTTCCGGTTTGTGTATTGTGCACAACCAATGTTTATTTATTACAAAATCACATTTAAAAAAGGAAATAGTGTTGTTTTCCCATAAATTAGTTTCTTTCTTAGTTTCGCTTTACTTTTTTATAGCACGCAGATTGTGACTGAGCCAGCGTTCACGCTGAAATCTTACTTCATGATCAATATCGGGGATCTCTGATCTCGATATTGTACATAGCGCGGTATGTACCATCTACTTCGTGTTTTGGCCCGTAACTTATACGCATGATCGATATATGTAACATTAATCAATTACATTTGTAAGACCACTCTTGTAATCGAATATTGAGACAGCCTGTATCTATATACATACATTTGTATGTAAGTTAATAAATTCAGCTTCTTGAATTTTAAATGGACTGGATACATCCTGTAAATGCATGAGCCATTTTATACATATATAATTATAATTTGTTGTATATAATACTTAAGTTTAAGCGGATTGCGCAACATAAATATTATTAAAGCACAAGAATGTTGCAAGAAAATGATAAGCATAAACACAATAAAATATGAACAGTAATATGATTTATTATCAACTGTAATTATTAAACTTAATTGGAAGATTAATCTTTTTTAAGTATTTGAGAGCAAATGTGTTACTTCAAATATGAAAGATATAGAATTATATTAATGGTAACATCTGTAAATACACTTTTGGGAAAGATAGAATACGAATTTGGGAATTATTATAGTTCGGAATTATCGCAATCTTTTTTCCAATTTAAAGTTCGATGGGAAAACCAGAATAGGGTTACTGCAATTAGAATGAAACGTGAGCAATATAGTATTTTAAATAATACAATAAAACATATAGCAAAACACAGTCAATAACACATTATCCACATTGCTAAATAAAAATGGAACATATTTTTATTTATATCAATTTGACATTGTACCGTATATGGTTGTAAAAAACAGATCAAAAAAATTGATTTTTGAAAATTGAACTATGTACTGTTCTTATTTCCGATGAAATTTTTTTGATTTGAAAGCAATTTTTATGTCCGAATGTCGGTATAGTCCTATTCAGATCTTAAAAAAAAAATTTTTTTTAATTGTTCTGCGCAGCTTTCAGTGATGTAGAAAAAAAAATTATAAAAATTTTCATGGGTCGCATTTATCTTAGGTAGTAAACCTAAATAAAATAATAAATAATCAATAAAAAGAATCATATTTCAGTTCTAATACACAAAAAATTCAAAATGATATATTTATATATTTATGTTATTATAATCATATTTCAAGTGAAAATTAATAGGGCAAAAAAAAATTGCACGCCTTTTGGAAACAATGTCAATATTTAATTTTGGTACGGACTAAGGAAAATAAATGACCAAATTACATTCATATCGAACAAAACCACAACAACATAAAAAGCAAAATCAGTTATCAATTTAATTCTTAGTTTATCCAATTAAATATTAATTTCAAAAGTGTCAGTGATTATAAGTTAAATTATAAAACCATTTTGTGATTAAAAACGATCCTTTTCCATTTAAATACAAATACAACATAAAAATGTAAACAATAAACATGAATTATTGTACTTAATACATTACTGTGTATCCGCCATATTCTTTCTGCGCGATAACTGTCAGAATTCCAGCGAGATTTGAATACTACTATACGTTTAAAACTGGTCAAAATACAATAATAAATAATAGTTGCCTAATTGATGATGCAAAAATGTAAAAAGGAAACACACAGGGTGGCGCGTCAAAATTTAAATAATTCACAGCACTACTAGATTTATTTAATATTAAAAATCTAAAATTGGTAATGTTTTTATAAATATAATTGTTCTATTTTTTCATACTATGGTTTTGTATTAATGCAAAAGCAAATTAATAAATATATTTAACTTCGATGCCCGACGTATATGCTTGATGTGTCTAATCTCTAAACAACGCGTAGCGCTGCGTTAAGCACTCGCCAAAATCAAGCGAGAATCATAAGACTAAAGTGTAATTAAGGCGGCACCTGTGGTTAGGAGCACTCACATGTCTCGTAAATCCAAATGGCACGAACATGTTTTCCAAGAATAACACCGCAGCATCCGTTTCTTGTGATCGTAGGAGGCAAACGGTTGATCGCTGGGCTGACTAACCGCATCCGTAAAAAAAATCAACTGTTCATAATGCCAACAAGAGAAGAAATGGATACCGCCAAACCAATACTGGACCCCCGCTCAAATACTCGGTCACGATATTTAGGTTCAGCACGCGGAGAACGTGCAATCACATAAAAAACCAGGAGCGTTGGACCAGCCTAATCATGAACGATCACCGGCTGGAACTCGTTGCTCTTCAAGAAACTCGCTGGCCTAATAGTGAAGACCATGTGTCCTAGGGCTATACGTTGCTCTACAGGACAGGTGACCTCGGAAATCTTGTAACTGGATTTCTTCTTGAGCCGCAGGTAAACAACGATGTTTTGGATTTCTAAGCAGTCCATAACCGATTGTGTAAGCTTCGCTTGCGCATGAAGTTAGCCAACCTGTCGATAATTTGTGTACACGCGCTCTCAGAAGTCAGCCAGCCCAAAGATAATGACTCATTTTACAATGACTTAGACGATCTGATGGGATCCACACCCGAACACAATGTTAGATTGCTGATTGAGGAGGCCGACTTGTGTGAAAACTTAGGCCCGTACTCCCGACACGAAACTGCGACAGATAATGTTGAGAGACTGATGTGATTTGCAATTACTCACGACCTTAGAGTAGCAAGCACATTTTTTCCAAACAAACAAGTATATTTACAAAATTAGAAAACTTTCCGCATCCAAATTGACCACGTGTTAATTTCTAAGGAGCGAGCTTGGGTTGTGCATGATGAGCTAACTTATCGATAACAAAGCGATCATCAGTTGGTCGCTGCAAAACTACGATAGAAATTTTGGTTTTTTCGACTGTGCCGGTCTGTTAAATGAAGATCAAACGAAACGGATTTGTAAACGGAAAAAGCGAGAATGGTAGTAGGTCGAGTTTCTGAAAGTACAACTCAGTAATGAGCGAAGCACAATTTCTTTAGGGTATGGCGGAGCGAAGTTATGCCTGACGAATGGAAATTGACCGCGATATACACCATATTCAAGAAGGGAGACTGCTTGAAGTGTGAGAAGTTACTGTCCTACATTATATTGGATAGGTTACCTCTGGCGGAGGGCTTGGTTGGTAACTAACAAGGATGATTTCGTTCAAATCGATCAGGTCTTTTCGCTGCGGATGATTCTATACAAATTTTATGAGACATCTGTACCCGTACATCAGGTGTTCCTGGATTTCAGGCAGGCATATGACTATCAATCATGACTAGCATGCTCTGTCGCCCATATACTCTTTAATCTCATGTTGGAATACATCTTTCGTTAAATTCAAACACTCACCTATATCGCCAGTCCAATCAAGTGCTTGCATATGCAGATGACATATGCGTGATTGGATGAATAGCAACGGAGGGAAGGAAATACTTCATCCGCTTGTAGAGTTTCTGCTTCTGTTACTCTAGATCAATGAGACCAAAACAAAGAAAAAGAAAAATCATGTGTCTGATTTAAGGTAAATACCGAGCTGCGTGCGGATCCGGAACGAATAGTTCATACGGGACGAGCAGAGATCATTGTAGGCGACGATAGCTCCACAGTGTAGAGAAAGTCGTGGTTTCTTCAGATTGCCTAAGACAGCATGAAAACCAAGCTCAGAATCGAAACCGCTTGAGCCAAATTGTTGACATAGTAAGGTGACAATAATGTCCTTTAAAACTGTTATAATATAATAATTATTCATGTGAATTTTGCAGTCACGGCGAGAGAGCCAATGAAGCTATAACCATAATAGAAGTATAAATCAAGAACAGTTTAATTTAAAATTTTTAACTTATGTACGAATATGTACTTTGTTTGTTTCTAATCATATTGTATGTTTACTGTTTAGGCGACGCTATATCATATAACCATAAATTAATATTAAAGTACATAATCATCTTAAGTATTAAAATATATTAATAATATTATCTAAATAAATAAACAAATATGTAATACATAATGAAATAATATAATATCTTGTGAACTAATTTTATTGTCTATTCACAATAAAATGAAATATATTTGTATACATTAAAACTTTTTTTCTAAAATATTTCATTTTCAATGTGCTTAAATTTTAATAAGTATTCTCCTGAGATTGATAGCATATCTACTCAGATTGACAATAAAAAAATCCTGAAATCCCGAGATTACAAAAGCGCTTCGGGAATGCATAACCTAATGATCTGGTTTAAGATATTTTCTATCTCAACTTATAACTTCATTTAAAATATTTTCTAATTAATTTTATGACATCCCCTAAGCAATTTATATTCCAAATTTTTATTTTAATAACCAACATTTTTATTTAATGAAAGTGAGAAAAGGTAAGTATATGGGAATTCTATTGGGAATATGATGGTGATATATATTAACAAATTTTGGCTATTTTGGTTAATTGTTATGAGATATGACCATAAGTGTAATGCTCGTATTTTTTTTATAAACTATTTATAACTAAAACATTATAATTAGCACGTAATACTAACTATAAACATTACACAAAAACTTTAGTTGTTATACGAGTTTATTGCAGTTTATAATGTACATACATACATAATATACTATGTAACTATGTACTCGTAAAGCGATATTGACGTGCTGGAATGATATGTAATATTTCAAATTTGAATATTTAATTTAAACAACAACAACAATGAAACAATATGAACAATGTGCATTTTGGATGATAAATTTACCTATAACATATTTTTATTTTGTGGTTTCGTTTGTTCGTAATCTGATAATATTTTGCAAAAGATAGAAAACAAATGATGAGCACGTTAACGGTAATAAAGCCGATCAAATTTAAATTTCGTAAATCATGTGCTAATTAGTTTTGCAAAGTTCGTAAGATTAAAAAAAAAACTATGAAAAGTCGATAAATATGCATTAGTAATATGTTTGAACTGCAACAATAATAATATTTAAGAAATTAATTTGTTAAAATTAGTTAAACAGTCGAGGCGACGTTTGGATCGGGGGTACCCGAGTTTGAATCCCAACGGAGGCAAAAAGGATTTTTCATCTCCCGATTACGGCGATTAAATTGAAGACATCTATAACCCTCTGTTGGAATGTAGAACTCATGTGCCCGACCCATCATATGATAGTACAGGTGGCCAATTAAAAGACGGAACTGCGTAGTCGTGTACTAAATAGGGCTACTGTTCAGCTTTCAAGGGACAATAAATCCACTAGCCGAACAAGTCTCTAATTAATGGTACGGTATGTGTTGATATTTATTTTAATTGATCGGGTCAATTCATATTTCTGAAATAAAAAATTAATAGTTTGTAGAATATTGTAATTATCTGAAACTATCCATTTGAATTTTCTTGAATTTTATTTGTGCCGATATTTTGATCCGAAATATGATTTCGCGTAAGACTTAACTAAAATTAAATGCAAGTCAGTAAATGTATGAAACATGAAATGAATTTGATTTGAAAATACTCACTTATTATTCTGATATAGTTTAACTCCACTCTATACTGCTCTGATTAAAATTCACAACTACAGTAATCTGCACATGTTTTTTTGGCACACATAACATTTTATTAAGCACAGTGTAATTCTCAAATGGGATTTATAAATTCTACTTCATAATATTGTACTAGTTACAATTAAAAATTGTATTAAAATTACTCATCAATGTTTTCCATTACAAAAACACTTCTGCTAAAACTTACACAGCAATTTTTTACATGGCACATACTTAAATATTTTTAAAATGATTTGTGATATTTAAAATTTTCGTTTTACTCAGCAAAATGAGTAAATAACTGACAGCTGTTTTTCAATAACAAGCATAAGAAGTTTTTTTTTAAACTAAAATCATTTCAGTTAACAATTTTTTGCCATCTTGATTTTAAATTATGGTCCATAACAATTATGTCTGTAATATATTTATTTAGTTTAAGTAAACGAAAATTGTATAAGGTTTCAAATGAATATATTTTTTGAAGATTCTAGATACTAGTTTTTCTGTACAACAATTTCTTCAAGACAGAGTACTATGTCGAAAGGCTTCTGTTTAAACGCTTATAACTTAAAAGGTTTACCTACTGGTACGAAATGGTAAAACTAAAGTCACTTTCGGTTTGATGAAGGAATCCAACGGTATGACCCGTGTCACCTCGTATACAAAAATTGAAATAAAAAAATTTGTCGTGAAATAAAAAAACGCAAAAATATTAGCGACGCCAGTGGGTGGTAATATTTACAACCGAGCTCTGTCGGAATTGTTACGCTAAAAAACTTTGACTATACTTTTGATACATACAGTCGTCAAAATAATAAATCATACACACAATTTTTAACAAATATTTTCATCTTGAACTTAAAATTGAGATATTTTTTTATAAATAATATATAAGGGTCTTTATTTTAACCCAAACATCCGTTACAGTCATTTTAAAATCTTCTTTCTTCGGAAATGGTCGTTATCCTATTTGTCTGTCGAGTAAAGCTCACAAAAGCTCGATTGGATTAAGATCGGGGCTCTGCGTTTCCTTCGTTTCCTTCGCAGTGTACTTCGAATCATTATCTTGTTGGAAGATGAATGGAAACCCGAGCCGCAACTTTTGTGCCGAAGCCTTAACATTTCGACGAACAATCTCAATATATTATTCTCATTCATTATTTCAACAGTCAATTATTTTTTACCAACCCTGCTACAGCCCATATAGAACCCCAAAGCATCATATCACATTCACCGAATTTTACTGACCTCAGTATACAACTTTATTTATATGACTCGTTTGGTTTCTTTCCGTCAGACGTGTTCAATACCATTAGAAGATTTGAGATTAAATTTCGAGTCATCTGAACATAAAACCTTTTTCCAGAATGGTCAGAAGTCCATGCCACGTTTTATATGTATTTCCGTTAGAAAGAATTCTCTTGGCCATTCTTATGAGATATTAGATAGACGCGCACATTTTCAAAATCGCTTCCATTTTTTTAAAAACATTAATCAAGATGGTTCTATCCATCGTATTCGTAAGTAAAATTGTATACTTTGGGACCTTGGGGGTTTCGGCCTCAGCTAGCCAGATCGGCCTACAATCCGTGGGTTTCATGGATTTTTTTAAATATTGATTAAATAGTAAAAGGAATCGAGCATAATTCTTTCATTTTTCTGTATAGAAATTTCCTTGTTTTACAAGATCCACTACCAAGATTCTTTGACACTGGTTTAATTGGGTCTTAGTCGATATATTATTTTAACAAATTTTACATTTTCTAAAGTTTTAATTAAATTAAACATAAAATAAATTTCACAACTATAAAAATGTGTTCTTACCGACCAGCTTTCTTAAGTGTATGATTATTTTGATGACATAATTTTGATTCCCTCATAACACAAAAATAACAAGACATTTTCACAGTAACTTATATGGTAGTTAACTTCGAACTAGATTGTCCTTAAAAACTGCAAAATATCATTATAATAATTTATTTTAACTTATTATTTGTATTTTTCTATCAGGTATAATATAATATTAAATACATAGTTGACTATGATTTATTTTTTTGATTACTGTAAGCATTATGAGTTAATATAGATGAAAATAGTTATTACATTTACAAAAGAGTTAATCTACCATTTTAGTGTAACATTGATATTTTTTAATTTTCAAGTATATTTAATAAATCTTACCTACAGCATACTAACTTTGCTACGGATCAGTTACACGTTTTTTAATACACGTTCTCCGATACAATTTCGTTAAACTCGCTATAATATATTTTTTAATGTGTTATCTTTTCCCAAACGTTTTGTTTTGAAGTACGTTCAAGTGTACATTATATAATGTTTATAAATAACGTATCTTTTTTAAGGGTGAGTCGTATGTCTGAAAAGTGTCTCTATTCTTTGGAGTTGTATATACATATGTATACGATTGTTGTATGGAAAGTTTGGTTTGCTGTAAAATTTGAAGCAATTTGAAGGAATGTGATTTGGTATAAACCTTGTGAATATAATATTATGTAAATATGTCTGAAAATATTTCTTGTCCAATCACTTCTTTTATCAACAGTATTGAGTAAAAGCGACCTACATACATACATATAAATTCGAATCTATGTGGATTGTGGAACTAAGATAATATAATTAATTTAATTCAAAGTGATAAGACATGATTGTGTTTTCTTTTTAATCTAATATTCTACAAATAAACATTATGAATTGTGCATAGTCTGTAATATTTATGTACATAAAGAGGATGATTTCAATTAAATTGTCTAACCTTCACCTTTGGTTATTATTCATTCTGTGTATTGTGTAGTATTATTGACTGCACTGCCATACGAGAATTTGAATAAATTAAAATGAAATTAAGAGACATTAGACGACAATTACCTACATAATTTTTGTACATTTTAATATTTAAATTGAAATTATTAGATTGACTCTTAGATATATGATTTTTACTTTATTCAAATGCATAATTATATATAAGCGCTAGAATTGTGTTAGATATGTACATTTTGTGTGTAGTTGTTCCTCTTTAATATCAGTGTATTCTTTATGACGGTTTGAAGCTTTTATATTTTTATGTTATTAAATTTTAATTTAAGTAATATAATTTAATAAAAATAATTTCTGTTTCATTATCGTCAAGATATTGTTATTTAAATTTTAGAATAATTACTTTTGGTTACTTATTGAATTATTTCAGGAAATTTTGTTTTGTGACCCAATTAATATTTTTTTATAGTTTAGTTCTTTGTGGCAACTATGTATATAATATATGTATATACATAGTTGGTATATTTTTATCGTAGAACCTGAAATAAGTCATATTTAATATTTTAGGAATCGATCGATTTTTTATAAAATTTAAATATACTTAATCTTTCTTTTATTAAAATCACAATATGTTTAATTTATTAGCAGTTGGCGCAATTTCTATATAAATATAAAACTCTCCATAAAAGCGCATATAAATTATTTTAAATGATACTGTTTTACCAATTTACTTACCTGTCAAATTTATTTAACTGAAATATAATCTGTTTATTTTCTATATTATTATTTCAGTTAAATAAATTTGAAAGGTAAGTAAATTGCACCATTCAAATAACCACAGTAGTTTTGACGATGATTGATGAATTTGTATCAATTTTGATTTCGTATTCTTTGTGTGAAATTGTAAAACTACGGTTCCAAATTAAATCAATAAAATTGTCAACACTACTTGGGCGGCAGTAGCTTTCTAACAATATTTGATTGCCAGTGTTAGTAATGAACCATCAGATTTTAATTTTTCCCCTTTGAGGCACTTCATACGTTTAATTGAGGGTTAATTTTTGACTTCCGTTTAAAAAAAATGAAGTTTATACATACATCAATTAAAATGTTCTTTGATCCGTTTATAAATGACTGTGAATATTTTTAAAAATATAAATTATATTTTAATTAAATTTATTAGAAATTTACTGGGGTTCCCAGTCCATTTAAATTTTCGAAGTCCTCCAAGAGCACAAATTTTATGTAGGAGATCTGGCTGTAGGTTCGTTTGTTAATTGATCATATGTACACTGCTCAGCTCCAGGCTCGTCTGTAATACTGACATGATTATTGGCTTGGCCCGAGGATTCCGTACTCTCAAGGGTGCTTCGATGTCCCTATATTAGAATTGGCACCATTTCTAGATTGGACTATTGCTGGTCTGCGGAGCATCGGGTTGAGAAACACTGGTTTATAGTGTTTTCGGAAGAATGTGTTTTCTATAATTTTCGACAAAATATAATTTTTTTATTTTTTCTATACGATTAATTTATTTAATAACTATTTTTATGGTAAATTGAAAAACCAAAGTCATGTTTAATTATTATAGATTTAACTTTGTAGAATCTTTTTATTTCAATTTCATGTGCAAATAGTAATTTACTGTACATACGTTTTGTTACACATAAGAGATACTAAATTTAATTAACTATCGCCGTTTCTTAATGGTTTTACATTATTTGGTATTAATTCTATGTATATAGTAAATACCAATAAATTTAATATTGTATACTATTATGTTCAAAGCTAATTTCATCAACAGGTTAGAACATACAAAAATTATATATACATTATTTATGCTTTGCAGAAATTTATTAAAAAACCAAAGTAAATTGAACTATAAAAAAGTTTTTTAGTTGTACCAATTGTTTAGAATCAACCAAGCTTAAAGCCTTTTTTTTTATTTTTAGACCGGTAGATATAATTCTCTAATTTGTGAATTAGAGAATTACTGTAATTTTATTAAATTTCGGAGTTTAATCGACGTTCATTAATTACACGTGGAATAATAATACTACCAACATGATTTCGTAGTGTTATACATTAGAACGTAATGTAAGTATATGTATATAATAGATATGTACATAATTATACGATATATATACTCGTACCTTGTTGCTGCCTAAGAATTGAATTGAAACACGTTTTTATACTATTACAAAACATAGAATTTAACTGTTTAATACTGGTATAAACTGGCTCATATCAAATTTATCGTTTGTAGTAAATATTGTATATATATGTATATCTGAATTAATTACTACTAGTTATATCATAAAATTAGCCAAAAGGTTATTAAATCGGAATCAGTAAATTTTAAAATGCAAAAATTCACCACAGAATTTGGCTTTTGGATCAAAATAATTAATTTAGTTATATTCGATATTTTTTCAAATAAAATTCGGTTATATCGGATTATATCAATATGTATAACAATAATTAACTTCCCTTTGATTATTCTCCATTTGTTTAATAAAGTCATTTCAAACATCTGTAAAAATATTAGATTGACTCGAAACATTTTTTATTGATTATTCTAATAAAATGTTAAATTATTTTCAAACACCTAGCGATCATACTAAATTACTGCTGTATCTTCTGATTTCAGACTGTATCTGCTCATTTAAAGCTCAATTTTAGTTATAACAAAAATCAAAATTGATGTCGATATTTAAATGCCTAATGATGTCGATATTTAAATGTCTAAAATTAAATTTAAAACATGGTAAATCTCTGCTATCGAATTTCGCAAAATTTTTACATGAACAGGTTTTGGTAAATTGAGTTAAGTAGAGGTTTGTCTCTACTTTACTCAATTTACCCTGCGGGTTTCGAACTAATCGTGTTTTGGCCACACAAATTTAGATATTGATTTAATTTTTTTTCACAGCATAGTTAAATATATTTGCAAGCGAGTAATAAGTATAGTTCGTTCGTAGTTACGAATGTCTCAAAGTTGATGAATTTTTGACAGTTAGCATTTACTCACAAACTAAATTTATCAATGGGTACATTCAGGAACATATTATCTAGCGATTAACACACGTTTTTTCGTTCTATTAAGCGAGAAAATTGAAAAATATTTAATATCGATAAGTTGACAGATGAATTTATTGAAAAATTTGTGTCTTAGATGCTGAAATGTTTAGGGTTAAGCTAAATTCGTTTATTTTTTAGTTCACTAAGTTTAATTAGATGTCAAAAGAGGTCACAAAAAACAATTTTTTCACTTATTAATTTTTACATTTCGATAGCGGAGATTTGCATTATTTTAAGCTTAATTTTAGACACATTTAATGGCATTTAAATATCGACATCAATTCTGATATTTGTTTTAGGTAAAGTAGAGCCTTAAATAACATTTTTAAGAAAAACTTCTAAGAATATTTAATAATATATTATGAGTGCCATCTATTGCTAGTGCTAAAAGTTAATTAATACCTCCCATCATTATATACACCAAGATTCGCTAATTTCTTCTAATTTATGTACAATAAACAGTCAATTTATTAATCTTAGTCTATAAGGAAAACCATAATTCATCTTTCTCTTAAATCCGAAATCCGAAGCAAAGCATACTAATTTACACATAAAATATAAGTGTACATTATAAAATTCTGGGGGTCTATTATGAAATTTTTCGAATAATTCGATTATCGAAAAGTTCGATAAATTGAATTTTTTTCCTTATTATGAAACTAAAAAAATAGCTTAGTTTTTTTATTAACAGAACTTCAAGTCCTATATAGAACATCGGGAATAATACTGGGAAATTGTATTTAATTTAATCAATATATTTTATTTTATTTCTATTAATTTGAATAAATTTCAACTTCTAATAATTTTTTTTGACGTTTATTGTGAAATAATACAGGTATTACGCTAAATACAATGAAAAACATTTCCTTTTAAAATTTCCCTTTTTTCGAGTTCGTATACTATGATTTTTACGAGAACTTCAAAAAAACTATGTTTTATCGAGAACATTGAAAAATAAAGTTAAATTTAATTTTATGTTGATAATATATTAAATTAAAATATGTAGTTTAACATTAAATGTATCATATTTATTGATAAAAAATTCAGTTCAATTGTATTTTACTGAAAAAACGAGAAAATTCTTATCCAACTTCATTCGAACTCGAAAATTTTTAAATAAAAAAACACGACTATTATAATTCGATTATGTGTGTTTATTGTTGTTGTGTTTTACCTTAGGACTAAGGTATATATTACCTTAGGACTAAGGTATATTTTATAATATTGTAATGCCCCAAATAAAATATTTTAGAAGTTTTAAGACTGTTTAGGAAATACCCATTTTGTTTTATTGTAATATTTTAGTATAATAATTGAATGATAAACCCTATTGAATCCATATTTTAACTTCTCATTAATATTTAGTTTATTATAAAAATTAATTTATTTTATGTTTGTTGCTTTTAATAATCATTAAAAAATTTATAAAAAGACGATAAAAACTATAACATGTTATAAATAGTACCACTTAAATTCGTTTTTTTTACTTTCCTTTAATTTTGACAATTCGATAATTCGATTTAATTTCGTAATAGAAATATAACGGGTGTATATTTTAACTTGACATATCAAAATATCTCTTAAAAATACTTATCCTACGAAAAAATTCATTAATGACAAAGTTGATGTATAGAAAGATAGCGTTTTATCTATTAAAAATAATAAAGATTCAGTTAGTTAAAAAACAGTTTTTTTTAAATAGGAAATGGCAGAATATGAGGCTATTTATATTCAAAATAGATAAGCTTTTATTTACCAATTTTTTTAATAGGACTTACTTGTCAGAACTTATAGAAATTTGAAATTTATACTACATTACATATACCGGTAAAATGATTAGCAATAATAACATAATAATAGTTTCAAAACTGTATTGAATAGCAATAAAAATATAATAATAGTTGGAAAAACACAATTTTGAAATTATTATTGTGTTATTATTTTTATTCATTTTGCCGACATGTGGAATGAATATAAATTTCAAATATTTACAACTTTTGAGTCCTATTAAAAAAGTTGATATTTAAAAGTTTATTTATTTTTAATGTAGACTTCTGCCATAATAAGTGTAGTTCCTATTTAAAGAAAGATGTTAACTAATCGTCTATAACTTTATTATTACCGATTATAACTTTATCATTTATAATAAATAAAGCACCATCTTGTGTCCCCCTTTCTATACGTTAATTTGGTCTGTAATAATTATTTTTTTCGTAGGACAAGTATTTTTCGAGATATTTTGTTATGCCAAGTTCAAATAGACACCCGGTATAGTCGAATGGGATTTTTCGATTTATCTAATTTTCATAATATACTCCCTGTTTAAATAATTAATTTATAAGTTAAACTGCAAACTGGTTCGGTGTTTTTAATGTGTAAGTATATGGGGGTTTGTGCGTTTGTATATTGAGTGGTTGGATGATCCCAATTTTAATTTTTGTTGTTATTTAACTCTCGACAGCAAGTGTACGTTATCCCTGAAACTAAAGATTTTGTGTATGAAATAAATCTTCTATTGCGATAGTTTAATCCTGCACTATTATTTTCATCAATTTTTCATAATTTAAAATTGATAAATGAATTGTAACATGGGAAAAAAACATTAAGTTAACATAAAAGTACAAATCATTTATCTTCAGCGTAAATTCGGATTAAATATCACTCGATGACATGTAAAAATAAAATGAAATATAAAAATGTATTCTAATTAATCACTGTCTCCCACACACAATCTGGGCGGATATTTGTAGCATCTCATTTCGAATTATCCAGTTAAAATTTAATGAAATAAACAAACGAATAAAATTCTAATTAGAATCCAAATCTTTATTTTCTAAAATTAATATAATTTGATTCAAAGTCATAGAACCTCTGCCACAATTATAGAATTCTTCACAATTAATAGGTGAATCCTCGTTGAGGTCTCATGGTTGTTTCACTTAGTTTAATTCTCATTCTTAGGTGGCAATAGCATATACCCAATATGCAATGCCGATTGAATTCCGTGTGCTTTCTCGTGTGGAAAATATAATGTTACTATGGAAAGAAACATGAAATGTATACGGAAAATCGTACTACTCGCCAAATGAAAGTGTCGCAATAATTCCGATATCTTTGAATTGGTTATATAGTGCGAATAGAAAGAAGAAAGATAAAAATTATAGTTGGAAATGGTACGAAATTTCGACTTAAAGTTATATTAATTGTCGCACTATGTTCCACAGTTTTCAATGTGAAATTTAAACACTCTTTTGTGAGTTTAACATGGCTTTTCGACCAAGTTGAGAACTAATTTGTAACGAAAATAAAGTGGTTCTATGCTAGTTATATACATATATAGAAACACAAACAGAAAATAATTTTTTAAAGTATAATATCTGTATCTGTGTTTTTGCATATTGAGTAGTTTGAAATTTAACATTCGATTAATTTGTGCAACCGTTACTTGTTATATCTGATAAACTCAACGATTTCATAAGATTGGAGCAAGATAGCATAAATAAAAATTACTATGATGGAAGCATACTATATGTCAACATATTTAAAGTTGGTATATTTCATGATTTTAAAATGGATAAAAATATATTTTTTTGCAATTTACACAATTTTCTAATGTTTTCAAAAATTAAATACTCATTTAAAAATTAATAAAAACTTCAAAAACATAATTTTCAATGAAAACAAAAGTGCTACAATAGTGCCGTGAAGTTTATAACGAAACAAAAACACGTGCATATTTATGAATCCAATTGGATTTTTGAAATCGATTGGTTATGTTCTTTATAAATGTTGTGGTTGCACTGTGAAATACCCTTTTTCAATGAGATAAATATATAATACTAAAATGAAATTGAACAATTCCTCTAAGGCTGTGTTCCAATCGGTTAAAAAGTTAAATATTTTAACTGTGGTAAAAAAATTATAGAAGTTACCAAATTCTTTAACCGTTTTTGCTGTGCCAATCGAATTTGTATTTTAGATACAAATTGCGACGTTTATTAGTTTTGTTATATAAATATGACACACTCACGTTTATTCAAATGTTAGAAAAATTTAACTGTTTCGCAACCACATACAATGTCGAATATTTTACCTTTTAACTTTTTATGCGATATTTTGTTCGTTGGGCAAATTAGTCTCCTACAATTTAATTTTTCAAATAATTTTGTAATTAAAATGTATGCCTGTGAAATTTATAACTAGACAAAATCACGTATATGTATATGAGTCCAGTTAAATTTCTGATTTAGCATTTTTTATATTCCCAATATACTTAGCACACAGATTTCCGTTTACTTTCTCGTGCGATAAACATGATGTTTCTATGGCTGGAAACATGAAGAGTACACGGAAAATGTAAATGTATGTGTTTTTACTAAATTTGGAGTACGGATATTCAAAATAGTTCGGAATAGCTCATTTATCGCACTTGCAACAAATTTCATATTGGGTTTCACTCAAACTTCTTATAAGAATCGTGTTAACAGTGTATATATTGATATATTGTTATTTGGTAATAATTTCACACCGGTCTACAATATTAAATAATTTGTAGTGTGCGCAATTATTAATTAATTTTGAACTTCAGTTTTTCATCTTTTCTATCAGAAAGATGAAGTCGTCATCTGGACAAATTAATCTTTTTTGGGTTTGTTTGTCGGGTTTCACCTGGTAACTTTTCACATTTTTTGATTTTTCAATTTAGTATCTCAACTCACAAGATAAAACATTTCTGGAATGTAAATCTCCCATTAACACAGTTTTTAAATTTGTAATTATTTTAAGATATACTTGTTCGATATCTTAATCGGTGTTTTCTTCTGTTGTTATCTACTAGAATGGTATTGGCATCAGTAATTTTGTGGTAAATTGAGTGTTTCTGTGATTAGATCAAATAAAACTATTTATAAATACATATAACTATATATTGTATACTAATACTAATATACTAATATTGTTTTAATTTATACATTTTGTATAGGTTAACTACTTACTAAGAAACCCAAAGAATATAATATATTATTATTCTTCCTATAATTAAAATAAATACATTTATGTCTAATCAGCAAATTTCACTCATTTATTACTATGTATGCATGTTAAAAATACGAAATTGTGATCGATTCCCGCTGTATTGTTTATTTTTTGATAGATGCGCGAGATTGAATATAAATGAAACCGATGAGTATATTACTTATGTGTACTGTGTTAAACGATCTATATACTTAAGTATGACTTAATTTAAATAAATAAATTTATATTATATTATTTTGTTTGTCTCAAGAAAAAGATTCAGTTTTGATCTGATTCACGCTGACATAACAAAATATCATCGTATGTCCACATACCTATATGTTTGTTTAATGAGCGTGTTTCCTTAACTAAAACTTCATTGAAAGTATTTTACATATTTCTAATTTCTGGTTGCTCATAGTGGAGATTCAGGCATCTGACCTAGAACTAACAGCTGTAGTAGTCAAAATATACGAATTAAGGTTTGAAATGTTCCCGCATATGAGCTCTTCATTAGATACGCTCTCTTGCGTTTTCCGCATCCATTTCCAAACCCGAAGATAAGATGGCAGAAAAGTATTTTCTGTTGATAACTTGATAGTGAAGTAGTTAATGCATTTAAACTTAACTGTTAAACCTATGGGTTTGCAAATTTAGCGTGAGTAATTACAGTTGTATATATGTAGCTTTTATTTCATTTTCTAAAATAATTAATAATTTTATCGGCTTAATAGAATTTCGCCATTGCCAGAACGTAAAAACGGTAACTAATTTTATTTAATACCGCTTATCAGTTTTTCATGATTTTACAGTGTATAGCTAATTAATCATTAAATGTAAATAATTGCAACATTTTACTGACAAATATGTAATACTATTAAATCATTACGTTTATACGTAATTCAATTCAAGCAATGAAATTTAAGCCACCGATATTTGAAGGCACAACATCGTTCTCGGTTTTTAAATTTCAATTTGAGACAGCGGTTAATCAAAATGGTTGGAATGACGTAAATTGTGGAACAGCGTTAATAATGGCTCTAAAAGGAGAAGCGGCTGAAATACTGCAGACTATTCCACAGCATGACCGAAGTAATTACAACGAAATAATGAAGGCGCTGGATCGAAAGTACGGAAGCGACCATAAACGGGAAATGTATCGTATGGAGCTGAAGAAACGATATCAAAAGCTCGAAGAGACTCTTCAAGAATATTCCGCAGCAGTCGAGCGGCTAGTGCCTTTGGCACATGTGAATACATCTCCCGATTACATGGAGTAACACGTAAAGCACTGATGTTGTCACCTAAAGCGAGTTTTGCCGAGACCATTGCTTGTGCGTTAATAAACGAGACTGCACAGGCCATCATTAAGCCGTCACTTAGAGTGCCACGGGTAGAAATGGATGTGAGGACGAACATCGAACGGTCTTCAGAGAAGGTGACAGTAGAATAAGGTGTTGGGCATGTGGCAGATGGGTCACATTTCACGAGACTGTAGATTAGTAAGATGGAGACAACCAAGATCGCGATCTCCTATGCAACGAACATCAAGTTTTGGCCAAGGAAGAGCGACAGGACACCAAGGTATTAGAAAAATACGATGTTGGGCATGTGACAGAACGGGTCACATATCACGAGACTGTCGGGAAATAAGGTGGAGACGAACGGAATCGCGATCTCTGGGGCGTCGAGGATCGGATAATGAGAAAATTGTGAACAAGAAGCAAGAACAGGAGCATGAAGAAGCAGTTGGACTGAGGAGAGTCAACTGTTATTCCATCCCTGTAACAAAATTGGGACGAGGCGGAGACGGTTTAACAGTTAAAAAAAATGTGGAGGGGAAGAATTGTGTTATAACCCTATTTCGCCATTGCCAGAACGTAAAAACGGTAACTAATTTTATTTAATACCGCTTATCAGTTTTTCATGATTTTACAGTGTATAGCTAATTAATCATTAAATGTAAATAATTGCAACATTTTACTGACAAATATGTAATACTATTAAATCATTACGTTTATACGCATAGTAATGTTTTTTGTATATATGATACATAATATTATTTAGACACGCTGATAAGCCAACACGTATATTAATTTAATGGTTTATACTATACAATCGAATGTTTTAAACCTATTAACGTACTCGTACTAACTACTATGTATATTACACAGCAGCCCTTGATAAACATTTAGTAGTACTACTGTATAATTGAAAAAATATAAATGAGTTAGTAGTATTTGACGGGTTTTCTATATTAATAAATATAGAAAACCCGTTAAATACTACTAACTCATTTATATTTTTTTTTTAAATTTAAGTTCTAATAAAATATGCAGCCCGAGTAATATTCTATAAGTATTACCAAGTCTGATAACAAAAATATAAGAGATGCGCCGAGTTAGTTCAACGCACTTTAATTTTTGGTATATCGATTCTTCAAACATTCATTTGACATGATAAATTATAATCATTTTTATATTTCATTATATTTTATGCACAAACAAATACTTAATATAAAAAAAATCGGCATTTCGAATAATATGAAATGGTAAATTGTGTTATATATAGCCGTTGCCATAATATGACTTGTGTTTCTAACAACGTTTTTCCCATTTGTTATTAAATAAGGGCATATTTATGATTAAAATTATTGGGCAATACAAAATAACTTAAAGTAAAAAATTTGAAAAATATAACAATTTTAATTGAAAAATTAACATATCGTTTCTAGAAGCGACTTATTCGTTCGTAGCCACAAGCCATGCATATATTTTAAATGCAAGCAAATTTTTTGTTTTTTTTTAAATAATTTTCTATTAATTTTAATCAAAAATATGCTCCCGCAATAAGTCATAAATAACATAAATGTTCGCATATATACTTTTCATATTGGGTTTCCACCAAAGAGACTGTTTAAAAACTAAAAACATGAACAAAATTATTTGTCTTTGATATACCGATTTGATATGCGAAAATGTTTTACTAAAAACACTGTTTTCGGCTAAAATATTTTTAGAACTGTGTAGGGATTCTGACCAAAAACATGCTAAAAACTAAAATACAGATTTGTGGCATAATTTAATAATAAATATTGTCAACTGTCATTCGGGACCGGGATGGAAACCTCTTTGTCGACATCGACGCAGTAATCAACGCATGAAGTGGACACTTTACCGACCTGCTTAGTATTCGTCATGCGTCATATAGATTATTGTTGAGTCACCTCTATTACAGACTGGGGATTTGCACTGAGGTTCCATCCCATGAGGAATTCACTAAGGCCAGGCAGAGATCGTTGCAGGCGACAATGTATAGAGAACGACTCCGCTCGGTGTAGAGAAAGACTTGGGTTCTTCAGATTGTCCAAAACAGTATGAAAACTTCTTCAGATTGTTCAAGACAGTATTGGAGCCAAATTTTTCGCTCAGTAAGGGGCCAATAATGTGTTTTATAAACTGTTTATTATTATTACTTTTTTTAAAGCGATGTAACGAAACACCGTTACAATAGTGAATGTTGCGTATTACTGTACAAAAAGTATTTGATCATTTTTGTTCGCGTTATTTTTATTTGATTATTAAAGTAGCTGAATGAAAACGGAGTATTTTTAAATACTTTTTGTTAGAAAAATGTATTGAAGCAACGATTACTTCAAGCATTGGAGATGGAGGGTAATGAACCATCTAGCTATAATTTTGATGAATCAACGTTTTCCGACCACGCAGAAGGGGACGAAGAAGATGGAGAAAATAAAGAGGTGGTAGTGGAGGTTGCATCGGGACCATCTGGAAATTTCGATATGGCGCAGTTAATGGCAGCTATGATGGAAATGAAACAGTCCAATTTTGAAATGCAAAAGTCAGTTGAAAAGTCCAGTAATGAATTAAACCATAAAATGGAACAACCCAGTAACCAATTAAATCGCATGGAGCAGTCAATCGGCGATATCAATAACAAAATGGACGAGAAGTTTCAAGAGATTTATACCACACTACATGAAGAAATAGAGCAAATTGAACAAAAATTACAAACTGGCATCCAAGAGCTGTAGCAGAAAATCATTGGCGACAATGGAAAATTGCAAACCGAGGTAGAAGAATTGCAAGAGAAAGTTCTAGGCTTCGAGAAGAAACTTCTATGTTTCGAGGTTAACGGAACACCGTTGCCAGTATCTCAGCCAATTCAAGCAATGAAATTTAAGCCACCGATATTTGAAGGCACAACATCGTTCTCGGTTTTTAAATTTCAATTTGAGACAGCGGTTAATCAAAATGGTTGGAATGACGTAAATTGTGGAACAGCGTTAATAATGGCTCTAAAAGGAGAAGCGGCTGAAATACTGCAGACTATTCCACAGCATGACCGAAGTAATTACAACGAAATAATGAAGGCGCTGGATCGAAAGTACGGAAGCGACCATAAACGGGAAATGTATCGTATGGAGCTGAAGAAACGATATCAAAAGCTCGAAGAGACTCTTCAAGAATATTCCGCAGCAGTCGAGCGGCTAGTGCCTTTGGCACATGTGAATACATCTCCCGATTACATGGAGTAACACGTAAAGCACTGATGTTGTCACCTAAAGCGAGTTTTGCCGAGACCATTGCTTGTGCGTTAATAAACGAGACTGCACAGGCCATCATTAAGCCGTCACTTAGAGTGCCACGGGTAGAAATGGATGTGAGGACGAACATCGAACGGTCTTCAGAGAAGGTGACAGTAGAATAAGGTGTTGGGCATGTGGCAGATGGGTCACATTTCACGAGACTGTAGATTAGTAAGATGGAGACAACCAAGATCGCGATCTCCTATGCAACGAACATCAAGTTTTGGCCAAGGAAGAGCGACAGGACACCAAGGTATTAGAAAAATACGATGTTGGGCATGTGACAGAACGGGTCACATATCACGAGACTGTCGGGAAATAAGGTGGAGACGAACGGAATCGCGATCTCTGGGGCGTCGAGGATCGGATAATGAGAAAATTGTGAACAAGAAGCAAGAACAGGAGCATGAAGAAGCAGTTGGACTGAGGAGAGTCAACTGTTATTCCATCCCTGTAACAAAATTGGGACGAGGCGGAGACGGTTTAACAGTTAAAAAAAATGTGGAGGGGAAGAATTGTGTTATAACCCTAGATACTGGAGGAGCTGGAACGTTTGTACGAGAAGATCTTATTAAGGAAAGAATACAACTAGCGAACCAGGTTAAATTGTCTGATCGCTTTGTCTGATATACTCGTGCATTTCAAAATCATAGCACAACATAGTTTCCATATTCAATTTTATGTATTACAAATTCAATTTCATAACAATCCATAAAGAAACTTTTCTTTATATTTCGGGTTTAACATATTTTTTTTCTAATACACATACTATAGTAATTATCACAATCGAATTAACTTTAATCTCATAATATTACTCCAAATTATTCTATTTATATGGGAGTGCGTAGGAAATTTGTGTAGCGTCTAGTAATATACGAATTCCGTTCATTATTGTTTGGACAATCAAATTTAAAAAAGTGATCGGATAAATTATACATATGCATGTAGATTTGACAATTTGCCAATTCAATATTTTTATAAAAATAATTGTATTTATCAATATGTTTTAATTGTAGTTGTGTATGGTAAACATAAACGTTTTAATAAAAATGAAAATAAATAAAATTTGCAAAAATAATGGAAATTGAATTTTCTAATAATATTAAAGTACATATGTATGTGTATATGTATTCAATAGAAAATTGCGATTATTTTCAAATCTGATGAGAGAAAAGTGATTGGATTTTTATACTCGCCGTTTGGATGCCATATTGCAATTAATTCAGTTTATTAAACAACATTTTTTTGTTGCAGTTTTAAAGTTTAGCTTAACAAATCATTATTAATTTATATGAAGATTCTATTATTTATCAAGTTAATGAATCCAAATAGTAGAGCCACCATTAAAATTATGTTTATACCTGCTGATACAGAATAATTTAGAAAATAGTATAAATGCGGCAACTATTCAGCATTCACGGCAGAATTGTATCCATAATATTTTCCTTGGTGAGCAAAGGATCAAAATTGGCGTATGAACAATTTTATTACGAATTCTGTATATTGGCGTGTGAAAAACAAAAATTAATATCAAACCATCAGCAGTTACAGACACACGGACTTAATACCGAATATGGCAATAGCGAATTGTGTATGGATAAGAAACTTCTCTCGCACACTGAGGTAATGTGACTAGTTCGCCATTTTTGTGGTAAAGTAAAATTTCGTTTTGCGATATAGAAAATGTATATAAAAATTTAAATAAATGTCTATTTAGATTTTGTTAAGTTTGAAAGAAATTTATTAGATTTATGAAATTTATTGGTTATGTTACAACAAACTATTGGTTATGTTGTCAAAATTTATTTATAAAATGTTGCCATAAAAAATATAAAAAAAAGATTGTCTTTGTCGCTCTAATGAAATTTTCAATTTTTTTAACCCTTTCGTTTTTTCTGCAAAAATACTGCCAGGTAATTTTTCGTATGAACGTTTAAGTAGGTCCAGACTGATTCCGGATTCTTCTTATTACAAATATGCATACACATATAACTCTATATTAAATTGAATAATATTATCGCCGACTGGTAGAGTAAGTTTTGCCCTATACATTTGAATATTTTGAAAGATTGTTCACCAGCAGCGCTCCCGGGATGGCTAAAAATAGTCTAGCGGAAATTTGTAAACAGGTGCAATAAATTTGACTTCCATTATTGATTTCACGCTATTCAGGTTACAGTTTATGTAAATAATCTCAAAATTTTCATGGTCAAAATTATTACAGGACTAGGACAGCAAATGACCTTATCGCAAAATTAAAAATGCAAATTTTTTCACTACGTCAAAATTATACCAAAAAAAGTTATTATTATCGAATTACGCGCCAAAACAAAAAAACATTTTTTTAATAATTCTCGAAAAAATATCGATATTTTCGATTTCACAATACAAAAACAATCAAAAATTACTAAAGTCGATATATTTTGGTTGTTTTTTCGATTGATTGCGTCAGAACACTTCTACACTGAAAACATCAACAAAAGTTTATTTTAATTTTTTTTGGATCAAAATTTTTATACATTTCTATTATAGTATTATACTATACTATTATTATAGATACTACAATAAAATATATTTCTTTAATAATCTAATGATTTGATCAGATCAGATAAAATGAAATACAGCTTGTGACACTACAGACCGACTACAATACTACATACTTTCTTTTGTGTGTGATTAATCGTGAAAAATTCCAATAAATTATTGCGGGTACGAACATAGGTAATTGATTTATAATTTAATTTGGACGTTATGTAATATCTAAATACCTCAAAACAAATCCACAAAATAAAATGTAATATAATTTACAAATTTAATGAACTGTTAAACACTCATATTATGTATACTTAATATGTATGTTACTATTTAGCACGATGATAATAACAATTTTATTTTTTAACAAAATGCAGATATGTATAAACGTCTATTTTAAATTACAATTTACTGAATTATGTATGTAAAGCATACATTAATTTTAAAAGGTAATACCTTGATTTTAAAATATCGTCGAGCAATTTATAATTCGCACAAGTATAACATTTAAAAAAAATTCAATTTACCTATTCAAAACTTTCTTTTTTAAAGAAACAAACGTCAAGCAAAACAGCAGAATATATTATGACGAGTCAATCTCTACTATGTCATTGTTGTTTTTTATACTTCAGCCGTAAGTGAAATTTAATTGATCAGACTATATGGAAAATAAGTTTGAATTTAAATTTCATTTTAGTCGGTCGTACATGACACATACATAAATATTAATGAGTGCTTCTCTCATCGCAAATTGTGTTTCTGCTTGATTTGGGTGTTTGCCAACAAATAATAAAATCAAATTGGAAAATGTGGTGTATATCACATGATTTTTTTGATTTGGAAATTGCCTTGAATATTATATGGAAATCTTTTCTCGTTATATTTTGATATGTAATCATTATGCTGTGTACGATGTGAGTCATTTCAAGGTCAAATTGCAGGTAAACTCCCAGTACACATAATAAAGGTAATATGTAGTAGAACTTTGAGACCACTTCTACAATAAAATAAAATATATAAAATGAAGTTGTTTACAATAAATAAACAATTAGTTTAATTCAAACAGATTTATTTATGTTAAAGAAATGAAGTTGAAGTGAAGTGCATTCGTGATCGGGAAAACTGTCGTTTATTTTTTGTTCACTGTGTATAGTTGTTGAAAGATTAGTTAAGTTTTTTAATCTTTGCAATACACAATTTCTTCCCATTAACTTGTTTAAAAATGAATTCAAGTTACTCCATGTGTCCCATTAATTAATTCGACGGTTTATGTAAGCCAACTTTTAATCTTTAATGCTATTTTATTAATTATTTTTATAAAATCCAACCCATAAAAAAAGGGATAAACAAAATATTTAAGTTTTAAACATTCGCTATATTGAACATTTTTGAGAGCTAAAATAGAATCAATGATTATATTACTTTTATTATTATAAATAAAATAATTCTATAAAATTATGATATAAGACATTTGTTGTAACAGTATACATATACTATATTTTGATATATTATGACAATCAATGGAACTCTATAAATAGTAAACCCAGTTGGAATACTCGAGCTGTTAAAGTCTGTAATAAAATCTATTCAACATTATAAATGGATTAAAGCTGCACAGAAATATATCTTCAAAAAAATTAGTACCTTGCTTGCTTCAAATACATACTTGATATTTAAACTGGGATTGCGCATCAATTAACATAATATTACCAATTAACCGTTCCGATGTTTATAACAAGATTTGTTATAAACATCGGAACGGTTAATTGGTATTATTATGTTAATTGATGCGTAATCCCATGTCACCATAACTTATTGTGCTTCCTGGCAATATATAATTTGGTGAAATGGAAACTTCAATTAGTTAGCTGGATCTTTTTTTCTTTGATACTGTGTTAAAGATGAAGTTTACGCCAATGCACCTGCAATAATTTACGTACTAAAATACAATATAAGGGCTGTTATTCGCGAAAAAGGTAAATTGCATTAAAAGAATGGTAAACTGTTACCAAAGCTGAGGCAGTCATTTGGCAGATGTGGGTTTTTCTTATTAATCGCATAGTTTGTACGTTAAACTAAAATAAAAATGTCGTAACATTTCTTAATAAAAATTGATTTTTTAATAATTTAAAATAACACGTTGTTGCAACACCCTTTATAACCTATGAATTTCTAAACCAGTACACTGTAATTGTATTCTGATTTATAGCCGTCATATTGAATAAACGTTAAAAGCTTACACATTTGAGGTATATTGGTTAAAGTGTTTATACATAAACTGATGAAAATTACGGCAAAAATTTGTATAGAGGATTCAAATAAAAATTAAGTTATGCCCGGCTTCACGAAAACATGGGTTAACCGGCTGTTAAGCTAACTAACGGTTAACTTCTCCATATAGAATTGCATTTTTGACGTCTGGGGCCCTACTACGACTTTCGACTATTATTTTCGACATCTATCGTTTTCCTATAGTAGGCAAAGGAAGAAAAAGGAAAACAATGTTACAAATTTACTATTGTTTACCTTTTTCTTCCTTTGCCTACTATAGGAAAACGATAGCTGTCAAAACAGTAGTCGAAAGTCATAGTAGGGTCCCAGTTTTGGCCATGCAATCTGATTACAATTCTTTTTTTATATGGTAATCAATTGTTATACGTCAAGTTATACGTTTTGATCAAATAAATAGCTATACGTCCGTTAAATATTTCCATATAAAAGAAAAATGTAATCAGATTGCAATGCCAATGTTGTCCAAAATGGAATTTGATATGGGAAAGGTAACTGTTTTAAATGGCTAACAGCCATTAATGGCCTGGGAATGGCTAACAGCCATTAATTGCGTATTTATTTTAGCAAAAAATTAAATTCGTTTCGTTTTTTATTCAACAAATAGTGAGCGAATTATTAAAAGAATACAAATATGTATAATTGTGTATTTACGATACGTATTTATAAAAAATATTGTTTCATGTACATTGTACGTGAATTTTATCGCGTTTAGATTTTACAATTTATCTTATGAATTTATCTTGATAAAGATACCTTTATTATTTATCTGCGATAAATGATTTCTTAAATATTTATCTAAATGTCTATTTGATTATAAGTGCGTACTATATTTTTATAGTGTTAGAAAAGAAGTATTTGTTTCATTTTATTTATTTTTCCTTTTAAATATTATTAAAATAATCTATGTGTTTAGATTTAAAAGTTTATATGAATGGCTATTTTTATCTCTTTAATTCGCTGTACTTTAATTTTATATATACAAACTTTTGTCGCATACTTCAAAAAAAAAAAAAAAAAATTAAAATGAGGCGGAATACTCCAGCACTCAATACCACTAATGGGCCCACTGTGCAATACCCGGACAAACACATATACTAACACATTAAAAACAGCTTTATATTGCTATATACTTTATATGGCTATATACTTCAATAAATTTGTCTATAAATAAACATAAACATGTTTTTATTAATTATCCTATCAAAAATAGTATTTGCCACATGTATACTTTCTAACAGTCAAACAAACTTACAATAACCGTATTAAAATAAATTAAGGTATACGCAAAATTATACTAAACAAATACAGTACTAAATTAATTTTATTATAAAAGTATAATTATTATATCACATTAATTTAATAATATGTGTTTATAGTAACTACATATTATGTATATGTATACTGTACGTACATACACAATATGTAGTTATTATCTTTTCATATACAGGCGTTAAGTGTGTCCATATAGTTTAGTTAAGTTGTGCTACCTGTAAAGAAATACCCTATCAATGTTAATGCCAATGTCTAATTAATTTAATATTAATACGAGTAATAATTAATTAAATAGTTCACTTTCGAAACTCCATTTATGTTTGTATGCCGTCTTTGTCATTTGCATCAATGCCCTTATTATTCGAATGAAACCGAATCAGTTGGCGTTGAGCAATATGAGAAAAATATAACAAAATAATAAACTGTATAGCGATACTGACTGGTAGACAAACCGTACAAAAATTATTGGAAGACGAAATTTTTCAAGCCTAAATGCGCAGATAATGGTAATATATTTTACTCGTGTTTTATTGCTTCGTATTTCACGTATACAAGAATAAACTATTGACCTATACTAAGTCTGCGGACCAATACTCGGAAAAAGTCGACTTTTATTTTAATTTTCGGTAAATTCATTTATCCTATCAAAAAGTAGGGTAAATCGAGTACATTAAAGTACATGTTTAACGTTTAGGCTGGTCATTTTTTATTGATCTACGGATTGAGTAAACTGAAATTAAACAAAAGCACATATTTCAATAAAACAAAATTACTAAAAATCCACTCTTACCTTATATCAAAATGGATCAAGAAACCGCGATTTTTCACTTGTCAATTTTGGGTGTTGTAGTCTGTTTTTGCTAAAATAAATTTAAAATTATTCTTCGTGCGCTATAAAGCCTGTATTCTATTATGAAAAATTTACTGGCAGTATTTTTTTACTGACACAACGTAATGAAAAAAATTCCAAAATTCCGTTGTATTGATGATCATATTTCTTTTTATTTTTTATTTTATAGCAAAACTTTAGGGATAAGCGAATTTTTTGAATAATGATTTTTTTGTAATTTTATCTATATGTACGAGTATTATAAATATGTATATTATTATGAAATAAGTTTTGGAAGTTGAAATCTTGTCTGTGCAAGAAATACAACACGAGTTAAATGTATTAGCACATATAATATGATATATGCTATAACTCAATTTTTAGAGCAGCCAGCCGACGGCGGTGTGCTACGTTGAATAATTTGCTCTAAGTCTAGTGCACTACCGGTAAAACACGATGAATAATTCTACCAATGGTCGGTGGGCACCGGTCTACCGAGTAGAATAATTTGTCCTGGGGCCAGTGACCATCTCTAAACGTAGTACACTTCGTTGAAAATGTATTGGAAAAAATGACATTCATTATTTTTGAACATCTAAAATAGAGTGGTGCTAGGAAATCGCTAAATTTTTCGATTTTATTCGGCTATCTTCATTTATACTTATATTGCTACTGTTGTCATTCGCTGTTCCAGTAGCCCAAGTATGAATGTTTGAAACACAACTTTTTACATCAGTAATATGCCAATCTCAAGTCATAAAAATCTTGTATTATTCCAATGAGGGGTTATCTCTGGTCAAATTGAATAAGTTGAGGTTTAAAATTTTCGAACTTAACAGCTATTTTCACAATATGTATTTATCTTTGTATATTATTTAGAATTTGTATCATTTATTATTGCTTCACAGCTGTACTTAGCATGCACCCGCACGCAGAGTTGTGCAGAAACCACAATTGTTTGTATGTGAATATTTCAATTATACAAACAATTGTCAACAATCAGATACCCATAATTTGACAGAATTAGGGCACTGTTGAAATAATAATTTTTAAAATTATTTTTTTAAAGTTCATAAATACCAGCATACGGGTACAAGCAAAATGATTCTGGTCCACGTAATGTCGTATATATCTATTTATTATGTAATACATATATGGTATAAGCCTCATTTCAATTTAAAATATCAAAATAAAATTAAAATATTAGTACAGGGTTGTAGTTTTTGAAGAGCGTGATGGCTTTGCAAATCTCTCAAAGGCCCGGACGTTCTCGAAAAGTTACAAGATGGGAAGATATAGAACGACTAGAACTTACAAACCACCAGGACCTGCTTAGAATCATAATCATAATTGAGAAACTGATTAAGTTGGTGAATATACGGTGCGACAAAGATTTGTCATTATTATCGCTTCAAACTTATACCAGTACTATATAACTTATTATAACTTATATTAATTAATTTTATGCGCATAAAATAATTAATTTAATATTATAATTTTTTATACAAAATGAATTAAATGATTTTATTGGTCAAGTAAAAATACTTTTAAACTGCAGATATAAAATATATCTAAATAACGAATATCGAGAAAATGAAATTTAAGTATGAAGTGATCTGTTGATATTTGTATATTAGAGATATCAATCAAAAAAAAAATTGTTTTGGTCTAACAGCGATTTATGCTCAAAAAATTATTTAAAGAAATAATTGAAATTGATGGTCGAGTTTGATATTTTTGTCCTTAACACCACTAACCATAACAAGCTGTGCTGTTAATTTAGTAATCCCAAAGTAGACATGTAATTGTTTCAAAAATAAAGTTACACTCATTCTATATTTTATTCGGATATACGTATGTATATATAATAAACTATTATACAAAATAATATAAAGTATTTTATATTCGAATCATTCATAATTTATGTTGATATTATGATATTAAATGTATCCGTCACTCATATTGCAATTTCTATACACATAATATACTATACACGTACATATACGTGTACTTTAAAAATCGATTTAATCCTTCCAATTTGCATACCACACCACACGAATGACATTCAAGATCATTGACAACATATAAATATGTATGTATATAAGTACATATATGGATATTCGTTGTTTGCCTCTTAAGTGAAATAATATCTCAATGACTAAAACATTTTTTAATACCCAACGTTATGTGTATGGAAGCACCTATTGTATCAAAATATTGTATGTTCTTGTATAATTCTTTAACTGGTTCTTGAAATTGACCTCTATATCTAGAAATACTAGCAATTTATTTTTTCACGATTTTTATTGTTGCAGATAAGTGTTATTGATTTTTATACTTTGATGTCACTAGATGTGAGATATATTTTGTGTTCAAATCTTGGTTCAAATACTGCAATTTATGCCCTGATTCACATAATGTAAAAATTCTATAGCAGTAACTTTACAAAAATTGCTTACAGAGAAAAAGTTACGGAGGTAGGGGAAATATTTGGGTAAAACATTTGTTGTAAAACGCCGCTTTTTAGTATTTGTGTTTAATCGCGAAATAATCATTTTTTCTATTTTATACTGACCCAATCAGTACTTCAGATCTACATCAATAAAAAAAAAGAATAACCTAAATGTGATATTCATGTTATACCCGTTTTAAAAAAGGAAACACATGTAAACATTTAAAAATTTTATATTTTAAACTTTTAAACCATTTATCTTCAGAATAGTGAATGAATGAGCACCACGTAGAGACGGATCTCTGCGATTCAGTTTTTTTTTTAAATTATCTCTTCGTGTTCCATTAGCATTCACTCATACATTTCCGCGTTTTCTAATAGGTTTTCTCTCTGCCACGTACTGCTCATACATAGTTTATACCTGAAATAAGTACAAATATTTATACTTGCGTGTCGATTCTCTTTCCACAAAGTTCCATCCAATACCTTACATAAATATGATAATGTTTGTACAATCTTGCTTCCACATTTCGAGAAGTATGTTTATTGTTCTTTCCTTTTCGCGTCTGGCTTTAGGACATTCTCCTCGAATGTTATACCTATGACAGTTATTATGCGATCCCCCATAATAACCGTCATAGTTTTCGATTCTTATGTTTTCGAAGCAAATATTTTTTTTATTGAGCACGCTTTGCACAACAATTTATCCATACAAGCTCGAAACGTATATGGAGATTTAATATTTGCTTCCAAGAAAAGCGCTCTTTCTCATAAAGCACAATGTACTCAGAACTGGTTTCGGGCCAATTTACCCAATCTCATCACATGAGGAGAATGCACGTGGGAAGGACTTACGGACTTAAGTTCATTGGACCATGAATTTAGCTTCTTTTATACTTCAGATATGGGATGGGATACAGAACAAAATTGAGTGTGCTTCTGTTAACTACATATGTATAATTAATTTATGCTATAATTTTCGGTTAAAACTCATAGATTTTATTATTTTACTATTTTTAAACATTATATTATTATATATTAATATTACATTCCTCTGTTCATATTAACTAATGGATTTTATATCTCTTTAAAGTTAATCGTTAAATACAAATCATCAACTGATTAGATGGAGAACCACAGCTGAACCCAAATACTTTTTTAAATTTCTCATAAACTTATATGAATATTATCGGAATTTTTTATGTCATCCGGCAACTTATTATAAAAATGAGGACCAACAAATTGAAAAGATTTCTTCTATATTCAATGTAAATTGAAATAGTCAGTGTTAATTAAAGTAGTCCAAATAATGCGCATGTCAGGAGACTTGGAGTTGGAACAATGTATTAATAGGCAAGATACCATCAACTTTTTTTTTATAAAGTTCAATAGTTCTACATAGATAAGGAAGATTATAAATTGCTTAATACTTTTACTTTAGAAAATTTAAATCTTTTTAAGTCTCGTAGAAGCTGCTGTACCATAAACGGCAATACCATAACAAACTTGCGAATGAATGAACGAAAATAAATGTTCTTCAAAACATAAGTTGGTACAAAATTCAATTTCGTTAAAAGATACAACAATGGGTAGATACCAAGATACACCAATTTTTATACAAACAACATTTATGTATGTGCTCCTGCCAATTCATATGCTCATCAACTGTAATCCTAATTATTTAATTTTAATAATCCTTTTGCGGGTATTTTTTAAAATTAATAAATTAAAGGTATTGTCACATGCAGTTGTAATTTCGACCGATTCGGTAGAAAATACAAATACACACGCCACATGAGCAAAACAATAATACAACCGATTTTTACACAACAAACATTTTTGTTTTTGTTTTTAACAAAATTATCACCGAAGTGAGGTTATACTCACAACGAAAATAAATATCGCCGATAATTTGTTTCATAATTTTTATTGGGAAGCGTTCGGAACCGACAAAATGTATACCATTTAAGTAAAAAATCGGTTGTATTTATAAAAATTTGTAAATTTATTATTATTATTTTAATTACTACTTGTAGTTATTTCATATAATTTCTCAATAATTTAAGCCAAAAAGATGCAATCATTTAATCATAAATGAAAAAATCGGTCCCAGGCTTTCGCCGATATTTTTGTCATGTGGCAACGCCTATAATATAAATGAATGATGTTTGTAAAGTTATTGTATTGTACATATAAACACCGGTTGTAAACAAATAAAAAGTTGCTTATCGATGAAATGTAAATCTATTTGTTCTTTTATTATATAAATTAGTATTTTCTGTAGAAAAGTCGAAGTGTTGTGTATAGAACTGTACAAATAATCGTATATATTTGCAAATATATACAATTATTTTAACAGTTGTATACACAACACTTCGACTTTTCTAAATCAAATTTTTAATTGTAATTAATAATTTTCTATTTAATATCGCAAATTAACAGCACTACTACTAGAAACTATCGTTATAATCCAATATGGTGTCCTTATATTTGGAAAAAAAACATAAAACCAGCCTCAAGTACTTTGAATTTTTTTTTATGAGAAATTGGTTTATTTCGTTTCTCTATATTATACTTCTATGTTTTTTATTCACAAACTAAACAAACCAATAAAATAACACAACAGTAGATGTAGAATTTCTTGGGTACTATATTAGAGCCATCTAAAATATACAGGGCCATAATGTAAAACAATTAGTTTAAATAAGGAGTAATAAATTAGGGAATGAAACTTCTCATGAAAAATTTAACCTCTATCAAGAATAACATTAATTAAAAAATGTTCTTGTCTTTGTCGTTTTAATAGAATTTTCTATTTTTTTACTACCCTCGTTTTTTCAGTAAAAATATACTGCCAGTAAAATTTTCGTATGGAAATCAGGCTGTAAACATAACCTTATAACCTTACTTTTTTCCAACTATCAACAGTTTTCTCTGGATAGCGTTTAATAACTTTTTACCATCCTTTTCCATAAAGCGTTAGTCGTTTCGCGGAATTGAACCGTATTTAAAAAATTGTTGGCTATGCCTACATTTTTTTCCACAAACGTGATCAATATTTCAAATTGATCTGGTTTGATAGCCGTCCTAGAAAAGAATATTATATTTATATAATATAATTAAAATTAATATAAT
This sequence comes from Tipula unca, assembly GCA_951394425.1. Taxonomy (NCBI): domain Eukaryota; kingdom Metazoa; phylum Arthropoda; class Insecta; order Diptera; family Tipulidae; genus Tipula; species Tipula unca. Next base: position 128,149,953 of record OX596380.1, read on the forward strand.
GAAAAATTTAACAAAAAAATAATCTAAAATATAATTATAGATAACTCACATTTTATTATTGCACGATTTATTATCACTCGTCACCACAATAGCAGCTGTATACTGGCGACTTTATCTAAAACAAAGCGTGGTCGCATACTTTTTAATTTCATAATAGAGGAATTTTCGATATGACCGAAAGAAAAACGCGTCGAAACGTTGTCGAGAAAAAAGCGCGCGTCGAAAATTTCATAATAGCCCCTCTGATTTTTAAATGAAAATATCATAAGTTCTTAATTATACTCTATGAAATGTAATAAATTGTTGATATCCAACATATAAAGGGGTTTCCAATAAGAGGTTTCATTTTGAATAGCCTGCTATTTGGGCAGCTGTAAATTTTGAAGTTGTTATCTTTTGACATTTGACAAGTAAAAACTACGCCATTACTAAAAATGGTATGATACTCGCTCAACAACGCATTGAAATTGTTAAAATTCACTACAAAAATGGTGAAAATTTTACAGTCACAGTTCGCAAAACTACAGCACTCGTTGTGAAGCACCTTCTCGGCCGGTAGTGAAACTGGTGGAAAAATTTGAGCTGTTGGAACAAGTTAGTGATGTGAAGAATCGAACCGTGTGCGTCGCTCAACAACAACTGAGAATATTGTTGCTGTAGCCCGTAGTATTGAAGAAAACCCAGGTTTGTCGATTTCTCGTCGATCTTTGGCATTCCACAAACGATATTACACCGTATTTTGCATAAAGACTTAGGTTTTAAGGCTTTTAAAGTTCAGTTAACACAAGAACTCAAGCCGGTCGATCACCATAAACGTCGTATCTTCGCTGATCGGGTCAAATTCAGTGATGAGGTCCATTTTCACCTCGGAAGCTAATAAAGGGCTAACAAAGCTTATCTTAACTACCTCTGGTCAAAATCAAATTAACTACTTCCAATATTCGCCACTAGGTGACAGTAAAATGTAAAATGGCAGTAAAATAAACTAAAATGGTTTCGAAACACTCAATTTTACTAAAAAATACTTATAAATTATAATTCTTATAAACTAAATTTATCAACCAAATTTAATCCAGGACCTTTTTTTTCTTGGTATTGTCATTGAAATTAGAGCTTATGCAACTCATTTCAAGACAAAGTAATATAATTTATGGCATAATTGATACACCGAATAACTTTAACAGAATGTTGTAACATATAAATATAATAGATTAATGAAAATAAAACCAATGCTATAGCAGACAAGGTAGCGTAATGATTTGGGAGGCCATTTCGTGCTACGGAATATTTGACTTTGTTTTTCCTTTTGTACAAAACTTGGAAGAGGCTTTTCCAACAGTGATAAAGTTTCATTGTTAAAGTGTACTAAAATTGAGAATAGACTATCGAGAATTTTTGCGTATAACTCGGGTATTGAAGATGCCCTGTCCCCGATACTCTTTAATCTCATGTGGTAGAACATCTTTCGTAAAACTGAAACATCTCAGCGCAACAGCTTACATATGGACCGTCCAATCAGGTGTTTGCGTATGCAGATGGCATATGCGTGGTTGAACTGAATAGCAACGGTGAGTGATAGAAATACTTAATCCGCTTGTAGAGTTTTCAGCTTTTGTTGGACTTTCAAAACAAAATACATAATCTCTGGTTATAGGGACAATGGCACATCAGATTTTAGTAGAGGTTACTACATGTTTAAGGGAGTGGAGAGGTTCAAATATTTGGGCTCTCTTATCCCTCACGATAACAGTGTGGGGGAGGATATTAAAGAGCGGCAGGTAGTCATGCTTTATATCCTCTAAAGTCACTGCTAAAATCTAAATAACAACAAATGGCTTGAAACTGAAGCTTTTCAAAGCGTTGATCAGGCCCGTTGATGTGAAAGTTGAACGCTAACGAACGAATACGAGAGATGGCTCGTTACATTTGAGAGAAGAATCATGCGTGTAATTTACGGTCCAAAACGCGACGAGGATGGTACATATCGAGCTCTGTACAATGTTCAGATCAGAGATCTGGTGAAGATCTGATGAAGAGATATTGTATATGAAGTGAGATCTCAGCGAGTACGGTGGCTCGGTCACGTCCTTCGTGCGGTTCTAGAACGAATTGTGCAGCGATCTCTGAAAAGAGAACCACCATATGGTAGGCGACGATGGCCTTAAAAACTGTTTATATATTATATAAATTTATATTGACATTTGAAAGCAATATAATAGGTTTTCCTAATTAAATGAAGCGGAGTGTATTTTGAAAAATACAATGGTATAGATAGATAATTGGTATGCAATGTTTTATAAAGTTGAAGAGTCATGTGTTTTTTCTTTTTACTAGCAACATTTTAATTACAAATGATTCAGCGTTTTACGTGATAATCCTGTAGACTATATATACTTGTATAATATGTAAACGTAAACTATAAAATTACTTAAACAATAAGTGACAATAGTATAACTATATTATTTGTATACATACACTTCAATGCTACAGAGAAAAACAAATGTTGCAAAAATCAATTCAAAGTTGAAAATTATTTCTAAAGGTCATATACAATTAAGAAGGTTAGAATATTACAAACAATCTATACTATAGCTTTAAGTATATATGTATTTTTGTAATATTTCTTGCTTCGATTAATAAAAATTGAAAGTCGTTCAAATTCAAATATGGCGATGTGATGTCTTAGAAATGGCATTATATAAAAATAAATTTCTGTCTTTTTAATTTTTTATTTTTTGTGATAATGAAAACACTTGTAAGGTTTTAGTTTAGTATGAAATTTTTCTCACTTTATAATTATTGTAATAGAAATCTTATCACACCTTTACCATTTATTATTAATGGTTTGTCGTCGAGATATTTTATTATTTTTATTTTTAATTTATTTATCAATTATAATACTCGTAATAAATTATTTTGTTTATTTGTAATAATTAATTAATTAATTAAATTACGAGACTTTCGTTATATACAAGGAGAAATTGATCAAAATCTCTTATCGCGTTTACTATGACTAGATTTTGTAAATATTAAATAACAAATCAATAAAAATGAATTTATTTTATTTTCAATAACATTGTACTCTAAGTTTATACAATAAGTTGTTTGTTGCTATGAGAAATAAAAATTGATTAGCACTTAGCTCCATATAGAATCAAAATGGAATGAAAAATAAAAATTACAATTTTTTTAAAATTGTCTTGACAAATTCGAAAAGTACCCAGCCAATCAATCATTTAATATCTGCATTAGTTCGAAACAATTTTTATTGTTGTTAGATTATTGCTATTCAAGTTTATATTTTGCTCTAACTTCTAAATAAATTCATTTCATCCATTGAATTAAAAAATGTTGTTCATTTAACGTTGCTGGGTTTAAAATCAATTTAAAAGTGTGGAATTTTTTATCAATTTTTTTATTTTATTTTTATTTCTAGATTCATAAAAAATGAGACTGGTAGAGCGATATTACGTGTTATATCTGGGCCACGGGCATTTAAAGTGGTGCTGTTTGCACGTTTAACACCTATACCGTTTGGAATACAAAATACAATATTTGGGGTAAGTGAAAGGATTGGCAAGAAAACTTTGATGAAACACACCAGACTTTAGAGCGAATTTCTTAAAGTAATTAAGCGAATATAAGGAAGATTGCCATACCAATTTTACATTTGATCAAATTGCAATTAGTTAATTTGAACTGGAGATCTATTTTATTGACGAATATTCGCAATTATCCTACTTTTGTTTTGGACATTGTTTCTCTTAATATGCAATAAGACTTCGCAAACTTGGCTTGTTTATTCGCCCAAATTAAGGAACTATTTGATAAAAAAAAAATTACGAATAGTGCCCGTTTGCAACAAATGTGGTCAAATCTTAATCCGTTTTGGTGAAAGTTGCTCTATTTATTAATAAACATTCTAATTAGATCAAATTCCTTAAAATCTTAATTTGAATGTGGTGTGACATTGAAAATTATCTCAATTACTAACCAAATTGATTGTTCTCGAATTTGCCTTAGTATTTGATTAGTAAATGAAATGAACTGACAACTTCATATTCATATTATGTAGAAAATATCTTTAAATTTTATTTACATATACATTTTATTTATGTACATATACAATTTAACTTCGTAACTTCCAAACTCTAGCTAAACTCGATTTGGTTAGCACGCTATTCAGTGTAATTGCTTAATTTTTCTTAAAATAGCATATGTTAAAAATTGAATATGTTGAAACTTTCAAATATTTGGTAGTAGTGTCCAGTAGTTCTGGACAACAATTTAAATTTCAAATCTCATATTAACGTCTTACAAAATCTTTCATGTCTTACTAATCTAGTTTTATTCAGATTAAAGCCACTTTGTACACCGTTAATTCAATCTAGGTTCACCCATTCAATTATTTGTTGGGGTGGAACGTATTATAGTAACTTCAAGCTTCTTTTTATATCTCAAAAGTTTGTTTTACAAAAATTTATAAAATGCGTCAACGCGTGATTTAAGTAAACGTATTTTGAGGAATGCTAATATTTTCACAAATAGAATCTATACATTTTCATATTATTCTACCTTCGAAGCGGTAATCGTAGTATAAAGAAGTCATTAAATCGAATAACAAATATAAGTTGTATGGTTCTCTCATCGAAGAAAGAGTATGTCCCTATGCTGTTTAATCAATAACCGAAGAAAATTATTAGTAATATCCATCCATTTTTAAAGCCATTGAGAATTTAGTTATTTTAGTTGGATGATAGCGCAGTTTAATTTAAAGTAATGAATTAAAGTTTTCTTTTTACTGTTTCTTAATCTAGTGATTGCAAAAATTGGTCGTTCATTTGACCACAGGAACTTCCTATAGTTTACATTTTTTTCTATACAGTTCTGTTTTGCTTATCTCAATATAATACTAATATTATTTTATTACTTAATAATTAATTCTAATCTTTTTAATCTACAAACCTAATGTTTATTTAGTAAGGGTATATTATCAGAGTAACAGTATTATATTTTAAGAAGTTATCTGTAATAATGAAAACCTTGTACCCGCTGGCTTCAATATGATGAACTCCCTTAGGTGCTTCCTTCTTTGTTGTTGTAGCAATGGACTATTTGACCCGAGGTCTCTCTCTCTCTCTCTCTTTTTAAACCTGCAAGTTATCTTATCTAGTTTTTGCGGTGGTATCTGCAAGGACTGTGTCCTGTTAGTGCTCCGCATATGATTATTAGATCGCTCTTGCGTTGTTGTAGAGCTTCCCTAGTTTTTTTGGCCCAGTTTCCAGGTTAGTGTTTTTATCTAACGTAACATCCAAGTATAGAAAAAACGATAGTACAAAATTAAATTGCGGAAAGAGAGCAGAATAAGACCTCATACTAAAAGATGTAAAAAATTATATTTTTATTTTTTATGAAGACTTAATAATGTACAAAATGCAAACTTTTATAGGTATGATTCAAGAAGAAATGAGGTTAATCCGAGCTAGAATCATGTTTTCATTCCCATATAACACTCTTGCTTTGCTTAAAACCCAAAACGGGGTAAAAATATAGGTTCGATGGTCGTGTGAACGAAACAGTCAAATTCTTCAGCAACACTTTGCTATCAAAACATTTGTTTTTGTATGGCATAAATTTAAAGAAAAAAATATGATGTGGAATAGTTTTTATAATAACATTAGAACATATACCTCTAAACATACCGTGTAACAATGAGGTAATGAGAAATATTTTTCGCACATACTGACATTTTTATGGTTATGATAATTTGATTTCATTCGTTTGTTCAAAAATTGTATACACCTTCTTCTACACAATGGAAGTCCGACATAATTCAAACCAATAGCATTATTCATATATGCTGGCATTAGTTTTTTAAAGTGTTACAATATTCTGTGACCTTCTTATCATTTAAGTTTAGTCAATTTACCAATCAAAACAAATTTGTATAAACCTTAACCTTTTTTAACTAGTACGATAAAAATCGTAAATTGTTTTAACATGTTACTTTAATTTAAGTAAATGATTCCCTCAATTCGCCCACAGCCTTTATCTTCAATTTCTTACTGTTATTCAAGCACGTAATTAGTACAGAGAGATTAACACATCGTTTGAATTAATCGGTTTCGAATATACCAGTATTAAATAAAATTTAATTAGAAAGCAGTCAAATTTATATTGCGAGTATTTGTCAAATTAGATCCAAATTAAGATCAAATTTAATAATTCTCAAATCAAAAGTGGACATTTTTTTAATTGAATTTCGGTCAACATTTGGAAACAAAGTTTCTAAAAATTTACTACAAACACTTCGAAGATAATTCATTGGTTTGTTGGACTGGAAATTTTCTTACATTTACGTACCAATCAAATACACATATGAGTAAAATTTCTCCGTATTTCTTATAAAGGGTGTTCCAATTTAAAGTTAATTTTTAATATTAAATTTTTGGTACAAGTGTGCCATTTGTTATTTGACAGGTGACAAGTAGAAATATTCCATGCTGGGCTGTTCTACCATCACATTTTCGATATTCGATAGACGTTATGTCTCTTTTTTCACGAACAAAATTGTGCTCCATTGGGTTTTTTCAATATGCGTTTCACTGTATATGAAGTAATGACATAGAGAATACGCTGAATTGGTCATTTTCTACGGCAATTTAAATTAAATTTTAAAACAATATTTATATTTTAATTACTTAGTGTGTGCCAATCGAAGTTAAAAAGTTAAATATTTTAACTGTGGTGAAGATACAAAAAATTTCCTCACTTTTTAACTGGTTTGCTGTGCCAATTGGAACCAGTTAAAATTTATGACGTTTAACAATTTTTGCTGTTGGCGCAATTTCATGATTTTATAATTTCATTTTAATATAAGAGTCTTGAATTAAAATAAAGTTGAAATCTTATAAACATTAAAATGAGCAAAGGTTTTATAAAATATTTGGCTAATTTGTGCAAATTATACAAAAATTTAATTGAGGTTCTCTTAAAGTACCAAAACAAATTTACATAGCATACAAAATATTTATAAGTTGGCGTGGTTGTAAACAAATCAAAAATTTTAACTGGTCCGAGACCAGTGGTGAATTTTGTGGTGAATAATTTTGTTTTTTTTAACTTTTTATGGGCTTTTCATTTCGATTGGCAGACACACTTAGGATTATGCAGTTTATTAAAATACTGCCATATAAAAACAAAAACAAAAAAATAAACAACCTGAAATACATCTCTGCCTTAGAACGATATCTGTCAGAATTCTCATGCTAATGGTCGAGGTCGATATTTATCCGAGCTATTTACATCAAAAATATTTTATATCGAAAGTGGGGAAATGGATGAATTTTTTGGTTATAGATGAACTTTTTTATTGATTTTATTGGTTTAGAGCTCAGTTGATTTAATTGGGTGAGAGATCGGATTTTAAATCCTAGAATTTAAATCCATACTCGTGTACCCGACTTAAATGTTTGCAATATAACCTTTGTATGATGCTCGTGCTAAAATATAACGAGTATGCTTATTTGACGGAAAATTAAGCTAGTTAAAAAAATAAAAATTTATCCGTCCATTTCGTAGGTTGAAGCTAAAAATAATATTTAGGTGGCCATAGTATAGCCTCCACAGTTTTTTGCAGCAATTTATCTTGTAATTATTACGATTCACAAGTGATAGGCGATTAAATTATGTGTTATTGCCTAAGAAAATTTTATCATGTGGCTTGATAACCTTGCTCTAGTTTGAAAATAGTTCACCAGATGTCAGGTACTTTGAATTAAAAGGCGAATTCTGGAATGGGAAACAATCACATCGACGCTCATTGTTATATGAAATGATCGTTTATCACTTCTGTTCAGTAACTTTAATTCAATACCAATACTAGTATTATGATAATTTTTACAAAGTTATAAGATTTGCAAATGTGTTTGCCTCATTTCACCACACGAAATAAAAATAAACGCAATGCTATGGACTGATAGAAAATATTTCCCCTACTATTTAAGTGCCTCAAAGTATCGTTCTTGCTCTGTTCAAACATGTTTGTACGTGTTGTTGCTATGCGAGCAATAAAATGTCACGTAAATTGTCGAAAATGATTTCACTTTCAATAGGCGTAGTTCAACGTCAACATTTTATGTTATTTGAAAAATAATCAAAAATCTAGTATTTATACTTGGCGGGTAGAGGCTTGATCGTCTATATAGTACATATTTGGTATATATACCGCAGATCTACAGTATGTAATTTCTATATGTACAAAAATAATCCATTTTCTTCTCATCTTTCTCCATTTAATTTCAGTATTTATTGTCTTCTATTTGTGATTGTAAAGTAATAATAATAAAACAATAAAGAAAAAGTTAATTAAAATTGTGAACACACAAACGAAATTAGCTATAGAAATAATAAAAAGTCAATAACTAATCATTTAGTTTATCTTATAAAAATTGCATACTTGATAGAACAACGAACGAGCATTTATGTAGGTCCAATTCGTAGCTGAATCACAAATTTTTTTTTCGTACTATATTTAGTTGTCCTTGAAATAGCTATAATGGTATCATGAATCATATATAATGTATGTATGGGTAATGTACACACTAGCAATCTGGGAATAATTTTATAGATACTACTATAAAATTATTCCCAGTTTGCTAGTGTGTACATTGCCCATACATACATATGTATATATGATTCATGATAGCATTATGGCTATTTCAAGGAAACGTGTACTGTTATGTGTAAAATAAATTTAAATATTTGTTGAATTAACCTGTAGGACTTCTTACATAGCATATTGTATACATTAAATACTACGCTTATATATTATATAATATAATAGTTTTTCATTAAAAATGTTATAAGCTATAAACTAAACATTAATACATATTAATTTTTTATTTTTTATTCTTTCACAACAGGTCAGTGCGGTAAATTCTAGATGTTATCACACGGCAACAATGTTAGGACTATTTCCAGCCCAAGCAATTAACGTATATTTAGGATCAACACTACGTTCAATGCAAGACGTTCTGAACGATAATAAAACGGCACTTGCCGGTTATTGTGTATTTGCAATAGAGGTGCTGGTTGGCTTACTACTAATGGCATGGGTGATTCAAAAAGCGAAAACGGAACTATCGGCTGCATTACTCAACGATATAGAAATAGAACGTAAACTATTGGTTGAAATTGAATCGTAGCATAATTTATTCGTTCTAAATTTGGTTAAATTATTTTTAGTATCTTCCAGGTGAAATATGAAAAAAAAATATCTTTATTACTCTTAGGTTATCAAATGTATCGTTCACTTTATTTTGTTTTGATAATTAATAATATAATATGTAGTAGAATATATAAAGTAATACTGTGTATAACATGTAACATACATTTAGGAGAATCATTTTGATAAGAAAAAGAAAATGTATTTCGTAACCAAATTTCGATTATATTTTTGGTTTAAGTATAGAGATAAATATAATTTTTGATATTCTATAATTATTATTTAAGGCCTATCTATAATAACCCGAATATCGACACGTTACTAGTCTTGTAATTAACTCGAATTTATATATACATATATATATATAATATTCAAACATGACGTTTCATTCTAAATTGCATTTATTAAATAAATTGTTCATGTGATGTTGGGGTGATGAAGAGCTTATATTTGACCAAATTTATATTAAAACAACAACATCCATGACATAACAAGAAAACGATTTTCCGTCCATAAATTAAAAAGAAAATTCAAGTAAAAATCATATTTCTTCGATTTAAATTTAAAAATGTCAATTAATAACGAATAAAATCTCACAACAACATTATTTTTTATTATTAAATTGATATAAGTGTATTTTTATATTAAAAATAATAAAAATCGTGATTTTATAATTTTTCTATACTCTATATTGTATAATATGTAATTAATTATTTACACGTAAACTTTAAGAATTAAGTAAAAAAATAAGAAAATATTTAAAAAAAATAAAAGCAGTGTTAATTTTATTTACTAAAAATTGCGATGGATTTGTCCAAGGCCTCGACCGCGATATCCACATCGTCCTTGGTGATACACATTGGTGGTTTGATTCTGAGCACATTTCCATTAAGACCGCCACGACCGAATAGTACACCAAAGTCTTTGCATTGTTCCCATATATTTAATATTGTCGGCATGTTCAATGGTGCTCGTGAATTTTTACTCTCAACTAGCTCGACTCCAATCATGAGACCTTTGCCTCGAACATCGCCGACAACTTCGTACTTATTGCGTAATTTTTCAAGAGATTTCAAATAATATGTGCCGACCTCAAGCGAATTCTGTTGTAGATTCTCCTCTTGAATTACATCTAGCACCGCCATACCAACACTGCACGCCATTGGGTTACCACCAAACGTATTAAAATGTGATGCTGCACGAATTGTATTGGCAATTTCAGGTGTTGTAACAACAGCGGCTAGTGGAAATCCGTTCCCAATACCTTTGGCCATAGTTACAATGTCGGGCATAACATCATGTCCCTGAAAACCCCAAAAATGTTCACCGGTACGACCAAATCCTGTTTGTACCTCATCCGCAATATATACTCCTCCATTTGCTCGCACTGTTTCAACCGCTTTTTTTAAATATCCTTTTGGATATTGAACCGTACCACCAACACCTTGTATACATTCTGCAAAAAATCCTGCCACTCCACCTTTTGCTAAAGAATATTTAAAAACTTCTTGAAATTGTTCATGATATTTGTCACTGGCTTGGCAGCCGCTAGGGCCACAATCACAATTTCGATTAGTTTGAACGGGTGAGTCGCGACAATTTTTTCCACCCCAAATTCCGATGTACGGATCAGGATTCATGACATGATGTATTCCATTATTTATACCTGGAATTGGGAAGCGCCATGGTGAATGAGCTGTCAGTCCCATAGTTCCGAGTGAAGCACCGTGATAAGCATTACGGAAACTTATAACATCATAATTTTTTGTGTAAAGCCGCGCCAATAGAATGGCCATATCGTTAGCTTCGGATCCAGAATTAACGAAATATACATTTTTTAGATTTCCAGGTAGAGTGGCTGTCAATTTTTCGGCGTATTCCACAATTTGTGGGTGAATATAAATGCTAGGTGTGTGCCATAATCGTTCGATTTGATTTCGTAGGGCGGCATTCACTTTTCTAGAAACGATTTTTAATTACGTTTAACATTATACATATTAGATGTATAATATACATTTTTACTTACGGATGGCAATGTCCTACAGAAACTGTAACGATTCCAGCAAACATATCTAAATAACGTTGTCCGTTATGGTCATAAATATACTGCATTTTTGCACTACTAATTAGTAATGGTTTTTTATAATGGGTTACGGCAGCTGGTGTTATGTGTTTGTTTTTACTTGATAGTACATCTTCATACGATTCACCCTGTAAATTAGAAGTATTTATATGTTTTATTAATTAGCTAAAAATATAAACCAATACGTTGCCATGTCAGGATGGCCGAGCGGTCTAAGGCGCCAGACTCAAGATAGAATCTTACTTACGATTGTAAGTCAAATAACGAGCGTTCTGGTCCTCTCTGAGGGCGTGGGTTCAAATCCCACTTCTGACAAATATTTTTTCTGTATGTTATACTCACATCATATTTTGCCGGATCATTAGCAGCATCACTAATTTTCGCATGAGGTCGAGATATAGCTGATGATGATTGACGGTAGCAACTTTGTTGCAATCTCAAATGCTTCAAACCTTAAATTAAACAGATACATCCAGCGTCAAAACATAATTACACGTATACAAATATTATATTGATAAGGCATTAACCGATTTATAGATAACTAATTCACAATGAAGAAATTACGCGTATATTAGGTCGCGGATAATCGAGCGGAATATATGTATGTATTATTCATAATTATAGCTTCGACACTGTTCAGAAAGTTCGAAATTTGAATACTATATATACTCCGTTTTCAACTACTTTATATATTATATCATATTGAATAATTTATTAAACAAGTCACTAACTACGCGTGAAAATTTTCTTCGGAATTTGCTCGTGCGCGCCCAAATATAATATACACAACACACAAAATTTAGTGCTAATTCTTACATTGAACAGCCGACGACGTTAATCTAACTAACATATTTATTCCTAAATATTTTTATTTGGTTTATTTTTAGAAAATATATATTCGGATTTTATAGGTCCGTGAAAGGTTTGTTGATGATGATAGCACGATGGTTATATTCTAACTGAACCAAATTAAATTTCGTTTTAATTTTGTATTTTGATTAAAGCAAAAAAAAATCGTTTTAATTAAATTTACATAACATTATATTTGATAATATGTAGATTAGCGAGTTGTATACAGAGATATAGAGAAGTTAGTATATTCAATAGTTTACTTAGTAAGGGGCTTGAAGAGAGGGAAATTATTTGCAAGAGTTTTTCCAAGCTTGACGAGAGTTGCGATTTTATTGAACTTATGGTTGAATTAAGCAAGACTAATTTCTGAATACAATTTAGTAATTGCAGTACTATGTGTACTCAATATTTTAATAAACTACCATATGTATACATATATGTACATAGTTATAGATTTATATTCAGCCAATACTCAATATGACAGATTTCATAACTAAAACATTTTAATAAAATGGTAGGTACCTAGGACCTACATAACATAATTCCAATTATTTCTGTATATGGCCAATACTTTAAACGAAATTCAAAAACAATGGCACAGCTGTATTTTGCCTTCGTCCAATTTCTCGGAATAATAACTATATAATCTTATAGATTCTTAAATCAATTAATTAATAAAATTCTCAATTATATATAATTCTAGTTTCGCAAATTCCAAAACATACAATTAAATATCAATATGTATAGCATAGAATCTAACTACTAAATTTACGCCTCAATTTTAGATTTACAATTCTTCTGAACTTTTACCAAATAAAAATTGACATTATTATTAAAATTGGTTACACTTAATGCCACAAAGTATGCAAACCCAAGATTCTATCCTGATTCGCAGACCAGCATTGCAGCCTTAGCAAATTGGACAAGTTTAGATCAACGCATGGAGGTCGAGTAAGGTTAGGTCCCTTTAAATTCAATTATTTATTGATTATTCACTACATTATTTATTAGATTATTCAATGAATTGAGTACAGCTTTGCTATCTACACACAGAATTTTTTTTTGATATTTAACAGCGAAACACTGTGTCAGCGCTATTATTTCCGCTTGAAAAACAGTACAGAGGGAACCCAGACTAACAAAAGATCTTGGATCAGACCAAGGACAGTAGATTCAAAATCCAGCACTGAGATTAAAGCGAGAACCAACTGAAACCAACTGACTATAACTGGAGTAATTTTTTGAGAAAATCCTATGAAATCCATAGATCCCCTTTTGGATAAACCACCGAAAATATATTGGAGAAGTTGATTTCGGATACATTTTAAATTCTTCTGAACTTTAACCAAATACAGGTTATGGTTATAGGGATCGGCTGGAAATTTTCTAGATACATGATCCAATATAATTTCAATCATTTATATACACATTGAATAATCTGCGCAAAGCATTTCTGAGGATATTTTATACGCGCTTCTCAGCCAATTCAAACCACATTCAGCTCATTTGTATGTTTTTGCTTGTTTCTCATAAATCCTCAAATTATTTATCTGCACTCTTAACACCTTTAATGATTTGGAAACGTACGAAGACAAAATGTGTACATTTTGATATATTTATTTGCTTAATTTCACTTCTGAGAAATAATTTGTTTTTGTATCATTTCTTTCACGCAAATAGAATATAGACAGAAAAATTTGTTTATTGTTTCATTATCAATTCCCATAATAAAATAAACGAATCACCTTAACAGTTTGTTTCTGCAAAATATTTTGGGGTCGTTTGAAATATCGCCATATTCTAAAGAATGGTGTTATTAATTTCTCGATTTACAAACATTTTTCGTATAAATGAAGATTGACTTTCGTATTTATTGGATAAACTAGAAGTAAAATTCAACCCATCTTATTATTACTCATCCAGTATTCGTCCACGGGCAATATCTGGGTTTTTCTCCATCTCTTTAGCTATTTTCGGTTTATTTCTTGTTATGAAAAATAAAAACTTTTATAATACATACAACAATAATAGCCGTGTTTCTTGGCGTATGATCTGATCCGGATCAGATCATATCTGCTTTCCTTTCATTTGTATAGCCGAGTATAGCCGCGTTTCATAAAATAAACATAAAAATTATACTATTTTTTGTTTTTGTATCAAAATTTTGAACCAAAATGCTACTATGATCAATATAATAACCTAAAAACAAAAAATAATACAATTTTTGTGTTGATTTCATGAAACGCGGCTATACAAATGAAAGGAAAGCAGATATGATCTGATCCGGATCAAATCATACGCCAAGAAACACGGCTAATATTATTTATTATATTGCAACAACTAATATTTATTACATTATTAATTATTGTTATCCATAAACAAATATAAAAACTACGATTTGTCTTCCATTTTGTGTAACGTAAAAAATACTATGTACATATATCCATTTCAAAAATTATTTTCCCGCTCAGCGTCGCCACCAAATTGTAGGTGAGGATATGTGACATTAGACTCACTCACGGCGAGAAGCATAATACCAAAAATGAAATACGGTGACGTCGCGTCACTCGGTGACACGTAGGTGAGATTCAAAATAGGGGCATAAATCTATAACGCGCCTTGGGTGTGCGGTTATTTTCCTTAATTTTTTTTAGTAATAATAACACAAGTATATTTTTATATTATAAATGATTTTTAATTGTATATTTATTATTTCACATAAACTATATATAATTTTTTTTAATTTACACAGTAAATGATTTATTATATTCACTTATAATATAATTACAAATAGTTATTTTAATTTTTTAGGATTTATATATTATAACTTCACTTTGTTATGTAATTATTTATTTTTTATTTTTGGTGGTGTTGCACCGATGCAGATTTTCTAACTACTTATTAATTACTGCATAAAAATCACGATTTGAAAAATGCGAAACGCGCGATATCCGAACAATACTATATGTTTTTTGATCGTGCAATACCGTGCGGCCGTTTCGTGTGATTTGTTTTTTATGGTTTTTGTAATTGGGAACCAATGATAATATTTAGTAGCGTCATTGCCCGCTACAAATCATAATAAATACCGCCATACATCTCTATGTAAGTGGAATTCGAGTTCAGGAAGGCTATAAGTGCTACCGAGTTATTAAACAGCCAAATCGTTCAGATAACCAACACTTGTTTGATAAAATATGTGCCAGACTGATGACAAAATATTCACAAAATTTAGATGGATGATGAAACGTACATGAAATTGGTTCTGAAATACTTCAAGTTAGATACATTTGCAAAAAAATGTATGATTTGGCCAGCAATTTGCAGTTGTGGAGCCAGGTTTTCGTTATATTTTCATAGCGACGTATTTTGCCGCTAATTCTTCAACACGATTCAGCAGTAAAGTTTTGGCCTTATCGATCGTTCACACGACTCTAATTCCAACAGAAGCAATAAATTTGCACGAGATTAATCAAATTAATCAAATTAATAATCTTGTTAAAATTATCTCAAAGATTCAACAGGTTTTCGATGTATCGAACAATTTAGGATATAGTGGAAAGAGTGATGAAGTGCAAAAGTCACACCGGCAGTTATGCCAGAAATAGGGAGCATCAAACAACATGTGCATGATTTTATCCGTAATGACGAAACCTATAGGGGTGATTTGTGCAAAAATTAAAAAAACTCAAAAAAATCAATTTAATCGTATGGAAACTTTATTATCATTCGAAAGAACATTTCTTGCCATTTATTTTTAAAGATTACTTCTTTCAAATGACGGCTGCAACTGCGATGGTCTTTCTCAAAATCCAATTTTTGATGACGCGTTCGAGAATATCGAATGGTATTTGGCGAATGACACGAGCAATGTTGGCTTCCAATGCCTCAAATTAAGCTGGTTAATTTACATAGACTTCGGACTTTGCGTAGCCGAACAGAAAAGAGTCTTGAGCTATCACACGATCTAAATAGCCAATTCAACGGTCCGAACCGTGAAATTAATTGCTCGCCAACATGATTTTTCAATAAGTACATTTACTATATGGCAAATAGCGTCGACTTCTTGGAACCAAATGTCGTCGAGTTCGGGCTTCAATTTCAGGCAACAAATATTCCGTTATCAAGGCGCAATAACGAGCACTATTCATAGGAACGTTCCTGTCGCGTATCATCCAATACTGTAACCTGGGATTCAAACTTGTCGATGGTATTCCAAATAGTGGTCTCAATAGACCGATTATGTCAACCGTAACTCGGTCTAAGCACACGAAACACGTTCCTCACTGAACGCTGATTTTCGTAATAAAGCTGAACAATTTGTAGACGCTATGCCGTGCTCAGCCTTTCCATGATGAAATGGCAAACAATACTGAATAAATAAAAACACGATGACAGTTTGAAACTATTCATTAGTCATTTGTCAAAAAGAAACAAATGAAAAAATCACCTCTAGATATGAACGCTTTTACAAAATACTCCCGTCTCCCGCGAACTGGCGTATCTGATTTCAAATCGCTAAAAATATCGTAGGTTGTTGACATTATTTTAATTGTCGACGTTGACAAAACACACTGCCAAGTAATCTACGTTATATTTTACGTGTCGACAACCGCGTAGATTACTTGGCCTAATTTACTTCGCCCATCCCTGCATGTGAACGGTGTTCGTGAATCTTTACTCTTACCCAGCTCTCTTATTACATTTCCAGGTAGAGTGGTTGTTAATTTTTCGGCATATTCTACAATTTGTGGGTGAGTATAAATTCGTGTGTCATAATCGTTCGATTTGATTTGGTAGGGAAGCCTTCACACATCTAAAATGAAATTTTTAATTACGTTTAACATTATACACATTAAACCCATATACTTACCGATGGTAATGTCCTACATAAACTATAACAACCCCAGCAAACATATCTAAATAACGTTGCGCATTGTGCTCATAAATGTATTGCATTTTTGCACTGCTAGTTAGTAATGGTTTTTTATAATGGAGCGTGATGTATTTGACAGTACCTCTATATATTATGATTTCCCCTGTATTTAAATGTTTGGTAAAGAAATGTATCTTCCAATGTAACCTCAAGCCCGACTAAAGATAAAATCATATTTCTGACAAATCAATTTTTTTTATATTTTGGTGCTTTATTATTATTATTAGCATCACTCGCATGAGGTCGAGATACACATGATGATGAATAACGGCAAAAACTTTGCAATTTCAATTTTTTCGAACCTTGAATTAAACTCATACTTAGACGTATGGAAAACATTTGGTGTAGGGCTATATACATCGATTTATAAATAATTAATTCACAAATCCATAAAAATATTAATAAGGTACTTAAATAAGCGGTTTATATTCACAAGAATTTAAAAGGAATTGACGACAGGTTCATAGAGTTCGAAATTTGAATACCAAAATCAATATTCAACTACTTTGTTTGTACTTCATATGGATTAATTTATTTTAAATAAAAAACTTTTATTTTTGATTTTATAGTTTAATTCTTCCTTATGGTGACAATTTTTATTTTTGATTTTTTCGGTAAATCGATTTCGACTTGCGTCTTCCTCAGTACCTTGTTAACTATTCTTAAATAGTTAACAAGGTACTGAGGAAGACGCAAGTCGAAATCGATTTACCGAAAAAATCAAAAATAAAAATTGTCACCATAAGGAAGAATTAAACTATAAAATCAAAAATAAAAGTTTTTTATTTAAAATAAGTTATATAGTGACAAAAGATTACACAAAAACATTAAAATGAATAACATTCATTTAAACTCAATTAATTTATTATACAAGTCACTAACCTCGGGTAACTATTTTTTCCGCGATTTACTCGTGCCCACCAAAAAATGATATACACAATATACAACATATGCCACTAGTTCTTACATCGAACAGGAAACGATGTTAGTCTATTCGACATATTAAAATATTTTTATTTGGTTTACTTTAAGATAACATAAAGTTATAAGACACCTTTCATTGTCTTGATAATGATAGCACGATGGTGAAACTCTTACTGAACGAAATAAAATTTCGATTTAATGTTGTATTTTGATTAAAACAAAACTAATCATTTTAAATTTTCATTATATATAGATTGGAGTGTTCAAAACGTGGTGGCAAATTATTATGTATAGTGCAGACTGTTATACATATATTCAATAATTAGAAGTTGGTTTTCGCAAAACCTTTTGGAATTGTCGAGAGTATTGGCTGTTCTTTATTATATTTATTTGAAATTCGGAAAAAAAGTTACAAACTGTGGAATTTGTTCAGTTCATAGGGCTTATTTAATACAAATATCAGCTAGCTTAGCTATCAGCTTTGTAAATGTGTCTGCCTCTTTGGCGTTTACGAAATACCACTCAACTTTAGTGCATTGCTACGGACCGATAGTAAATATTAAAAATTATTTTCACACTAATAATTCCAATGCCACTTAATTTTTAAATATAAATTATTTAGTGCCACCTATTGATTTCGTTTAAACGTTTGGTGCCATCTATTAATAATAATAAAATAAAAATAGTGTTTAAAGGCCATTACTGGCCTCTTACTGCGTGAACAGTCTGGCTCCCACGGTTTCGATCCTGAGGTTGGCCTTAATACTGTCTTAGACAACCTGAAGAAGCCAAATCAATCTCTACAACGTGGGGCCATCGTCGCCTGCAACAATCTCTGCGCCTACCATATGGTGGTTCTCCTTTCAGAGATCGCTGCACAATTCGTTTCGGATCAGCACGCAGAACATGACCGAGCCACCGTACTCTCTGAAATTTTATTTCATATACAATATCGGGGATCTTTCATGGACATCATCGGGGAGTTTTTCATATATTATCATAAAATTCGATATTAATAATTCTTTAAAAAATTACAATATTTTTAGAATCCTTATAATGAGCTCTTTAAAATGGTGTATCACATACCATATAAATAAAATGTAAAACTTGTTGGTACCTGCATTTAATTATTAACTAATTAATTTAATTAATTTTTTTCTCAAACAATAGTTCAATTATCTGTAGATTGAATGATTTAATGTGCAGGAAAATCATTTCCACTCGTCACGAATGATAGTTAAAAAATAATGAGCCTGTGACAGACTGGACAGACGGACAACGGCGTGAGACGATAAGGGTTCCGTATTTCATTTTATGTCCGAAACCCTAAAAAATTAAAACATTATAAAATATATTAATTTTTGACATTTATCTGAGTATCATAGTAAAGAGTATCAATCGAACGGATCACTTTTCTTCAGTAACTCGATTAAGTGAAGAGTAGGTAAAAAAATTAAAATTGGGCGGATTTTACTCCAGCACTCAATGCCAGTAATGGGCTCACGGTGCAATACCCACATTCAGACGAACATTCATTCAACCCATTCACACAAGTACAGTATACCACCTGCACATTGCGTAGCTCCATGTCACCCTGTACAGTAGAGTAGGTAACTCAATTATCTGAAGTTAAGAGTTGCGCTCTTCAATTCAATCGAACGCTCCTATATTACGATTGAGAGAATATTATAAACAAATAGATTCTATTTCCATTCCGAACACAGAAAAATAAAATAAAATCTGGATCTCGCTTATAGGGAAAGTATTGTTATTTTTCTGGCCTTTATGGTCATTGTCTATATAATGTTGTCTTTGTTACCCATTCCGATAATTCATAATACATAATATTATGCACAATTTGTTTAATTGCCAATGACTTCATTCGTTAATCTTTTTTTATACGAAACTAACAATAAGTGTGCAAAGCTTATAATCTAAAAATATGTTATCTAAGTCTTTAACCTATGTTAAATACTTATTGTTAGTATGCATGAATAATAATTAATCAATTTAAATGTATGTTAGCGTATGCAGTTAAATTAAATTTATAAATGCATTAGATCTAATGGATTTACTCTGCGAAGCCGTCTATATCTTCGTTTGCCTTAATAGTTCCCTTGCTAATTCATTGGGATGTGTTTCCAGTTTCGAAAGATTCATATCTTTGATCGTTTAAATCCCGAAGTCTCTATGAATGTTCCAATTTCGGATATAACACGGATCATTTGTAATACAATGAAGTTTTTTTGATTCTGTTCGTTGAATCGTTGCAGAAGATCTGTATATATGTCCATATAGGGATTAGGATCGCGTTTTTCGTTGGAAAAGATCTGTATACATATATGTCCATATAGGGATTAGGATAGTTTTGATTTTATCCCAAACAGCTGGTACAGGTTTGAAATTGTTTTGTATGTGTTTGCGCTTTGATTCAATGTACTTTCACCATGTCAACCTTTTATCAAGATGTAGACCCAAGTATTGTTGTGTTGATTTCTGTTGTTCTGTGCCAATTCTCAATTTTGTGTAAGTGATCTTTCAATTATCTTGATGCAGTTTGAGGATTTTTGTGTGAAAACATAATGCTATGTCATCTGCAAATGTTGATGTGACAACCTCATCAGTTGTTGAGTAGATCTGCAGTATATAGCAAATTCAATACAGTATTACTTATTTTAAATATTTTTTAAATAAAAAACTTTTATTTTTGATTTTATAGTTTAATTCTTCCTTTTGGTGACAATTTTTATTTTTGATTTTTTCGGTAAATCGATTTCGACTTGCGTCTTCCTCAGTACCTTGTTAACTATTCTAGGTACTGAGGAAGACGCAAGTCGAAATCGATTTACCGAAAAAATCAAAAATAAAAATTGTCACCATAAGGAAGAATTAAACTATAAAATCAAAAATAAAAGTTTTTTATTTAAAATAACTTATATAGTGACAAAAGATTACACAAAAACATTAAAATGAATAACATTCATTTAAACTCAAACAGTATTACTGTTTTAGTTCAGTAATGGCAAAATTATGTTTAACCTGATATTTTCTTTGAAACAAAAATGGCTTGCAATAACTATATGAAATTTTTTTGGGAGACGAGTTTTAATTTTATATTTAAGGCCCTCATGCCATACTTTGTAAAAGCTTGTGCAATATCTAGGAAAACTGCCGCAAAATGTTGTTTTTCTGCTAAGGCGGGGTTTTTTGTGTTTACAACTCTGTGCACCTGCTCTACAATACCATGCTGGTCTCGAAACACAAATTGGTGGTCTGGTATAATGTGTCCTTTAGATTATATTGGTTTTAAGTTTTGTAATTCCACCTTTTAAAAAAGTACCGAAATTATCGGAAGTATACTTTTTGGCCTGTATGATGCAAATTAAGTTTCGTCTTTTCCAGGCTTTAGAATATTTGTAATTAGCGATATTTACCATTTTTTTTGGAAATACCTATACCTCATAATCGCATTAGAGATAGATGTTTTATCATAAAATTTTTATCAGATAAATCTTTGATCATTTTCCGGTAGTAAACTGTATAAATTTTCTACGGTAATAAAATCGTGTCCTGGAGCTTTTTTTTGGTTTTATACAGTTGTTGATGATATTTTAAATTGTTTACACCTAAATTTTACAGGAAGTGGTTTCGAAGGGTCCTCCATAAACTCTGATAGTTCACTGTTATTAGATTTTTTGTTTGATGTGAATACTTTTTTTCAAGTAGTTAGAGAATGCAGTAGCCTTTTCTACGTCCTTCTGGCCCAATATCCATCTGGTTGATTGATTTGTGGGCTCGATAATGTTGGGCTGTTAAATTTTTTTTCATT
This sequence comes from Tipula unca, assembly GCA_951394425.1. Lineage (NCBI taxonomy): Eukaryota > Metazoa > Arthropoda > Insecta > Diptera > Tipulidae > Tipula > Tipula unca. The sequence continues at coordinate 128,171,803 of OX596380.1, forward strand.
AAAGTTCATTAAGGTAACTCTGGATTCCTTGGTCTTCTTTGTTTATCAATACTCCTTTCAGAGCTTTAATAGCCCTATTTAATTTAAATTTTAGTGATGGGAGATTTTTGCTGCTGGCATAGCCGATGTATTGTATGTTTTTCTTGGATTAACTGTATTACGTTCGGTGAAGACTTATTAACTTTTTCAGAGAAGCTAAAATCAGGAGTGGTCTCTTTTGCTGCCATTTCCATTAAATGTGTTATATGATTGGTCGCCGCATCAACATCTTCTGGGGTGCAGAATCAGATGTCCGATTAGCAATATTGTTCGTTGGGGTGGTTTTGCTTTTAAAGTTCAGGTACTCAGAGTTATTATTGGTGAGTTATTGGATGACAAGACATAGCATTTCTCTTTAAAAAAAATAGGTATGTATGTAAATGTGTAAATGCGATCAACCAAAACCGTCTATAATACAAGCCAAAACATAATGAATCGATCACAGATCCCACTCCCACCACAAATTGTCCCACATGCGAGTGTAGTAGTTACTATGTAAATTGATACAATTTATTTTGCTTCGTGTAAATCCACGACACCAACACTGTTACATGTGGGTTGTTGTCAAAACATAATTTTTTTTTGTGTACATACATTTTAAGGTTAGAAAATTTTTTGGTTTCAGTTTTTTTGTTTTTTTTTTAATTTAAATTTAAATTATGTATTTGATTGTGCTTATAATTTAAATATAATAATAAAACCAATAAAATTAATTTAATTTGATTTAATAATAATTATTGCGGCGTTTTTATTTATTTATTTTGAGCTTTGACCTTGGAGTATTTATTTTGAAAATTTTATGTACACAAAAATATTCACGGAATAGAATTTAATTTTATAAAATAAATGGTTTGTGTTGTTGTAATTTTGATTTCCTTGATTACATTTATTCATCTTTCGTAAAAACCGAATATTCTCGCTCATATAAAATAATGAATTCTATTAGTATGGGTTACAATTTCTATATTATTTCTCCTATATACGATATTTGTTTTTTCGTATACATATACGACACATACTATTGCGTGTGGGACAAAAAGATGTAACTGTGTTCAACACATTTCGGCTTGTATTATAGACGGTTTTGGATCAACAAACAAGGTTAAGCCTACTTTCCATTATGAAAAATTTGCTGACAGTAAAACTAGAATGGAGCAAAAATATAGATGCCCTTGATGTGCGAGAGAAAGAAAAACCTTTTCAGTAAAAAATACTGCACAAATAATTGTGTATGTGTTACTAATACTGTCATACTTACTGAATAAATAGATTGTCAAGTATTTTTTATGGGAGTATTCCAATAAAGCCAGATTTATTTTTAATTTTTTTTGTGGCAAATTTTTATAGATTGTGACAAGTATTAACATAACCAATAAATTCCCTTAATTTTATAAATTTCTTTCAAACTTAACAAAATTTGAATTGAAATTTATTTATTAATTTTAATAAATTTTACACCATAAAATGTTCGTATATAAATTTTCTATAGCACAAAATGAAATGTTATTTTACTATAAAAATGGCAAACTACTCAATCCATACACAATTTCTATGTAGTTGTGTTGGGATACTGCTATAAAAATACTGGACTACCTATTTTTTCAGTAAATTATGGCAGTATTGCTCAACAGACTTTAGGTATAGTGAAAGTGCTGCTCAACAGACTTTAGGTATAGTAAAAGTCAGACCCAAGAATGATTGGTTTGATGACGAGTGTCGTCTTGCAGTTGAGCAACAAAATATAGCCCATAGTGAAGTGCAACAACGTCTCACAATCGCGAGGAAAAACAAGGCTGCTCTTGCAAGAAGGGCAGCTAAGCGGATTTGTAGACGGAAGAAGCGAGAATGGTGGAAGGCCGAGGTTTTGAAAGTACAACAGCTCAGCAATGAGCGCAGTTCGCGTAATTTCTTTAAAGGAATTACTGGACTGCACCATACTTTCAGGCCTATGTCAACCGCCATTCGGGACCGGGATGGAAACCTCTGTGTCAACATCGACGCAGTACTTGACGCATGGAGTGGACACTTTACTGACCAGCTTGATGTCCATCATGCGTCACAGACTGTTGTTGAGCCACCTCTAATACAGACTGCGGAGATTTGCACTGAGGAGCCATCCCATGAGGAATTCACTAAAGCCATGCAGAGATTGAAACGAAACCGTGCACCTGGAGGGGACTGCATTAATTCGGAGCTCTTGATATTCGAAGGGGATACTTTGTTGAACTGTCTTTTCGACCTTATTCGATTAGTATGGCGAACCGAAGTTATGCCTGACGAATGGAAAGTGGCCGCGATATGCCCCATCTTCAAGAAGGGGGACCGCTTGAAGTGTGAGAATTATCGCGGTATAGCTCTCCTTTGCACAGCATACAAGTTACTGTCATACATTGTATTGGATAGAATCACTCTTCTAGCGAAGGGTTTGGTTGGTGACTATCAAGGATGATTTCGTCCGAATCGATCAGTCACCGATCAGGTCTTTTCGCTGCGGATGATTCTATCCAAATATTATGAGACATCCATCCCCGTACATCAGGTGTTCCTGGATTTCCGGCAGGCCTATGACTCGATCAATCGAGAGAGTTTATGGTCTGCCCTGGAATACCTAGGAATGCCAACAAAACTGGTACGACTATGTAGGATGACAGTGACGCAGTCCCAATGCTGTGTTAAAGTTGAAACAGGCTATCGACAAGTTTTGTAGTTAACTCGGGTGTTCGGCAGGGAGATGCTCTGTCCCCGATACTCTTTAATCTCATGTTGGAGTACATCTTTCGTAAAACTTAAACACCGCAGCGTAACATCTTATATCGCCAGTCCAATCAGGTGCTTGCATATGCAGATGACATATGCGTGATTGGACTGACTAGCAACGGAGTGAAAGAAATACTTGATCCCCTTGTAGAGTTTTCAGCTTCAGTTGGACTTCAGATCAATGAGTCCAAATCGAAATACCTGATCTCTGCTTTTAGGGACAATGGCACACCAGATTTTAGTAGTGGCCACCACACGTTTGAGGGAGTGAGGAGGTTCAAATATTTGGGTTCTCTTATCACTCACGATAACAGTGTGGGTGAGGATATTAAAGTGCGGCTGGCAGCAGGCAGTCGTTCTTTGTATCCTCTAAGGCCACTGCTAAAATCTAAACACTTATCAAGTGCCGTGAAGCTGAAGCTTTACAAAGCGTTGATCAGGCGCGTTGTTATGTTTGGATGGGAAAGTTGGGCGCTGACGGATGAGTACGAGAGATGGCTCCTAACATTTGAGAGAAGAGTCATGCGTGTGATTTACGGCCCAAAACGCGAAATAGATGGTACCTACCGAGCTCTGTACAATATCGAGATCAGAGATCTGATGAAGATCCCCGATATTGTACATGAAATAAGATCTCAGCGAGTACGCTGGCTCGGGCACGTACTGCGTGCTGATCCGGAACGAATTGTGCAGCGATCTCTGAAAGGAGAGCCACCATATGGTAGGCGCAGAGGTCGTTGCAGGCGACGATGGCTCCACGGTGTAGAGAACGACTTGGCCTCTTCAGATTGTCTTAGACAGTATGAAGACCATGCTCGGGATCGAAACCGCTGGAGCCGAATTGTTGAATCAGTAAGGGGCCAGTAATGGCCTTTAAAACTGTTTTAATTAATTTAATAATGGCAGTATTACTAACATTTGAAATGTTTTCGCTTTCTCTCACACATCAAGCGAATCTCTATTTTTGTCCCATTCTGGTCTTCCTATAGTAAACTTTTCGTAATGGAAATCAGGCTTAAGTCTACATAGAAATTGTGTATGAGTAAGAAATTTCTCTGGCACGCTGATGTAATTTGAGTATTTCGCCATATTTTTCTTTTGGTGTATAAATTTAGTAAAATAAATAAATAAATTTTTATTTATACTTACCAAAAGTTTGAAGGAAATTTATTAAATTTATTTGTTATGTTACAAAAAACTTATCAACAGTTATTTAACAATTTATTTACTTCTTTCGTTATTTTAGTAACCAAAATACTGTCAGTAAATTTTTTCTATGGAAATTAGGGCTAGGATTTTCCACAAAAAATGAGAAGAGTTTTTGTCTCTTTTCTATGTTTAAATTTGAATACTTGTTCGCTTAACCGAAATCATTTGTTTTATTGCGATCTCAGCTTGGTAACCTGCAATGTCATTCTATTTGCTTTTGCCTATGTCACTCGCCACAATTTTACGTTGTGAGATAGAATAAATGTTATAGTGAATAAATGTATATTAAGTGGCTGAGATCGTAGCAGCCAAAGCAATGTAGTATAAGCGTGATAGTTCATTTATAGAAATTGTTGATAAATTATTATTATCGACTGTGCAATTGAAAGGATTATTTTATTTAAGGAAATAAAAGACACGTCCTTTCTGATCAATTACACAATAGCAAGTGCATGACACACTATTTATTTAACATAGTATTATATACGAGTATAGGGCGGCGCTACAAAGTAAAAATATTTAGAACACCCTCACTCATTTAAATATTAAATTTAATTTAAATACATTTCATTTAATTTTCAGTGCATCTCTATTAACCCCATTTTTACCGAACACAGTTTTGTCTTGGGACCACTAACAGCTTTGGTTAAAATATCCGCTGCATTTTCTTCCGTAGGCACGTACTCGAGTTGAATTGTACCATCTTCAATCTTCTCACGTAGATGATGGTAACGTACATCAATATGTTTTGTACGTTGATTATAGCCATCCGTCTCTGACAATTTAATTGCACTTTGATTGTCAACCCAAATTTTGATTGACTTGGCTACCTTTTTATCAAGTTCTTGAACGAAATTTTGTAACCATATTGCTTCACAAATCGACCAGGAGACAGCAATATATTCCGCTTCGGTACTTGATAAAGCAACGGTATCTTGTCGTTTGCTATTCCATGCGATAGCGCCGTTGCTTAATTGAAAAACATATCCAGTACATGAACGTCTTTTGTCGACGTCAGATGCCCAATCAGCATCACAATAACCAAATAATTCATCGTCGACATTGGATTTCTTGAACCTTAATTTATAGTTCATCGTTTCCTTTAAATAACGAAGAATTCGTTTTACTGCAACCCAGTGAGGCCGACCGAAATTAGTGTTGAATCGGCTCACATCATTCACTGCGAATGCAATGTCAGGCCTTGTGCCCCCAGCAATAAACAATAAGCAGCCAACTAATGACTGATATGGTACCTCAGAAACATCTTGTTTTTCTTCAGCAGATACCGGACACATTGACACTGACAATTTTTGATTTGTGTCACTCGGAGTTGCACTTGGATTTGCATGTTTCATGCCAAAACGTTCGATCACCTCTGATATATAGGCTTTTTGATCAAGAGCAATACCCCCATCAATGTATGTGATATGTAGACCAATGCATGACGTCGCAACACCCAAGTCTTTCATTTTAAATGCATTACACAACGCCACTTTCAAACTCTTCAAAGTTTCCTGATTTTTCCAAAATATTAAAAAATCGTCGACGTAGATCGTAATGATTAATGATAGATCACTTTTGAAAAATACACACGGGTCACTTGATGACTTCTTCAAACCGTATGATTTCAGCATTTGCGTTAGTTTAATGTTCCATACTCGTCCACTTTGTTTTAAACCATATATAGCCCTCTTTAAATGGCAAACCTTTTGTGAACCGTCTGTGAAACCCTCTGGCTGGACCATGTAAATGTCTTCGTTTAAATCACCCTGCAAAAATGCAGTCACAGCATCCATTTGTTCAATTTTAAGTCCATTTTTAACTGCCAACGCTACAATGAACCGAATTGACGAATATCGAACTACGCTCTGCTACCATGAATTATTTGGTTATTGTGATGCTGATTGGGCATCTGACGTCGACAAAAGACGTTCATGTACTGGATATGTTTTTCAATTCCATTCCACGCACTGTCATTCGACATTTTTAATTAATTTTCTTGTTTTAAATCGACACAGGAATTTAGAACGATAATTAATTTCGTTGTGTTTAAATCAATTTTTGACTATTGATTTCCAAAAACGACACACGTTTATTGGTCCGAAACACAATTTCACAACTCGATTGAATGACTCAACAAAAAAAACAACAAACGAATGTTCTCGAACAATGCGAATATTCACTATTTTCTTATTTTTTTTATTTGCTTTAATGTAAAACTTATTTTACTTTTAAACTTGCTTGAGCGTTCCTGGGCCCATAACCTGTTGATAAATTATTATTATCGACTGTGCAATTGAAAGGATTATTTTATTTAAGGAAATAAAAGACACGTCCTTTCTGATCAATTACACAATAGCAAGTGCATGACACACTATTTATTTAACATAGTATTATATACGAGTATAGGGCGGCGCTACAAAGTAAAAATATTTAGAACAGAAATATAAATGAAAACTCGCTTCTCAGCTTTTGTGCAAAATCCCAGTGTATCTGCCATATCATGAACATTGGACGGAAAACTAAACGGACGACTAAATTTATAAATAAGAACAACAAAAATGCATCATCATGACACATTTTAAAGTAGAAAACATGGAGTGAAAGCCAATATAGCAATTAGCAACCCACCAATCAGTATATATCGTCAACACATTTGTTGTCAATAGATTTTGGATGATTTATTCGATTTCTTTCTCTGTTTTGTGGTTTTCAATTTCAAAATGTGTTACGACGAAATTGTTGTTGTTTTTATGTTAAAATTTATTCGTCCGTTAACGATATTCCGCCCGGCGTTCATGATATGGGCTCAGGCTTTACTATTAATTTCCTGCATCAACCTTCCAGTTAATTAATTTAAAATAAACTAATTACTAAATACTACTTCAGGCATTTATGTATAGATAAATTAATAATTATGTATAAAATATGTATAAACTACATTTTACAGGTTTTATTAATATTTGTAACGTTTGTAAAAAATTTCGTACATTATATTTATGTACATGTATATATATATACAGTCCCTGGCCATATTATTAGACGCACTATAGATAATATAATAAAATTTTAGTTTACAGCTATTTTAATTTGGTTTTCGGATATTTAATTATTCTTAATTTAATCTGTATGTACAATATACTTTATTGCCTAATTGTTATCACAAATAAAACATAATATTTATTTTAAAAATGTATATTTATTAATATTTAAATAATATTTTTGAAAAAAATTCATTATACTTCAATATTTAGTTGAGCCACCTTTTGCCACTATGAGAGCCTTTATTCTACGCGGCAGACAGCAGTCAATGCAAGACTGTACTGTCTGCTGCATTTGTAGATGATGATACCGGCAAAAGGTGGCTCAACTAAATATTGAAGTATAATGAATTTTTTTCAAAAATATTATTTAAATATTAATAAATATACATTTTTAAAATAAATATTATGTTTTATTTGTGATAACAATTAGGCAATAAAGTATATTGTACATACAGATTAAATTAAGAATAATTAAATATCCGAAAACCAAATTAAAATAGCTGTAAACTAAAATTTTATTATATTATCTATAGTGCGTCTAATAATATGGCCAGGGACTGTATATATATATATATATATATATATATATATATATATATATATTATATATATATATATATATATATAATATATATATATATATATATATATATATATATATATATATATATATATATATATATGCATTATTTGGCGTTCGTCTTGGCTTACATCACAATATTAATTATAATAATTAATAAATAGGGTCAGCGATTCCGCAGGTGGTAAGCGCATAACTGGCAAGGCCGGCATGATATCGGAGCAAATAGTGTAACTGAACTGGGCCTCGCGCTTTGCTTTATTTTTAATATTTACTGAGATACAGGATGTCAAAATAAAGTTGCTAGAGATGGTATTTCTAGAGGCTTATATTTTACTTAATAACTTTTAAACTATTTGACGTAGACCAATTAACTATTGTTTAGAGATTGAAATTTTCTTCAATTTGTTGTATCATTAGGTATGCAGACCATTCCGTTATACCGGGTGTTTTTTTTAAACTGAGACGATCAAATATCTCGAAAAATAGCCACTCTACGGAAAAAATGTCCATAATCAAAATTTAATCATACCGCGGGGGAAATACATTAGTGCAAAAAAAAAAGTCCCCCCACCCCCGCTTTGTAGGTGGGGCGGGGGTAACTTTTAAACTAAGATAGGAAGCCATATTTTTTATTGCAGATACGGATTCTACGACTAAAAATACGTATGATTTGAATAAAATATTTTGTTCGGTTGATGATAGATGGCGTTGCAATCGACGAAATTCAATTTTTTCAATTTCTCCTTCTTAGAACACACGCATTCGACTCTGCAATACGTTTGAAATAAAAAATATCACGTTTTCATTGGAAATACTCGAAATTCATCATCAAAACCATTTATTCAGTTTTGTAAATCTAAATAAGTGTTCAAAATGATGGCCTGAATTTTGTATTTTTGAAATTTAATAATAAAACTTGAAATTAATTTTGAACACTTATTTAGATTTACAAAACTGAATAAATTGTTTTGATGACGAATTTCGAGTATTTCCAATGAAAACGTGATGTTTTTTATTTCAAACGTATTGCAGAATCGAATGCGTGTGTTCTAAGAAGGAGAAATTGAAAAAATTGAATTTCGTCGATTGCAACGCCATCTATCATGAACCGAACAAAATATTTTATTCAAATCATACGTACTTTTAGTCGTAGAATCCGTATCTGCAATAAAAAATATGGCTTCCTATCTTAGTTTAAAAGTTACCCCCGCCCCACCTATAAAGCGGGGGTGGGGGGACTTTTTTTTTTGCACTAATGTATTTCCCCCGCGGTATGATTAAATTTTGATTATGGACATTTTTTCCGTAGAGTGGCTATTTTTCGAGATATTTGATCGTCTCAGTTTAAAAAAAACACCCGGTATATGTAGATATTAATGTCCAAACATATTTTTTTTATTTCTAAAAAATTTTGTCTTTAGGATAATTTATTCTTAAACACGGTGTATTTGACGTGTCATTTTTATTTCCTGATGAGCCCTTATACTAAATGGTACGTTTTTTAAAATACCAACGTAAAACCACTACTTGACACATAATCTCGAAAACATAGAAATTCATTCGTTTTTTCATTATAAAATCTTACTAAAATTTGAATTTTACTTCAAGTACAGAAACATTTTTTAAATCATAATCCACACTGCAAAAGACAGAGATCATTCCAATAAAGGTTCAGTGTAAATATGTGGGCTGGTCTTCTTGGCAACCAATTAATTGGACCATTTAGACTACCGCCAACGCTAAACAGCACTTATTATAGATATTTTATAATACAAACATTTTTTATTTTCAGAATTAATCACCGCGTGAATTTAAATTTTATGGCCATAAGTCATATCAAGTATAGCAGCTCGAAGATGCCATATTTTAGCTTTATCCGCAGGTAAGCTGGTTGGAATTTGTTTCGAAATAGAAGAGAATACCATAGCATAATAAGAACTCAATGTTCTTGTCGGTTGCACATAAAATACGCGGGTTAACTACGTAAACGCACGGTTTTTAGGTTCTATCCACGACTGGATGATATAGATCATGACATCGCAACTATTCAAATATTTTATAGATAACTTTACAAGTACTATACTACAAGTATATAACATATGTATTTTCACCGCAGTAAATATATATAATATTTTAGGAGGCCTTACTGCTTGTACTTTGCAACAATCCGGAAAATGGAAGTAGCAAGTTTCAATATAACGAACAATATATAAGGGTTGAGGAACGCAATTGAGAAATATTTTGGGGTTGTTATATTGAGATTCTGATGTCTACTATACGGCACCGTAAATTGATGTAAAATTTTAGTTAAAATATCTAAAACTTAATATAAAATCGTATATTACATTACCAACGATTTATATTTATTAAAACGGTTAGAACCTACTGAGGTTCCACACTAAATGCCACAATGGGCTTATAGTGTAAACCTAGATCTATCCTAAATCGCAAAACTTTACTGCTTTTGCCGTAGCAAACTGTAAGAGATCGATTGACTTTAGGATTATATATTTGTGCTATATAATTTTATCGATATATAATTGGCTTGAACAATAAAACTGATGCAGTTCAAGGTTCCAAATGATTATTATGTATGAATGTGTTGTTATGTATGGATGTGAAAGTTGGGCGCTGTCGGATGAGCACGAGAGATGGTTCATTACATTTGAGAGAAGAATCATGCGAGTGATTTACGGTCCAAAACTAGAAATAGATCGTATATCAGAAATTTGATGAAGATCCCCGATATTGTACATGAAGCAAGATCTCAGCGGATACGCTGGCTCAATGACGTTTTGCGTGCTGTTCCGGAAGGAATTGGGCAGTGATCTCTGGAATGAGGGCCACCATATGGTAGGCGCAGAGGTGGTTGTAGGCGACGATGGCTTCACGATGTAGAGAACGACTTGACTTCTTCAGATTGCCTATGATAGTATGAAGTCCAAGCTCAGGATCGAAACCGCTGGAACCATATTGTTGACATACTATAGTAAGGGGCCAATAAAGGCCTTTAAAAACTGTTTATTATTATTATTATTTAAACTGTGGATATAGCAAACAAATAACAAAATTATGTCAAAATTGTAAGGAGAATTATTAATATAATTTAATTTACCAGTGAGAGTTTTATGATATTAAAACGAATCAAAATTTTACAGCGTTTACTGTATTTTATTTCTTACCGCAAAAGGCGTTTTTTCAACATTTCCATTAGTCAATTCTATGTAAAACATTAATTATATAAAAATACAAATGGGTTGGCTGTGGGTTTCTGGAATTTTTTTAAATCTAAAAATCGTATATGTTGTTTTCACGTCAGTTGTTTACCAGCCACTTTAATTGTCTCAGTTAATATCTTTTCTATACATACAACTACAGCTACATATGTGTAACTCCGGAGTGTAACTTGGCCATGAAAGCAATTCAATAATTTCATTCACTAATCCAGTTTTAAATTATTCGTGTTGCCTGAATACCAGCATTAACATGTTCATAGCAGCATCTTATAGTGGTCCAAATAGAGTAGCCGTTATATTTGTGCTCTGAAATGTTAAGTCTACCATAATAAGATACCGCAAGCCATACCATTTTTATCCCTTCATATCTACTATAATTGCGGTAAAAATCAATTCAGGCTTCTTAAGTTATAAAAGTAATACTAGGAGCCGGCAGGATCGTCCAGATTAAACTTTTGTTCATTTGAAAATTGACTCAATTTTGTTGTGTTGATCGTTTAGAAACACTTGATTTTTGGCAAATTGTAAACATTGTAACTGATTTTATTTTTTTAGCTGCGTTTAATGCTAGTTTTTTGTTATACTTGAATCGCTTTAAACGATGGGCATTTTAAGTTAATCAAGTTATAGTAGATCTACTAGCTGTAACACCAGTTTTTGCGATAACTTTTTAAATGTTGACGCGGAATCAGAAGAATTCAAAGCAAACCGAATAATTATAAGAAATTTGATGAAGATCCCCGATATTGTACATGAAGCAAGATCTCAGCGGATACGCTGGCTCAATGACGTTTTGCGTGCTGTTCCGGAAGGAATTGGGCAGTGATCTCTGGAATGAGGGCCACCATATGGTAGGCGCAGAGGTGGTTGTAGGCGACGATGGCTTCACGATGTAGAGAACGACTTGACTTCTTCAGATTGCCTATGATAGTATGAAGTCCAAGCTCAGGATCGAAACCGCTGGAACCATATTGTTGACATACTATAGTAAGGGGCCAATAAAGGCCTTTAAAAACTGTTTATTATTATTATTATTTAAACTGTGGATATAGCAAACAAATAACAAAATTATGTTAAAATTGTAAGGAGAATTATTAATATAATTTAATTTACCAGTGAGAGTTTTATGATATTAAAACGAATCAAAATTTTACAGCGTTTACTGTATTTTATTTCTTACCGCAAAAGGCGTTTTTTCAACATTTCCATTAGTCAATTCTATGTAAAACATTAATTATATAAAAATACAAATGGGTTGGCTGTGGGTTTCTGGAATTTTTTTAAATCTAAAAATCGTATATGTTGTTTTCACGTCAGTTGTTTACCAGCCACTTTAATTGTCTCAGTTAATATCTTTTCTATACATACAACTACAGCTACATATGTGTAACTCCGGAGTGTAACTTGGCCATGAAAGCAATTCAATAATTTCATTCACTAATCCAGTTTTAAATTATTCGTGTTGCCTGAATACCAGCATTAACATGTTCATAGCAGCATCTTATAGTGGTCCAAATAGAGTAGCCGTTATATTTGTGCTCTGAAATGTTAAGTCTACCATAATAAGATACCGCAAGCCATACCATTTTTATCCCTTCATATCTACTATAATTGCGGTAAAAATCAATTCAGGCTTCTTAAGTTATAAAAGTAATACTAGGAGCCGGCAGGATCGTCCAGATTAAACTTTTGTTCATTTGAAAATTGACTCAATTTTGTTGTGTTGATCGTTTAGAAACACTTGATTTTTGGCAAATTGTAAACATTGTAACTGATTTTATTTTTTTAGCTGCGTTTAATGCTAGTTTTTTGTTATACTTGAATCGCTTTAAACGATGGGCATTTTAAGTTAATCAAGTTATAGTAGATCTACTAGCTGTAACACCAGTTTTTGCGATAACTTTTTAAATGTTGACGCGGAATCAGAAGAATTCAAAGCAAACCGAATAATTATATGCTTATCATGTGGTGATAAAACTTACTCGTATTATTGTTCCTTTAAATAACTAAAGACCACTGTTTGGCTACGTCTTACTTTTTATACTAACTGTATAAAATTACACGATTTACTTTCAGAGTTATAACTTGCCGTTTCGGATGCGGTTAAAATTTTTTTATAGAAAATTGCTGGTAGAATTGCCATTACAGAAAATTGCTGATTTTTCTGATAAACAAAGGGAGAAAAATATTCAAAAACTCAATTAGAGTGACAAAGACTATTTTTTTATAGCAAAACGATCGACAAGAGTGTGCATAGAGATTTTTAATTCATTTTGTGAATTAAGCCTGATTTCCATTATGAAAAATTTACTGATAGTAAAACGAGAATGGGATTAAAATACAGATTCGCTTGATGTGTGAGAAAGCAAATATATTTCCAGTAAAAAATACTGGACAAATAATTGTATATATGTTAGTGATACTGTGATAATTTACTGAAAAAAATAGGTAGTCCAGTATTTTTTGTGATAGTACTTCGCTATTGTTATAGTAAAATAACATTTTATTTTTCGATATAATAAATAGAATAGAAATATATTTATTAAATTTAAGCAATTAATTGGTTATTTATTGGTTATGTTATATAACCTATAAAAATTTACCATAAAAAAATAAAAACAAAAGTTTGTCCTTGTTCTTTTCGAGCCTGTGAAGTTTCTAACAAAAAATAACACGTATACGTATACGGTTCCAATTAGAAAAAAATTACGGAACGAAAATCCCATTGGAATCCAATTGAAATGAATATGTATTGGTAAATTCCGCCATGTTAAAATGAGAATTTTAAGAAAGTAAATTATTTCCCAAACAGATTTTTTCAATAATTATGGCAATACATTAATTATAAAAAAAATGAAAAAAGGAAACGAAAACATTTTCACTAACTGGCATCGAATACGAAAATTTATAATTTCTTGTTAGCAACTATAGTCGTGTTTTTTAATTCAAAAAATTTTCTTATTGGAATGAAGTTCTGGATAGAATTTTCTCATTTTTTCAGTTAAAATCCAAATGAATTTAATATTTTATCAATAAATAAGATACATTTAATGTTAAACTACACATTTTAATTCACTATTATCGAAATAAAATCAAATTTAACTTTATTTTTCAATGTTCTGGATAAAACATTGGTTTTTTCAAGTTCGCGATAAATTCATAGTACACGAACTCGAAAAAAAAGGGAAATTTTAAAAGGAAATATTTTAAACAAATATTTTTCATTGTTTTATGCTTGATACTTGTATTATTTCACAATAGACGTCAAAAAATATAGTTAGAAGTTGAAATTTATTCAAATAAATAGAACTTAAATTAAATATATTGGTTAAACTAAAAAAAAATTCCCAGTATTATTCCCGATGTTCTTATAGAACTTGAAGTTCTGTTAATAAAAAAACGCACTTTATATAGATGTTAACAAATTCAATAACAAGACACTCTCGGAGATTTGGGCAAAACACCGCTATATACCGGGTTTTTTTTAAACTGAGACGATCAAATATCTCGAAAAATAGCCACTCTACGGAAAAAATGTCCATAATCAAAATTTAATCATACCGCGGGGGAAATACATTAGTGCAAAAAAAAAAGTCCCCCCACCCCCGCTTTGTAGGTGGGGCGGGGGTAACGTTTAAACTAAGATAGGAAGCCATATTTTTTATTGCAGATACGGATTCTACGACTAAAAGTACGTATGATTTGAATAAAATATTTTGTTCGGTTCATGATAGATGGCGTTGCAATCGACGAAATTCAATTTTTTCAATTTCTCCTTCTTAGAACACACGCATTCGATTCTGCAATACGTTTGAAATAAAAAACATCACGTTTTCATTGGAAATACTCGAAATTCGTCATCAAAACAATTTATTCAGTTTTGTAAATCTAAATAAGTGTTCAAAATGATGGCCTGAATTTTGTATTTTTGAAATTTAATAATAAAACTTGAAATTAATTTTGAACACTTATTTAGATAGAATAATAATAATACTAATAGACCTATCGTAAGGGAACATTTCATAGAAGAAGATTTTTCCAAAAGGGGGATTTGAAATGAGTTTTCCAGCATTTTTTTTCTTATAGTTTGAGTTATTTCTAAAAACTTGTTATCATTTACATTAATTAACAAGGCACTCTCGGAGATTTGGGCAAGATTCCGCTATATAGGTCTAATAGGCCTATTACTAGGGAACATTTCATAGAAGAAGAGTTTTCCAAACGGAGGATTTGAGATGAGTTTTCCAGCATTTGTTTACTTATAGTTTGAGTTATTTCTAAAAATTAAATATTCCTTAACGACAGGCCTATTAGACCTATATAGCGGAATCTTGCCCAAATCTCCGAGAGTGCCTTGTTAATTAGTGTTAAAGATAACAAATTTTTAGAAATAACTCAAACTATAAGAAAACAAATGCTGGAAAACTCATCTCAAATCCTCCGTTTGGAAAAATCTTCTTGTATGAAATATTCCTTAACGATAGGCCTATTAGACCTATACAGCAGAATCCTGCCCAAATCTCCGAGAGTGCCTTGTTATTTGGTTTGTTTAATTCAAGAATGATTCTAACAAAAATTATGTTGTTTTTGTATTTGATTCCGATTAGAAAAATTATTTGGTTTTCTTCTATACCTAAAATTTTTTTTAAATTAATATTATTGCTTGCTTTTAATAATTGATTAAAGTAGACATACCAATTTTTATATTTCCAATACACAATAGGTGCGTT
Source organism: Tipula unca (assembly GCA_951394425.1). Taxonomy (NCBI): domain Eukaryota; kingdom Metazoa; phylum Arthropoda; class Insecta; order Diptera; family Tipulidae; genus Tipula; species Tipula unca. The sequence goes on from OX596380.1 coordinate 128,187,401, forward strand.
TTTTTATTAACAGAACTTCAAGTTCTATAAGAACATCGGGAATAATACTGGGAAATTTTATTTAGTTTAACCAATATATTTAATTTAAGTTCTATTTATTTGAATAAATTTCAACTTCTTACTATATTTTTTGACGTCTATTGTGAAATAATACAGATATCAAGCATAAAACAGTGAAAAATTTTTGTTTAAAATATTTCCTTTTAAAATTTCCCTTATTTTTCGAGTTCGTGTACAATTGGGGCGTTTTTTTATTAACAGAACTTCAAGTTCTATACGAACATCGGGAATAATACTGGGAAATTTTATTTAGTTTAACCAATATATTTAATTTAAGTTCTATTTATTTGAATAAATTTCAACTTCTAACTATATTTTTTGACGTCTATTGTGAAATAGTACAGGTATCAAACATAAAACAATGAAAAATATTTGTTTAAAATATTTCCTTTTAAAATTTTCCTTTTTTTTCAAGTTCGTGTACTATGAATTTATCGCGAACTTGAAAAAACCAATGTTTTATCCAGAACATTGAAAAATAAAGTTAAATTTTATTTTATTTCGGTAATAGTGAATTAAAATGTGTAGTTTAACATTAAATGTATCTTATTTATTGATAAAAAATTAAATTCATTTGGATTTTACTGAAAAAATGAGAAAATTCTTATCCAGAACTTCATTCCAATAAGAAAATTTTTGAATTAAAAAACACGACTTATGTATGAATTTATCGCGAACTTGAAAAAAACAATGTTTTATCCAGAACATTGAAAAATAAAGTTAAATTTTATTTTATTTCGATAATAGTGAATTAAAATGTGTAGTTTAACATTAAATGTATCATATTTATTGATAAAAAATTAAATTCATTTGGATTTTACTGAAAAAATGAGAAAATTCTATCCAGAACTTCATTCCAATAAGAAAATTTTTTGAATTTAAAAACACGACTAATATTAAAAATCACTCATTTTTCCAATAAGAATTGTATTTTGAGTGATACTAATACAGATGTATTTTTTGTTAAGTTTTATTTTTTGTTAGAAACTTCACTTCGGTTCTTTTCTTCAGTAAAAAAAAATACTGGCAGTAAATTCGAATGGAAATCAGTCTTTATCAATTAATGAAAAGTATTTATTATGTTTGAAATGACGTTTCAAAATAAAATTTTCATTACCATAAAATGGTAATGGCGAAAAATATTTCTCAATGCTACACAATTTTTATGTAGCTGTGGCGGAATGTTGCCATAAAAAGTATTCCAGTTCATACTTTTTGTTTCAAATTTATGACAACACTAACTAACACAAAGCTAATTTTTTTTTCGACCAAAATGTTGCTGAAGAGATTGACTATCTCGTTCACCCAACAGCAAAGCAAAATTTTCTTTAGAATACTCTCAAAAATATGTAGTCTATAGAATCTATAGATTCTAGACAATCAATAAATACGAGTATGTATTTTAAAAGAACAGTTTAATAATTTAGTTAACTTGTAGACATATAGAATCGGGCCTAACAAATAAATAAATACACGTTAATCAAAAGATAACTAAATCCTCAGTTTATGCAGCGTATATTTTCGATATTTGAAAATTAAGCAATTAATATGAATCACCTAAGGCTAAAGTGGGCATATCCATGATTCATAAAATTCCTATATAACGAAAGATTCATATACAACTTAAAATTTTAAAGTATGTATGTACTTGAAATTTAATAACGATAACGATATATATATTTAATATTTTAAATTTTAGAATATCAACATACAAATCAGAGTAAATGTCCAAAAATAAGCTTCGATTAACTGCGTATATATAGTGATAAAGTCAATTTATGATAATACCTGATAGCACAATCATGTAGTATTTATCAGTACAGTAAAAGGTTTTTCAAATAAAGCTGATTTGTGAAGAATGCACTTAATTCGATGAATTAGCATAGTCTCAGTCCTGTGGCATATTTAATATTTTGTCTATAATACAAATGTTATTTTCTGTTTTTTATGATATGTATAGTATTAATTTAGTTTTGTATATACATAGATAAGATTATAGATATCTTATCTATACAAAACTAAATTAATGCTATACATATCATAAAAAGCAGAAACATATACGGTTAATAAGAAAATATTTAATAATTACATTTTTTTAAAATAATGAATAATGTATCCGACTAAAAATTAAAAAGCACTGAACGAAAATAATGTGACAGTGACTTAAAAACAAAAACAAAATATTTTAAATAATTGAGTTTAATAAGATTATGACCTTTCATTACCTATACTCATACTCGTATATATATATATATATATATATATATATATATATATATATATATATATATATATATATATATATATATATATATATATATATATATATATATATATATATATATATATATAGTATATATATATATATATATATATATATATATATATATATATATATATATATATATATATATATATATATATATATATATATATATATATATATATATATATATATATATATATATATATATATATATATATATATATATGTATTTATAAATATAAAAAGTCAATTATTATTGTTAAATGCATAGAGCGTAAATAATATATTCCCAATTCACACAGTCTACAATCATATACACATACTCTGTCATAATTTAAGTTTACGCTGTGTTTGCTTACCGAGCGTAAATTAATTTAAAAAGTTAAAACAAAACAACAAAATTGATGTTGGTTATTCTATTGCAAGTCGTATTGTTAAATTATTCTCAGTTTCATATTGTATGTCGCGGCATAAACATATTGTTGTTTTATCTACATATGTGAAGAAATATATTACTGTATATTTATTATACGTACTACAATTATTGATGTACCAATATATTTAAGTGTTACGTTAAGCAAAAAAAAAAAAAATACTAAACAAACTAAAAACAAACAATTTTGTAGTGAGAGTTTTTAAAATTTTGTGGCTAAATTTTTAGTTAATAAAAAATAATCAAAGTTATTAAATATTATAGTGACCAGATTCGGATATAAGCCCAGTGGTTGGTTTTGGATTATCAGATTTTGTTGATTTGTCATTATTGTGGCTTAAATAAATTTAAACGGGTTTCAACCCTTGTCAATTGCGGAGAAGTGATATAACTTATACTGTTAAAAGGTTAACAACTAAAACGTTTAATTTTTCGATTTTTTTATTAAATTAGTATTTATTTTGTAATTAGCTAAATCAGATTTTTTGTACCTTAATAAAGACATCAGTATTTATTTCAATTTTCCGGTATTATGTAAGTAGTGTTCACAAAGACTATACCAATACAAAAACTATATTAATACAAAGCGCTTGGAAACTATTTTGAAACAATTAAATATTTAATAATATTAATAATGTTGGTAAAGATAGTAAGTGGGAAGATTCAGATCCGCTAAATACTTTAATTCAAACTTATTAAAATCTTTCTTATGTCTAAAGCTTTATTCAATAGCCAAATTTGTTTACATTATTTAAGTGAAATCAAATAGCTCTTAGAGATTGAGTGAGTTATTATAGCTTATTTTAATTCTTGAGGCTCTCATACTCTTTTCTCGGTAGCGACAAGTAAAAATATTACAATTGGTTTAAAAAAAATGTTCACCAAAATTGAAATTAAAAATGTCTAATCAAATTTTAATTTGAAATAAATTGCAATAAAAAAACATGAGTAGAACTTTGTTTAAATCTGTTTGTCACTTTGTTTAAATGTTTTGCTTTGTTTGTTGAGCCACCAACTCATCATACGAATGTGCTTAAAATAATGTGCTTAACTTATTCAAAATAAAAAAAATAAATAAATAAAAAAAAGATACAAAAATACAATAGTTCGAAATTTGTTAAATTGCGGAATTTTATATTTTCTTATTATACAACAATTTAAAAATTCGGATGCTAAAATTAAAAGATTGATAAATTATCAATCAATATTTTTTCCGAAATTAATAAAAATGGCAAAAACTGTCAAATTCGAAAATCCGTATTTGAACCAATTTTTGAATTTATAAAACATTTGACATTTGATAAAATTCTCACATAAGTTCAAAATATCATTTTTAAATTAAATTTGTTAAAACTTTAAAATAAATTTTCGAATCTAATATTAAACTTTAGAATTTGGTTACATAATATGATGTAGAGATTGTGGTAAATGAGTATCATTCCATTGAATCGTTTTAAATTTTAAATTTTCCCTTAAAATCAAATTAAAGCTAATACGACAAGGCAATAATAAATAACACAATACATATATGTATGTACATAGTCATAATATATTATAATGTTATGAATTATTAGTGACGGTAATTATAGGATCCAGTCACTGGTCTCATTTGCTTCCTTTATTCCACTGCCAAATTACAGCAATACTATATATGTACGTATATGATAATGACAATTAAACCGTTGCATTAAACGGGACTTATAATTCAAACAGCTAAAATAGCATTGATATACGTTTTAAAGTCTATATAGCATTACTAATTTGGCTGGGGTATAAATACAGCTTAAGCTACTTTGAAAGCGACCAGCTCGTGGCATGTGATATATAAGTGATACTTTGACGGGAGCATAAAAAAAACATTCAACAATCAGATGTAAAATTCGTGACCTATAAAAAATGAATTTAGAATATTTACATTGCTTTTATTTGCATACTAGTATTTGTAATGGGTAACATACATTGAAAGAAACTCCTCTAGCTTATTTTAAACAGGGCTCATTTCTTAGTGGCTTTTTAGCTAAGCCAGCAAATAAATCATTTCGATAGTTTTAAGCTATGATGTTTTATATATTAATCTATACTAAACTAAAAGGTGTCGACCAAAAATTAAGTTTAGTTTAAATCTATATTTGTGATAACACTAAAAATGATGTTATCAATCCTAATTTAATCAGAAAATTGAAAAAATATATATTTTTAATATACATACATACCATTATTATCAGACAAATTTATCGGTGATATTTTTGTGAACAAAATTATATGATAGTGTAATTCCATAAAATGATTAGGAACACTGTCTAATAATAATCTACTGATTATAACAAATACCTTATAGAATTATCTAATCGCACAAACCATAATAATAATAAAAACGCAAGTGTTCGCAAATGTTTTGCGCATTATGCACTTGTAATTACGGAAATGCAATTTGTATATTTTATTGAGGACATGAATATATGAGAATGTACATTTTACGTGTGTTAATGAGTTCAATTAAATTAGCATGTGCCATTGAGTTTCAATCAAAAACATATGAGTTAGAATGTGATTTTTTCATAATTTAAAATTATGAAATTTAATAAATATTTTAAACAATAGTTGCATAAAATGTATATTAATCACGTAGTCGTATGTTTAGTATTGTATAGATAAATCAGTTCCTCATTATATACGAGTATAGTTGGTAATGTCATCTGAATCATTTTTAATAATGCAGAAGTGCAAGACGTTAATTTATTATTATTAAGTTTGTATAGAATATTTTGTCGACTTTCTAAATTTGGTCATGATGCAGTTGTATTCTTGAAGGTTGTACACTTACATGTGCATACATATATATATATATATATATATATATATATATATATATATATATATATATATATATATATATATATATATATATATATATATATATATATATATATATATATATATATATATATATATATATATATATATATATATATATATATATATATATATATATATATATATTTATATAAATATAAACTGGTTAACTCAATATGATTATCTTTTTGTTATAACTGGACTTAGGTTATACTGACTTTTCTTTAACTGCAGGGTATTCAACTTTCCAATCTTAACCAACTTCGTTATAAATACATTATAAATTTTTAAGTAATAAACTCTACATAGTCTAACAAAAAAAACATCTTTCTTAATAAAATACAAATCCCACTTTAAACAAACAAAAAATTAACTCTGATAAGTGTTGTGTTTAAAATGTGTATAGAAAATCCTACTTAAATACGTGCGTTTTATCAAATTAATTTTAATTTAATTTCAGATTTAAAAAAGCGATAATAAAATGTATGACGTTTCAAATTCAATACCAGCAAGTCAGCTGGAATGGTCAACCAAACCATTTTTTACTAAAATTCTACATAATTATGCAAGTGATAAAACAGTTTATTTAGTAAATTTTACGGTTGCGAATGCTGTTGCTAAAGGTGTTAATTACATAAGTGATGTGTATAGAGCCACAGTTTATTACAATTATACGGGTGCCCACGATGAATCTACCGAGACTGTATCATTTATTATAAAATCTTGTCTAGAGGATCCTCTTGTCAACGAGTTAATGGAAGAATTGAATGTATTCCAACGAGAGGCAATAGTTTATGACAAAATCTTACCAGAATGCTATAAAATATTAAGGAACACAAACGAAAATGTAATATTTGCACCGAAAGTTTATTTAATCGAAGATCGATTAATTGTACTAGAAGATTTATCGCTGCGAGACTATAAAACTAAAAACAGAAGCTTTCCTATTGATGACGAGCAATGTAAAATTGTTTTGAAGAAAATGGCCATTTTTCATGGCACCACAGCCGTGATAAATCAAGAGAAACCCGATTTAATTAAATATCATAAAAAGGGTAATTTAACTGAAGTTGAAACATCATATCATGCATTTTATAGGAACGCAATAGCCGCTTCAATTAAACATCTTCAGGCTGTGCCAAAATTTGAGAAATACGTAAATAGACTGCAAATAGTTGAGACAAATCTTATTCCACGCATAATTGATGTATTCACCCGGAATGACGGCTCGTTCAATTGTTTGAATCACGGCGATGTGTGGAACAACAATTTAATGTTTAAGGGAATTGAAAAAATTGAAGATTTTTTATTTGTAAGTTTCAGCAAATTATATCTCTCTAAATCATTAAAGTATATGTTTGTATTATTTAATTTTAGGTTGATTTTCAAGAGGGTTTCTTTGGTTCACCAGCAATTGATTTACATTTTTTCATCTACACGTCGTGTTCGAACGACATCAAAATGTCATGGCTTGAAAATTCATCTGACATATTGAAATACTATCACGAAATTCTTATAAATACATTACAAAGTCTTAACTATAAACTAAAGCTTCCGACACTAGATGAATTAAGAGATGACATTAAAAATAAATTTACACATGCGATTACAGCCATATTTTGTATTCTACCTATTTTGTTGATCGAAAATACAGATTATGCGGATCCAATCAATTTCATAGCGGAAGGGGATGATTTTGAAAAGATACGGGATGAAGTATTTAGTAATCCAAAATTAGATATGATTTATGAAAAAATATTGCCAACGTTGTATAATGATGATCTTTTATGATTGGCGTGGTACATTCGAAGAGTGTTGTTAATTAGTATTCAATAAAGTTTCAAGTATTAATATTATCGTATTTTGAATATATTGCGATTACGTAATCTGCTGAAGAAAATCGATTATGTTCTGTGTATAAATAGTGCCTACATTTATCATGTTAAATTAAATCTTTATTACATTTTCGTGCGAGCCTGCGAGATCGAGCAATAAAACTAGATAGAAGAGGAATCGGTTCGCTTATCGCGCGCACCAAGGAGAGCGCCATATAAATGGATATGTTTACCTTTTATCGCTTCCCGCCTCGCATTGCCATGTCTGCGCACTATGTCAGAAACCTACGTTTATATATGACTTTATTGACTTAGAACTACATAATACTAAAGTAAATTACAAATAAAAAAATATTTAGTTTCATTATTTTCAAAACTCTATATATTAACTTGTTATATAATCCACCACTGATTTTGTGATATTATTGTTGTATATTCGTATCCATTATGCATTAATATTAAGTCAGTTAAAACAGTACAATTATTATTGTAATTATTCTATTTCGATGTACATACATGTATACCTTTTAAACTTATTATATAATTTGAGAAACGGATATACATATTCATACTTATGTTGTGTAGTCTAAAACGATTATTGCTGTATTTATACTATATTATGTACATGAATAAATTTAGAAATTTTCATGCGATTCATACTCGTATTTTTCGATCATTAATATTTCTGCCAGCATAGTTAATGTTGTAAGATCATAAAAGTCGTCAATGTAATGAAAATTCCAAACTTAAAAAATCTTTCATAAAATTTATAATTTATTAAATTGTACATATAAAACAATATAAGTGTTTTCATTAGAAAGCATTCCAAATGTAAGCGTAAGAATCACTAATAAAACCAACCATAAGGTATCAGCTATAACAAACTTATCATTAGTGTCCTAGTTCTTAACATAACATGGAAGATCATAAAATAATGGAAGATCGCTGTAAACACGTATTAACATTACCAACTGCAGGACCAACAAATTATAAGCAAATTCATTTTTTCGACGCGTTCTAATGAAAACATGTTTGCTTTATAGAAGACGAAAAGGAGGTTAACAGCCGCGAGGATCGTTTTAGGTAAATACCAACAATCTATAAAGTGTAAAAATACGTTGACTGGTCCGAGTTAAAAAGAGTACATTTTTGTCGAGCAGCAGAGAAGAAATCCAAGATTTAATCGTTCTTCTATTTTATTTTCTAAAATATCTACGCTTAAATTCTTCGTTGAATGGATTAACAACATAAAAACGTGAACCTCTACAGCATCTCATTGAAAAAACCGACGGAGTTGGACCAGAGACACGGCCAGAGAACGTAAGGCCCTTTTCCCTTAGTATCATCAACTGCCGTTTCTTCCGAACTTCTACTATTCTCTTAGCCGATTGAAGCGACAGTCGATGATTGGAGTGACAAATATGGTTTCGTGTCACCTTAGTTAACATTTCCGGACGCGTAAAATAAATCAAAAGCGGCAGGAGCAAAAATGCAAGACAATGGAGGATAACAAACCGTTAAATTATAATTTTTTTGATGGGTTTTATTTTTAGTAAATCAAAATATAATAATTTAAAATTCCGTAAAATTACAAATTGTATACAATTTCACCGTTGATTGAAAAATATTGGGATATTTAGCTAACTAAAGGATTCTTTATACATATTTAATTCTAAAACTTTAACCAAATTACATTATATAAATTACAAATAAATAAATAATTTTTAATTTATAAATAACATTTGAATTTTGCATTAGTTTTTAATAAAACTGAAAATTCATGCGTATTTCAAACGTCAATATTCCGTCAAAAATCAGGAAATTATACCTAGTCATGTCGAATGAAGTGACGCGGCTAAGGGAATAAGGGTGATACTACATCAACACAACTTTTCTTGATACTGCTACATGAATATAATATGTGTATAGTTAGTTGAATTCACTTACCTATATACAACATGTCGAGTTTCATAATAATAAGTTAAGAAATAACTTATTCAACTTCATTGACATTCATCTCCGTACCTGATGCATTTTGTACTGATTACATTATATTTTTATGCACACAAAAGTAATCGCAAATGTTCTGTATGCCCGTCCAAAATCATTCTTAATTGACTAAACTAAACGTATTCGTGGAGCTCTAGCCAAAGAGGTTATTGAAAATGTTCACGTCAATTTAGAATTGGCCTTAGAATTCATTCTATTCTAAATAATGTGTAAGGTAAGTTATACGATTTTACAACTATTGCCTTGGCCGGTAAGTTACATATTAATGGTTATTGATGTTTAAAATATTGTTTAACAGTTGATTGAATATTGCTTTGTTACAGTTTATTATTCATGGTAAATTAACAAAATTGTATTATTTAAAAATAAAATATTGAAATATAATAAACACTTCCAATCATAATAAAATCACAATCTAAAATGCTTTTGATTACTAGGCTTTGCGCGTTACTACCGTCACTCGCAGAACAAATATGTTATTTATTTAGTTTAGTCGATACAAATTGAATCAATTCGAACGGACTCTAAATAACTATACCGAAACAATATGGTGCCGTTGATGGATCAAATTGCTATTTCCATACAATTAATTTCTTAAAAACAAATTTATATTTATTTAATTTTTGTACTTTATAAAACCTTTTTAATTAATATTTATCAAGTAACGATTTAATTTATGGCACAAAAGAAACGCTAATAAGCGTTAAGTCTGGAACAAAAGAAACGCTAATAAAAGTGAAACGCTTTGGTCGTGGGGAAAACAATTGTGGTTCATTTAATACATTTGCTGCTTATATAAACAATTAATACAGAAAATATAAAAAAAGCAAATAATGTCATATATTGTGAACGCAAGTTTATATATTTTTCACAAACAGTGTATTTATAGTAATAAAAATTCCACCGCTTTTTTCTGATGTAGATTTTTCTACAGAAAGGTGGTCTGGTGCGAATCTGTCTAGGGGTAATCAAGTTGGTACTTGTTGCCAACTCCGTATCTTGCAGCTTCCACAAGTGTGCGTATTACCTCCCCGTGGTACCCACCGGGCAACTAGTACATCATGTTTATGTGGTGTACTAGGCAAAAACACGGCGCTAAACAACTGAGCCAGGTTAGGGTGTTAACCGTACCGTGCTGAAAACCGGCCAAGCTGAGGGCCCGGTCTAAAACCTAGCCCAATCTCTAACGGTGCAGACTTGGCGATACTTGAGGATACTTTGCGCACTCCGGATCATGCAGCCTTAGCTGTGTATTGCGGATCTCTACACAGATGGACCTCCTTTCTCCGCTCGTGGGACATGTTATGGATCAGCAAAGTAAAAAACACAGAGACCGGCACTCTTAAAAAACCGGCATCTAGTGCGGCGGAGACATCGACCTTTAGGCCCGGTCTCCAAAGCGAAAAAAGGGACATAAACACAAACGAGGCAGGCCCCCCGAAAGCAAAAGGCCAAGGCACGAATGCTGGCCCACGAGTATCAAACTACCAGACCAGGAAAAGAGCCTAAGGCGTCAAAACTACAAAATTAGCCTACCAGGAATAGAGCCTCAGGATGGTTCAACGAGTGAAGAGGAGGTAGCTCGAATGTGGTACAGCTACGGACCAATTTTGTGTTTATGCTACTCATTTAGGACGGCCATCCTTACCTAACCTAAACTTTCAATAGAACTAAACAAAAATTCCAATGGAATCGATGTTACAGAATAGCAAAATTCCAACAAAATTAAATTCGGAGTTAAAATACCTTCGCGCTGGAAATTCTCCAATGCGTTAGAATTTTTCCAACAAAACGAGATACAGAATAGCAAATTGTCCCATGGAATTTTTGTCCAGTGGAATCGATTTACACTATAACCATGATTATTTTATTATTATAATACGTATAACATGTCAAATAAAATTATATTTTATTTAGTATCATCTAGTTATTTTTATCTAGTTCAAAAAATTCCGATTCGATTTAAAATATACTGATAAATTAATAATAGACACTAATGTGTTTTCTTCATTAAAATCCCAACATAAACAATTTTTTCACGAGCCGTGTGGAAGATATACCAACGTATATAGCTAAACATTTGTAATTCGTGTTGATAATCGCCTAATGGGCGAGTATGTACAAATTCAATCATTTGGCTTTCGTTTTCTTTCCACACGCCTCGTTAATGGTACAAATGACGAACAATGGTCGACAATCGCGCATGAAACTGTCGACGAAAGAAAATTTGTTTTTGATGTAAAATTTGTAATTTACGGGTTTGTATATGGAATAGAATGATTTTAAAAATTAACTGAATTTTATATACATTTTTTTATACAAAATATTTAGTTATAAATGATTTTTAAAATTTACATGTTTGGAGACATAATCATGAAGGTAACGTGTAGTAATAAAAAACTACTTACAACAAACAAAAAAAAATGCAATTTTGTTACAAAATAGGTGAAGCGTTTAGATGCGTCGAAGGTGATCAAGTAATAATAACAATTTTTAAAGGCCATTATTGGCCCCTAACTGTATAAACAATTTGGCTCCAACCGTTTCGATCCTGAGCTTATTTTTCATATTGTCTTAGACAATCTGAAGAGACCAAGTAATTCTCTACACCGTGGAGCCATCGTCGCTTGCAGCGACCTCTGCGCCTACCAGATAGTGGCTCTCCTTTCAGAGATCGCTGCAGTATTCGTACCGTATCACTCTACAAGCGGATCAAGTATTTCCTTCACTCCGTTGCTATTCAGTCCAGTCACGTATATGTTACCTGCATAGCAAGCACCTGATTGGAGTGGCGATGTAAGATGTTGCGCTGAGGTGTTTCAGTTTTACGAGAGATGTACTCCAACATGAGATTAAAGAGTATTGGGGACAGAGCATCTCCCTGCCGAACACCTTAATTAACTGCAAAAATTGACGAGTCTGTTCTTAACTTTATCACAGGATTGAGACTGCAAAATCCTCCCTAGGGCAGTAATTTGTATGCTGTGCAAAGGAGAGCTATATCGCGATAATTCTCACACTTCAAGCTGTCTTCCTTCTTAAAGATGGGGCATATCGCGGCCACTTTCTATTCCTCAGGCATTACTTCGGTTCGCCATACTAATCGAATAATGTCAAAAAGACAGTTCCACAAAGTACCCCCTCCGAATATCAAGAGGACCGAATTAATGCAGTCCACTCCAGATGAGCGGTTTCGTTTTAGTCTCTGCATGGCCCTAGTGACATCCTCATGGGCTGTATCCTCAGTGCAGATTTCTGCACGCTGTATTTGAAGTGACGCAGCCACAGTCTGTGACGCATGATGAACACCAAGCAGGTTGGTAAAGTGTTGGCACAGAGGTTTCCATCCCGGTCCCGAATGGAGGGAGACGCAGGCCTGAAATTATGGTGCAATCCAGTAATTCCCGTAAAGAAAATACGCGAACTGCGCTCATTGCTGAGTTGTTGTACTTTCAGAACCTCAGCCTTCCACCATTCGCGCTTCTTCCGTCTACAAATCCGCTTAGCTGCCCTCCGAGCAAGAGCTGCTTTGTTTTTCCTCGCGATTGTTAGACGATGTTGCACTTCACTATGGGCTCTATTTTGTTGCTCGAATGCAAGACGACACGCATCATCAAACCAATCATTCTTGGGTCTGACTTTGGCTATACCCAAAATCTGTTGATCAGCGCTGACAACCTAAGTTTTCAGTATCTCCCAAACAGAGTTCACACAGTCAGACTGGCAATTGCTTCCACAATGCTATCGCTGACAAGATCCTGATATCGTTTCTTTTGATCTTCATTTATCAGACCTTCACAGTCGAAACGTTCTATGCATTGCTCTGTGTTCCCAGACTTGTACGAAAACTTCCATCGTAGCTTTGCAGCGACCAAATGATGATCGCTGACTACGTATTTGGTTGCTGACCGATAAGCTCTCACATCCTGCACAACCCGAGCCCGCCTTTCTGAATTTGACACGTGGCCAATTTGATTGCGGGAAATTTTACGAGGATGGATCCATGTTTCTAAATGTTTGTGTGGGAAGAATGTGCTTGCTACTCCAGGGTCGTGAGCAATTACAAAGTACATCATTCTCTCACTATTATCGGGCGCTGTTTCGAGTCGGGAGTACAGGCCTATGTTTTCACAAGTCGGCCTGATTTCTGCCATTAAAGTCCCCGATTACCATTCCAACATCGTGTTCGGGTATAGATCCCATCAGATCGTCCAAGTTATTCTAAAATGAGTTTTTATCTTGGGATTGGCTAACTTCTGTGTTCGCGTGTACATAAATTATCGACAGATTGGTTAACTTCATGTGCAAGCGAAGCTTACACAATCGGTTATTGACTGCTTGGAAATCCAAAATAGCCTTCTTTACCTGCGCGAGGTCATCTCCACTGTTGAGCAACGTATAGTCCTGTGACACATGGTCTCCACTTTTACGCCAGCGAGTTTCTTGAAAAGCAACGAGTTCTTGCCGATACTCCTTCCTGTAAGTGATTAGGCTTTACCTCGTGTCCGGATACTTGAGCGAGGGTCCTGTATTGGTTTGGCGGTATCCAGTTTTTCTTTTGTTGATATTGCAAACAGTTGCGTTTTTACGGATGCGGGTGGTGAGCCCAGCGATCCAACCGTTTAGTCGCCTCCTACGACAAGTAAAGGATACTTGAATATTCCCTCGGTTATAGACTAATTTTTTAAATGATTGAACCTCGGGATCAATATGCTTTGTATGAAAAGTGACGAATTTTTAATTTTATAAATTTCAAACATTTCACATTGTAATTTTAAGAAGCGTTTGGTAACCTAACTGTAACGTATCTGCTTCCTGTGCGAAAGCGTTTTTTTTACGTTTGAGTTGATTTTTGAACATTTCAGACAGAATCAAAAATAATTGGATACGTGTATATAATGTTTTTAAATTCTTTTCTTGGGGATGACAAAAGGCTACAAAAATGCTATAGGGAATTTTTCAACCTCGGCAATTGATTTTTAGATATTTTGTTCATAATAAAAAATAAATCAACTCGATTATCGGGATTTTTTGGAATACTCCCAATGTGATAAGTAGTGGCGGTTCTACGTAAAGAGTTTTGCTTTTCTATTTTGTACTTTGCTTTCCTATTTTGTACCATATGTATGTTTGTGTTGGTTTTCTATTTTGTACTTCGTTGATATACCGCGGCATTATATATTTGTGTTGGTTTTGATATAAGATATGTTGCTACTCAATTAAGCATTAAAAAGACGTTTGAATGTGTATATTTTAATTTGCTTAATATTAGTACGTTTATGTTTGGAATTCAACCTAGGTTGAACCTAGGTTATCTTATTCACGGAGTCGAGTCATTTTGTGGTTAACTCGACTCGAAAATTTGTAGAGTCCAGTCGAGTTAACTATAGAAAGATGCACTATAAACGGAGTCGATGCGAAAAACAACAACAACAAAAATATGAACTTTATTTTCTTTCTATGTTATATTTTTCTAATATTTTGTCTATATTTTTCTTTCTAATAATAGCCGTGTTTCTTGACGTTTGATCGGATCAGATCATATCTCCTTTCCTTTCATTTGTATAGCTGCGTTTCATGTAATAAACATAAAAAATTTTTGTTTTTTTGTTTATCATATCTGCTTTCCTTTCATTTGTATAGCTGCGTTTCATGAAAGAAACATAAAAAAAATTTGTTTTTTTGTTTTTCTATCTACGTTTTGAACCAAAATGCTAATAGGATCAATATAATAACCTAAAAACAAAAAATAATACAATTTTTGTGTTGATTTCATGAAACGCAGCTATACAAATGAAAGGAAAGCATATATGATCTGATCCGGATCAGATCAAACGTCAAGAAACACGGCTAATATTAGCACCATTTTCAATTTTTTGTTTGTGGTTTATGATTTGCAGTTTAATTTTCTTTCTAAAATACATTTTTAAATAAAAATATATAAAAATTGTCACAATAAGGAAGAATTAAACTATAAAATAAAAAATAAAAGTTTTTTATTTAAAATAAGTAAAATAAAAATGTGTTTTATATTACGTTTATAACTGGGTTTCGACTCGACTACAACTTACTGCAGTAAAAACGCTAAAAAAGATAACTCGAATTTAATCCAAAGTTAACTACAAGATGACTCGACTTTTAATATAAACGTACCATATGACGTCGCCACGGACAAATTCTAAATCAAACCCGATACACGAGACCGGATTCAAAATTCGTACTATGAAGTTGAAAATACTTCAATTCAAGAAGAGAAAAATTGGCGTTTTTTTGTCATTTTAGTTGATTTGATTGGGAGAGAGATCAGATTAAATTTCCTAGGATTTGAATCCGGTCTCGTGAGCATGGCTTCAGTTCTTCAGGCTTTTCAAAAAATGGGACGCTATATTTGTAGATAGGATTAAAAGCCCTACACACGCTCCAACGTCAGACCAACTGTCGGTCCAACCAAATTGTAAGTTGACGATCCAACTTAACAACCTATTCTACGAATTTATTATTTATTTTCGTTTTAAAAATGAATTATTATTCAAAAATCGTGTGTGCTCTTAATGAGATATTGATTAATAACGTATATGTTAATTAGTAATTATATGTGGTATTGCTACAATAAGGAAATTCACAATATTATAAATTTTGAATATGATACAATAGATAGAGATAATTTTTTGAATTTTTTTAGCCCATCCAGAATTATCGGTCAGGAACCGCCACTGGTGGTAAGATGTTCCAAACTTAATATATACGGATTTATAAACTCCATTAATTAAGCTGGCATTTGTTTAGTTCATGCAGAATTAAAAATATATCGATAGGTATGGTTTAAGTATAGCCCAAGCCGTAAGAACTAGCCCTTAAAATTGTAAAGGCATGTTAGGCGACAAAATCGCGCATTGAGAATGTGTTATTTCGTAAGGTTTCTGTAAGGAGGGTAATTGGAGCTTAAAATAAATAGTAAAATCAATCACTTTAGCTAATATAGAAGACTTTGCAAATATGAATAACCAGAAATAAATTATAATTGCTTAAAGCCAGTTGCACGAATGCCGATAAAATCCGTGGATTTTTTATACGCAAACATTTTGTATGAGAAAAGAGAAAAATGGGCGTTTTTTAAGCAGTTAAGTGATTTAATTGGCTGAATAGTATGGATAACAAATCACGGATAAGCGCAAATAATTTCTTGCAATTTGCTGAAAAACGCCGATTATATTGTTTTCAGAAATTATTTTAATTTTATAAATAAAAAATACAAATTTTTTCATTAATTTTTATTTTATATACTCGTATGGATTATTGAAATAATAGAGGCATGTAAATGCAATGTTCTTCAACAAATTACGGACCATATCTGGAATTTATTGGCCCCTGTGGTCGGGGGGCACTCACATGTCTCGTAAATCTAAATTGCACGAACATGTTTCCTAAGAATACCATCACAGTATCCTTTGCTTGTCGTAGGAGGCGACTAAACGGTTGGATCGCTGGGCTGACGACCCGCATCCGTAAAAAAAATCAACTGTTTATAAAATCAACAAAAAGAAAAATGGATACCGCCAAAACAACACCGGACCCCCGCTCAAGTACCCGGATACGGGATTTAGGATCGGCACGTGGAACGTGCAATCACTTAGAAAACCAGGAGCGTTGGAGGGTCTAATCACGTGCATGAAAGAGTATCGGCTGGAACTCGTTGCTCTTCAAGAAACTCGCTGGCCTCAAAGTGGAGACCATGTGTCCCAGGGCTATACGTTGTTCTACAGTGGAGATGACCTCGGAAATCTTGGAGCTGGATTTCTTCTTGGGCCGCAGGTAAAGAAGGCTGTTTTGGATTTTCAAGCAGTCAATAACCGATTGTGTATGCTTCGCCTGCGCATGAAGTTAGCCAACCTGTCGATAATTTGTGTACATGCGCCCACGGAAGTCAGCCAGCCCCAAGATAAAGACTCATTTTACAATGACTTGGACGATCTGATGGGATCTATACCCGAACACGATGTTAGAATGGTAATTGGGGACTTTAATGCTAGAGCTGGCAGAAATCAGGCCGACTTGTGTGAAAACATAGGTCCGTACTCCCGACACGAAACTGCGACCGATAATGGTGAGAGAATGATGTACTTTGCAATTGCTCATGATCTTAGAGTAGCAAGCACATTCTTCCCTCACAAACAGATACACCTAGAGACATGGACACATCCTCGCAAAACATCCCGGAGCCAAATTGACCATGTGTTAATTTCAAAAGGGCGAGCTCGGGTTGTGCAGGATGTGAGAACTTATCGGTCAGCAACCAAATACGTAGGCAGCGATCATTATTTGGTCGCTGCAAAGCTACGGTGGAAGTTTTCGTACAGGTCGGGGAACACAGCGAAACGGATGGAACGTTTCGACTGTGAAGGTCTGATAAATGAAGATCAAAGGAAACGATATCAGGATCTTGTCAGCGACAACATTGAGGGAGCTAATTACCAGTCTGACTGCGTGAACTCTGTCTGGGAGGTACTGAAAACTTCGGTTGTCAGTGCTGCTCAACAGACTTTAGGTATAGTGAAAATCAGACCCAAGAATGATTGGTTTGATGACGAGTGTCGTCTTGCAGTTGAGCAACAAAATATAGCCCATAATGAAGTGCAACAACGTCTCACAATCGCAAGGAAAAACAAGGCAGCTCTTGCAAGAAGGGCAGCTAAGCGGATTTGTAGACGGAAGAAGCGAGAATGGTGGAAGGCCGAGGTTCTGAAAGGACAACAACTCAGCAATGAGCGTAGTTCACGAAATTTCTTTAAAGGAATTACTGGATTGCACCATACTTTCAGGCCTTCGTCAACCGCCATTCGGGACCGGGATGGAAACCTCTGTGTCAACATCGACGCAGTACTTGACGCATGGAGTGGACACTTTACTGAGCTGCTTGATGTTCATCATGCGTCACAGACTGTTGTTGAGCCACCTCTAAAACCGTCTGCGGAGATTTGCACTGAGGAGCCATCCCATGAGGAATTCACTAAGGCCATGCAGAGAATGAAACGAAACCGCTCACCTGGAGTGGACTGCATTAATTCGGAGCTCTTGATATTCGGAGGGGATACTTTGTGGAACTGTCTTTTCGACCTTATTCGATTAGTATGGCGAACCGAAGTTATGCCTGATGAATGGAAAGTGGCCGCGATATGCCCCATCTTCAAGAAGGGAGACCGCTTGAAGTGTGAGAATTATCGCGGTATAGCTCTCCTTTGCACAGCATACAAGTTACTGTCATACATTTTATTGGATAGAATCACTCCTCTGGCGGAGGGCTTGGTTGGTGACTATCAGGGAGGATTTCGTCCGAATCGATCAGTCACCGATCAGGTCTTTTCGCTGCGGATGATTCTATCTAAATATTATGAGACATCCATCCCCGTACATCAGGTTTTCCTGGATTTCCGGCAGGCCTACGACTCGATCAATCGAGAGAGTTTGTGGTCTGCCCTGGAATACCTAGGAATGCCAACAAAATTGGTACGACTGTGTAGGATGACAGTGACGCAGTCTCAATGCTGTGTTAAAGTTGAGAACAGGCTATCGACAATTTTTGCAGTTAACTCGGGTGTTCGGCAGGGAGATGCTCTGTCCCCGATACTCTTTAATCTCATGTTGGAGTACATCTTTCGTAAAACTGAAACACCTCAGCGCAACATCTTATATCGCCAGTCCAATCAAGTGCTTGCATATGCAGATGACATATGCGTGATTGGACTGAATAGCAACGGAGTGAAAGAAATACTTGATCCGCTTGTAGAGTTTTCAGCTTCTGTTGGACTCCAGATCAATGAGTCCAAAACGAAATACCTGATCTCTGGTTTTAGAGACAATGGCACGCCAGATTTTAGTAGTGGCCACCACACGTTTGAAGGAGTGAGGAGGTTCAAATATTTGGGCTCTCTTATCACTCACGATAACAGTGTGCGTGAGGATATTAAAGTGCGGCTGGCAGCTGGCAGTCGTTCTTTGTATCCTCTAAGGCCACTGCTAAAATCTAAACACTTATCAAGTGCCGTGAAGCTGAAGCTTTACAAAGCGTTGATCAGGCCCGTTGTTATGTTTGGATGTGAAAGTTGGGCGCTGACGGATGAGTACGAGATGGCTCCTTACATTTGAGAGAAGAATCATGCGTGTGATTTACGGCCCTAAACGCGAAATAGATGGTACATACCGAGCTCTGTACAATTTCGAGATCAGAGATCTGATGAAGATCCCCGATATTGTACATGAAGTTAGATCTCAGCGAGTACGCTGGCTCGGTCACGTTCTGCGTGCTGATCCGGAACGAATTGTGCAGCGATCTCTGAAAGGAGAGCCACCATATGGTAGGCGCAGAGGTCGTTGCAGGCGACGATGGCTCCACGATGTAGAGAATGACTTGGCCTCTTCAGATTGTCTAAGACAGTATGAAGACCAAGCTCAGGATCGAAACCGTTGGAGCCAGATTGTTGATTCAGTAAGGGGCCAGTAATGGCCTTTAACACTGTTATTATTATTATCTGGAATTTATTTATTTTCACTAATTATAATTTATTTTAACTACTTATAAATTATTTCACTTATTATTTTTCATTTGTATATACTTACTCGTATTCTCTTAACTTTTACTAAGCGTTGATCAGGCCCGTTGTTATGTTTGGATATGAAAGTTGCACCCTGACGGATGAATACGAGAGTGGCTCCTTACATTTAAGAGAAGAATCATCGTAGTGGCCACCACACGTTTGAAGGAGTGAGGAGGTTCAAATATTTGGGCTCTCTTATCACTCACGATAACAGTGTGCGTGAGGATATTAAAGTGCGGCTGGCAGCTGGCAGTCGTTCTTTGTATCCTCTAAGGCCACTGCTAAAATCTAAACACTTATCAAGTGCCGTGAAGCTGAAGCTTTACAAAGCGTTGATCAGGCCCGTTGTTATGTTTGGATGTGAAAGTTGGGCGCTGACGGATGAGTACGAGATGGCTCCTTACATTTGAGAGAAGAATCATGCGTGTGATTTACGGCCCTAAACGCGAAATAGATGGTACATACCGAGCTCTGTACAATTTCGAGATCAGAGATCTGATGAAGATCCCCGATATTGTACATGAAGTTAGATCTCAGCGAGTACGCTGGCTCGGTCACGTTCTGCGTGCTGATCCGGAACGAATTGTGCAGCGATCTCTGAAAGGAGAGCCACCATATGGTAGGCGCAGAGGTCGTTGCAGGCGACGATGGCTCCACGATGTAGAGAATGACTTGGCCTCTTCAGATTGTCTAAGACAGTATGAAGACCAAGCTCAGGATCGAAACCGTTGGAGCCAGATTGTTGATTCAGTAAGGGGCCAGTAATGGCCTTTAACACTGTTATTATTATTATCTGGAATTTATTTATTTTCACTAATTATAATTTATTTTAACTACTTATAAATTATTTCACTTATTATTTTTCATTTGTATATACTTACTCGTATTCTCTTAACTTTTACTAAGCGTTGATCAGGCCCGTTGTTATGTTTGGATATGAAAGTTGCACCCTGACGGATGAATACGAGAGTGGCTCCTTACATTTAAGAGAAGAATCATGCGAGTGATTTACAATATCGAGATCAGAGAACCGATGAAGAATAATATCGAGATCAGAGATCTGATGAAGATCCCTGATATTGTACATGAAATAAGATCGCAGGGAGTATGCTGGCTCGGGAAGACCATGTTTAGGCTCGAAACCGTTGGAGCCAAATAGTTGACTTAGGAAGGGGCCAGTAATGGCATTTAAAAACTGATTACTCGTATTATTATTATATTCTCTAATATATATGATTATTTGATGTTAATGATTATTTTCGTTAAAAAATTTTAATTTTATTTTTATGGACTGTAGTGAAGTTAGTGTTAATTTGATATAAACTAAATGAACACACTCTATGTATGTATATATATACATGCATAGTATAAAGGCATAAGGGAAACCACTAGTAAAGGCAGTTGTAGTCGATACGTAATAAAGCTTAGATGTAACATATATTTTATTATAGAATTAATAAATATAAAGTGAATTAATAATATTAATACTAATATGAGTTTTAATAAATACCGCGGGACACGACAATACATGGCGCAGTTGATAGTAACGTTAATAAATTTAAGTAAATGTTAAAAAGTATAAAAAAAAAAAAAAAAAAATTCAATTCCACGCGGTGAAGAAATAAAAAATTAAAAAAAAAAAAGTAAGGTTATTGAAAACTAAAGAAAAAAAAAATAATAAGAAGAAATGGAAGGTTTAAATAAACCGAGTCCCTTGATAATAAAAGGTGATTTATATAACAATTGAAAACGTTTTAAAGCGGATTTCGAAGTATTCCTAATTGCAAATGGAAAGGAGAATGCCGATGAGAAAATTAAAATCGCGGTGATTTAGAATTTAATTGGACGTGATGCCGCCGATATCTTAGAAACATTAGATGCAAAGAAAGGTCCAGAAAACACATTAGCAACCTGTATAAAAGAATTAGACAAGTATTGTGAGCCGAAAATCAACGTGTTGTATGAGAGATACAATTTCTACAACAGATGTCAAAAATTATACGAGCCATTTGAGGACTTTTACCAAAACTTAAGGGCTATGGCGGAACAATGCGGTTTTAAAGCGGAGAATGACGCACTAATCAGAGATAGATTGGTTTGGTAACCGGGAAACAAATTTAAAGGAAAAATTTATAAAAGAGGGTAACCCTACACAGCAAGATGTAGTGGATAGATGTCGTATAGAGGAGAGAACGCGAAAGCAAGCGGCGGAAATATTAAATCAAGAGGAGGTAGCAGAAATAATAGGTACTAATAAAAATAAATATATATACAAAATGATTTTAAGTGTAAATTAAATAGTAATTTTAATCATAATTATTGTAATAAGAGAAGTAATAATGCAATAGAAACAAAATAAAATGTTCAAAATCAGAGCAATGTTGACAGATCTGGGTATGCACAATCAAGAGACGGGTTTGTTTGTCGAAGATGCGGTGGAAAGCATGAAAAGGGGAAATGCCCTGCATATAACGGTACATGCGCTAGGTGTCATGCAAAGCATCACTATGCAAAATGCTGTCGAGCAAAAAATGTGAATGTTGTGGACCTTGATTGTGAAAATCTTGATTGTGAAAATGAAAATCATTATATAGAAGTGATTGAAGTAGAAATTGATACTATTGCCGATAAAAGAGGGTGGTACGAAAGATTTTTTTTAAATAATATTGAATTGAATTTTAAAGTAGATACAGGATCTGAAGTTAATGTTTTACCTTTAAAAATTTTGAATAAGTTGAATGTTAAGTGTCATATAGAAAAAGCTAATGTAATCTTGAGGGGTTTCGGGGGATCGAGAATCGTGCCATATGGTATGGTTAAATTGAAAATAAAACATACAAATTTAGAAAGCTTAGAAAATTTTATGGTGATAGATTCAGATGTAACCCCTATAATTGGATTAAAGACCATTGGAAAATTTAATTTGATTAAAAATATTAATGAAATTCAAAAAGGGAAAGAACAGTTTATAAAAGATAACGAAACGATATTTACAGGACTGGGTAGATTTTCTGAGCAGTTAAAATTAGTATTAAAGGAAAAATCAAATCCAGTTACAAGACCCCCTAGGAGAATTCCAATAGCACTACGTGAGAAGGTAAAAGAAGCATTGGACAATTTAGAACGAACGGGAATAATAGAAAAATTATTTGAACCGGCTGAATGGATTAGTAATCTCGTAGTAGTACAAAAACCTAACGGGAGCTTACGAATTTGCTTAGACCCAAAATTTTTAAACGAGGCATTAAAAAAAGACTATTATGAAATCCCAAAATTAGAGGACTTAACTACTAAATTGGCAGGTGTCGAGGTATTTACAGTATTAGACTTAAAGGATGGGTTCTACCAAATCGAACTGGATGATTATTCGAAAAGTCTTTGCGCTTTTAGCACACCTTTTGGTTGCTACAACTTTAGGAGATTACCCTTGTAACGGCGTACATAATTACAACCGTTCCAAGGAGAGTTGGTTTAACTCCCCTGACTCTTAAGTATAGCGCGGGAAAAGTACTGCAAGGTGAATGTAGGGGAAATGATATTTTACAATTCTCCGATATAAAAAGAGATCAAATTTGGATGCACGCGGTCAGTTTATTTGGAAAAGCAGTATTATTTTTTTTTGTGGTGATCTTAGTAGATCAATTGTGTGATAGTCAGTCAGTGAGTCTGGATGATAGTTAATAAAAGTTAGTTTGCTCGAGTGAGCTTAAAAAAAAAAAAAAAATTAATAATAAATATAATATATGTACCGTGATAATTTCTTATATTGTGTATGTGCAAAAAACAAAAGAAAGATGCAATTTTGAACCAAAAATAAAATTAGAATAAAAATTTTTGAGTATACATGGTTTAATTTATGATCCATTTTGTGATTTAAAAAAACTAAAAATTATAATTAAATAAAATCTAACATACAATGAAATAATGAAAATTATCGTTAAATTAGTTAATAAAATCCTAGTGTTAAGTTTAATTTAATATTATTGATATAACTAATTAACATGTGAAAAATGGCGGACTTTGTCTCATTAACGAAATAAGTGTTATAAATTAAAATAACCGCTCAATAAATAAAAACTATAAGTGTAAATGTGGTCGCTCTATAAAGTATACATAATAAAATAGAAACCTAAACTAATTTATTCAAATTCATATATACATACTCATATATTGTATGTGATAATATTTAAAAAACATAATTATTAGTGAGGTGACCACATGTAAATAAAAGCGGTAGTGTTATGCCAATAATGTAGTGTTATGTTTCAAGTGTTGTTTGAACTCAGAAAAAAAAAAATAAAAACAAAATATAACTGAAACATAGAAAAAAAAAATGATGAAATCTAGTGTTAAACAAAACATAAAAACTGCTGCTGTAAAAATATTAAGATAAGATTTATTTTGATTTTATTATATAATTATATTTAAGAGAATAATTTTTTTGTGACGATCTTATGGGCAATTATATATTTTTTGTTAGAATTAATTCACTATATTTAAACAGTACATAAATAAAAAAAAAAATAATAATTTTTTTTATTCATGTACTTTGTAGACGTCTTTAGATATTAGGTACGTTAGTATTAAGTTAATTTTTCTTGTTAGCTCATTGTTTCAACTGATTTTTGTTTTTTTAAATCTCTTAAATATTATAATAAATAATATTAAATTCAGTAATTAATTCTATGCTCAACCTGTATAATTTTCAATTTATTTTCGTTCATTTCCACTTTTCTCTTTTGGTTCACATTTTCATTTTGTTCGTAAATTTTGCATTTTTTTTTAGAATGAGAGGCTAATAGCTTAGTCATAGGATGAGGTGGAGGGTTCGACGGTTATAGTTAATATGGTAAGTTGATCCTTGTCTGATTCAGACCATCAGTCTAAAGCAGGTCAGTTATTTTTATGAATGTTTGTCTGTTAGCGGTCTAGCAAGATTCACTTATGCTTCGGAAAATCCCACCCCTTAACCCTGAGCACTAGCCAGCCAGAGATGACCGCTCCGAAGCCTCTAAGTGAATAATGATTTTCGGTAACAGCTGATATCAAATATCAGTTCTGTTACAGATGGCGCCCAACGCAACTACAGTGTTACTGAGTTAGAGTGCTTGGCTGCTGTCTTAAGCGTAATGAAATTTAGGCAATATGTGGAGGGATTACCTTTCACTATTACGACTGACCATGCCAGCTTGAAGTGGTTGATGGAGCAACGAGACCTCTCCGGACGTCTCGCCCGCTGGAGCTTAAAGCTACAAGGGTTTAATTTCCTCATTAAATATAAAAAAGGTTGCGAAAATGTGGTGCCTGATGCTCTCTCACGAAACACGTTCAACCTCTCCGAAGATGGATTAGTAGGTGAACTGTTCGGCGATCTCAACGGCGATAAGTTTAATGATGATCTAGAATATCTCGAATTAATTAAAGTATTGTTAGACGATCCCCAAAGTAGCAAAAATATGAAAGTTGTTGACAACCGGGTTTACTATAAACCGTCCCACACACCGAGCAACCAAACTTTCACTGATGTTCCAATTTGGAAGTTATACATTCCTCGATCGCAAAGTGAACAGGTTGTTGAACGTGCTCATTGTCCACCAAACGCTGCGCATTTTGGATTCAAAAAGACTCTGGAAATAATACAACGTTATTATTATTGGCCAGGTATGATTAGGGATATCCATGATTATATCAAGCGATGTGATGTATGTAAAGAATGTAAACCGGTTAACTCAATATTACGCGCGCCAATGGGAAACTTCTATGAAGTTAAACGGCAATTCCAGAAAATGTTTATAGACTTTCTTGGGCCATACACCCGTTCAAAAGATGGGAATTGTTATGTGTTCATTGCGGTGGATCAGTTCTCAAAATTTGTGTTCTTGGAGCCTATGCGTGAAGCCACTACTAAAAATGTTTGTAAATTCCTGGCAGATCGCGTGTTCAGTGTTTTTTCCGTTCCTGAAATTATCGTAAGTGATAATGGTAAACAATTCACTTCCAAGGAATTTAAGGATTTATTACTAAAATATGGAGTAAAACACCAATTAACCCCTAGATACCACCCACAAGCGAATGCCAGTGAACGAGTAAATCGATCAGTATTGTCCGCCATTAGAGCTTACGTCCTCGATAATCATCGTAATTGGGACAAGCACTTGCATTCGATCGGATCTGCGCTTCGGAATGTCGTACACGAAAGCACTACGTTTTCGCCGTATTTCCTAACATTTGGCCAAAATTACATTAACCATGGTTCCCAATATAACATACTCCGAAAGCTAAATTCATTGGATGATCGAGATCTTGAGTTGACAGTAATGGATAAATTAACATTAGTACAACAGGAAGTTATAAACCACTTAAGAAAGGCATATCAACAATCTAGTAGACGGTACAACTTGAGAACGCGCCCTCACGCGTACCAAGCAGGACAAACAGTATTTGTTAAAAACTATATTCAAAGCGACGCTGCAAATAAAGTGTCTGCTAAATTATGTCCAAAATTCAAAAAAGCCATTATTGAAAAATGTGTTGGCAACGTAGCATTTCAACTCCGGGATCTTAATAACAAACCCCTAGGAATTTATCATGCCAATGACCTACGTCCTTAATATATAGTTAAAACCATTTGTATCGTTAGATAAGCTAATTCCTTACCACACTAATTTCGCCCGGCTTATTGAGACAATCTCAGGGTATAGGTCGTCCCCACGATTTGTAACGGCGTACATAATTACAACCGTTCCAAGGAGAGTTGGTTTAACTCCCCTGACTCTTAAGTATAGCGCGGGAAAAGTACTGCAAGGTGAATGTAGGGGAAATGATATTTTACAATTCTCCGATATAAAAAGAGATCAAATTTGGATGCACGCGGTCAGTTTATTTGGAAAAGCAGTATTATTTTTTTTTGTGGTGATCTTAGTAGATCAATTGTGTGATAGTCAGTCAGTGAGTCTGGATGATAGTTAATAAAAGTTAGTTTGCTCGAGTGAGCTTAAAAAAAAAAAAAAAATTAATAATAAATATAATATATGTACCGTGATAATTTCTTATATTGTGTATGTGCAAAAAACAAAAGAAAGATGCAATTTTGAACCAAAAATAAAATTAGAATAAAAATTTTTGAGTATACATGGTTTAATTTATGATCCATTTTGTGATTTAAAAAAACTAAAAATTATAATTAAATAAAATCTAACATACAATGAAATAATGAAAATTATCGTTAAATTAGTTAATAAAATCCTAGTGTTAAGTTTAATTTAATATTATTGATATAACTAATTAACATGTGAAAAATGGCGGACTTTGTCTCATTAACGAAATAAGTGTTATAAATTAAAATAACCGCTCAATAAATAAAAACTATAAGTGTAAATGTGGTCGCTCTATAAAGTATACATAATAAAATAGAAACCTAAACTAATTTATTCAAATTCATATATACATACTCATATATTGTATGTGATAATATTTAAAAAACATAATTATTAGTGAGGTGACCACATGTAAATAAAAGCGGTAGTGTTATGCCAATAATGTAGTGTTATGTTTCAAGTGTTGTTTGAACTCAGAAAAAAAAAAATAAAAACAAAATATAACTGAAACATAGAAAAAAAAAATGATGAAATCTAGTGTTAAACAAAACATAAAAACTGCTGCTGTAAAAATATTAAGATAAGATTTATTTTGATTTTATTATATAATTATATTTAAGAGAATAATTTTTTTGTGACGATCTTATGGGCAATTATATATTTTTTGTTAGAATTAATTCACTATATTTAAACAGTACATAAATAAAAAAAAAAATAATAATTTTTTTTATTCATGTACTTTGTAGACGTCTTTAGATATTAGGTACGTTAGTATTAAGTTAATTTTTCTTGTTAGCTCATTGTTTCAACTGATTTTTGTTTTTTTAAATCTCTTAAATATTATAATAAATAATATTAAATTCAGTAATTAATTCTATGCTCAACCTGTATAATTTTCAATTTATTTTCGTTCATTTCCACTTTTCTCTTTTGGTTCACATTTTCATTTTGTTCGTAAATTTTGCATTTTTTTTTAGAATGAGAGGCTAATAGCTTAGTCATAGGATGAGGTGGAGGGTTCGACGGTTATAGTTAATATGGTAAGTTGATCCTTGTCTGATTCAGACCATCAGTCTAAAGCAGGTCAGTTATTTTTATGAATGTTTGTCTGTTAGCGGTCTAGCAAGATTCACTTATGCTTCGGAAAATCCCACCCCTTAACCCTGAGCACTAGCCAGCCAGAGATGACCGCTCCGAAGCCTCTAAGTGAATAATGATTTTCGGTAACAGCTGATATCAAATATCAGTTCTGTTACAGATGGCGCCCAACGCAACTACAGTGTTACTGAGTTAGAGTGCTTGGCTGCTGTCTTAAGCGTAATGAAATTTAGGCAATATGTGGAGGGATTACCTTTCACTATTACGACTGACCATGCCAGCTTGAAGTGGTTGATGGAGCAACGAGACCTCTCCGGACGTCTCGCCCGCTGGAGCTTAAAGCTACAAGGGTTTAATTTCCTCATTAAATATAAAAAAGGTTGCGAAAATGTGGTGCCTGATGCTCTCTCACGAAACACGTTCAACCTCTCCGAAGATGGATTAGTAGGTGAACTGTTCGGCGATCTCAACGGCGATAAGTTTAATGATGATCTAGAATATCTCGAATTAATTAAAGTATTGTTAGACGATCCCCAAAGTAGCAAAAATATGAAAGTTGTTGACAACCGGGTTTACTATAAACCGTCCCACACACCGAGCAACCAAACTTTCACTGATGTTCCAATTTGGAAGTTATACATTCCTCGATCGCAAAGTGAACAGGTTGTTGAACGTGCTCATTGTCCACCAAACGCTGCGCATTTTGGATTCAAAAAGACTCTGGAAATAATACAACGTTATTATTATTGGCCAGGTATGATTAGGGATATCCATGATTATATCAAGCGATGTGATGTATGTAAAGAATGTAAACCGGTTAACTCAATATTACGCGCGCCAATGGGAAACTTCTATGAAGTTAAACGGCAATTCCAGAAAATGTTTATAGACTTTCTTGGGCCATACACCCGTTCAAAAGATGGGAATTGTTATGTGTTCATTGCGGTGGATCAGTTCTCAAAATTTGTGTTCTTGGAGCCTATGCGTGAAGCCACTACTAAAAATGTTTGTAAATTCCTGGCAGATCGCGTGTTCAGTGTTTTTTCCGTTCCTGAAATTATCGTAAGTGATAATGGTAAACAATTCACTTCCAAGGAATTTAAGGATTTATTACTAAAATATGGAGTAAAACACCAATTAACCCCTAGATACCACCCACAAGCGAATGCCAGTGAACGAGTAAATCGATCAGTATTGTCCGCCATTAGAGCTTACGTCCTCGATAATCATCGTAATTGGGACAAGCACTTGCATTCGATCGGATCTGCGCTTCGGAATGTCGTACACGAAAGCACTACGTTTTCGCCGTATTTCCTAACATTTGGCCAAAATTACATTAACCATGGTTCCCAATATAACATACTCCGAAAGCTAAATTCATTGGATGATCGAGATCTTGAGTTGACAGTAATGGATAAATTAACATTAGTACAACAGGAAGTTATAAACCACTTAAGAAAGGCATATCAACAATCTAGTAGACGGTACAACTTGAGAACGCGCCCTCACGCGTACCAAGCAGGACAAACAGTATTTGTTAAAAACTATATTCAAAGCGACGCTGCAAATAAAGTGTCTGCTAAATTATGTCCAAAATTCAAAAAAGCCATTATTGAAAAATGTGTTGGCAACGTAGCATTTCAACTCCGGGATCTTAATAACAAACCCCTAGGAATTTATCATGCCAATGACCTACGTCCTTAATATATAGTTAAAACCATTTGTATCGTTAGATAAGCTAATTCCTTACCACACTAATTTCGCCCGGCTTATTGAGACAATCTCAGGGTATAGGTCGTCCCCACGATTTGTAACGGCGTACATAATTACAACCGTTCCAAGGAGAGTTGGTTTAACTCCCCTGACTCTTAAGTATAGCGCGGGAAAAGTACTGCAAGGTGAATGTAGGGGAAATGATATTTTACAATTCTCCGATATAAAAAGAGATCAAATTTGGATGCACGCGGTCAGTTTATTTGGAAAAGCAGTATTATTTTTTTTTGTGGTGATCTTAGTAGATCAATTGTGTGATAGTCAGTCAGTGAGTCTGGATGATAGTTAATAAAAGTTAGTTTGCTCGAGTGAGCTTAAAAAAAAAAAAAAAATTAATAATAAATATAATATATGTACCGTGATAATTTCTTATATTGTGTATGTGCAAAAAACAAAAGAAAGATGCAATTTTGAACCAAAAATAAAATTAGAATAAAAATTTTTGAGTATACATGGTTTAATTTATGATCCATTTTGTGATTTAAAAAAACTAAAAATTATAATTAAATAAAATCTAACATACAATGAAATAATGAAAATTATCGTTAAATTAGTTAATAAAATCCTAGTGTTAAGTTTAATTTAATATTATTGATATAACTAATTAACATGTGAAAAATGGCGGACTTTGTCTCATTAACGAAATAAGTGTTATAAATTAAAATAACCGCTCAATAAATAAAAACTATAAGTGTAAATGTGGTCGCTCTATAAAGTATACATAATAAAATAGAAACCTAAACTAATTTATTCAAATTCATATATACATACTCATATATTGTATGTGATAATATTTAAAAAACATAATTATTAGTGAGGTGACCACATGTAAATAAAAGCGGTAGTGTTATGCCAATAATGTAGTGTTATGTTTCAAGTGTTGTTTGAACTCAGAAAAAAAAAAATAAAAACAAAATATAACTGAAACATAGAAAAAAAAAATGATGAAATCTAGTGTTAAACAAAACATAAAAACTGCTGCTGTAAAAATATTAAGATAAGATTTATTTTGATTTTATTATATAATTATATTTAAGAGAATAATTTTTTTGTGACGATCTTATGGGCAATTATATATTTTTTGTTAGAATTAATTCACTATATTTAAACAGTACATAAATAAAAAAAAAAATAATAATTTTTTTTATTCATGTACTTTGTAGACGTCTTTAGATATTAGGTACGTTAGTATTAAGTTAATTTTTCTTGTTAGCTCATTGTTTCAACTGATTTTTGTTTTTTTAAATCTCTTAAATATTATAATAAATAATATTAAATTCAGTAATTAATTCTATGCTCAACCTGTATAATTTTCAATTTATTTTCGTTCATTTCCACTTTTCTCTTTTGGTTCACATTTTCATTTTGTTCGTAAATTTTGCATTTTTTTTTAGAATGAGAGGCTAATAGCTTAGTCATAGGATGAGGTGGAGGGTTCGACGGTTATAGTTAATATGGTAAGTTGATCCTTGTCTGGTTCAGACCATCAGTCTAAAGCAGGTCAGTTATTTTTATGAATGTTTGTCTGTTAGCGGTCTAGCAAGATTCACTTATGCTTCGGAAAATCCCACCCCTTAACCCTGAGCACTAGCCAGCCAGAGATGACCGCTCCGAAGCCTCTAAGTGAATAATGATTTTCGGTAACAGCTGATATCAAATATCAGTTCTGTTACACCCTTTGGAATAAATATAGCACCAGAGACGTTCCAACGATTAAACGAGAAAAATTTCGGAGATATCCCGGGAATTCACATTTATATAGACGACCTGTTAGTGATGGAGAGAACGGAAGAGGAACACGATCATAATTTAAATAAAGTAGTCGAGAGAGCTAAAAAATTAAATATAAAATTTAATCAAAACAAGGTGCAGTATCGAATAAAACAAGTTAGTTTCTTAGGACATATTTTCAATCGGGATGGTATAAGTGTAGATCCGAGCCGAATAAAGGCTATAACTAAAATGGAAGACCCAACATCTAAAAAAGAATTGCAACGCTTCCTAGGTATGGTCAACTATCTACGAAGTTTTGTCCCTAACATGGCAGAATTAACGGAACCTATACGACAATTACTAAGAAAAAACGTAGAATTTAGCTGGATGGAACAACACGTTCAATGTATCAAAAAACTAAAAGGAATAATTACAAATACACCTGTTTTACAGACATTTAAAGTAAATGAAAAGATAATTATACAAACAGATGCGAGTCAGAACGGAATTGGTTGTGTGTTATTGCAAAGTGGAAAACCCGTGGCGTACGCATCAAGAAGCTTAACAGATACCGAAAAGCAATATGCACAAATAGAAAAGGAGCTTCTCGCAATCATTTTTTCATGTGTGAAATTTCACCACTACATTTTTGGAAGGCCAGTGGAAGTTCATTCAGATCTTAAACCACTGATGAGCATAATGAAAAACGAAATGCATAAAGTCAATTCCTCTCGTTTACAGAGAATGAAAATGAAATTATTAAAATATGAGATAAATGTAATATACAGACCAGGTAAAGAAATGCTAATAGCCGATCATTTATCTAGAAGTTATTTGATTGGCGAAAATGCCGAAGAATTTAAAGAGTATGAAGATTTGATACATACGATAAACATGTCTTATCGTAAAAAGGAAATTTTCATAAATGAAACGGCAAAGGATGAAATTTTGTCCAAAATATTAAAAATTTACAAAGAAGGATGGCCAAATTCCAAATGCCAGCTCGATAATCAAAT
Organism: Tipula unca; assembly: GCA_951394425.1. Taxonomy (NCBI): domain Eukaryota; kingdom Metazoa; phylum Arthropoda; class Insecta; order Diptera; family Tipulidae; genus Tipula; species Tipula unca. Next base: position 128,220,147 of record OX596380.1, read on the forward strand.
TAAAGCTTTCTGGAAATATAAAGGAAAAACATTTTGCGAAGAAGGACTGGTTTATCTAGGAGATCGAGTACTGGTGCCTTTTAAATTAAGACGAGAAATGTTAGAGTCACTCCACAAGGCACATATGGGAATTACAAAGACTAAACAGAGAGCAAGAGAAATATTATACTGGACGGGCATGGATTCAGATATCGAGGATTATATAAGCAAATGTAGAACGTGTGAGAAATTTCAGATATCAAATACAAAGGAGCCGTTGATCCCGCATGAAATACCAAATTTACCTTTTGAAAAGATTGCATGTGATATTAAGCAGGTGGGAGTTAGTGATTATTTGGTTGTTACGGATTACTACAGCAAGTGGCTTGAAATTATTCCGCTAAAAAACAAACAGTCAGTTGAAATTATTGAGAAAATAAAAAATGTATTTACCACCCACGGAATTCCAAAAACGATGATCTGTAACAATATGCCGTTTGCATCTAAAGAAATGCAGGAATTTAGTGAAAATTGGGATTTTCAAATTATAACATCGAGTCCCACGTACCCCAGATCTAACGGGCAAGCAGAAAAAGCTGTTCAAATCGCAAAGAATTTAGTGAAAAAATCGATTGAAGATAATAAAGATTTAAATTATAGTTTACTGGAGTATCTAAATCATCCTGTGGCTAATTTAGGTGCTTCGCCCTCACAACTACTCCTCAGTCGTCGAACTCGAACGAAAATTCCAATAAAAGCAGAACTACTTGTACCGAGAGTCGAGCTCAACATAGTAAACAAGCTCAAGGAAAATCAGTCAAACTCCAAAAAATATTATGATGACAGAACAAAACAAACACCAGATTTTGTATCAGGACAGTCGGTAGTGTACATGAAAAACAAAACATGGGAACCAGCCCAAATAGTCACCAAATATGATAGTCCGCGATCTTATGTAATAAAAAATGAAGAGGGTCGAATTATTAGAAGGAATTCTTTTCATTTAAGGAAGTCAAATAGGAGACCTCAATTTAGAAATGAACTGGACGATACAAGGATAAGTGCACACAGCGATCAGATTCCTGATTTAAGTATAACACAACGGAATCTGGAACAAAGTACATATTCACACATTGACGATGACAGAGATACAGTCAATGAAGACAGGGTGACTAGGTCAGGGCGCATAGCTCGTCAACCCCGAAGGTTTCATGATTATATTAGATATTAAATAATTTTAATTTATTATTAGTAAGGGGGAACAATAAATTAGTAATAAGGAGAACAATAAATTAGTAGATAAAGATTTGAAATTGAATTGTCAACAGAAAACAGTTTATTGATTAGTTAATTTAAACTTTAAATATTAAACTTAAGTACTTAATGAATTGATTTTTATAAGGGGGGAGATGTAGTGAAGTTAGTGTTAATTTGATATAAACTAAATGAACACACCCTATGTATGTATATACATATATACATGCATAGTATAAAGGCATAAGGGGAACCACTAGTAAAGGCAGTTGTAGTCGATACGTAATAAAGCTTAGATGTAACATATATTTTATTATAGAATTAATAAATATAAAGTGAATTAATAATATTAATAATATTATGAGTTTTACTAAATACCGCGGGACACGACAATACATGGACTACGTACCGATAAACTAAAATTTGAGATTTTTTTGTTTCATTTCTGTATCATGTGTTTATTGTAACCTTACCTTATTCTAGCAGGTTTGGCTGCATGCAGTTTTACATTTAAAAAATAATTTTGTTTTTGTAATATTTTAATCATTAAAATTTGCGCTTAATTTCGGATACCGTTTGGAATTGATCTAGAAAAATACGACGGTACGAATTTGATAAAAAGCCCGTTTTTAGGTTGAGCATCCATGCTTAGATCCCAATCGACTTTTTCTTGTATGTACATACATTTTACATACCTCCAATGTGTGTGTGTGTCTTTGATTAATTAATTTAGTACACAATTGTATAGTACAATTTTCTCTTGTATATGCGCATATATAATTTGATTGATTCAGCCATTTTGGTGTGAATGTAATTTTGACAGCAATACGACACGACATTGAATCGTATCAAATTTTACTTTCAAATTTTATTTTAAAATGGCAAATAAATTAGTTGGCGAGGATTTAATCAAATTTATCAGAGCATACCGAGATAGTGAATGTTTATGGAATACAAGTTCGCCATTATATCGTAACGTAATGTTACGAATTAAATGTTACAATCAAATATCAAGCGAGTTTGAGATGAGTGAAATGGATGTGAAGAAGAAAATCAACAATTTGCGTACATGTTTTATGAAAGAATGGAAAAGGGTATTTAAATGAACTGAAATATTTAACAAAGTAGATCAACTATATTATTTATGTTAAATAGGTTGAAGCATCAAAACTAGAGGCCCGTGATGATTCTCAAATATATCAGCCAACTATGCATTGGTTTAAAGAGATGTTGTTTTTATCAGATACACTACGACAGAAAAGTCTAAAGGCAAAAAGTAAAAAGCAAGCCAAAATCGAGCAAAATAATTCAACTTTTAATGAAGACGACTACCTACAAGATGCACCTGACGAGTATCATGCCACTCCAAAATTTGCAGCTGTTGATCAAATGGATACGTATGATGATAGCTATATTTCAGAGAGCCCAACACTTACCATTGAGCGAGCTATTAAACTAGAAGAAAATGTTCCGGTTACAACACAAATCGAGAGCTATACCACATCACCCGAGACCATGAATATTAGTAGGCCTGCGGTTTCGGAAAATATATTGAATAATTATTCGATTAATCCAACCATTCCATATGATATACCAAAGACTGAAGTGGATGATTTCTGTAAAAGTTTAGCCTCACAAATGAAAAATTTATCGTTACGAAGTATTGTTGAACTTCAAATGGATATACAAAATTTAGTATCCAAAAAACGATTGGCTGAAATGTTAAATTCTGGTTTACACTAATTTTTACATTTGCTATGCATGCCAACGCAATAATATATAAATATAAATATATTATATACATATATCACTAAAAATCTATAATTAAAATATAATATAATTAATAAGAAATTTTACTTACCCTAATTTCATTTTGGTCTTATTTTGAACTCATCAAAACTTTTAATTTATTCAAACTTTAGAAAAATTCAAATCTAAAATATGTTGTACTAGATTAGTTGAGTAATGCAATTATAAATTAGATTTGTTCTAAAATCTACTCCAATATTGCAGTGAAATGCCTACGCGTCCATCAGTAGAATTTTGACAAGTTGCTGTGAATATATGAATCGAGTTGTTATTAAAAGTTGAACTGTAAGGTTGAATCTTGTTTTTATTTCAAATAGACAATGACAGATAAGTTAACGGGAGAGCAGGTGGTTCAATTAATAAAATCTTATCAAACAAAAGAATGCTTGTGGAATAGGCATGACAAGCATTATCGAGATTTTGGTGAACGGAATAAGTGCTACGGTGAACTATGCGAGGAATTCAATTTACCCGAACTTGAAATCAAAAAGAAAATTATTAATTTGCGTACTTGGTTTGCCAGAGTATTAAGAAGGGTAAATAAGAAATGCACAGTTAAATTTACTTACTGAATATAAACCAAAATTATTCTACATTAGATTGAAACTTCGAAAAAGCAATCAGACGAAACTGGAATTGTCTATGAGCCATCAAGTCCGATTTTCGATGCTTTGCTATTTTTGTCGGATGTCTTACGCAGACAAACTAAAGAACGCCGCCGAATTATTAAAGTAAGTGTTCTAATTCGAACTAACCTTTTGTTGTAATACATTTTTCAATAATATTTACCTATCATTTAAGAAATCCAATGACAATAGCGAAGATGTTGAAGAAAGTTTACAAGAAGTAGAAGAATATATAATACATGAAAAATATTCAGATTTGGCTGATGATTCGAATGCTTCTGACCCTATGGAAGAAGAAACATATTATATAGCACCAAATGTAAAAAATGAAAGCATCAAAGAAAAACAGGTTAAACGAATGAAATTGGATTGTTCCGCGCCAGGAAACCATTCTAGCACGTTTATAGAAGGTACAAGCACAGCGTCGGCGGAGAATAATTCTGCCTATTACTATGATAGCAAAGAAAGAGATGAAATCGATTACTTTTGTAAGAGTCTAGCGTCCCAAATGAGAAAGCTAACTGCACGGAGTATGATTGAACTTCAAATGGAAATTCAAAATGCTGTATCCAAAAAGCGGTTAGAAGATTGGGATAGAAGTTATAAACATTATTAATTTTAATTCATTTTATTATGTAAACACATATGTTAAAATAAATTTAACTAACCTAAATAGTGTATCATTTATAATTAAGATAGAGATCAATCCGAATTTGAATTTGTTAGCTCCTCCAATCGTTTGTTTGATATTAAATTTTGTATTTCCATTTGTAATTGTATCATGCTTCGAACTGGTAATTTCATCATTTGAGTGGCCAAACTCTTACAAAATTGATCGATTTCATCGTTTGTCTTCGAATCAGCTTCATCGTCAAAAACATCGTTTATCTGAATATCATTGAATGGCCCTTTAGCATTAACTGTATCAGAACCTAAACTAGAGCATTTCTGAGGTGTGATATTAGATTTATCAGAAACCAATTTTGAATATTTCATGGCGTCTACAGATGGGTAATTAGGAACAGTATAAGCTTCTTCTTCTTGCAGATATTCTACATAATCATGTTCATTATCGACGTTCTAGAAAAATAATATGTATTAAGTGTCGGTTTAAACTTTTGTTGATTATTTTAAACTAAATACAACTTTTGTTGATTATTTTAAACTAGATAAACTTACCTCATTTGTACGGCTTGTTTGTAATATATCGACTAAAAAACTCATTTCGTTATACCATTTGATTTCTGATTTATATGACTCCTGACCGCCACATCTTTTAGTAACCATCACCATATCCCATTCTCTAATAAAGCACGTTCGAAGCTTATAGATAAGTCTTTTGACGTCTAATCCATTCATATCAAACTCTTTTGACAGCTGGTTGTAGGATTTTATTTTAAACATAATATTGTTATAATCATCACATTTTTTATTCCATAAACATTCTTTTTCTTTGTAGGATCTTATAAATTTAATTAAATCGTCGTCATTCAGGTCCTTGTACGACATATTACGTTTTCTTGGTGACATTTCACTGAAGGGATCTGTCAAACATTTTGAATTAGTTTGACAGTTCGAATTCGAAGACGAAATGTTTACCAAGTAGCTTTTGATTGGTCAATCGTTACTTTTTTTATTTTTTATAGCAGCAACAACCAGCGAAGTAAACGAATAACGATATACATGGAGACCATAATCAAATGAGACATGATGCATGGAGACGATAGATTTATAATATGCTAAATGGCGAAAGGTTTGCCCAAATGTAGTAAACACTTTCATGTCGTTGATTTTGACACTATGATGATTTTTTTTTTTTTTTTTTTTATTAAAACGGTTGGAACCTACTAAGGTCCCGCACTCAATGCCACAATGGGCCCATGGTGCAAACCAAGAGGATCTATCCTAATTCGCAAGAGCGTACTGCAATCTTAGCAAACTGTAAAAGTTTGAACCAAGGAATGGATACTAGCTGATCTACGTTCAAAGATCCGGAAGAGAACACTTGGGATCTAGCTCCGACAAAGGCGGGACAGCTGCAGAGGTAGTGTAAGCAGTCGTCCACATCCTCTAGGCAGTCGTCACAAAGAGCGTCCTGTGCTAGTCCCATGCGTTGAAGATGAACCTTGAAACGTCCATGGCCGGTTATAAGTGCGACCAGAATTCTGAGTTGGTTCTTTTTTAGGGATAATGCATAATTAGTGAACCTCAGAATGGGTTCAATAATGAAATGTTTTGCCTTTCGACAACTAGGAGTAGAACGCCACTTCCGTCCCAGCTCAAGTAGAGCGAACTTCTTAATAGCGCCTTTGCCACCGTTGAAGGATAGAGGAATTGCTGGTTCGGGGCCAACGAAATTACTACGCGAGCCAGCTTTCGCTAGCAAGTCAGCAACCTCATTTCCCTCAACGCCACAATGAGCAGGCACCCACATTATCTTTACTCTCATTTTAGAGCAAAGGAGATTAATGTAGTGCTTGCAATCTTTGACTAGTTTGGACCTAGTCAAAGGATTAATGAGGGTATTAAGCGCGGCTTTACTATCTGAGCAGATAGTAGTATCCCTCCCTGAAACGTTAAATTTCAACGCTTCAATCGCACAATGGGTAAGTGCAATTAATTCAGCTTGAAAAACCGTGCAGTGTTTTCCCAGACTACCCGAGCATCTTAGCTCATATTGAGGACAGTAAAATCCAAACCCTGCACTGACTTCCGAACGAGAGCCATCCGCAAAAAAAACAATCGACTCCGACAGCTGTCTAGAGAAATCGTGAGATAGCCACCATTCTCTCGCAGGAAAAACTACGGAGAATGAGTTGCTGAAGTTAAATTCAGGCAAAAGCCTGTCATTCACCATTTCCAGCTCAGGAATAAGTGATTTATACTTATTGAGAATCTGTCTATGCCCCGTACAAGTCCCGAACACATTCCATGCCCCAATGCACTTTCGTCGATAAGCAGCAGCACACGCTGTACTCAGAATGTGGGACTGCAATTCGGGCATATGTAGAATAGACTCCATGGCAAGAAGTGGAGCAGATGACATAGCCCCGGTTATAGCCCTACAGGCTGTCCTCTGCAATCCATCCAGTCTTGCTACCGAAGACGTCAGTTCCACAACCGGCCACCAAACAACTGAAGCATACGACAGTAAGGGTAAAACCAGTGATTTATAGATGAAAGACATCATTTTGGGGGCCAAAGGCCCTTCTGCATTGCCAAAAAATAGCAATGGCCTTTTGCAGCTTATAATCAAGGTGAAACTTCCAGGAGAGTTTACCATCTAGAATGACACCTAGGTGTTTAACTTGCTCTGTCCTTGTAATCGCTCTACCAAAGAGAGTGGGAACAGACAAGTTAGCAATGTCTCTGCGCCTCGTAAAGAGGACCAGATCAGTCTTTGAGGGGTTGACGTACAGCCCCTTTTCAAGACACCAAGCTTCTACCATATTAAGGGAGTTCTGCGTCAGATCAGGTAAGACGTTCAGGTGTTTACCAGAAACTGTCAAAACAAGATCATCCGCGTAGCTTTGCACGAAAAACCCAGATCGCTGCAATTTAACAAGTAGTTCATCGATAACCATGAGCCACAGCAAGGATGAGAGAACCCCTCCTTGCGGGCAGCCCTTGGCTACTTTGACGGACACTGCTGAGCCATCCAGCTCCATCTCAATTATCCGAGACTTAAGCATGGAATCGATGAATTTAATAATGGTTTGGTCAATATTAAAATTGGTACAAGCACTTGTGATCGTGGAAAACGAAGTGCTATCAAAAGCTCCCGCAATGTCCAGGAAGGTACCTACTAGAAACTCTTTGTATTTAAGTGATCTTTCAATCCTAGTTACGAGTTCATGTAGAGCAGTTTCGCAGGACTTGCCAGCTCTGTAAGCATGTTGCATGTTACTGAGAGGGGAGATAGTTAAATAATTGTCTCTAATAAATCTGTCGATGATCCTCTCTAAAGCTTTTAGAAAAGTGGAGGTCAGACTAATGGGCCTAAAAGCCTTTGGGTCGGTATAATCCGACTTGCCAGCTTTAGGTATGAATACTACTCTACTCCTGCTCCAGGCGCGCGGTACCGTGCTAAAAGCAACGCAGGCCTGGAACAGACTGAGTAGGTAATTGCTGATGTGTAGAAAACCATGCTGTAATTCAGCTGGGAAAACTCCGTCCGGACCGCTCGATTTGAAAGGTGCAAACGAGAAAATACTCCAGCGTAAGACATCCGTGGTGATCAGCCTACGGGCCAAGTTCCAATCCGGCGTACCGATAAAAATGTCCGTTGGCTCGGAGGCAACCACATCCGAATCAACAATGTCACACCCAGGAAAGTGGACAGACATTAGTAGCTCACCGACTTCTCGCCTGCACGAGGTTAGTTTACCGGAGGGTAGACGAAGATTATCGAGTCTACACGTATCATTTTTAGCCAGAGTTTTATTAAGTCTGGCGACGGCAGATAAGCTGTCAATTTCTTCACAAAAGTTTCTCCACGCAGTCCTGTGCGCGGATCTTAAGCTTTTTTTATAAGCCTTTTGAGCTAATAAAAATAGATTCCAATCCGAAATGAGATTCGTTGTTTTAGCTTTATTTTTAATTTTACGCACACTCTTTCTTAACTGTTTAAGTTCAGAACACCAGAAGGGTTTGTTACGCTTCTTCTGGTTGGCAATAAGAGGGCATGACTTTTCAAAAGCAGTCGAGATCGCTTTCGTTAGTGCAGTTGCCTGCAAATCAAGATCTGCGATTGACCTAATCTGGTTAGGCAGATCTAGGAGTGACACGAGCTCAAGGGAGAAAGTATCCCAATTCGTAAGTTTCCTATTGCGATAAGGTTTAACCGGTGGTCTTTTAAAGTTAATATTAAAAGAGATGCACCTGTGATCAGAGGTGAGAATATCATCCGTCACTCTCCAGTTTAGAACGAGGTCAACGATGGACATAGAGCACAAACTAATGTCAATCACTTCTTTGCGAACCGAGTTGACAAACGTGGGCTCACACCCAACATTGAGAACCTCTAACTCAGAGGAGTAAATGTAATTGAACAGTGAGGATCCTCTAATATTAGTATTAGAACTGCCCCAAATGGTATGGTGAGCGTTAGCATCACAACCAAACACAAGAGGTAGTTTGTTGACCCTACACCACCTTATAAGATTCACCATTTCCTCTGAAGGAGGGGGTGAGGTGGAATCATAGGGTAGATATGCTGATGCAATGACAAGTTTGAAACGTGAGTCAGCACACACGAGAGTGATCAGCACTGCCGTAAGATCAGCAGTGCTACATTCATTAATTAGAGTGGCATCAATAGCATTAGAAATAAAAATGCACGCTCTAGTTTTAAGGACAGCGGACTTATAGAAGATCCTGCCAAGCTTTGAGTTCAAACCAGAAACCGCACCATCAATAAGATACGGTTCCTGGATTAGACAAAAATCTGTATGCGATCTAGCAAGCAGTTCCCTCAACTCATAGGAAGCTGACTTGCTATGTTGCAAGTTGATCTGTTTTAATTCAAGCATGGACGTCATCATGAAGACCAGCTATAAAAAATAATAATAATAAACCCTACGGCCCTGAGATAACCCTGAAACGGATCCTCTCAAGGACATATTGAAGTGACGCACCAGACCCGATAATGTGCTCGATGGACTTCAGGTCAACCCTGATCACAATTGATTGGCGGTTAGCCTCTCGCTTGCATCGGATAACCTTCCATCCTGTAGTCGACACATTCGGATTCATAATGCCGATGTTAGTAATTACTACACTCGGATTCTCTGGTGGCCCGGGAATCCATGAGTGCAGTATAAGCGGTTTCGGAGGCTCCCCAACCGAAAGTTGGCAACCCTCCCAGACGTCCTTGATCCTGCCGATCTCTCCACAGAACCAAACGTACGTCTCATCATTACTAGCCTTGCAGATGATGACACCATCCGCCAGGTAACAACCCAGCAATTGCGGAACAAAGCCGGAAGATTTCGCCGCGTCGAGAATGCGACGACCAAGCTCTTTTCGGAAAATTTGCAGTTTTTCCTCATTCAAGGCGATGGTCTGGTTTAGTTCTCGCACGCAAAATTTTTTTACAGTAGAATCGGCTACCGTTTCAGCGTACGTGCGCGCCTTTTTAGTGGCCATTTCTGGCGTAGTGTCCGAAACTGAGCTCGGCCTTTTGGGTGTTCCCGATGCGTTATTGCACGACTCCTCGGAAACTACACCCAGAGCCAACCCGCTCAGCTTTTTTTGTAAGCGCTGGCGCCGACGTTTGCCAAGTCGCTTATTTTTGCCACGATGGCTTGACTCCAGTATAGAGCCTTCATCGCCCGAAAGTAATAGGGCATTCTCCGAACCCGAGTTGATACTAGAGTTGAAACCGTCAGCACAAGTGGTTCTGAGGTCATCAAACTCCAACTCGGACTCATTGACAGTTCCCATAGTTCAGGTCCTAAGATGACGTTGGACCTGAAACATAAAAATGAAAGCTAGAGAACCGAATAACGAGAGGTCCTTAAAGCCCAAACAGCAAAAACACATGCAGTTATAAAAAACCAGAAAAAATAAAAGAAATACACAGAGAGAACAGAAAAGAAAAGTAAAGAAAAGAAAACAGGAACGGTATCCGCAGAGAAAAACAGACAAGAAAAATTAAAAGCTTAAAAAAATATAATTGACAAAGAAATTAAAAGCACGGAAGCTAAATGTCAAAAAAGTAAAATAAAACTGATCAGCACAGTAATAAAATGTACGCACATATGAGATAAAAATAAAAATAAAACGGTATACTTAGCTGTTGTCATGCTCGTTGTAGAACATAACTGCCAGAACATACATGCACTAACAGCACACAGAAGCTACAGCATACTTATTAATAAATAGTTACTGTTCCACCCGACACAGCAAAAGCAGCGGTTAGAACAGTACAAATGTTAAAAGAATTAAAAAAAAATAAAAAAATAAAAAATAAATAAATAAAACACTGAAATTTGGTACTGACTCTCAAAAAAAAATAAAAAAAGTACACTCAATAGAATAGAAGCACGTGTTATGCGCGGTTGCATATCTCTGTATATACCGTTCCCGTTATCACAAAAAACGCACTAATAACCACAAAGAACAAGAAAACATGTAAATGAATGACACTGCACGCAAAATCGCCGTAGCAAGGGCGCAAAAACCAGAACCCGCAATTGAAAATAAAAAATTAAAAATATGCATATACAACACAGAAAAAAAATCACAAATTCACTATAGATTACACTGAGAAGCACTGTATTGATCAAAAACAAAGAAAACTAATAGATTTGCAGTTTATGAATTAGAGTTCCGAGTTATGAATTAAAGTTAATTGATTACTAATATATTTAATAAATATAAATATATCAAATATATTTGAAAGCACAATTACACTTGTGACAAAAGCACCGGTAAATTTAAAATGAAAAGTATTAAAAAAAAAAAAAAAATGCGAAAAAATGCAGAAATCGATGTTGACACATCGGAGGTTGATGATAGAATCCAACTATGATGATAATAAGGAAGTTTCTTCTCTACACTCCAGACGATTCAGGCCTAATAAAGGCATAACAAAAACCGGACAGAAATGACAGAAATGTTTACCTTGCTGGCAAATGAATGTATTGGTAGGCTATTTTTTCACCGCCTGACAGTGAGTCTGTTTTAAGGCTTAACTGAAAGAAAACTGAGGTATGTACTTTAAGGCCTGTATAATAAAATTATATTATTCGTACTTTATATTATTTTTATAGTGTGGACAAAGAGAATAGATATCTATTCTCTTTGGTGTGGATTTAAACTTATTGTAAAAATTAGTGTAGCTAAAAACAATCGAGGTTTAGAATCTATCACACACGAGCTACGAATGCTAGTAAAGGTTTTTTTTTTACACTGCATTACACTGCAACGATGATCTCTCGTTCAAATAAAACCAAATTTTAAGTTTTAACCAAAATCTAACAATATATATGTACATACTTAATTTTCTTCTATTATGATTTTCTTTGGCCCCTGTGGTCGGGGGGCACTCACATGTCTCGTAAATCAAAATTGCACGAACATGTTTCCCAAGAAAACCACCATAGTATCCTTTGCTTGTCGTAGGAGGCGACTAAACGGTTGGATCGCTGGGCTGACGACCCGCATCCGTAAAAAAATATAGTGTTTATAAAGTCAACAAAATGAAAAATGGATACCGCCAAAACAACACCGGACCCCCGCTCAAGTAGGGCCTAATCACGTGCATGAAGGAGTATCGGCTGGAACTCGTTGCTCTTCAAGAAACTCGCTGGCCTAAAAGTGGAGACCATGTATCCCAGGGCTATACGTTGTTCTACAGTGGAGATGACCTCGGAAATCTTGGAGCTGGATTTCTTCTTGGGCCGCAGGTAAAGAACGCTGTTTTGGATTTCCAAGCAGTCAATAACCGATTGTGTAAGCTTCGCTTGCGCATGAAGTTAGCTAACCTGTCGATAATTTGTGTACATGCGCCCACAGAAGTCAGCCAGCACCAAGATAAAGACTCATTTTACAATGACTTGGACGATCTGATGGGATCTATACCCGAACACGATGTTAGAATGGTAATTGGGGACTTTAACGCTAGAGCTGGCAGAAATCAGACCGACTTGTGTGAAAACATAGGTCCGTACTCCCGACACGAAACTGCGACCGATAATGGTGAGAGAATGATGTACTTTGCAATTGCTCATGATCTTAGAGTAGCAAGCACATTCTTCCCTCACAAACACATACATCTTGAGACATGAACACATCCTCGCGGAACATCCCGTAGCCAAATTGACCATGTGTTAGTTTCTAAAGGACGGGCTCAGGTTGTGCAGGATGTGAGAACTTATCGGTCAGCTACCAAATACGTAGGCAGCGATCATCATTTGGTCGCTGCAAAGCTACGATGGAAGTTTTCGTACAAGTCTGGGAACACAGTGAAACGCATGGTACGATTCAACTGTGAAGGTCTGATAAATGAAGATCAAAAGAAACGATATCAGGATCTTGTCAGCGACAACATTAATGAAGCTAATTACCAGTCTGACTGCGTGAACTCTGTCTGGGAGGTACTGAAAACTTCGGTTGTCAGTGCTGCTCAACAGACTTTAGGTATAGTGAAAGTCAGACCCAAGAATGATTGGTTTGATGACGAGTGTCGTCTTGCAGTTGAGCAACAAAATATAGCCCATAATGAAGTGCAACAACGTCTCACAATCGCGAGGAAAAACAAGGCTGCTCTTGCAAGAAGGGCAGCTAAGCGGATTTGTAGACGGAAGAAGCGAGAATGGTGGAAGGCCGAGGTTCTGAAAGTACAACAACTCAGCAATGAGCGCAGTTCGCGTAATTTCTTTAAAGGAGTAAGTCCAGTAATTACTGGACTGCACCATCTTTCAGGCCTACGTCAACCGCCATTCGGGACCGGGATGGAAACCTCTGTGTCAACATCGATGCAGTACTTGTCGCATGGAGTGGACACTTTACTGACCTGCTTGATGTCCATCATGCGTCACAGACTGTTGTTGAGCCACCTCTAATACAGACTGCGGAGATTTGCACTGAGGAGCCATCCCATGAGGAATTCACTAAAGCCATGCAGAGATTGAAACGAAACCGTGAACCTGGAGTGGACTGCATTAATTCGGAGCTCTTGATATTCGGAGGGGATACTTTGTTGAACTGTCTTTTCGACCTCATTCGATTAGTATGGCGAACCAATGTTATGCCTGACGAATGGAAAGTGGCCGCGATATGCCCCATCTTTAAGAAGGGAGACCGTTTGAAGTATGAGAATTATCGCGGTATAGCTCTTCTTTGCACAGCATACAAGTTACTGTCATACATTGTATTGGATAGAATCACTCCTCTAGCGGAGGGCTTGGTTGGTGATTATCAAGGAGGATTTCGTCCGGATCGATCAGTCACCGATCAGGTCTTTTCGCTGCGGATGATTCTATCTAAATATTATGAGACATCCACCCCCGTACATCAGGTGTTCCTGGATTTCCGGCAGGCCTATGACTCGATCAATCGAGAGAGTTTGTGGTCTGCCCTGGAATACCTAGGAATGCCAACAAAACTGGTACGACTATGTAGGATGACAGTGACGCAGTCTCACTGCTGTGTTAAAGTTGAGAACAGGCTATCGACAATTTTTGTAGTTAACTCGGGTGTTCGGCAGGGAGATGCTCTGTCCCCGATACTCTTTAATCTCATGTTGGAGTACATCTTTCGTAAAACTGAAACACCGCAGCGTAACATCTTATATCGCCAGTCCAATCAGGTGCTTGCATATGCAGATGACATATGCGTGATTGGACTGAATAGCAACGGAGTGAAAGAAATACTCGATCCGCTTGTAGAGTTTTCAGCTTCATTTGGACTCAAGATCAATGAGCCCAAAACGAAATACCTGATCTCTGGTTTTAGGGACAATGGCACACCAGATTTTAGTAGTGGCCACCACACGTTTGAGGGAGTGAGGAGGTTCAAATATTTGGGTTCTCTTATCACTCACGATAACAGTGTGGGTGAGGATATTAAAGTGCGGCTGGCTGCTGGGAGTCGTTCTTTGTATCCTCTAAGGCCACTGCTAAAATCTAAACACTTTCAAGTGCCGTGAAGCTGAAGCTTTACAAAGCGTTGATCAGGCCCGTTGTTATGTTTGGATGTGAAAGTTGGGCGCTGACGGATGAGTACGAGAGATGGCTCCTAACATTTGAGAGAAGAGTCATGCGTGTGATTTACGGCCCAAAACGCGAAATAGATGGTACCTACCGAGCTCTGTACAATATCGAGATCAGAGATCTGATGAAGATCCCCGATATTGTACATGAAGTAAGATCTCAGCGAGTACGCTGGCTCGGTCACGTTCTGCGTGCTGATCCGGAACGAATTGTGCAGCGATCTCTGAAAGGAGAGCCACCATATGGTAGGCGCAGAGGTCGTTGCAGGCGACGATGGCTCCACGGTGTAGAGAACGACTTGGCCTCTTCAGATTGTCTTAGACAGTATGAAGACCATGCTCGGGATCGAAACCGCTGGAGCCAAATTGTTGACTCAGTAAGGGGCCAGTAAGGGGCCAGTAATGGCCTTTAAAACTGTTTTAATTTAATAATGATTTTCTTAATACTACTCTGGGCAGAAAAAATACCGGGAATTTGTTTATAAATCAAAAAATCTTTATTTATTCTTCTAAATTCATTACATCCCCCTCAAAGTAGTCCTCCCCGAATGCAATACACTTGTGCCAACGTTTTTTCCAACGTTCAAAACATGCTGCAAAGTCCCATATGGGTCGAGTTTCTGGCGAAATGATCACGAATTACGAGTGCATTATCGTGATCCAGAGACCAAAAATTGTCTTCCCACAAATCCGGTCTTTTTTGACACACAGCATTAAGCAAACGACGTATAACACCCAAATAGTATTCCTTGTTGACAGTTTGGCCGGAATTCATAATGCACCATACCACGATAATCGAAGAAAACTGTCAACATAACCTTGATTTTTGAGCGACTTTGGAAACTGTCAACATAACCTTGATTTTTGGCGATCTTTTCGGTCTTGGCTCACCTTTGACACGGTATACACCCGATTGATCGGCTGCTTCCGGGTAGTAAGCGTAGATCCAAGTCTCATATCCAGTTATGATGCGTTTCATTTTGTCTTTATAGTCGGAAAGATTTGTTTCATACCAATTCTTTGATTTTGTTGACGTGTAGCTCATTAGTTGATGTTGATGGTCGTCCTGGCCGGGCCTCGTCTTCAACGCTTTCTCGACCCTCCTTGAACATTTTGTACCACTCATACTCTTGTTTTCGATAGAGCTTGCTCACCGAAGGCCTTCTGCAACATTTTCTGCGGCCATCAATAACCAATAAATCAAAACAGCTTCTCTTTCTCACACTGCCATACGAAAATACAAATTTGTACAAAAATAAAAATAAAGAAAAATTTATTGTAAACACTATTTTAGAATCCCATTTACAGCCAACATGTCTAATTTCATCATAAACGGGTTAAACAGCCTAGTTCCATTCTAGCTGACTATATTCCAGAATAATCGATTAAGCAATAGCCTAGTTCTATTCCACTGTTTTGTACTTTATCTCGTTTTGACACATCTCCTTTCGTACCTGATCCTGTTTTGCATATCTTGTTTTGAAAAATACTACATTTGAAGTATCTATATGATTATGAACGGTTTTCTATATTACATACGCATATTAAAATAATATTCGGCCCCTGTGGTCGGGGGGCACTCACATGTCTCGTAAATCTAAATTGCACGAACATGTTTCCTAAGAATACCACCACAGTATCCTTTGCTTGTCGTAGGAGGCGACTAAACGGTTGGATCGCTGGGCTGACGACCCGCATCCGTAAAAAAAAATCAACTGTTTATAAAATCAACAAAAAGAAAAATGGATACCGCCAAAACAACACCGGACCCCCGCTCAAGTACCCGGATACGAGATTTAGGATCGGCACGTGGAACGTGCAATCACTTAGAAAACCAGGAGCGTTGGAGGGTCTAATCACGTGCATGAAAGAGTATCGGCTGGAACTCGTTGCTCTTCAAGAAACGCCTAAACGTGGAGACCATGTATCCCAGAGCTATACGTTGCTCTACAGTGGAGATGACCTTGGAAATCTTGGAGCTGAATTTCTTCTTGGGCCGCAGGTAAAGAACGCTGTGTTGGACTTCCAAGCAGTTAATAACCGATTGTGTAGGCTTCGCTTGCGCATAAAGTTAGCCAACCTGTCGATAATTTGTGTACATGCGCCCACAAAAGTCAACCAGCCCCAAGATAAAGACTCATTTTACAATGACTTGCACGATCTGATGGGATCTATACCCGAACACGATGTTAGAATGGTAATTGGGGCCTTTAATGCTAGAGCTGGCAGAAATCAGACCGACTTGTGTGAAAACATAGGTCCGTACTCCCGACACGAAACTGCGACCGATAATGGTGAGAGAATGATGTACTTTACGGTTGCTCATGATCTTAGAGTAGCAAGCACATTCTTCCCTCACAAACACATACATCTAGAGACATGGACACATCCTCGCGGAACTTCCCGTAGCCAAATTGACCATGTGTTAGTTTCTAAAGGACGGGCTTAGGTTGTGCAGGATGTGAGAACTTATCGGTCAGCAACCAAATACGTAGGCAGCGATCATCATTTGGTCGCTGCAAAGCTACGATGGAAGTTTTCGTACAAGTCTGGGAACACAGTGAAACGCATGGTACGTTTCGACTGTGAAGGTCTGATAAATGAAGATCAAAAAAGACGATATCAAGATCTGGTCAGCGACAACATTGATGAAGCTAATTACCAGTCTGACTGCGTGAACTCTGTCTGGGAGGTACTGAAAACTTCGGTTGTCAGTGCTGCTCAACAGACTTTAGGTATAGTGAAAGTCAGACCCAAGAATGATTGGTTTGATGACGAGTGTCGTCTTGCAGTTGAGCAACAAAATATAGCCCATAATGAAGTGCAACAACGTCTCATAATCGCGAGGAAAAACGAGGCTGCTCTTGCAAGAAGGGCAGCTAAGCGGATTTGTAGACGGAAGAAGCGAGAATGGTGGAAGGCCGAGGTTCTGAAAGTACAACAACTCAGCATTGAGCGCAGTTCGCGTAATTTCTTTAAAGGATTTAGTGGACTGCACCATACTTTCAGGCCTATGTCAACCGCCACTCGGGACCGGGATGGAAACCTCTGTGTCAACATCGACGCAGTACTTGACGCATGGAGTGGACACTTTAATGACCTGCTTGATGTCCATCATGCGTCACAGACTGTTGTTGAGCCACCTCTAATACAGACTGCGGAGATTTGCACTGAGGAGCCATCCTCAGTTATGCCTGACGAATGGAAAATGGCCGCGATTTGCCCCATCTTCAAGAAGGGTGACCTCTTGAAGTATGAGAATTATCGCGGTATAGCTCTCCTTTGCACAGCATACAAGTTACTGTCATACATTGTATTGGATAGAATCACTCCTCTAGCGGAGGGCTTGCTTGGTGACTATCAAGGAGGATTTCGTCCGAATCGATCAGTCACCGATCAGGTCTTTTCGCTGCGGATGATCCTATCTAAATATTATGAGACATCCATCCCCGTACATCAGGTGTTCCTGAATTTCCGGCAGGCCTATGACTCGATCAATCGAGAGAATTTGTGGTCTGCCCTGGAATACCTAGGAATGTCAACAAAACGGGTACGACTATGTAGGATGACAGTGACGCAGTCTCAAAGCAGTGTTAAAGTTGAGAACAGGCTATCGACAATTTTTGTAGTTAACTCGGGTGTTCGGCAGGGAGATGCTCTGTCTGGAGTACATCTTTCGTAAAACTGAAACACCGCAGCGTAACATCTTATATCGCCACTCCAATCAGGTGCTTGCATATGCAGATGACATATGCGTGATTGGACTGAATAGCAACCGAGTGAAAGAAATACTTGATCCGCTTGTAGAGTTTTCAGCTTCAATTTGGACTTCAGATCAATGAGTCCAAAACGAAATACCTGATCTCTGGTTTTAGGGACAATGGCACACCAGATTTTAGTAGTGGCCACCACACGTTTGAGGGAGTGAGGAGGTTCAAATATTTGGGTTCTCTTATCACTCACGATAACAGTGTGGGTGAGGATATTAAAGTGCGGCTCGCATAGCTGGCAGTCGTTCTTTGTATCCTCTAAGGCCACTGCTGAAATCTAAACACTTATCAAGTGCCGTGAAGCTGAAGCTATACACAGCGTTGATCAGGCCCGTTGTTATGTTTGGATGTGAAAGTTGGGCGCTGACGGATGAGTACGAGAGATGGCTCCTAACATTTGAGAGAAGGCTCCTAACATTTGAAATCATGCGTGTGATTTACGGCCCAAAACGCGAAATAGATGGTATCTATCGAGCTCTGTACAATATCGAGATCAGAGATCTGATGAAGATCCCCGATATTGTACATGAGGTAAGATCTCAGCGATCTCTGAAAGGAGATCCACCATATGGTAGGCGCAGAGGTCGTTGCAGACGACGATGGCTCCACGGTGTAGAGAACGACTTGGCCTCTTCAGATTGTGTTAGACAGTATGAAGACCATCTTCGGGATCGAAACCGTTGGAGCCAAATTGTTGATTCAGTAAGGGGCAAGTAATGGCCTTTAAAAATGTTTAAAAAAAACATTAAAATATTTTTATGTGCACAAAAATAATAACTCATCTTTTAAATAACTCACAATGTTGGCGCGCGTTATTTGATCAAGTTCATTACTATTTCCTATGGTCGGAGGGCACTCACATGTAAATTCAAATTGCACGAACATGATTTTATAAGAATACTACCACAGTATCCTTTGCTTGTCGTACGAGGAAACGAAACGATTGGATCGCTGGGCTGACGATACGCATGCCTAAAAAGAGAAAAAATGGATACCGTCAAACCAATACCGACCCTCACTCAAGTAATCTGACAAAAGATTTAGGTTCGTCACGTGGAACGTGCAATCATTTAGGAAACCAGGAGCGTTGGAAGGTTTAATCACATGCAAGGATGGATGGGGAGGATTGGATGGAACCCGTTGCTCTTCAAGTAACGCGCTGGCCTCAAATCAGCGACCATGTGTCGCAGTGCTATACGGTGCTCGGAAATCTTGGAGCTGGATTTCTTCTTGGGCCGCAGATAAAGAAGACTGTTTTGGATTTCCAAGCAGTTATTAACAAAATGTGCATGAAGTTAGATAACCTGTCGATAATTTGAGTGCGCGTGACTCAGTTTACAATGACTTGGACGATCTAAGAGGGCTATACCCGAATACGATGTTAGATTGGTAATTGGGGACTCTAATGCTAAAGCTTTCAGAAATTAGACCGAGTTTTGTGAAAACATTAGTCCAACTCCCAACACGAAACTGCGTCGGATAATGGTCAGAGAATGAAGGACTTTGCAATTGGTACATTCTTCCCACACAAACAAATAATTTGGAAACATGGACCCATCCTCGCAGTCAAATTGACCTCGTGTTAACTTCAAAAGAGCGTGCTCCGGTGGTGCATAGGATGTGAGAACTTATCGACCAGCAACCAAATACGTAGGCAGTGATCAATATTTGGTCGCTGCAAAGCTACGATGCAAGCTCTCGTACAGGTTCGAGAGCACGGCTAAACGGATAGAACGTTTGGACTGTGAAGGTCTGATAAATGAAGATCAAAAGAAACGATATCAGACAAACATATTAAACAACAATGAAAAAGCTAATTACCGGACTGACCGTGCAAACTCTGTTTGGGAGATACCGAAAACTTCAGTTATCTGCGCAGCTCAGTAGAGTTTAGGTATAGTGTAAGCAGAGTTTAGGTATAGTGTCAGACACCAAAATGATTGGTTTGATGACGAGTGTCGTCGTGTAGTCGGGCAACAAAATATAGCCTGTAGTGCAACAACGTCTCACAATCGCGAGAAAAAACATGGCTGCTCTTGCTAGGCGGGCAGATAAGGGGATTTCAAGACGAAAGAAGCGAGAATGGTGGAAGGCCGAGGTTCTTAATGTGCCATGCAGATATGAAAACGAAACCGCTCACCTGGAGTGCACTGCATTAATTCGAAGCTTTTGATATTCGGTGGGGAGATTTTGAGGAACTGTCTTTTCGATCTTATACGATTAGTATGGCGAACCAAAGTAACGCCTGGAAAATTGAAAGTAGCCGCGATATGCTCCATCTTCAAGAAGGGAGACCGCTTGAAGTGTGAGAATTCTCCTTTGCACAGCATATAAGTTACTGTTCAACATTATATTAGATACAGCCACTCCTCTAGCAGAGGGTCTTATTGGTGACTATCAAGGAGGATTTCATTCGAATCGATCCGTCACTGATCAAGTATTTTCGCTGCGATTAATTCGGGTGCTTCGTCTCCGACACTCTTTAATCTCATGTTGGAGTACATCTCAGGTGCTTGCATATGCAGATGACATATGCGTGATTGGACTGAGTAACAACGGAGTGAAGGAAATACTTGATCCGCTTGTAGAGTTTTCAGCTTCTGTTGCACGCCAGATCATGAACAATGAGTCCAAAACGATATACATGATCTCTGGTTATAGGGACAATGGCACAACAGATTTTAGTAGTGGCCACTACACGTTTGAGGGGGTGAGGAGGTTCAAATATTTGGGCTCTCTTACCACTCACGATAACAATGTGGGCGAGGATGTTAAAGTGCGGCTGGCACCAGGCAGTCGTTCTTTTTATCCTCTAAGGTCAATGCTAAAATCTAAACAACTATCAAAACCCGTGAACCTGAAGCTTTACAAAGCGTTGGTCAGGCCGGTTGTTATGTTTGGATGTGAGAGTTGGGCGCTGACGGATGAGTACGAGAGATGGCTCCTTACATTTGAGAGAAGAGTCATGCGTATGATTTACGACCCAAAAGGCGAAATAGATGGCACATACTGAGCTCTGTACAATAGCGAGATCAGAGATCTGATGAAGATCCCCGATATTGTACATGAAATAAGATCTCAGCGAGTACGCGGGCTCGGTCACATTCTGCGTGCTGATCCGGAACGAACTGTGCAGCGATCTCTGAAAGAAGACTCCATATAGTAAGCGCAGAGGTCCTTGCAGGCGACGATGGCTCAGATTGTCTAAGACAGTATGAAGACCAAGCCCAGGATCGAAACCGTTGGAGCCAGATTATTGACACAGTAAGGGGCCAGTAATGGCCTTTAAACACTGTTTATTATTATAACATTAATTTGGTAACCTAATACACTTATGCTTGTATTTTTTTTAATTTACGAGACACATGAGAGACCATAGGATTACCACGTAAGAACAAAACAAATATTTTTTTTATATAATATTTATATTCTTTTCTATTCAATTAATTTTTTCGTATAATATTTATTAATAATGTTACATTTCTTGTGTAATTTATTTTTATTTATGTAAATGTAATTAATATAATTTTCATTTTTCTTTATTTATCAATAGCTAAATTTTTTATTTACTTCAGTATTATCATTTTATTGTTAATTTAATTTTTAAAGCTTAAAAATTTTTTAAAATAATAAAAAACAAATAAGATTAATATTATATACAAATTTCATATATGTAATACTAACAAAGATCTTTCTTGTTTATTCTTTAATTAAATCATGAAATAATAAAAATCTATATGTATAATATATATAAATATACCATATACCTACATAAATGTGTATTTGTTTGATCGATTATGTTTCAAATTAACTTTTTTTAGATAATTTATTTCTTTATATAAATACATATACTCATATATTTGTTGAGATTAATCCATTTTATATTTAAAAATGTATAAATTAATTATGCTTGCTTTCTTTTAATTCAATTTTAATATTATCTAAATTTATGTTTAATTGTAGTAATGTTTATTTTGTTAATAAAAAAAATTAAATTCGTAATTATAAAATATTTTTTGTTTAGTAAATAATAAACTAAAATATTCATATATGTATGTATGTATTGTTATATAATAAAAAACATGTTAAATAAGAAAATTTAAATTTGTATTCTATATAATATTATTATATTAATAAAAGGCAACTGTGTGCAAGAAAATTTTAGGTTTTATTCGTTTTAATTACGTTGTGTTGTAATAGAAAGATGTGTGGAATTAAAAATTATCAAATAGATATAGCGAAGAAATAATGTGTGGTATTTTATAGTTTGAAGGAATATAACTATCATTTTTTCATAGAATTACTATTATTCTAGTTTGATTGTAAAATTTTTACACTTGAACATATATAATGGAAACCCCCACTTTTTAAAGACGGATAATAAGAGTAGTTTACTGATTTCAGAACAAGTGGTTAAATTTAACAAGTTAGTATTTAATTAAAAATCTTTAACACTTCTATCTATTGAGAATTACTTGTAGTTTATTATTATTATTGTTGTTTGTGTATGGTTTGTACTATTTATATACAAAATAAAAATTCATTCGATAATTAATTTCAATAGGTGTTTTTTAAATAATAAAAAAATAATAATTTAAGAATAAAATTTGTTTTAATTCATTTTGATAGTGAAACTTTCTCTAATTATTTTAAATCCATTTATTCAAAGTAACATCAGAAGGATGTTGGTGAATAGAGAAATGTATGTTATGCACCCGAATTTGACATGTTCGGTGAAGGTGAACCAACAATTGGAGGGGTTGGTGTTGCTGAGCTACGTATTGCGTCCGCTTCACATAGATATTTTCCTGTAATATAAAAAATATAAATTTGTACTTACACAAAATATGTCGAAATATAATTAAACATTGAAAATTGAAAAACTAATGAAACATGGGTTTACTAACGTTTCTTAAGATGTCATTCATTTTCCAACAACATTCTTCCCATTTATGATTAAATAAGTAAAAAATGTATAATTAAAATTATTGGGATGATACAAAATTATTAATTAAATTAAAAAATTTGTAATAATTTAGCAAGTTTATTTCAAAAAGCATTTCGTCGCGAGCAACGAATAAATCGATTCTAGAAACGATATTATATATTAATTTGTCAATGAAAAATGTTAAATTATTGCAAATTTTTTAATTTGATTATTAATTTATTTTGTACTTCCCAATAATTTTAATTATAAATATCCTCTTATTTGATCATAAATGGGGAAAATGTTGCTAGAAACATGAGCTATACATATTTCAAGGCAACGCCTTAAGACGACATTATTATTTGTGTTCTATTATTGCACCATAAAATAATAATGTATCTAACCAAAATCGAAACGAATTAATAGCAAATTTTATAAACATATAATTAAAAAATGAACATTTGAAAGAGAACAATTGAAACCCAAAAATAATGGAATGGAATTCAAAAAGAAATTATAATAATATCGGACATCATTAATTAACGGAAAAGGAAACATTTATTTACCTGAAACAAATCGCCTTTTAACAAGTGATAAACGGTAACCAGGTCCTGCCAATTCAAATTCAATGCCAGATAATGTGGTGCCTTCACAATTAAATTGACTACTTAAAATCGATGGTGTAGATGGTCCATTACCAACTTCTAATCTAGCCCTTAGCGTATCAATACCATGATTATCCGAATGCTGCGATATATCTGTAAAATTCCACAATAAACGATTTGACTCACCAAGCCTGAAATTAGTAAAAAAGAACTATTGGACATTTGTACATATGATCACAAAATCATAAATACAAACCAAGCAGAATGTGGTTTCGACTGACAATTTTTAACACCGCCATCAACTGGAACCGATATTGATACATTCAATAATGGTGATGGAGATGCCATTGCATGACTATTGTATTTATAATCAATCTTAATATCTGTATGCGTTTGATTACATTTCCAATATGACACTAATTGTAAAGGGCACGATGAAGCACCTGGTTTGGTTCTTATTTTGTATTTCAATATGTCAACGTTAAAATAAGATCCATTCGGGTTTTGTTCCGATTGCCGCCTCAACAGTGTAATCAATGCAGGCATGTTGAATTCCAACATTACACTAAAACTGGTTGACTGTAATTTATCACTATAATTGAATATTAAAAAATTAATATTATAATATAATTAAAAGAAAAGTTTGACTAAAATACATTGTTACTAATTGTTTATTCGGAAGATAAGTGTCAAGATTTTGAATGTTTTTTATTCGGAAGCACAATTTAGCTGGATTTGGATTATTTGCTAAAATTCCTACAATTCCCGCTGGGAACGATAACATCATATCACCCGACATTTTTACTTGACAACGAGATTCATCACTTCCTCTAAAATATGCGTGTACCATTTCGTGAAAGGCTACCGCGACGGGTATTGAATCAGTCATTCCTATTGTTAAAGGTGACGGACCACGAGATGAACCAATTCCTACCACGGTTCTGAATTCTAAACTTCCAACACTTTCTGCTCGCGTAATTGAGACAGGACTTATTCGACCACGCACTGGAATTTGAAAAAAAGAATTACGTATTATTTAAAACAGCTAAGATTTACTGATATACTTACCAGCTGTATCCGATCGACGCGAAGGTGGTCGGGGTATTGCGATACTATTGACAGATGTAGGCGTAGGTATTTGGCGACTGCTTAGTTTTGTTAAATTTGCCGATGCTGGCGCTGAGGCGCTTATATCGCCAAATTCGGAGAATATATCACCCAATTCACCATATTTGCTAAAAAAATATAATAATTTCAATAATTTGATATACTTTATACTAAAAGTATCCACGTACTTCGATGTATTCGAAACAGATAACGTTGGACTTTGTAATGGTGCATACGGATGGGCCGTTGTCGGGGTCGACGTATTCGATGCAACCGGACTCTGATGCTGCTGAAACAAATTAAGTCCTAGTAAATCATTACTAGGTTGATCGCCAATTTGTTGTGAAACAGATTGTGATTTTTTTATATGGGTATCATGTTCAGAGTTAGAACCACGTCGTCCCTAATTGTTTTTCATGTGATTGGTTATTTGTTATTAACAATGAAATGATGAAAATAAAAAAAAAAAACAAAAAAAATATAAAATAAAAAACAAATTAAACAAAAATCAATAAAAAAATGTTAATGAGTTTTTTTTTATGAATAAACATAAAATACAAGGAGGCCAACCTCTGAATGATTTAATGAATTTGGGGTTTTAGTTCGCTAGATTGACCGTCATAGTCAACTAATTTTAGCATATTTTATACATAATTAATATTAATACACATTAATTCATTGAATGATGAATTTTTGCACATGCAAATCGATAGTCCCGAGAAAAACTCATTTAAATATTTTCCACCATTGTACAATGGAATTTTATTTAATCCAGAATTACTCGATAATTCTGGGATTTATATGAGTTAATTAACGGGTATCTAAAGAAATAACTGAGCATTGCACAAAAAGCCTTTTAAAAAACTGATTAACTCTCAACAAACACATCTACATCATATTTTAATTACAGTCGAACTTGGATATAAAAATTCGGGATATATCGAAAGTCTTGTTATAACATACTTATATAGATATCCGAGCCCCGAGAACTAAAAATATAGGTACATACAATGATCTCTATTTAGCGAATCTCGTTATTATATAATATAATATAGTATAACGAACAACTTTAAAATCCGGCAATCATACTTTATTCTTAATTTTACTTCTTTATAACAAAAATTAAAATCAAAAACAGCAGTTTAAAGAGAAAAAGAATATTTACAAAGTAAAATTCGAATCACAACAAAAAAATGCCTATGTTATGGACATAAACCAGGAAATATGTACATAACCCATACACCCGTCATTTTCTCCTAACTCTTTAGTTAAATTAATGGAGTTATTTTTAAATTTTGGATAGAATAAATTTTTGATTTTAAGATCTCGATATAGTCAACTCTTGATATAACGTTTCTTTCTGTAGTTTCGTTATAAACAAGTTCGATTGATTAAAATACAAAAAATGTACATTAAAAGAAAAATTACGGTGATAATTCTTACAGAACTAAGTCCAAGCGGCGAAAGTGATAAATTTTCAACGGTTGCTCGCAGCTCATCAACACTTGCTGATATGGGAGCAGTACCATTATTCAGAGGTTTTATTTTGACATGAATTTTTTTCTCCCGTTCATCTTCTGAATCACTATCCGAACTTGAATAGAAACTACCCTTTTCATTATTTGCAGCATTCTCCCAAGTTGTATCTTTTGGTTTAATACTATATCCATCTTCATCAACTTCACCGGATGCGGTAGGTGCTATTGACGGTGATGATAACGATACCCCCGGCGGCTGACTTGAATCCGATTTTGCTATCTCCTCTACTTCTTCTCTATTTTATAAATAAACATTAAAATTACAATTTCACTATAAAAACTATAATTCGACATACTGATTATTAATTTCATCCTTAATTGCCGGAATTTCGGTGGAATCCTTATTTTTCTTCGACTTCTTAGTTTTACCTTTATCACGTCGACTTCTTAAAAACCCTGAAACTATTTTTGAAAATAATAATGTGAATCGAAATATAAATTTAACTATTTATGATTTTCGAAATAATCAAACATCAATTTAATCAACATCTACTTATTTTATTATTTTCTTTTTTAATAAATAAATTAGTTATTCAGTTATTTTTTCACTTTTAAGAGTATTGCCCAGTAGTTTGAAAACACGATAAATGGAAAATCCATAGTCATTAGTATGTAGTAGAAAACATTAAAATGATTATTATTACATACATACATTTTATTTATTCGTTAGTATCAAGAAATTTTGCAAATACAACTAACCAAAAAAAAATGTAAAAAATTCATGCATGCAAATTGAATTTTAAAAAAAGAAAATCAAATTCAATCAAAAACCCGTGCAATAGTAATAAGACAAAAAATAACTGAAAGTATCTACTGAATATTATTTATTTATGCTACATTTTACTTTAGATAATCGTAATATCTTTTATCATATTATATGTATGAATGTATAGTAAAATTATATCAAAAATACAGGCACGATTAAATAGCATCAATTTTTGTTTAATACAAATTATTTTATTGTATTATTTAAAAGTAATGGCTTACAAGATATCGCGTAAAAATATCATCAGGGATTTAGACACCAGGGATACGAATTTAGTTTTCCAAAATATTATCAAACTTCCCTTTGCCGCGCAGCGCTAATGTTATTTTTAAGCGATAAATATTTTACTATGTTCCAATAATAAAATTAGAATAGCTAAACTAAAATAAATAAATTTAATTTTTTTATTTCAATTAACAAGCTTGTTTTTTGAAAATAAAAGTTAAATAGAAATAAAGAACATTTAATAAGCGAAACATAAAATTAAACAGGCGGGATTTTTTTTTTAATTGTTTCATTTATCGTATGTGCTCTATGTATACTTGCCCTTATGACACCAATTACATGACTTTTTAAATTTTAACTGATTTAAAAAAAAATAAAAATAAAAATAAATTAAAAGCAAACACCACCACCAAAATAAAATAAAATTATGAATGAATATTTTTAAAAATAAAAAATTAATCAAGTTCGGATGATATCATTTTTCAACATAATACATTTATTTTAAGCAGCTCGTGCGTAGTCCTAATTAAGTGCTCGGAAATGTTTATTGTTATGTGACCATTTATTTATTTATTTATAAATTGAAGGCAATATTTACGAAAAGATTTGAATGTCTACACTAAATTGTGCTGGATAGCGGTTTCGTTTATTACTAACAGCAAGGATAGTTCTTAAACATTTCTATGTTTGGATAAATCATTTATTATATAACCCTGTATTACATCAGAGAGAATAGAACCTTATTGAGAGTTCATCCCGTACAAAAAATAAAAATAAATGTTGGGCGCCGCTAATGCATTATTGGGCAATAATGAAAAAACATATTTCTACTATACCTGTAGTAGAAATATGTTTTTTTGTCTTTCACTTCATTCGATTTTATAAGAATGTAGAGCAGAGAGAGAATATAATCATTTATTTTTCGTATTTGTACCGTTATTATTTCGCATTACAATTTTCGTTTCCACACGGTCTATCTTTATATATATAATCTTTGATTACATGCATTATCACATTTCTACGTCGTAGTATAACAAAAATATCTGTTGACATAAAAATACAAGAACCGAAATACTTCAAACATATAAATTTTGCTATATTACACTGTGAATCATATTGTTCATTAGTTACCAAAAGTTGCATACTCCAATCGATTTTATAGACATTTTTGTTGTGCCGAGTAGCTGTCAAACAGATATTACAATAGTTAGCTATATGAGGCTAAATATTCATACAACAACATAAATATATTGCAATACAGCATGGCCTAAGCGTATCGCTTGAGATACGTTCCTGAAATATGGAGCACTAAGCGATTCAGCGTTATGTGGGGTCATTCATTACATAGATTTTTGACATCGATAACTGATTAATATTTTAACATATAATACGTGAAATGCTTACAAATAAGTAAACCCTTTTACTAATACTTTTTCGAGTAAATACTTGTTTTCTTATGCATAAAATATTAGTATTTAGTGCAATCTTATAATGATAAAAAATATCTTCTTTATATGGCAGATCCTAAGTTTAATTGTAGTTGGCCCAGGCATTTGGGTGCATCAGCGTACGATAACATTTGAGGCTCAAAGAATTTGTATTAAAGTTGATGAATAGATAAAGGGAAAAATGAAAGCTATGAACATATTATATTAAAATATAGAATACAAATTCGAATCAAAATGAATACATCAACTGGAAAGGTACAGAACCATTAACATTCAATCTACCTGCGATAGGTTTGAATGCTTCACTAGTATAGACTGCCACTGGCAGTCAGTACACGACCCAAAAATTTGAAAAATAAGTAAACTCATAAGATCATGATGCATACTGACATTTGTGTATTACTAACAGACAAGGGATATAGAATAATCCAATGGTTTACGAAGCTCGTATATATTATATTTCTCTTTATTCAGTAATTACTAGTAAAAACTGTTGAGTTAATAGTAAATACTGAATGAATCAAAAGTAAATATTAGTACTCTTTTAAGTTATTACAAGCAAGTAAAAGTATAATATTCTGTATATTAAATTTGGAAAATACTTAAAAAAATTAAAAATTTAAATTAAAGCTGGGTGGATTACTCCAGCACTCAATGCCACTAATTGACCCACGGTGCAACACTCGGATAAACACATAATCTTATATTTGTTCATTAAACAATTTTACTTTAGTATTGTATCTGCAATTGATAAGCTTGATTCACGAAAATGTCCTGCAGTACATCTGTGCCGCGGGCCAAAATAATAGAGTTAAATATTTTTCATCTTTTTTTTACTGCGGTACAATAAAATGAACGAAGTTGGTACGATAACAAAGCGAATTTTGTTTTCTCTTTATCTTGTAAAATTACGGCGATACTCAATCACTACTTTACGGTAGTAAAATATAAGTTTCTACCTGTTTCAATCCGATTTTAACTCAATTCTAGATTGATTCTACATCATAAACAGTAAAATTTTTAAATCCAACTGGATCTCTAGTTAACTCGATTCTTTTACGACGAAATATTTTATAAAACACAATTCTCGATTTGATTGTAGACTTTACAAAAAAAAGCAAAATAATGATAAAAAGCACCTTCTCAGAGGCCCTATATTCTTTAACCATTGCGAATTGTTCGTAATCGTAAGGGATAAATCACAAATTGGTATTCTTGAAATCATTACGAAAATATTAAAATGGGAATAAAAAATATTCGTAATGAGGTGATTAAACATATCATACGAATCCAATTTTTAGGGCTATTTTACGTCTAAAATAACGTAAAATAGTCCATAAAATGTTGTTTGCGTTTTTGCGAATATGATTCGCCTTATGTAAATACATCATCTGTCAACTTTGTTTACTAACGAAAAATAGTAAGAGTTTACATAATAAAATAAAAATAAAAAGGATTATGTACATATATTTCATTCAATTTCTCTCAATGTTCTTATTGGAAAACACGTTTGTTTGAAACTAGACTCCAGATATTTCTAAAATCAATCAATCAAATCACAAACAAGTGGTAACCGATCAACTACTGCAAGAATATTTTTTTTTTTAACTTAAAAAACAAAAAATCGCTAGATATTGATAAAGTGTTAAAATGTATTTAGAATAGCTTAGATCGAATAAAGAAATGCCATTAAGTGTCTAATTATAATTAAAGTGGAACTGTTAATTTTAAAACTATCTCGCTCAGCTGAATACCTACAAATACGGTAAATGCTTTAGCGGTCTAGAACATTTCAGAATCAATAATCAAATTTTACAATAAATAAATAAATCACATAACAATTATCTCTTTCATTAATATCTCAGTCATTATGTTGAAAAATATGAGAAATCTAAAAAAACTATTTGTAAAAAGTAAAACTACTACGTCTTGTAAAATAAGCATCAACATTTGAAGAAATGTTTTTTTAAATAAAAAAATTAAATTAAAGTAATATTAAAGTTAATTTAAATTAAACAAAAAATAATCTTGTGTTTCTTGTTTGATTGTTTTGAAATTTGAATTCGTACCCTGAGAATTTGATATGAAGAGATTAAAAAAGGAAGACGTTCGGCGAGACGAGGCTTTCGTTTGTTGTTGTTCTTGAGGACTATTATTGATGATATTAGGTGCCGTATTTTTATTATCGATATTACTATATTTATTGATAGAATCCCAATTGTTTGATTTATTTGATTTCATACTTGCAACAGTTGAAGAATTAATAGATGAATGACTTTGTGTTGGTGATGTTTCCAATTTATTATTATTTATCATAATATTATTATCGATTTGTTGTGCTGTTTGTATTGTGATATTACTACTATCCATTCCACCATTACTACCAATTAAATCACGGTTAGGTGACGCAATTGTTGTTGACGTACCAGCATTAGCTGCTCCCGATGCTGTTGCTGTTGATGTTGAACCGCCACCAACATTAAACCAATTTTTAAAATTTATCTCTTTTTTTACATTTCCGGTCATCTGCGGTTGAATGGGACTTGATATTATGCCCAATTTGTTATCATTAGAATTTATTTCTAATTTTTGTATTTGTGATGTATTTGAATTAGTTGCTGATGCCAAATTAACTAAATCAAGTTCAATAGTTTCTGGAAATATTAAAGTTTGTTGCATGCAGGACAAAAATAAAAATCACAACAAAAAAAAATTATATGTATATTATATAGAAACATAAAAAAAAAAACGCAAATAAAAACTTAACATCAATCAGTCTAATTAAAAATGGAAATAAAAATAAATGTTTTTTTTTATATCCATTAATTTATTACTAAAATTATTTTTACGGATTAATTTTTTTCATATTTATTAATGTCAAATGGAGCAAATAAATCAATAATAAAATAAAACAAATTGATGTAAATATAAATAATAGAAACCTGGTTTTTCTAGTCCTGTGTATTTATTTAGCACGAATTGTTCCAATAGTTTATCCACAGTCAATTCTAAGAATTGTCGTTTAAATTCAGAATGCACCTGTCCTACTAAATCATGATTATTTTGCAATACTTCTATATATGTCGTCAAAAAATCACGCATTTGTTTTAGGTGAGCCTCTTCAATTTCTTGAAAGCGCTATAAAATGAAAAAAATAAATGTTTAAGTTAAACAACTAAAATAATAAATTCAGATTATATAATTTCGATTTTCTTTGTAATTTTTCCAAATTTAGTTAACCCGGGGTCTACACTATGCAAATATGCTGATATTTTCTCTCATGAAATTAAATTTACCAATGTATGTGTAAGTATATTATACATATTTTGACATTCTCAGCAAATTATCAGGAGGCTATTTCACGAAAAAATTATCATGAAATTTTCACGAAATGTCACTATGGTTTTCATTTTTTTCATAGCTGCATAAAAAAAATATTCACGATTTTAAAAACCTACTAATTTTCTGACAGTATTCACCGAATTTTATTTGACATTCGAAGAAATTATCATGAGAGTAAAATGCCCAGTTATGATAATTTTTTAACAAATATTTAACAATACATTGAAAAAAACACATACAAACATAAATTATCATGAGAGAAAATATCAGCAAATTTGCATAGTTAGACCCCGTAAAAAACAAACAGTAATTATTAAAAGGGCAAAATATTATTATTAAAGTTGGCTGGAACCTAAGCAGTAACAATCTTGACGTTAAAAATAAATATGTGATAAATTTAATTTTGTTTTCAATAATCGTAACACTTAGGCTGCGGGTCAATTCGCGGGTAAAAGTCGAGTTTTACTTTAATTTTTGGTAAATCAATTTACCCTATCAAAAAGTAGGATAAACTGAGCACACAAAAGTAAATATAACGTTTAGGTTGCTCATTTTTTAATAATCTACGGATTGAGTAAACTTAAAATAAACAAAAATGCGTATTTCAATAAAACAAAAATTGAGTTTAAATGAATATTATTCATTTTTTCTATGTTTTGTGTATAATCTTTTGTCACTGGATAAATTATTTAAATAAAACTTTAAGTTTTAATTTGTTTTTTGAATTTATAGTTTTTATTCCTTATAGTGACAATTTTTTAATGTTTATGGTAAATCGATTTCAACTTTAGTTATCATCAGTATTGTTAATAGTTAAAAAGGTACTGATGATAACGAAAGTTGAAATCGATTTATCAGAAAAATTAAAAAATTGTTACTCTAAGCAAAGAGTATTAAAAGTCTATACTCTTTGCTATAAGGAATAAAAAATATAAATTCAAAAAACAA
This sequence comes from Tipula unca, assembly GCA_951394425.1. Classification (NCBI taxonomy): domain Eukaryota; kingdom Metazoa; phylum Arthropoda; class Insecta; order Diptera; family Tipulidae; genus Tipula; species Tipula unca. The sequence goes on from OX596380.1 coordinate 128,253,208, forward strand.
ATTAAAACTTAGTTTTATTTAAATAAAACAAAAATATTAAAATCGAGTTTTACTTTAGTAATTGATTTAGCCGCGGGTTGGTCCGCAGCTTAAGTATTTAAATTTAATTTGTAGAGTGCTTCGTTTACAATAAAAAAAATTATATATTTGTACATATATGCTTACGCTTTGTTATTGCGGTTTCGCTAAAATTGCCATAACTCTCATTGAGTTGTCATACAAATATTTACACGGTGTAAATTTTCTACAACATAGCTAATATGGATTTGCAAATGAATAATTTCGTTGACAGTTTTTTTTAAAACATTTATAATTTACTCAAAAAAACAATAAAAAAAACAAAATCAATTAAAATGAACCCAGCATCAGAGAGAATACAAAATTTTGTTCCGTATTACACTAGGATCGTTTAAAATAATATTTTTTCAATAAATGATTGCCATTTAAAATATCGAAACATTCAATATTCGAAACTACAATTCAAAAAAATTTAACGGTAGGCATAAAATAAATATTTTATCGGTTTTGTTCAAATACATATGGTGCATTTGCTTCACTGAGACTTTGTACCGTATAATCCTCATAATATTTCAGCCATGATAGAATTTTCAAATTCGTAAGTTTTCGAAATACTGCCATTCGGGACTTGTACGGGGCATAGATAGATTCTTAATAAGTTTAAGTCACATATTCTGGAGGTTGAAATGATTTGTGACAGACTATTGCCTGAATTTAACTTCACCAATTCATTTCCCTTTGTTTTTCTTTCAGAGAATTGTGACTGTCTCAGGATTTCTAAAGACAGTTGTCTGAGTCGATAGTTTTTCTGCGGATGGCTCTCGTTCAGAAGTTAGTGCAGTGTTTGGATTCTATTGTCCTAAGTGTGGGATCAGATCCTGGGGGAATTGTCTCGGTATACACTGCACGGTTTTTCAAGCTGCACGGATAGAAAAGTCTTGGACTGTGTCCAAACTGGCGAAAGCTTGCAAACACTAAATTAATCTCCTTTGCTCTAATACGAGAGTAAGGATTATGTGGGATACTCATTGTGGCGTTGAGGAAAATGAGGTTGCTGACTTTTAGCGAAAGCTGGATCGCGTAGTAAATTTGTTAGTCCCGAACCAGCCATTTCTCTATCATACAATGATGGTAAGGGCGCTATTAAGAAATTCGTTTTACTTGAACTGGTGAATCCAACTTAAGGTTCACTAAATATGTGTTATCCTTAAAAAAGAACCAACTCAGCATTTTCGTCGCACTTATCAATGACCATGGACGTTTCAAGGTTCATTTCCAACGCATGGAACAAGCTCAGGATGCTCTTTGTGACGACTGTCTGGAGGAAGTTGATGACTGCCTACACTACCTTTGCACCTGTCCGGGTTTTGTCAGAGCTAGATCACAAATGTTCTCCGGATCTTTGAACGTAGATCAGTTATTATCCATCTCTTGGTTTAAACTTTCAAAGTTTGCTAAGGCTGCAATGTGCTCCTGCGAGTTAGGATAGATCCTCTAGATTTGCACCATGGGCCCATTGTGCATTGAGTGCGGAACCTCAATAGATTTCAACCGTTTTAATAAAATGCCATTCAATTTTGAAAATATAAATCGTTTAGTGCAGTGGAGGAACTTCAAATGTTGCCCTCCTTCCCCGTAGAATGTAGACTAGGGTTCCATCTATACTTGAAAACTAAAATCATATTTTTTTTAAACGATTAATAATTAGACGAATGTTTACAGGTAGATTTTTAAATCTATTAAATGTTTACAGGTAAATCTAGGTCGACTTAACAATTTTTAATAATTATAACATTTTTTTACTCAACAAAAACTTAGATAAATTATAAATTTGCAATATTATGGCTACAGAAGACAGATTTTTTTTTGCAATTTTTAAGGATTATTTTCAATCATAATTAAAAATTAAAATATAAAATAATATTACTGTTATTAAAACATTAAAATATAAAACTGTACCAAATAATCAAAATATATAAAAATCACACTTTAAACTATATATGTTGAATCAACTAAAGATTTTCTAATTATTACAATTTTAATAATTAAAACTAAATAGACACTATTTCCATATACATACATATTTAAAAATTTATATTTTGTTCTACGGTTTCACATATTTTATTTTTGTTACGGCGCTTTCCAACTTTACAATTGCTTTGGTAAAAAAATAGATTAGAGAAACTCACTAAAGCCAAAATAATGGGTATCGGGCCCTTTTCTATTGGGGTTCCTCGTGGTTGGGGGGTTTGCGGGTTCCGCCACTGATTTAGTGCTATCTATTGATTTCGGTAAGACCGTTGGTATGCCATGTTTAGTATGAAAGACTAATTTTTAACGAAAAATGTAGTAACGCGAGTTTACTATGGAAATGCACATTTATTTGTCTTATAGTATTATAAAAATGTCTATTTTCCCGTTGCTTCTTTTGCTTACTATACTACTACAAGACGATAGCCATCGAAAATAGTCGGCGAATTGTGTAGTAGTGTCCCTTTAATCGATTTATTTATTATTATCCATTTGTAAGAAATAATCAAATAGTGTGCCATTATATTATTGCTGTTTAAAATATCGGAACAATCATTTATATTTTTTAAAAATTTGACGATGGAGAATACAATATACAATTCTTAAATATGGGAGACCAAGTCTTCATTTACATGGTTGTTTTCGTCGTTGTTTTCGAGTGTTGTTTTTCAGTTTTAGTTTTTGTTGTGATAATAAAAATTTATTTTAATATATATATTTAATTGTTTGTGGTAGTTTTATTTAATAACTAAATGTAACTTATCGATACATCGATATTTTTTTATTTATAAATGCAATCTGTCAGTGTCACAAATATTTTTCAATTGCATATTGACACTTTGACATCACAACAAATATGGATGCTACAACCGAAAAGCGATCAGTTAAGTTTTTGTTGTTGCCCCACGATAAGTCGAAAACAATACTCGAAAACAACGACGAAAACAACCATGTAAATGAAGACTTAAGGTGAGTTCACGAGGTCGGATATTTACCCGAGCTATTTACATCCGACCTTAAGATAAAAATATTTTAACTGGAAAGTAGGGGAAATGGATGAAGTTTTTGTTTATGGATGAACTTTTTTGGTGATTTTATTGGTTTAGAGCTCGGATGTAAATAGCTGGGTATATATCCGACCTCGCGAAGTCTCCTTAAACGCTTGTATCGCAATCCAATTTTCGATGACATTCAATTTTTAATAATAAAATTAATCTATTGATTTCGTTAAAAACTTTTTTAACGCCATCGATACAAAACGCCCGATACTAATGTTTAACGAAATCATACTGTGTGCTGATTTTACTATCACTCATTTCCCATACAGTATTACAAGATCTGCTTGACGTTTGGTTTGTTCTGGTTTATTTACGTCTATGTTTTATTATTACGTCTATGTTTTGAATTTAATCCAGGTTGAACCCGAGAGTAATCTTTAATTTATACGGAATCGAATCAACACGGGAGTTAATTCAACCCGATCCTTGAAAATTGTAGGATCGATTTAACTCTGGTCTAAAACAAAGTATATCGAAAAAAAATAACAATTAATAAAAATGATATCAAACGCAAATTTTGTATGCATCGTGCGATTTACAAATCCGTCAGTAAAGTATAAGTTTTTTAAATGTTAATTTTTTATACAAAATAAGAAATACAATATTTTTAAAATTTTCAATTCGTTTTCGATCCGGTTTTAACTCGATTCTGAAATGATCCTGCATTATAAACTGTACAAAAGTTAAACCTAAGTTGATCTTAGTTAGATTATAACTTACCTAGATTAAAAATTAAACCTAAGTTGATCTTAGTTAGATTATAACTTACCTAGATTATTTTCGTTCCCAAACATATATTACTTTTATGTTGGGGTTCGAACGAGAATCGGATTACTGTTTATGATGTAGAATCAATTCAGAATCGAATTTAAGCCAGATCAAAATCCAATAGAAAATATCAAAAAAAAATTATTTCGTGTTTTGTGCAATTAAACGATCAAACCTTATATTTTACTGACGTATTTGTAAATCGTGCGAATGGATACAAAATTTACGTTTTATATCAATTTTTTATTTGTTAATTTTTAATTTGTTGTTGTTTTTCCTAGACTTGACCCCGTATACAGATATGCATTTTTTTAGATCAGAATTAATTCGATGGGACAATTTTCTTGGATCGGATTAAGTTCACCAACTTCAAATTGGTTAGATATTAAAAGTTAGTCTGGGTTCAACCTGGATGGAATCCTGAACATATATGTAATAAAAATGATAAACGTAATACATGAATTCATGCTTTGTTGTGATAGTCACACAAAATATTGCTTTTATATGGATTTCTATTCTAATAAATTAAAATTTTTTTCTATTAAATGATTTTTATGTATTCTGCTACAAAATGTGTTTTGACGGTAACATTTTGTTTTATTCATGTGTAAATCTGGTCGGTCATCCGTTAGTGTTTGACGTTGACCACTCAACACTCATATAATAAGTTATGTTTTTTACCATTAGTGTTGCCAACAAATTATAGAGGGTCTGCAATAACATTTTTATTGTATTTTTTTTTTATTTTTTATGTTTTAATTTATGTTTAGTTTTAAAAAAATATTTTCCTTTTAATTTTGTATTACTTTTTAACCGATTCACAAAAAAAATTTTGACCTTCAAAAATATGTAATTTTTCATCTACACATTTTTTGGAATAAGAACTTTTTTCAACTATTTATGGTCCTTTATTTTAAGCTTAACTTTTAAAATTAAAGATCTGTTTGTACATATAGATGGGCTAGGAAACTACCCATCAAATTATTTATTGTAACTTTAACAAAAGGTTTATTTAATTGTTACAAATAAAGTAATAAATTTGATGACTGTAGATGTAGAAGTTATTTTTTAAAATAGAACTAATTGAATGTTCATTTTGTTTTTGTTCACCTACCTTACATGTTAACGACATTCTCTTTTCAAATTCCAATTTAACAGGATTATGTTTTTCAGCTAAAGTTTTATAATCATCCTGTTGCTTTTTAACTTTTAGTTCTGCCTTTTCAATATCCTTCGGCGAGTTATTTTCCTTTTTAATTTTTTCTAGTTCTTGCATTCGATTTGTATATAAATCTTTTGCCTTTTGTAATGCTAATGTGGAGGATTGCATTGCTTGGACAGCTTCCAACGTTGGAGCTTCTTCTTCTTTAACAGATTTATGTTTTTTATGTAACTCATCTGAATATTTTGATATTTCCTTAACTAATTCAGTTATTTTTTGAACCATTTGTAAATGTAATGTGGATAGACGTTCGGCAGACGATTTTAGTATTACCCATATTGGTGCGAATGTGCCATGAACACATCCCGAGCTTGCTTTATTTGCTAATTTAACTAGTAGTTTTGAATAGTTTTCCTCGATATTTGATCGTTCTCGAAAATATTCGGATAATTCTTTGCTAGCTGAAAGGCCATACTTCATATTATGGTAGAGCACATCAAATCCATTGTTTTTTTCACCCTGTGTGCGTTTTGGAAGAAACAGGATTATATTAATAATCAATAAATAATATTATATTCATAGTTAAATATCAATCATCTAAATTTTGTTTATATTTGGAGAAATGTAGACAATAGACAACAAAAATAATAGCACCCAAAAATGCTAAACAAATAATTTAATTTGCTATATTCTAAATTGAATTGTATTCCTTTTGAGTATTTATTATTTTGTATTCTTTCCTATCGATGATGGTATATTATGAAACGATAAAAAATTAATGTAACCATGTATTGCTTTATCAATGTTCGACCATCACATTTTCGATATTTGATAGGACTATTTTTTACGGCTATCATTTTGCTATAGTAGGCGAAGTAGGAAAAAAGAAAACAATATTACAAATTTACTATTGTTTACCTTTTTCTTCCTTTGTCTACTACAGCAAAACGATAGCTGTCGAAAATAGAAGGCGAATTGCATAGTAGGGCCCCTGCTCTATTGCGTTTATTCAATCAGGTACGCTTTTTCTATTGCGTTCTCCGCCTGTTAGAATAATATTTCACGCTATCTCTTTTCTCATTTCGTTGGCAGGCTATATCTGATTTGGATGTTTTCTATATGATGATAAAATAGACCGCTGGATGACATCAATGATATCAATAAATAAGTTAGCAACTAGCAGTTTTGTGTTTAAAAATTAGCGAACACATTGGGCGCTTTCAGGTCGGCCAACAGTTGGCAACATGTTGAGTAAATTTAACATAAGTTTTGAATACATCCGATTTATCGAAAATTTCATGTCAATGTGATAGATCGTATGTCATTTGTTCCATCAGTAAATTTTCGAGGCCAACATGTTGGGAAACCTGAAAGCGCCCATTGAATAGCGAGGAACGAAAATGATGCAAGTATTTAAAAAAATAACTACTTAGTTTGGAAACAAAATTATTTTCGGTGAGCCAGGAACTTATATTCTCGCACTTTTGCATTGGCAAGTACCAAGGAAGGCCGATCCCTTGTTTGTAAATTTTTAATAGAACAAAAACGGCAAACTTAATGATTTAAAATGTATTTAAGTTAAATGTGCGTATGTGGTTATTCAAACTAAATTTGTTTGGAATCATTTAGCCCATGTAAAGTCTTTGATAAGTAATTAGGAATTTTATAATTTACATTCTGAATCAGATTGAAATGTTTATTATGAAATTGCATAATTTATTCTCGTTTTATTTTCTTATTCCACGTAGAGATTGACTTGGCTTGTTCAGATTGTCTAGGACAGTGTGAAGACCAAGCCCAGTAATGGCCTTTAAAGACTGTATTATTATTTTCTTATCCCACGGCTCTTGCTCTAATACATAAAAAGATGACTAAGAATAACTACTCTAAATTGTCCGAAGCTTCACGTCATCGAACAATATTAGAGTTGCTGCGTTTATTCCAAGCTAAATTAGCAATGCTAAACGAAAATTCTAATTGTAGCAATGGCTGATGGCATAAACACGATATATTTAACCAGCTATTCAGCGGCAAAATACATTTATCTACTGATGATGTCGTTTTAAAATAGTACGGTTCAACGCTAAAATTATAAATTTTGTATGCCGTGATGTCGTTGTCTGTAGTAAACATAATAAAAGAGCCAGCGCAGGGCGATAGAAAAACAATAAACGTTATAACCTCAAATATTTTATCTATATTAAAATGAATCCGTGTACATGGGGGAATAATTAAATTTTTTTAAAGTAGGTAATCAAAATTGTAAAATTATTTTTTGGACATATAAATATTACAAATCAATTACGATGCCAAATTAAAAACTTAAACAATTTGGTAATATTGTATCACCGGCGACAAAAATTAGAAATAAACTTTAAAAATTCATTGCGAAAAAATTTTCAACGTCAGTATCGATGGTTGTGTTAGCATTATATGTTTGCTGTGTATTTTAATTTCAAGCAGCGTACATAACATTGGGAGAATTTACCATAGTATTGAGTTGAAGTTAGACGCTGATGTTTTCGCTCAAAATTTAGTCCATTTTGTTAGACTTGCTAAAATTTTCATTATCAATTTGAGATTGGCTGTGTCAATAACAAATTGTTTATTATTGTGGGTTTTGAGATAACATGCCTTTGTTTAGATTTTTTAATTTATTAGTTCTAGCGATGATTTTAAATAACAAATAAATTCAACGAACTAACTAAACAATAAAACACAGTTCCAAATTAAACGGAGACATTTTGGAACTGTATTGGACTCTTTACTGACAAGAATCAATATTAATAATTAATATTAATCAAATGACGAAAGGTGATTTCTGGTAGATCGGTGTACCGTCGGACAAAACGATTCTCATCACTGTGACGGATTATTATCTCTACTACAGTTTATTTCGGATATTCACAAATTCACCATTCCTATACTTAAAATCATTTATTTTAATTGACAATATGTAATAATTATATTATATAAAAATCTAATTTTATTATAATATTGCATAATTTTATAATAAACTTAAATAGCTACACGAAATACAATTAAAACAATATATGTACACAAAAATTATCGGTGATACGGAATCGAAAAATCAAATCAAATAACAGAGCTCTCACAATGCAAAAACTTTTTACTTTTTACTTTTGCCTTTTGATTTTTTTTAGCTCGCACAATGAAAAAGAAAATTAAATTGAAGCCAACTTCATCATTATTAAGAATTGTTTACAAAAATTGTGACATTTAATTTTCCAACCTCTATATAGTTAATAATAATTTTTTTGTTCTCGTATTTCTTAAAAAAAATTAATTTTGTAATAAAAATTGAAAGTACAATTAATTATAATAGTATTTAGACAGTGTACTAAATAGAAAATTATAAATTATTTTTTTGTTGGGTTATGTTATGCTGACATTTAACGAAAAATATTTGTTGGCGCCTATTTTAAAATGTTGTTAACTTCATTCGTTTCAATTCTTAAGGCAAAAGTTAGGAGTTCGATAACTTTTTCTAAAAGATTTTCACCAACATAACGAACAAAAAATTTTTTTTTCTCAAAATAAAATTCATACAAACTTGTATTTAAAAAGTAAAAAGTTTTCCATTGTGAAAGCTCTGTAAAACGTCAAAATTCAAAAAGAGCAAACTATAATATGCAGTTCATTTATATTACACTGCGTATTACAGTTTGCTCTTTTTGTCATTATTCAAAAAATAGCTCATAATTTCAAAAATAATTATGTTTTAGTTGGTAACCCTGCGGATCATTTTGCTCAAAGATAGAATTTGTTCTGCTTGATAGGAAATATTACTCGTCGTTCTCGCTCTTGTTCCGTTATGAACTATAGATTCTAAAAAGTTTTCACTGTCAACACAGCCATTGGTTGAGTGAACATCGCATACTATCAACCGTAGTCTCTTGTCGTGGTGTATTTGATGCTGTTTTTACCATTATAGATCAGCCAGTTACATAGCATTGCTATTTTGACGTTATACGCATAAAATCTTAAAATCAAGATTTATGAAATTTAACAAAAATTAAGTTTGTTTACGTGAAAAAACTTCACGCCATTGACTTGATTTCGAAATTCATTTGAAGAATAGAAATATTTCGTGAAACTGGTTAATGGTATTCAATTACTAACGAAATGAATAATAGTAAAATAACTAATCATTTCACAGATACTGAGTGCCATAGCAAGAATGTAACTGCAAATAATCATACAAATTTGACGCCCCTCATTAAATAATGTTTATATTAAATAACAAAAAATTCATACTTTTTAAATTATTTATATAATGTATTTTACTTAAATAAAAATATGTATAACTTACCCAAAAATAATCATTAAAGTCCACCGTCATTTTCAGTTTGTATAATTCTCTTTCGTAACTTTATAAGATATATTTCTCATTCCTCCGAAAAGTTTAATTAATATTAGGTTTATTAATTAATATTTGTTTGGCGATTAACTGTATTCGAGAACATAAGAAAATTTTTTTTTTTATTAAATTGTTCACATACAATACATTTTACAAAAACAAAATAAAATATTTGTGGTGGATTTTTGTGATAATATAGAATTATTATTTTCTTTAATTATGATTAATAGAATTTGGCGGACACTGTGGTCGATAGATTTAATTTCATAGTTGGTTCTTATACACCATTTTATAATATTAATTTAATTCATAATAAAACATAAAATAAATTATTTTAAGTAACTATTAGTTAAGTTTTGCTCTTTTATTTTAATATTTGACTTCCATACTGTTGTAATATTCATTTAATTTCGTCAAAGAAGTATCAGAATACCCAAAAACCAAAGACATCAGCCTAGAGAGAAGATCGGCTATAATAATTGATACGCCACTTAAAATAATAGGAGGTAGGTATAAATATTATGTGAATACTACACTTTATCAAACCCAAAAAAAAAAAATTTAGGACACAGTAAAAATGTCGGCATACGGTCTTGCTAAGTCAGTACAAAATGATAAAATATAAACATTTCTTAGCCGTTCTGGTTACTGTCGCCTCAAAGAAGCCGAAATAAAAGCTTAAGTATGTACTAAAAAATAGTACATCACAACACAAACGCATTAAATTTTCCAAACAATCCTATAAGCCTTTAGTATTCTGGCGCAATGTTCTATTTACGGCCAGCCAAGACACGTTTTTTTAAATGGCTTACCGCAACTGCCATTTAAAAAATAAACGGAAGACTAAATAATTGTTTTATTCTAAAGCAAAAGACGTAAAGACCCGTCGTATTTTTGGCTCGAAACGATAAGGTGGTGGAAATAGTACTATATGATATATTGTTGTATCTCATACAATAGAGTAGGACCACTAGCAATTATTAAATGATCATAATTAAATTAATTAACATATCTTAATCTTCTAAATGAAGTTATTCTGTTAGCTGGTGATTCAATAATTGGATTCAATTTCATTCTGCAATAGGACAATACTCCATAACATAAGTTAACAATTCCAACTGCATTTTAGTATGGTGTGTATCCAAATTGCCTTGATTTGGCGCCAGAAAGCTTCGAAATTATCGAAAATGTTTGGATATACGTAAAGAATAAACTTCCTGATAGAGTTGGTATCATAAATTATGAAATTGTGGAATGAAATTGTTGAAATTTGGAACAAACTCTCGGTACACTTCATCCGCAATTATCAGAGTAAGGAGGTCACTTCTTATTAAATGTTAATTAAAATTTAATGAGGAACCTAATAGTAAAATTTAAAGAATTTTTCAAAACTAAAAGTTAAATTGAAATTTTTAAATTATTTTTGTTAAATTGCGTTAAATCACAAATACTAATGAATTAGATTTAATTCAATATATGTATCTTTAAGACGGTTGTAAATTTTTGTATCAAAATTATATAAAATAACCCCTTATTTAAAATTAAATTAAAAAAAAAATTGTTGAAAAAAAATATTTTTTTAAGAAGTTTTTATAGTAACAGAAATCGAACCGTATATTTACATCTAATATGTAAAATATAATAAAAATATCCAAAACATTGGTCTTTAACTACATGAATATATATGTACGTACATTAGGGAGTGTTAGGTTAGGTTAGGTTAGGTAAGGGTGGCCGTCCCAAAGGACTAGCATAGACACAAAAAGGTCCGTAGCTGTACCACATTCGAGTTTCCTCCTCTTCACTCGCTAAACCATCCTGAGCTTACCAAGAAGCGTTTAAAGTCCCGGATATCGATCTTACTAGGGAATGTAATACCGGATGAATATTATCCGGTATTCAATACCGGTATTAGAGTTTCAATTCCAGTATATATTATATATATATATATATATATATATATATATATATATATATATATATATATAAATGTATATATATATATATATATATATATTATATATATATATATATATATATATATATATATATATATATATATATATATATATATATATATATATATTATATATATATATTATATATATATATATATATATATATTATATATATATATATATGTATATATATTATTTTGTGTACCAAAATAAGTCTCCAAAAAAACATTAAATTTTTAGTTTGTTACTATTTTTCAATATTATTTGTTTAACAATAATATAATATGTAAAAAATAAATATATATTTAGTTATTCTTATAGTCGTAATACGAGTACATACTAACCAGTCAATCAAACAAGTTTTCGTACACTTACAACACTTTTGGTTAAAAGCCCTCTTAATTATTTAAGTTTACTGGTGTTAAAAAATAATATATGAGTGCTGAGGTGTGGTTTACTAAATTTTTATAAATAGAAAGATGAACCAACATGCTTATCTTAAAATTTTAATGACAAATTTAATGGATAGTGTGGAAAAAATGTGTCTTAATAAACATAAACTTATTTGTTTCAATGATCCATCACTAACTCCTAAAGAATTGTTTATTTTCAATGTTCCACATCACAGCAGTTGCCCACACCCCTAAAAATCACCATAATCCACATCGAGCACATATTGAATATGCTGGAAGGTCGAGTAAGCAACCATAACATACCGATTGACATAACACATCACACATTAAAACATGGTTTGTGGGAGAAAATAACTCCACACTACAAGAAACATGAAACATCTGTTCAGTATGAAAATTAATTGACTACTGTTATAAGCGCAACCAAACAAAATACTAATATTTTTTAAGTTAAAAGCTAAATGTACTCCTGATTTTATGTGATAAATGTATGAGCACATTTTTGATATAACTTTTATTGTAAAATTGAATTATTTTATTTACAAAATATTAATAATTATGCAATATGTAAACAAACCAATCGCTGTCACTTAAGAATTAATTAGTTTGTCTTGTACATATATTATAATTCCACTTGATATCATGCAACGCACCAAGTATCTATAACTGGCTTTCCAGTTTTCAATAATTCTTCAAGAATAGCGGATGTTGTTAGAAACATGCGACATTTAACATTTCATTTACCTGATTTATGAATTTATTTTTTATATGAACTTATCGGTTTATTCGGCTTAGATAGCGATGAAGCTTAGTTAGATCGTATTCGGAAACTTGTTATAAACAGAAAAAAACGAGATAAAAACTTATAAAATGTTAAAAGTTCTACTAATTTACCCTAACAATACATCTAGTATAAATAGTTTTGTAACTTCGATACCTACTATAATTAGCATAATTCATATTTTTAAATTAAATCGATATTCACTTTCATTCGATTACCACTATTTAAAAAGAATTAAACCGGATCTATTTAACTATAATCTATCTAATTAAAACAAAAAAAAAACACTAGAATCTAAAAATGATTTTTGTTTTGTTGTTTTTATTACTGAAAAGGAAGTACAAATGGAAAAATAAAAAATTATAATTTTCTCTTCATTAAACCGAGAATAAGACGTGGTACAGTAAAATTTGTAAATTCTAAAACGGCAATAACTATTTCATAAACAACAACGAATTTTTTAATTTCTTTATTCCATTATGTTCCTACCAGAGATTGGAAACAAGCACAAAATTTCGATCAACACCAAACAAAATTCTCTTATATCGAATACAAACAACTACAAAACAGAAAAGGCAAAAAAAAACAAATAAATTGGTTTGGTAGTTTTTGTCTTCCAATTATCCTTTTCATTCAAACAAGTGCGAACGAGCAAACTAGAAAAAATAAATTTGTTCGTTTTTGTAAATTTTTCGGTTTACTTGCATGCAATCAGAATTTGTTCGGATTTTCCAAAATGTTTGGAATTTTACGTTTTTTTATCCGGTTTGTGTTGTTCGGTTGTTCCTTGTTCGTCGAAGTGAAGGAGAAAAATATTTTTAAATAATTAGGTACATTTTATATTATACATTTTATGATTTGTATCCTGTTAAATGAAATAAAATGACTTATTAGTTCCTCAATTGGGCCGTATTTTATATAGGCCTAGATTATTTTTCTTTTTAAATTTCATTTCAACAGTTTGTTTGAAATTCCTAAAATTTCTTTACACTTGTCAAGAATCTTTTGTTTACACAGTTTCGCTCAAATCAACCGCAGTTTTGTATGATATTTTAATTTGACGATGAAATAATCAAAATTATTAAATATCTGTCATTTTTTTATGTTTTCAAGTCAGCTCGAGCGTACTTGCAATTTTGCAAGCGAATCGGACAAACAAAAACAAAGAACAAAACGAACGAAAAAAAGAGAAACGAAAAATTCGGGTAACAAGCAAAAACAAACAATTATTTGTTTATTTTTTTCAAAAAGAAACGAACACAAAAATATTCAACAAAATTTTCGATTACACTCGAGTTCGCTTGTTCTATTCTCTGGTTCCTACATATTTGTTATTAATGAAAAACCATCTGAACTATTTATTAATTAATTGCCGGCTGAAAAGTCGAACTTTGGAGCGGACGGCTACCATTAAGGCACGCACAGATGAATTTGGAACCAAATTCGTACTTTTTATCCATTTTTTTAAAAATCTTCCATATCTTTTGCTGCCTTGTGGGTCTTTTTCTCAATTTAGTTTTCATTATTGCCCAATATCGTTCGATTGGACGAAGTTCAGGACAGTTGGGCGGATTGACAAATTTGGGAACAACACACACGTTGTTAGATTCGTACCATTCTAATGTTTTTCTAGAGTAATGACATGTCGCTAGATCAGGGGCCAAAACAAAGTACCAACTTGGTGTCCACGTAAAAAAGGCAGGAGTCGCTTTTGGAGCCACTCCTTAATGTAATTTTCCGAAAATATTGTCACTTGCGTGATGTACGGAGCACTTCTAGAGCCACATTGGCAAATAGCCTGTCAAACCAAGTATTTTTTAATTTTAAATTTCATATCGACACTCAGTTTATCCTTTCCAGATAACTATTGGTTACCTGGCAGAGATTGGAAATCAGCTGTAACATAGGTTTGGCATCGATTACCAAACAATCATCTTTTCTGTCCACCAAAAGTTTGTACAGCATTCGGCTTCGTCGGATTGCCGTAGCTTGTTGTTTATCTTCACGCCGTGGTACTTTGAATTTACTGAACGATCGAAAATCACACCTCTTTTTAATTCGAAGAATTCGCTTATGATTTGTGTTATTTTTTTTCGCTAAATCCCTCAGAGATAGGTTTGGATTGTTTTTCAGAGCGCGCACCACTTTAGTTTCCAATTTTTTATTAATATGGCTCGATACGCCTGTTCCAAATTTTCTATTGACACTCTTTGATTTTCCAAATAAAATTGCACAATTTGTTTGCGAACTATCTCTTGATTTGATGACATTTTGCAAACGACTGATTTAAAACAAATAAATATTACACAGCCTGCTTTGTAACTTAACGGCAAATTACCACGTCTTAATAGTATTTACCAATACAAATAAATCTGTTTGTTTGCTGTTTATCAAAAAACTAACATATTCTATAGTATGCTTCTTCTTATCGAACATTAAAATAATCAAATTGTTTTCATTGTTTTTATTATGATTAATTAAATAATCAACAAATGTTTAAGTACATCATCTTAAGTAATACATATATGAAATATATGTGTGTATAAAAAAGCAAGCTAATGCTCAAGTAATTCATCTTGACAGAACAACACACAATATTATATCAATATTTTAGTTATTTACGAGAAACTAATTAAAATGATAACATTCAAATCCGGAAGTATATCCTTGTTAAACTTGATAAAAATTAATTTAAGATAACAACAATGAAATCAACAATACTTTATATTTTAAAATGTTTTCTCAAGAATTATTTACTTTATAAACAGACACAGAAAAAAAATGTGTTAGGAAAGGTTTTGTTAAATTAGCATTAATTCAACAGATGTTTCCTACATAAATAGAAAACTAAACAAAAATATAAATTACTATTATGTTTGTGTCCTGTAAAAAAATCTAAATGGAATACTATATCTACACTTGTAACTACTACCAAATATATATACCATTCGTAACAGAGTAAAATAAAACAATGGTTTTATTTCATTTATTTTTATTACCTAATTTGTTTAACATGGAAAATTGATTTACACAATTTTCTTTAATTACTTTTTATGCTATACCTGTATATACGAGGGAAGTTCAATAAGTTCGATAAATCTATATGAAATACCGGTAAATTTCATTCAAAAAATTTTTTTTTCCAATATTATTACAAACCATTAAAATAAAATGTTTTCTTTTTTCTTCAAAATATTTTTCTACAGCGGATATTACCTCACTGTCATATGAAAATCTTAGCCCCTTCATTTTTCTTCAAATTTGTAAAAAGGAAATTATCATTTCGGGCCAGGTCTGGACTGTAATGTGGAAGCGGTATTTCATTGAACTTGCAATCTCGTAAGGCTTGTTGTGAAACATTCGCCTTGTGAACTGGTGCATTGTCATGTAAAAGCAATATTTTTTGCTTAATTTTAACTCGTCGCTTTTCCCTGATAGCATTTTTCAATTTATACAAAAGAAGCCCATAAGCCCCTGTTAAGGTCTTATGAAGTAAGTAGTCAATCATCAAAATTCCATCAACATCCCAAACAATTGTTGCCATTATAGCGGCAGAAGATGGTTGAACTTTAAATATTTTCGGTGGTGGATTTCCCTGCGCTATTCATTGTATTGATTCCTGTTTCGACTCTGAATCATAGTGATGAATCTACGGCTCATTACCGGTAACTATTTGGTTTATAAATTTAACCGGATCGTCTTCACTCATTTCTAAAATACCTTAGAAGTTTCGACACGATATTTTTTTGGTCCATAGTTAACATTCGGGGAACCCATCTTGCACTAACTTTTGAAAGCTTAAAATGAATGTGTAAAATTATGCTAACACTACCAATAGATATATTTAATATTATACTTAATTTTGAAATGGTGATCGCCTGGCTTCCAATATAAGATCTTCGGTTAAAATAACCATTTCGTAAGTAACAGTGTCTGCCGGTCCGCTGCAACGGTCATTTTCCAAAGACTCTCTACCTTAAATAGACCGACCCACTTCGTTATTATTTTATAAAACGGACTAGATTCTCCGTAACCATTTTTCACTCTTCTTTCGATATTCTTAAAAGTACTATTTTCCTTTACAAGGAATTTAATATTTTCCATATTTTTAAATATTCAAAACAAGCGTGTATTAAATCACGCACAGAAACTAAATGAAATAATTGATTTGTATGAAATTTTGTGTTTGTCGGTAGAATAAATAGAGTAATAAAAAAACAAAATAAAAAATGGTTAATACCGTTATTTCATATAGATTTACCGAACTTATTGAACTCCCCTCGTAATATATAGTTTAGACATACATTATGTAACTAAATGGTAAATAACAAATTTGTATATGGTTATTTCGATTAAAATTGAATCATCTTTGGAAATAGTATCACCATAACATTATTATCTAAATCTACCACTACAAAAATAGAAATGGCGGGTGGAAAATTGTAATACATACTTATAGTTTGAGTTTACAAAACTAGCGTTTAGGAGTGGTAAGAATTTTTAATATTTACCCATAGTCACACCCTTATTCTATGGATTTCTGATAAACTACTGACTCATCAAGCAAAAATCATGCAAGTGTATGAAAATACATACTGATATTTGTATGAGTGACACATACTGTTTGAAGTGGATTATAGTTTTACCAAAAATGTAATTTTCCAGACTAGACGCAAGTCAAATAATAAATGTATTTTTATTTCGACTCCGCTTAATACAATGTTAAGAGTCAAACTAAACTTAATCAAATTTAATTAAATCAAGTAAAATTGAAATGTCTTGTGTTTTTATCTCATACAAAATTCAAATAAAAATGCATTCAATTGACTTTAAAAAAATGTGTGATCAATTAATTATCATACAAATTTCCACATCATATAGACTCACACGTTTAATAAATAAATAGTGCTAGTAGGAATAAAACGAATGATTGATGAAAATCGGTTATTATAACAGGAAATCATAGTTTTTCGTCTTTCGTAATAAAAAATACTATTTACAATGTGTACTAAAATTTGGGTAGGATTAAATAAATAATAGGGGTAAATTGAGTACACAAAAAATAGACAGGGCTGCATAAATTGAAAATGAAGTGCAAATTTGACATACGTTTTACTAATGCCGTTTTCGTTTGAACATAAAAACTTGCAAAAAATTACACGAAACCCGTTCGTTTGAACCAAAAAAAATTGCCTGACAGCTAAATTTTTTGCACTCAGTGCAATTTTGTCTACTCTGGTTTTTTCGACCGAGTTACCCCTATTTTACACCAATACTATAATTTTATCTGTCACTGTGCTGCCATTTTGACTTTTGTGAACAAAACCGTCTATCTATAAACGGTTTTGTTTGTGAATATTCATTTTTTTTCAGAAAACACAAATATAAATGAGGGTAAATCGATTTCATGTTCGATTGACGCACAAAATCAGTGTACTCTGCCAATGAGGGGAAAAAAATCAAACGAAAACGACATTACTTTGGCAATTTTATTTTTCTCTAGTACCAACGAAATAAACATAAAAAATGATTGTTTACATTATGATCAAAAAATAAGCGAATTCTCAAAAACCCGTTTGGAAATTTTCGATTTGCTATTTGACATTTTGAAAGTTCAAAAATCGAATATTTACAAAACAGCTTTTTATATTTTAACATAAAATTTCTATACTTTAACTTTTTATGCGGTATTTTAGCCAGTTGAAACACGGTAGTATTTTATATTTAATTCTTGTTCCAAATTATTATTTACTGTTTTCGAATAACGTAAGCTTTTAGACAATAATACCCTATTTCTATTACCCTGGGTAGAGTACTGTCATGATGGATGACAATGTAAAATAAAACTACTTGGTCACGGTGCGTCAACTTTTATTAGTATTGAAAAAGTACTATAAAAAAATACGAAAGAATATGTATTTTATTCTTTCACACAGTACGAATAATAGTGAGATAAACAGATAAAAAACATATTCACACGCTAGTCTAACCTGCGTTATCTCTCTTGTGTTTACTATACCTTGCATACTTCTATATAGACCAAAAGAAAAAGTTTTTTTTTCGAAATTGCATATTTTTTTGCATAGTGTAGACCGGGTAAACAAATAACCACCAAAACAAAGTTGCTACTTTAATAAAAAAAAATATTTTTAATTTTCAAAATAAACAATTTATAGTCTGTCCCAATATTCGCTGGCACGGGTAAATTGAGTCAGGTAATCAAAAAATAAAGAAGTTTTTTTTCATTTTATTTCGATATTCACTATTATCTTTTAGAATATGTAGTTTAACCATAAAGAAAATATAAATAATAATAATTATATTAATAACCCTGAAAAAATAGATCACACTCGTTACACAATACTTAATTACAATTGAACGATCAGATGCACATGGATCATTGTTATCTACTCGAAACAAATTTTTAGAAAATAGGTTGACGAAAATTGATCAAACCAGGGGCCCTACTATCACTTTCGACAACGATTTTCGACGACGGTCGTTTTCCTATAGTCGGCGGCAAAGGAAGAAAAAGGAAAACAATATTATAAATTTACTATTGTTTACCTTTTTCTTCCTTTGCCTACTATAGGAAAACGACCGTCGTCGAAAATCGTTGTCGAAAGTGATAGTAGGGCCCCAGATGTTTACAAAAACAACAATGATATTGTAATTTTTTGTTTTTTATATTTTTGATCCATTCATGATTTATATTGCTTTACTATTGTTTATAGAAAAATTAATACATATACACACATACAATTTGATTGTTTTGTTTTTTCGTTATTTCTACAGAGCAAAAAGGATAAATATATTAAATATATTTATATATTTCTCGTTTTGCAAGACACGAGAAAATTCTTATCTAGTACAATATTTCAACTCGAAAATGTTTGAATAAAAAAACGCACCTTATGATTTTATCGAGTACATTGCAAAATAAAGTTTAATTTAATTTTATTTAATTTATTTGTTTATTTTTTTAATTTGATATAGTGATTTTAATTCACTGTTTATTTAATGTAGTTTAACATTAAATGTTTTATATCTATTGATAAAAACTTATTTAGATTTTACTGAATAAAAATAAGTACATACTATATTCGAACTCGAAAATTATTGAATAAAAAAAACCAACTATTATGGAAGTCGGACACGTCAATTAATAAAATAACATCACTTTAGTTTGGCACCTGGGATCTAGGGGCACTCACATGTCTCGTAAATTTAAATTGCACGAACATGTTTCCCAAGAATACCACTACAGTATCCTTTGCTTGTCGTAGGAGGCGACTAAACGGTTGAATCGCTGGACTAAGGACCCGCATCCGTAAAAAAAAATCAACTGTTTATAAAGTCAACAAAAATAAAAATGGATACCGCCAAAAAAACACCGAACCCAAACTCAAGTACCCGGACACGAGATTTAGGATCGGCACGTGGAACGTGCAGTCACTTAGAAAACAAGGAGCGTTGGAGAGCCTGATCACATACATGAAGGAGAATCGGCTGGAATTCGTTGCTCGATCTCATGGATTCTAAGGCAGACTCTCTATAACTATAAGTACAATAATCATTACAATCACACCGAAAATATTGAGGAATAATACTCGAATGAGTGAAACAAAATAGAATAATAAATCTCTTCCAAGAGAAGAGAAGTTATCAAGGTACTACGAGTCAGTAGAGCAGCACTGAAATAAACCAACAAAATTTAATAATACCACCGTAAAATTCAGGGAATTTCTATTGCAAGAAGACTGTAATCGTTCTATAAACGGACAAATGCTTTACAGTGAACTGCACAAAACGAATAATGTAATCTATGAAACCAACAAAATAAAAAAGCAAATGAATGATGCAATTGCATGGATGCAAGGGCAGATAAAAATGCTTGAATATGAAATTAAGATGCTTTTAAGACACAACACTGCCTCTACTACTAATTAAAAACAGTTCCAGGTAAATATATTTCAGATGAATTAAGTCAAGAAACTAAGTAGATAAGGGTAAAAAATCACAGTAAAAAAAGAAAACGAAAGTATACATCCACTCCACCCCAATTTAAAATTTCCAAAATGATCAACAACAAAATACATCAACTTGCAGAAAAATGTCAAAAAAGGTATTATTGGCAGACGTTTGAAAACAAACAATTCAAGCCAATCAGGGTAATGGCTAAAAACCTCATCGTACATGAAAACCAGAAAAACGAATTGGTAACCTGAAAGCAAAAGGATTTAATGCGATTATGAGACATAATGGGTTAAACAGGCAAAGTAAGGATCCTCTCAATATGTATATGTTGACCTTTAGTGCAGATGAAGTATTGAAAATATATATGAAATCAAGAATATCTTGGGTTGCAAGTGAATATTTAATCTGTAAACTGCTGTGAAAATCATTCTAGTTAGCTGAATGGAAGAGGAAGCAGTATGGCTATTGAATTTCAAAACATGAAAAAACCACGGATCCTAAAAATCCTAATTCGATCAAGAAATAAACAAATAAGATACCCTGAAGTACAATATTTCAACAAGAGTTAACGCAAAAACTGTCTTAAGGCCCTCATGAGAAATGGGTAGAAAATTAAGGCGATGCCACATGGATATCGTTTCTACCAACTTTTTTCTCATTTATGATTAAATGGGAGCAAATTTATGATTCTTGCGAAATTACACAAAATAAATTAAATTAATAAATATTTTAAAAATTAACAATTTTAATTGAGAAACTGTCATTTGGTTCTTATAAACGATTTATTCGTCTCCTAGCTACGAAAACATTATTTTTGAATTAAATATGCTGAATTATTGCAAATTGTTTAGTTTTTTGTATTATTAATTTAAGTTATTTTGTATTATTTCACAACAATTTTAATCATAAAGTCGCTTTCATTTAACCATAAATTTGCTTCAATTTAATCATAAATCGGAAAAACGTTGCTAGAAATGAAACCCATGTGGCAACGTCTTTACGCTCAAGAGACGATGAGTAAAGGAAATAAAGGAAAATGTGCAAAATGACAGTTTTTACTAAACACTACATTTGATTTTAAGTGTTTAAAAAAAAAAAAAAAAATTAAAGTTGGGCGGATTTTACTCCAGCACTCAATGCCACTAATGGGCCCACGGTGCAATACCCACATTCACACTAATTCATTCAACCCATTCATCCCATTCACACATGTACAGTATACCATCTGCGCATTGCATAGCTCCATGTCACCCTGTACAGTGACATGGAAGATGGGTCGGCCCATGAGTTCTACATTCCAACAGAGGGTCATAGATGTTTTCAATTTAATCACCGATCGTAATCGGGAGATGAAAAATCCCTTTTGCATCCCGCCTCTGTTGGGAATCGAACCCGGTACCTCCCGATCCAAACGTCGCAGCTTTAACCACTGCGCTATTTGCTCGGTAAATATTAAGTGTTTACTTTACTTAATCTAACAATATCATACAAATCAGTTTTTGTATCATACAAATCAGTTTTTGAATACACGAAATTAGGGATTGATGTCGACTCCGGTAATTATTTAAAGGCCGAAACGAATTTAACTCCATAAGTAACTTAAAATTCCCAAGTAATCTGTACCTAATATTGAAAAGTGGTTGTTTCTCGCACAGGTTAGATTTGAGTTTTCAAAGAGAATTATAAAACTAAAAGATGTTATGTTTCTTTCACATTTCGTAAAAGCAAAACAAAATTGAAAAAAAATTAATCTATTCTTTTTATAAATAATATATAAATAAGGGAAAAGAAACAAAGTATCAGAGGTTAAGTAATCTCATTGGCAGCTATAATATTTCATAAAAATGAAATATGCGAAAAATGTACTTATCGATAAATTTGTGTCTTTGATGCAATAATGGTTTAGGAATCAACTAAATATCGTATACTTTTTAGTTCCCCTTTAGTCTTCATTTACATGGTTGTTTTCGTCGTTGTTTTCGAGTATTGTTTTCGACTTATCGTGGGGCAACAACAAAAACTTAACTGATCGCTTTTCGGTTGTAGCATCCATGTTTGTTGTGATGTCAATGTGTTACATAACATATCACATATTTACATATTTCATTTAAACAATAAATGATAAACTTTTGTAACAATTAAACTAAAAAAATCAGACTGAAAAATTAAAATTAAATAAAACCAAATATTAGTTTCATTACCGTGAAGAAATGTAGAAAATAGAAAATACAAATATTTTAATTCTAGCTTGCTTCTGGAAATTGTTCTGTGGACATCTATACCGCGGATCAACATAACAGAGTTAATTTTATTCCTCTTTTAAAATTGTACACAGCGTCAAACCAACAAAACAAAAACCAAATTATTTATTTTTTAGCTTTGATTTTGCGTTTTTATGTTGTTCTTGTGTTAATTATACGGTTTATTTTAATATTTTCGTTTAATTTCCCAAATCTTATTAAGTACCTTCTTAGACTAGAACAATTTGGGTGTGAGGGAAATTATCAAATGAATGTCAAAATCATGTACTAAAAAATATTTATTACAGTTTTCGAAGTTTGAATTAAAAATCTACGATAAGTCTGCTGGCGAGGAGACGATTGAAGACTGTCTTGGTTTATTTGGGAGTTTTGACTAAAATGTCTTTTCATAAATGTTTGTTTTCATTTATTTTATTGTGATTTGAACATAATATACCTGATTTTCTATTATACTAATTATTTTAAAAATTCCAAAACCCAAACATTTCTCAATAACTAAACCAAAGCTACATACACGAGAATGGATTTGAAATCAAAATTCGTTAATTTGATTGGGGAGAGATGGGATTTAAATTCCTAGGATTTAAATATATGTATGTACAGTGGGTGGCCATATTATTAGAGATACTATGACATATTATTGCATTTCTCAGAGGAGAAATCTCTTATTGAATATTCTCGTGTGTTTAGGGTATGAGACACAGGTTGATTTTTATACAAAATAGTTAGATTAGTCACTAAGAGAGTTGAAACACCGTTTCAATTGTTTTAAAATTGTGTCTAGTAATCAGTTTTAGACAGATACATTAACCGTTATCCCGTTAAACAGTATTGAGGATTTGTGTTTTGTATTATTATTTAATTCAGTTTGGTGCGAATATTGTGTTACGGTAGGTAACATTTTTATTATTATTATTAAAACAGTTTTAAAGGCCATTACTGGCCCCTTACTGAGTCAACAATTTGGCTCCAGCGGTTTCGATCCCGAGCATGGTCTTCATACTGTCTAAGACAATCTAAAGAGGCCAAGTCGTTCTCTACACCGTGGAGCCATCGTCGCCTGCAACGACCTCTGCGCCTACCATATGGTGGCTCTCCTTTCAGAGATCGCTGCACAATTCGTTCCGGATCAGCACGCAGAACGTGCCCGAGCCAGCGTACTCGCTGAGATCTTACTTCATGTACAATATCAGGGATCTTCATCAGATCTCTGATCTCGATATTGTACAGAGCTCGGTAGGTACCATCTATTTCGCGTTTTGGGCCGTAAATCACACGCATGACTCTTCTCTCAAATGTTAGGAGCCATCTCTCGTACTCATCCGTCAGCGCCGAACTTTCACATCCAAACATAACAACGGGCCTGATCAACGCTTTGTAAAGCTTCAGCTTCACGGCACTTGATAAGTGCTTAGATTTTAGCAGTGGCCTTAGAGGATACAAAGAACGACTGCCAGCTGCCAGCCGCACTTTAATATCCTCACCCACACTGTTATAGTGAGTGATAAGAGAACCCAAATATTTGAACCTCCTCACTCCCTCAAACGTGTGGTGGCCACTACTAAAATCTGGTGTGCCATTGTCCCTAAAACCAGAGATCAGGTATTTCGTTTTGGACTCATTGATCTGAAGTCCAACTGAAGCTGAAAACTCTACCAGCGGATCAAGTATTTCTTTCACTCCGTTGCTATTCAGTCCAATCACGCATATGTCATCTGCATATGCAAGCACCTGATTGGACTGGCGATATAAGATGTTACGCTGCGGTGTTTCAGTTTTACGAAAGATGTGAGATTAAACATTTTTATCAAAATTGTGTATATTTCATGTGAATTTATGAATATTTTTAAAAAATTTCTTTTTTTGCCGTGTGATTTATAAATGGGCAGATCCTGATTTCTAATTAAGATTTAACCGAACCTAAATGCAAGAAAAATGTATTTATGATTCGGTGCCATGCCATTTGTGTATCAGCATTTTTAAACCAAAATGGAAAAGAAGTTGTCTTGTCCGGATAATTTCCCGAACATGAACCCTATTGAAGAAATTTGGCAATTCACCTAACGACGAATTGCCTAAGAAGTCAGAACAAGAAAGGTTCAACTGGAAGAATTGGTAATTGCGGTATGGCCCGATCTCCAGAGTTGATAACAATAGCAAAAAATTGCATAGAAAGCATGGCACAGGGAAAAATGTAGCTACTACTGCCACTGGCACACTTATAAAATATTGAATGTTTATTTTAAGTTTGTATATTTTTAATTTTTATTAAAAACTAAATTATTTTATTATTATTTTAAACAGTAATATTAGACAAATTGAATTACAATTAATATATTTCTTCACAAAAATATTAAATTATTTTCATTGTACCAGTAATTCATTATTTGCTATAAATTCAGTATGTCCCTAATAGTATTGCCACCAACGGTACGTTACTTTCAGATATTTTTATTTCAGATGCCTATTCGTTTAAATTATTTTCAGATATCATTATGAAAGTTTTATGATTATTAACATTTTTATCATTAATATTACTAGTCGTGTTTTTTAAGTCAAAATTTTTCTTGGTATTGGAATGAAGTTCTGATAAGAATTTTCTCATTTTTTCAGTAAAATCCAAATGAATTTAATTTTTTATCAATAAAGATACATTTAATGTTAAACTACACATTTTAATTCACTATTATCGAAATAAAATAAAATTTAACTTTATTTTTCAATGTGCTGGATAAAACATTGGTTTTTTCAACTTCGCGATAAATTCATAGTACACGAACTCGAAAAAAAAGGGAAATTATAAAAGGAAATATTTTAAACAAATATTTTTCATTGTTTTATGCTTGATACCTGTATTATTTCACAATATACGTCAAAAAATATAGTTAAAAGTTGAAATTTATTCAAATAAATAGAACTTAAATTAAATATATTGGTTAAACTATATAAAATTTCCCAGTATTATTCCCGATGTTCTTATAGAACTTGAAGTTCTGTTAATAAAAAAACGCACCTTATGATAATACTGATATTATCATTCGGTTAAATATCTCATACTAAGGCTGCGGACCAATTCACGGATAAATCAATTACTAAGGTAAAAGTCGATTTTTAGTATTTTTATTTTATTGAAATACGTGATTTTGTTTATTTTCAGCTTATTCAATCCGTAGATCATTACAAAATGAACAACCTTAACGTTAAATATTTACTTTTGTGTACTCGATTTACCCTACTTTTTGATAGGGTAAATGAATTTACCAAAAATTAAAGTAAAAAACAACTTTTACCCGTGAATTGGTCCGCAGCCTAAATATTTGTTTTATTTATTTTTTTTATATTCTTGTTTTGCGGTGTGTTAACTGTACGAACTTCCGAATATATATGATCGCCATAGCGAAATAATACAAATCAATGTCTGTAGGGAAATGTACAGATAATATAAATACATGATGTCTGTGCCGATACGTGTCTGTACCGAATTGAACGGATAATATAAACCAACCTTAAAACCATGTTAACGAGGCCGGATTCAAATCCTAGGAATTTAAATCCGATCTCTCTCCTAATCAAATTAACTAAAATGATAAAATACACGCCCATTTTTCTCTTCTTGAGTTGAAATATTTTCAACTTCATAGTCCGAATTTTGAATCCTAGGATTCGAATCCGGTCTCGTGAATTGGAATTGAATTCGGTGAACTGTCAATTAATCAAATACATTTAAGGTTATGTATGTTGAAATAATTCTCGGTTGGAATTTTACCATTTATTTCATGCCAGCATATTGAATAGACAAATAAGTCAGCTTATTTGAAATAAACTGTGAATGGGACCCGTTATACTTAAATAAAATACCTAAAAATAGTTTTAAATAAACCCCTGAGTGCCACTATACGGTTGTATCTTTACATATGTATGTATTTTTGATAATTGGAACAATTTTTGGTTATGTCATTTAAAGATACTGGATAACTTATTTTATTTTAATGGTGTTCGCGAAACACGGTTTTTTCCTTTTACTTTATTAGTTTTGTTAAAACTAATTTGTTTTGAAACGTTAGTTTAGGCAAATTTCGTGTCGTTTTCACGCCATTTCTGTACATGAATTGAATGTTTTATATTTTATACGAGGGGCGGTATTCTTATCCTACTTTTACAATCGTCAATACTGACATAGGTATATTTTAATATATTATACTACCGTTCTTAGGTTTTACACCAGATAGTCTAATCGTATTATACTTTTTTGCTATTATACTATCTACGGTGTAAAATCAGTATTAGTTAATTCATCTCAATCGAATGCGACTTTATTATAAAGTTATTTGATAAATGCAGTTAGAATCTGGGCTGGGATATTGTTATTTTGGGATTTTGGATATTCGATAGACGTTTGTGTCTCTTTTTAAAGAATAAAATTGTACTTTA
Organism: Tipula unca; assembly: GCA_951394425.1. Lineage (NCBI taxonomy): Eukaryota > Metazoa > Arthropoda > Insecta > Diptera > Tipulidae > Tipula > Tipula unca. The sequence goes on from OX596380.1 coordinate 128,280,447, forward strand.
TTTCGTTTATTCAATTACGCTTTTTCTATTGCGATCTCAGCATGTTAGAATACTATCATTTTTTCCTTATTTCGTTACCTATCGAAAATAAAAATGTTGGTGATATTTTATCGAATGAATTTATAGAAAAACAATCTAACTTGAATACGAACTAGCATATCATTTTGTTTTGGGAATGAGCCACAAACGTCTATCGAATAATAAAAAAAATGATGTTATAACATAGGATGTGTGCCCAGTGTGACACGTTCTACTATCGCATTTTCGATATTCGATAGACATTTATGTTTCTTTTTTCACGAATAAAATGGTGCTTTATAGAAACTATGGAATTGAATATGAAATATAATACAATTTTATCGTGAAAGGAGATACGTAAACGTCTGTCTATCGGTTATCGAGAACGTGATGGTAGAACATATCACACCAAATTTCTCTAGCTTGCGTTACATCTGTTGATATTCTACAGATCATGTTTGTCGAAAGAGGCAAAAGTCCTAAGAACATTCTGCAGTGAAATTAATTTTATTAGCCTAATCAATTCTATTAATATCTAATAAATCCTGAAATTTGTGAGTTATAAAGTGACGTAATTTGTTATAGTAAGTATGTTCCTATAATTATCAAAATGATAAATGCAATCCCCTAGTCTAAATTCTACTGTGAAACTAAATTTAAAATTTGAACTTCGATGATTAGTGTAAATATACCGGGTGTTTTTTTTAAACTGAGACGATCAAATATCTCGAAAAATAGCCACTCTACGGAAAAAATGTCCATAATCAAAATTTAATCATACCGCGGGGGAAATACATTAGTGCAAAAAAAAAAGTCCCCCCACCCCCGCTTTGTAGGTGGGGCGGGGGTAACTTTTAAACTAAGATAGGAAGCCATATTTTTTATTGCAGATACGGATTCTACGACTAAAAGTACGTATGATTTGAATAAAATATTTTGTTCGGTTCATGATAGATGGCGTTGTAATCGACGAAATTCAATTTTCAATTTCTCCTTCTTAGAACACACGCATTCGATTCTGCAATACGTTTGAAATAAAAAACATCACAGTTTTAATTGGAAATACTCGAAATTCGTCATCAAAACAATTTATTCAGTTTTGTAAATCTAAAATAAGTGTTCAAAATGATGGCCTGAATTTTGTATTTTTGAAATTTAATAATAAAACTTGAAATTAATTTTGAACACTTATTTAGATTTACAAAACTGAATAAATTGTTTTGATGACGAATTTCGAGTATTTCCAATTAAAACTGTGATGTTTTTTATTTCAAACGTATTGCAGAATCGAATGCGTGTGTTCTAAGAAGGAGAAATTGAAAATTGAATTTCGTCGATTACAACGCCATCTATCATGAACCGAACAAAATATTTTATTTAAATCATACGTACTTTTAGTCGTAGAATCCGTATCTGCAATAAAAAATATGGCTTCCTATCTTAGTTTAAAAGTTACCCCCGCCCCACCTACAAAGCGGGGGTGGGGGGACTTTTTTTTTTTGCACTAATGTATTTCCCCCGCGGTATGATTAAATTTTGATTATGGACATTTTTTCCGTAGAGTGGCTATTTTTCGAGATATTTGATCGTCTCAGTTTAAAAAAAACACCCGGTATAGCTAGGTACAATACATACATAATTTAAATGTAAATTTTCCAACTTTCTAATTTGTAGCAGTAAACATCTTATTACATGTAAACTGACCACGTTAGATTTTCAGAACATTTTTATTTATAAAACCTTAGCGAGTTTTATAAAATCGCCATAGTACAAATTAAATAAAATCCTGTTGTGCAGTCCATTTAAAAATAAGAGATGAGAAAAAAAAGAGAGCTCTTTAAAATGACCGCCTGAATATAATTATATTACAATTTCACTTTACATGTTAAAATGCTCAACATAATGAGCGAAAATTTAATTATTATTATTATAATTTGAGTTAATTATGTATATTATTATGTTTATATGTAATTTTACTTGGTTTGTCAACTATTATATATAGTATTTTAATAATTAATATGGAGGAACAGTTACTTTTACATCCTACTTAGTCCTAAGGACACAACAGAAATATGAATTAACTGATAAAGACAATGTACTTACATAAATGTACATATATGCTTATTTACCCCCGTACCGCTTAACAATTTTTTATTACATTTATAAAGATAGCGGTAATAACAATTTACATAATTAATTAAGTTATTATTACTATACATAAAACAAAATGTCTGGACGAAAAATGTAAAAAAATACAGCACAATAGAATAAAAACAAAAGGGATATTATCTAATTGTGCCACAAATAAACGCAAATTTAACACAATAAAATACACTACGATTAATGCAGAATGAAAATAGTTTAAACAAAAAGAAAATTAAATTCCATTATATTGTCCTCATTCATTACACAACTAAATTTAGTTGACATCATTTGTTTTAAAAAATCCACCATAAATTTTTTTCTTACAAATAAGTAATGCATATTAAATATATGTGTCATTTTTTAACTAACATGACGATTAATATTTTTAATTCACATATTATTTTACTTTATCTATTTAAGAACAAAAGTATATACAAAAATATTAATTTTAATTAAACTTTTTTTATCACAATTACAAAAAAAAAATTTAGCACTTTACACTCCACTCCCATCATTAAATTATATTTATGAAAAGAATAGTTGTTTCGACCAAATCGGATTTTTTTGTCTTTAGACCATTTAGTTTGACAGTATTTTAGCAGGGGAGTGATGTAGACTGAAATGCATATTTTATTAATCGCCTATTGATGACGATTGTAAAAGTAGGCTAAGCTCCTCTCGCGGAAAAAATGATTATTTAAAAGAACAATCCATTGAAGTGTGTGTTGTTGTTTTTGTATTCGAAATTAGGTGGCTGTGTGTTTTTAAACATCAATGAATAGATAGTTTTATTTTAAACCGCAATGGATAGATAGTTTTATTTTAATTTTAAGCGTCAATGGGTAGATAGTTTTATTTTAGAAAAATTCCGCTACGTGGAGTCCGTGATGCTCCAATCATCAATAGGAGCATCACAGATCCCACGTAGCGGAAAAATTTTGAAGCGCATATTCGTATAGTTTGACGTTTTTGATATGATTTTTAGTCTTCATTTACATGGTGGTCTTCGTCGTTGTTTACGAGTATTGTTTATCGGTTTTAGTTTTTGTTGTTGTTTTTCCCATAGAAAAACTGATCGTTTACGCCGTTAAAATGTTGAATATGTACCATTGACAGTGTACCCAAAACAATACTCGAAAACAACAGAAATATGTTCCCCATACATCTATTTGGTTGTATTCGAAAAACAACTTATCGATTGTTTAAATATATTTTTAATTTTTTTTGTATTTATTACAATTATGAATTTAAATTGATATATCTAATAATAAAAATTGATTTTAATATATATTTAATTGTTTTTGGTAGTTTTATTTAATAACTAAATGTAACTTATCGATACATCGATATTTTTTTGCTTATAAATGCAATCTGTCAGTGTCACAAATATTTTTCAATTGCATATTGACACTTTGACATCACAACAAATATGGATGCTACAACCGAAAAGCGATCAGTTAAGTTTTTGTTGTTGCCCCACGATAAGTCGAAAACAATACTCGAAAACAACGACGAAAACAACCATGTAAATGAAGACTAAAGGCGTTGCCACATTACAAAAATATTGGCGACAGCCTAGGACCGATTTTTTTCATTTATGATTAAATGATTGCATATTTTTGGCTTAAATTATTGAGAAAATATATGAAATAACTGCAATTAGTAATTAAAATCATAAATTTATTAAAATATAACAATTTTAATTGAATAATAAAGGCTTATGACAAAAATATCGGGGAAAGCCTGTGGACGATTCTTTTCATTTATAATTAAATGATTGTATATTTTTGGCTTAAATTATTGAGAAAATATATGAAATAACTACAATTGGTGATTAAAATCATAAATTTATAATAATATAACGATTTTAATTGAATAATAAGAGTTTTTCTATTCTGTCGGTCCGACAACCGATATTTTACGTTTAACACTTTATTTTTTGTTTGTTTCTTTTTTTGTCATGAGTGTTTGATATTTAGTTTATATAATTTATCAAATTTTTACCAATTATTACAGATTGACAGCTGCATTTGTAAACAAAATAAAATTATCACCGAAGTGAGGTTATACTCACATCGATAATAAATATCGGTGATATTTGATGCGTTCGGAACCGACAAAATTTATACCATCTAACGTAAAAAATCGGTTGTCGGACCGACAAAATAGAAAAACTTTTATTATTCAATTAAAATTGTTATATTATTATAAATTTATGATTTTAATTACTAATTGTAGTTATTTCATATATTTTCTCAATAATTTAAGGATAATAAACACAATAAATAAAAATATACCAACTACTAGCACCGAAAATAACACCCAAAAAATTAAATAATAAATCAGATGATAATCGAAAATGTACAACTTTGTCAAATGTTAATATTAAAAGTGTTAATATTAAAACGGCTCCTTCAACGGCCCCTTCAACTTCAAAAGTCCAGTCAACAAATTATAAAAGTTCGTCAAGTGTTAATGTTGTTACGGGCCCTTCAACTTCAAAAGTCCAGTCAACAAATTATAAAAATTCGTCAAGTGTTAATATTGTTACGGCCCCTTCAACTTCAAAACTTCATTCAACACCGGAAAAATTCCACTATAAATCGGTTTCTCCAAAATCACCAAGCATTTTTGATTACGGAAAGAATTTACACAATTATACAACTTCGTCAACTGTTAATATAAAAACCTTACCAACTACCAGCACCAAATGTCCGCAATCACCCAGGAAAAGTTTAAATTTTAAATCAGTTTCTCCAAAATCAACTTCTTCTTCAAGTGTTAATAATACTACCGACAACAAAACGAATTGCAATTGTTGCAGTGAAGTAAAAATAATGTTTAAAGAAGTTATGAAAGAAATAAAGTATCTTCGTCGGGAAATAAATTATAGTAAAAATAGCTGCACAATAACCGAAGAATCACCAACATTATTGGACCTGCCATGCAAAACAGAACAACAATTAAAAGAACTAGAAGAAAGAATTTCATCAGATAGCAACGTCGAGAAATCACTGGTTAAATTAATTAATATATTTTTTATATTTTATTTATTTTAATAACACTAATAATTGGTTTTTTAATTCATTAGAATAAACATTTTTCAAGGGTTAACCACCAATCGTATGACAAGTTTATCCGTGGGTGTTTAAAAATATTACTTACGGACAACCTAGCAGCGACACATTCATGGTATGGGAGACACTCAAATATAACAGTACAAAGTTATCAATGTATGAATATTATTAAAGGTAACACAAATTTATTTATAAATGTAAAAAATTAATATACTAATTTTAAATTTTATTTATTTTATTTCAGAATGCGCCATTCAGAAATATCCAAATGCTTCTACCAGCGATGTAATTAATGTCATTAAAAAGTGGTTTCATTACGCCAAAGACCGGATAAAAAAAGTTGAAAAACAAAACTAAAAACAAATCACTAGCAACGATACCATCAACTAGCAGCGATACCATCAACCAGCAACGATACCATCAACCAGCAACGATACCATCAACCATAATTATATATATATAATAATTATATACGTATAATATATATATATATATATATATATATATATATATATATATATATATATATATATATATATATATATATATATATATATATATATATATATATATAAACCGCATGGAAAATTATATATATATAATTTTAGGTTATATATATAATACGTATATAATTTCCCATGCGGTTTCATAAAATTAGAAACATTTTAGGTTATATATAATATTATAGTTAAAATAAACGAGTTGTTCCGTTTTCAGAAGCGTAATATGTATTAATAAATTATTATAAAAGTATATAAATATATATATATATAATAATAAATATATATATATATATATATATATATATATATATATATATATATATATATATATATAATATGTATATATATATATATATATATATATATATATATATATATATATATATATATATATATATATATATATATATATATATATACATACATATATGTACAGTAATCCCCCGATTTACGAACAGAATACGTTCTGTGAAAGTTGTACGTATATCGAAATTCGTGTAGCGAGCCCAATATTAGTATGGCATTCTATTGAAAATAAATAGATACGTTTCAGAGATTGAAAATATTCGTAAAACGAGATTCATATTAGCATAAGTTTGTATTAAAAATACATAGATGCGTACCCAAAATGTTCGTTATACTAAACCCTATTTTTAGAAACATTTTTCGATTTCTCTGGAAACCTTAAGAATTCTTTCTGGAGAAGGATCGTTTTCCGAAAATATATCCATACCTTCCCGGATACGAGAAAACGCCTTTGCCATTTTTTGTGTTGTCAAATTAAGAGAACTTTCACAGTGCGTAGCACTTTCCGAATTTTCTGAATCTGCGCGTCCTTCAGGTATCATTAATTCTTCATTTGAAACATCTTCCTGCTTCGATCCAAGAACTTTTACCACATCTTCATTGTCTACTTCATCCATATCGACTTCATGTGCCATACCGACCATTTCATTATGAATTTCTTGAATATTTTGTAATGAACTACCGAAATCATTAGTGCATTCGGGCCATAATGATTTCCACACTCCATTCATAGCTGTTTCTTGAACTTCATCCCAAGAATTTTTAAAGTTATCAATAGCATTCATTATATTAAATTGCTTCCAAAATTGTGTAATTGTTGTCTGATTTGGACCATCAACAAATTTCGAAAAGCACTTTTCAATGGTTATCGGGACACATTATACCATTCTCCAATTCAGAGCAAATTAGTTTCGTCGAAATTAATCAGTACGTATTTATTTATATCAGTGCAGTGTTATAAGAATGAGTGGAATAAATTATTACGAAGTTAACAAGGAAATTGAAAATGTTTGTGGACGGAGACAAATGATTTGATCTTTTAAAGTTATCAATAGCATTCATTATATTAAATTGCTTCCAAAATTGTGTAATTGTTGTCTGATTTGGACCATCAACATATTTCGAAAAGCACTTTTCAATGGTTATCGGGACACATTATTCCATTCTCCAATTCAGAGCAAATTAGTTTCGTCGAAATTTATCAGTACGTATTTATTTATACCAGTGCAGTGTTATAAGAATGAGTGGAATAAATTATTACGAAGTTAACAAGGAAATTGAAAATGTTTGTGGACGGAGACAAATGATTGATCGGGATATACAGTGTAATATAAATAATGAGGTTCCTGATGTTCTAATGAATGAGGAAAACAGCATTAGTGATAATTCTGACGTCTCATATACATCCGATAATGATTAATTTTTGGAGGACCTTCTAATCAACAACATATCCAATGATATTGCGGAATGGGCGGTTCATAACAATATTACAAATGAAGCTGGAAATTCACTTTAGAAAATTTTGAAGAAATTTCACCCAAACCTACTTACAGACATTAGAAGTTTAAAAAAAACAAATAACATAAATTCGGAAATTATTCCAATGGGACATGGAATTTACTCCCATATTGGTATTAAAAAAAATATTTGTGCTTTCCTTGCGAAAAACTCTGTGACAAGTAATATTATACAGATAGACATCGGAATTGATGGGGTACCACTTGCGAAAAGTTCCAATAGTCAGTTGTGGCCTATTCTTGGGAATATTTACCCATATAACGAAATATTTTTGATTGGAGTATTTCATGGATACAGGAAACCAGCTTGTGCGAACGAATATCTAAATCTGTTCGTCGAGGAAATGAAACATTTATTATTAATTGGAATTAAATTCAAAAGCAAAAAATATCAAGTGCAAATAAGATGTTTTATTTGTGATGCACCCGCTCGGTCATTCATATTAGGTAATATGTATATATATTATCTTATTATTCGATGCATCCTGGTCTAAAAAATAATATACAATTTTAGGTGTCAAGTCGCATTCGGGTTATTTTTCCTGCACAAAGTGTACAATACGAGGAATTTATCAGAATCACAGAGTATGCTTTAATGGAACTGAAAATTCATTAAGGACAGATGAAGATTTTTTTCTTAAAAAACAAATAGAGCATCATGTAAAACTGGGCGTTGTATTAGAAGAATTAAACATTGGCTGTGTCACAAAATTCCCAATTGATTATATGCACTGTGCTTTGCTAGGCGTAATGCGCCAAATGTTTAAGTGTTTAATTAAACAGAGAAAGAAGCCATATTCGTTAAAGAAGGATGCCATTGCAGCCATAAATCAACAATTGAAAACTATTAGAAAGTGTTTACCAAATGATTTTACAAGGAAACAACGAACCTTAGACGATTTAGATCACTGGAAAGCCACAGAATTTCGAACATTTCTCTGTTACACAGGAATGCCTGTTTTAAGAAACATATTACCGGAAAAATATTATCACCATTTCCTGCTACTAGTTTGTGCCATTCGAATTTTAAATCACGAAAATGACTGTATACATAATAACTCATGTGCGTCACACTTATTAAAAGAATTTGTGAAACAATTCGGTGTATTATACGGAATTGAAAACGTATCGTACAACGTTCATAGCTTATTGCATTTACCTAATGATGTAATGAAATATGGAAACTTAAATAGTTACAGTGCTTTCAAATTTGAAAATCATATGCAAAGTTTGAAAAAATGGTTAAAAAAGGCGCCTATCCTGTACAACAAATTTTGAATAGACTGAAAGAAAAGGAAGAATATGATAAAATTTCAGCATCGCAATTATATTCAACGACGTATTCAGCAACGTATCCAAACAATTACTGCACGATAAAAAAAGAAATATTTAAAATTAATAAATTAAATAATAATATTATTGAAGGGCCACACTAATTAATTTAGAAAATGTTTTTGAATATCCAATTGAATCTTCTCATTTAGGAATATTTATGACTACTTCGGAATTATGTAGTTCTGTGCCTCAGCAATATAACATACAACAAATAACAAACAAAGTTATAAAACTTAATGCTAATAACAGTTTTATATACATTCCACTACAACATAATATGTAGATTTGTTTTTATTTAATTAAATAATTTTAAAATTTTCTTTTATATAAAAGTTAGCCGCAATGTTAGAAGATGATGAATTATTATTTGGTAAGAAAATAAATACAATTTTTAATGTTAATTTACAAATTATTTTAATTTCCTTTTACTTCAGAAGATGAAGAATATTTGTCATCATCTGATTTTGGCGACGACGATTCTGATAATTATAGGCAATTTCGAACAATAAATAAAAATATACCAACTACTAGCACCGAAAATAACACCCAAAAAATTAAATAATAAATCAGATGATAATCGAAAATGTACAACTTTGTCAAATGTTAATATTAAAAGTGTTAATATTAAAACGGCTCCTTCAACGGCCCCTTCAACTTCAAAAGTCCAGTCAACAAATTATAAAAGTTCGTCAAGTGTTAATGTTGTTACGGGCCCTTCAACTTCAAAAGTCCAGTCAACAAATTATAAAAGTTCGTCAAGTGTTAATATTGTTACGGCCCCTTCAACTTCAAAACTTCATTCAACACCGGAAAAATTCCACTATAAATCGGTTTCTCCAAAATCACCAAGCATTTTTGATTACGGAAAGAATTTACACAATTATACAACTTCGTCAACTGTTAATATAAAAACCTTACCAACTACCAGCACCAAATGTCCGCAATCACCCAGGAAAAGTTTAAATTTTAAATCAGTTTCTCCAAAATCAACTTCTTCTTCAAGTGTTAATAATACTACCGACAACAAAACGAATTGCAATTGTTGCAGTGAAGTAAAAATAATGTTTAAAGAAGTTATGAAAGAAATAAAGTATCTTCGTCGGGAAATAAATTATAGTAAAAATAGCTGCACAATAACCGAAGAATCACCAACATTATTGGACCTGCCATGCAAAACAGAACAACAATTAAAAGAACTAGAAGAAAGAATTTCATCAGATAGCAACGTCGAGAAATCACTGGTTAAATTAATTAATATATTTTTTATATTTTATTTATTTTAATAACACTAATAATTGGTTTTTTAATTCATTAGAATAAACATTTTTCAAGGGTTAACCACCAATCGTATGACATGTTTATCCGTGGGTGTTTAAAAATATTACTTACGGACAACCTAGCAGCGACACATTCATGGTATGGGAGACACTCAAATATAACAGTACAAAGTTATCAATGTATGAATATTATTAAAGGTAACACAAATTTATTTATAAATGTAAAAAATTAATATACTAATTTTAAATTTTATTTATTTTATTTCAGAATGCGCCATTCAGAAATATCCAAATGCTTCTACCAGCGATGTAATTAATGTCATTAAAAAGTGGTTTCATTACGCCAAAGACCGGATAAAAAAAGTTGAAAAACAAAACTAAAAACAAATCACTAGCAACGATACCATCAACTAGCAGCGATACCATCAACCAGCAACGATACCATGAACCAGCAACGATACCATCAACCAGCAACGATAGCATCAACCAGCAACGATACCAGGCAGGAATTAAGGGTAACAGAAATTTTAAGGAATTAAAGGTAACAAATTTTTTTATAAATTTTAAAAATTCATACTAATTTTAAATTTTCTTTTTATTTCAGAATGCGCGATTTATCTCCAAATTATTACTCATAGATATACCAGCAACGATACCAGGAAGGATACCAGGAATGATACCAGCAACGATACCAGGAATGATACCAGGAATGATACCAGGAATGATACCAGCAACGATACCAGCAACGATACCAGGAATGATACCAGCAACGATACCAGGAATGATACCAGGAATGATACCAGGAATGATACCAGGAATGATACCAGGAATGATACCAGCAACGATACCAGGAATGATACCAGCAACGATACCAGGAATGATACCAGCAAATGATTAATAAATGATTTAATATAATTAAATATATATATATATATATACAGTGTTGCGCAAAACTTAAGCAACTTGTGCTCCATTATCATTTAAAATACTTTAATTCTGTTTTACTGTTTTTTATATATTTTTATAAAACATTAGTTTACAGTTATTTATTCCTTTATATATAATGCTCACAAATATAACCTAAAAAATTAAGTAACAGTTAATTTTCATTATAAAAAAAAAAAAAAAATTGAAATATTCATTATAATTGGTTGTGCAAAACCAAAGCAACTTATTAATATTTAGTGTAATAACCTTTATTTCGTATTACTGCCGCACATCTGCGGGACATTGATTCAATGAGGTTTGAAACTATAGTCATTGGTATATTTTCCCACCTTTCGCTTGAAGTTATCATAAGCTCTGCCTTGTTGCGATGGCGTTTACTACCTACTCTTCGTTTTAGAATCCCGAAGAAGTTTTCAATGGGATTCAAGAGTGGTGATTGCGCCGGCCAATCCAGGACATGAATCCCATTAGCTGAAATCCACTCTTTAACCAGTTTCGATGTGTGTTTCGGGTCGTTATCGTGTTGAAACAGCCATCGAAGGGGCATTTCCCATTCCGCATAAGGTACCACCTGTGTTTCTAAAATCTTTTTATAAACGAATCGATCCGTTTTTTCAGTTATCTCGTAAAATGGGCCGATACCTTGGGCCGAAAAACACGTCCACACCATTGAAAATAATTATAATATCACAATAGAAAACAATTTGAAGAGTTTTTCTCCTTGCAAGAAACCAGTTCTTACCAAGAGGCACGTCCTTAAACGGTTTGTAGACATTTGACTCCATTGTAACACATTTTTAATTTATCTTCAGTGGGTTCTAGCAAAGTTTAAGTTAGAATCCGCCTTAATTGGACAATAAATAAATGGAAAACAGAGTTGTTCAGCGATGAGTCTAAGTTTAACTTATTAAATTCGGATGGGAAGTGTCATGTTAGGCGAATGAAAGAACAACGCCTGAATCCTTGCTACTGTAAAGGTACAGTTAAGCACGCAGGCGGCAATGCAATGGTGTGGACGTGTTTTTCGGCTCAAGGTCTCAGCTCAGTTTACGATTTCATCGTAAAAATGGATCGATTCATTTATAAAAGTATTTTGAAAACACAGGTGTTACCTTATGCGGAATGGGAAATGCCCCTTCGATGGGTGTTTCAACACGATAACGACCCGAAACACACATCGAAACTGGTTAAAGAGTGGATTTCAGCTAATGGGATTCATGTCCTGGATTGGCCGGCGCAATCACCACTCTTGAATCCCATTGAAAACTTCTTCGGGATTCTAAAACGAAGAGTAGGTAGTAAACGCCATCGCAACAAGGCAGAGCTTATGATAACTTCAAGCGAAAGGTGGGAAAATATACCAATGACTATAGTTTCAAACCTCATTGAATCAATGTCCCGCAGATGTGCGGCAGTAATACGAAATAAAGGTTATTACACTAAATATTAATAAGTTGCTTTGGTTTTGCACAACCAATTATAATGAATATTTCAATTTTTTTTTTTTTTTTATAATGAAAATTAACTGTTACTTAATTTTTTAGGTTATATTTGTGAGCATTATATATAAAGGAATAAATAACTGTAAACTAATGTTTTATAAAAATATATAAAAAACAGTAAAACAGAATTAAAGTATTTTAAATGATAATGGAGCACAAGTTGCTTAAGTTTTGCGCAACACTGTATATATATATATATATATATATATATATATATATATTTGTTTCTTTCATGAATCGGTTTTGATTCCTTTTCATTTTCAGGAGTGATAAATTAATGATTCATTTATACTTCATATTGGATTCATAGTGGAACATTTTAAATGTATTTATAATTCGTAAATGATTCATTAAAAATCATATATGACACATAATTAAATCATAAATGAATAATTATACATCATATATGACTTATAATGGAATCACGAACGAGTCATAAATGATATCTTATTAATTTCGTTATTAACTCATTTTTACGAATCATTTCCGTTCAGTTTTTTCAACTTCAAAAGTAAATCATAATGACTCGTTTTTTATGATGCGTGGACTTCGCGTGGATTCTAATTATCATACAACGTGGGAGTCAAAACAGGTTCGCTTGTAACTCTATCAAGTGAATTAAAAATGAACTCCGCCATATGATGCTGAGTTCGTTTTTGATTCATTTTTGGCTCGCCTTGCATAGAGGGCTGTCAAGTTATAACTAGGGCTCTGTGTGAAACGATTAAAAGTTGTTAAAAAAAATTAGATATAACTTTGGTGAAATAGAAAATTTTTATGGTTAAATATTTTTATCGTGGTGATTATGTTTGCTATGTGAATCAGTTAAAATTTAGACAGTCAAAAATTAAAATGAATCGCGTCGTGAAAAAATATTTTTATCTTTTTTTATAATTTTAATAACGGAAATACCGCAGGAAACTTAGGGAAGTATTCAATTTATAAATGAAATTTATTTAATACTATAATTAAAATATTTTAATGTCGTTATAAATATTCTTCTTATGCTATATCATATGGTTTATCTATAATTCTTTTTATGTTTTTTGATTTCACCGATTCCATTTGTTTCGTCAAATTATTCATAACGTTTAATTTGCCTGCTCATTTAAACACGTTCGTATCTAAATTATTTATCCAATAAAAATATTAGGTTATGTTTTTTTAACACATTTGTCAAAATTTGTATACGGTTCCGACCGTGATAAATGTTTTTGTTTTTTTTATGGTGAATACATTTAATTTTGTAGTCAAAATTTTAATGTTTATCACTTTTTAACAACTTTTAATCGTTTCACACAGAGCCTAAATGTCAAAAACTCATGACAAAAAAAAAACAAACAAACAAACAAAACTCGGATTATTGTTTTTTTTTGCTCATGTGGCGTGTCTTACCATATTTTCTACCGAATCGGTAGGAAATACAACTGCATGTGGCATTACCTTTAGAATTGGCGATTGGATCATCACGGATTTCACGTAGCGGAATTTTTCAAAAATAAAACTATCTATCCATTGACGTTTAAAATTAAAATAAAACTATCTATCCATTGACGTTTAAAACATGAACAACAACACAAACTTCAAATGGATCGTTCTTTTAAATAATCATTTTTTCTGCGAGAGGAGCTAAGCCTACTTTTACAATCGTCAATACAAAATAAACAGATCTGTGAGAAATTTTAGCAAAGTGCTTTTTGTAATGAACAAAATTTCGGATTATGAATAAAATTATGTAGAATTATTTATTATTTCCTCCATAGTCAATGCCATACAATTCACAAAATTCATTATATTCGTATATTTTTTTTCACGCTGGGATTTCTTTACTTTACAATCGCCAATTAATGCAATTGACGAGTTGCACCGTGTGCTTTAGCACAACAAAAGTTAGGTATCGTGCATGTAAACAAACATTCGTAATATGTTTGAGATTATATGAAAAAATAGTTCAGTAAATTTAAGTTTATTATAATTGGTAATAATATTATTATAATTATAATTGGAAAATACGGTTATTGTAACACATAGTTTAAAGCTTGTTTTTGTATATTTTACCGATTTGGTTTAAATTCATATCCCCTAAATGCTTTAAAACCTGCAAATAAAAATAGTATTTCAGACTATAATTGTAAAATTTCGTGAATGCAAAGTTAAATATTTGTGTGTTATCACGATTTCAATAAATAATAAATATTACTATACAATAAAATTTGAAAACTTACAAGTTTTATTTACTGTGTAATAATTGCATATGTAGTTAAATTCGATACAAATTATTATCAAATATATTTACTTTTTTAGCCCAATTTTCGAGCGTTTAAATAAAAATTTAAATCTGGTCGACAAAATATATAAAAATCACCATATAATTTACACTAATACAAATATATACGTAGATATATATCAATATAATATTAATCACAAAAAAAGGAAAATTCCTGTATTCCATTGTGAAAAATTTACTGCCAACATTTTTTTGTTGCCATAATGAAAGGAGAAAGAAAAGAAAAAATTCCATTAGTGTGACAGAGATAGTAGTTTTTTTATTTTTTATTTTATAGCGAAACTTTTATGGTTACGTTTTGACATCTTCTGTAACATAACCAACAAATTTCATAATTTTTTTTATGTCTAGAGTGCGAACATAATTTTATTCATTTATTCATATGCTATTACATAATAAATAATTTATTGTAATATAATTAATAATAATAATAATAATAATTTGTTATTATAACGTCTGAAATATTAAAAAAAAATGTACAAAAAATAACATTTGACCATAAAAATATCCAAACATGTGTGTGTGAAAAAAATTTCGTATCCGCACACAATTTTTATGTCGATGTGTGTAAATGTTGCCATAAAAAATACTCAACTTGATACTTTTCTATAATAAATTATGGCAACACACTAACACAAACACATTTTTCACTCCAGTAAAATTTTGCTGATGAAATTTTTTGTTTCTTTCGCACCACCAGCAAATCTATATTTTTATCCCATTTTGGTTTTGCTGACAGTAAATTTTTCACAATGGAATAGAGGCTTAGTTAGTTTTAAAAACACAAAATACACGCATTTTAACACAGTACACGACCAGCACCCCTACGAGCGTAAGGTAAAAATAAGTTTACACTTGAAATTGCCTTCGATTTTTTTTATATGGCTTGATCTCCTTTCGTTCTGGTTTGAAAATATTTCATCAGATGTCAGACACTTTGCATTAAAAGGGGAATAACAAAATATTTTTATTTATTATCAAGACCAATGGCGAACAGTGAATACAACGTTACAAAGTACTCGCCAAAGAAAGGTGTCCCTATACTTTTTCTAAATTGTCTTTCAATGTGTGATTGCGAGTATATCCCGCCGTTTACACATGTTAATCCACTGATATTTTTTTTTCATGATTTTGACACTATCAGCAAACCAATACCAATTCATTTTACCGTTTCAATTAATTACAAATTTACCTAGAATCCTTTTTTTTTCAAAATAAAACCGGTGTTCACATTAATTCGCACAAACAATCGAGAGAGTTCGTCCCGAAGCCTAAACATTTTACTCAATATTTACAGTTTTTTGTTTACGTCGACAGTTTTCTGTTTCAGATTTTGCAGTTTTCTGTTGTCGCCGAGAACATTTTGCTCCTGATTCTGCACTTTTCCGTTAACGTCAACAAGTGTCTGGTCCAACTTTTGCGCTTTTCTGTTATCGTAAAGAACTTTCTACTTGAATTCTTGAATACCTGTCTGTGATTTCTGTTCAACCTGTTGAACCGTCCATTGCATCCTCTCCATCTTTCGCTGTAGATCAGTACTCGCCCTCTGAAAACGCTCGTCCATTGATTGTTTAATCCCTTAAATTATTTGTTCCCGTTCCTGACTCCACTGTTGGCTGTTTCATATCTTGTTTCACTTTCATAATAACAACCATATATATTAATTGCGTCAAATCTTAATTTTCAGATTGAACGGGCACCACCTCAACTACTGTACCTTCATTCTCTTCTGCTTCGTGCCCCGAAATTGTTGATTCATCGGAATTGTAACTGGCCGGATGATTACCGTGGCCTTACGTAATCATAGTTTCATTTCATTTTTATGATCAACAGTTGATAAACCATGCGCCAACTCTTCTTTTAATTCGGAAATCTTTAACTCGTGTAGAATCATCTCTTTATTTCCAATCCCACCGCTGCCACCAATTGTTACGCCTTAGCCTTGTCAAACAGGTTCAACCAGCGGATTGTGAATAAAACATCCAATTTAAGTTCCAGATAGCACTAATTTATTTATTCCCGAATTACTTTACAAAACAATAATTCACTTATTTCGTTCAATTCATAGTAATCACATTATTACACTTAACTTTAACTTTCTCCTATTACTAACTCTATCACAGTTAAAATATAACTAACTCTTTCGCTTTTTATCTCCACTACTGTTAAAATCCAACTAACTCTAATTCCTACCATTTCATCTCGTATTTATACCAAATATTTAACCTTCCATAATATTCTAGAAGTGTCTAGACTATTCCTTAATAACATTTACTAAAATTTACATCTTCGGTAGTTTCTCTACTCAAATAGAGATGCCGTAATCATAACAATTTGTTACGATTGTGGCGATATCTCTATTTGAGTAGAGACACTATCGTAAATGTAAACTGTAATAATTAGATGTGTCTAGACTATTCAAGCATACTCTAGACACTCTCGAATATTCTGGAATTTTAGAATATTTGGTATAAATACGAGATACAAATTTAGAAGTGTGTTAGTTGTGTTTTAACCGTGATAGTGCTATAGCAGTAAGAAAAAGGAACAAGTGAAAGTTAAGGGATTATAAAGTAATATACAGTGTTATTAATGTGTAATAAAGTAATTATGGTGAAGTTAAATAAGTGAATTAAGGAAACGAGTGTTTGGTGTAAATTATTCGGAAATAAATAAATTTAGTGTTATCTAGAACTTACATCGTTTGTTTTTCACACAATCCAGAGATCGAACCTTGTTTGACAAGGCAAAAACGTAACAATTGGTGACAGCGAAGGGATTGTGAATTAAAAGATGATTCTAGACGAGTTAAAAAATTTCGATTTAAAGGAGGAGTTTGAGTGGGGTGGTTTGTCAACGGCCGGTCAGAAAAATGTATTGAAGCAACGATTACTTCAACTATTGGAGATTGATGGTATTGATCCGACTAGTTATAATTTTGATGAATCAACATTTTCCGACCATGCAAAAGAACACGAAGAGAATGAAGGTGCAGTGGTTGAAGCAGTACCGGTGCAAACTGGAAATTCCGATATGGCATAGTTAATGGCTGCTATAATGAGAATGGAACAGTTCAATTTGAAAATGAAACAGTTAATAGAAAAGTCAGTTGAAAAGTCAATTGGAGAATTAAATCAATCAATGGAACAGTCCAGTAATCAATTAAATCAGAAAATGGATCAGCCAATATTTTACTATTCTTCCTTGTTATTTTTCACCTTCGTTTTAAAAATGTGTTTTTCGCGGGTGGTTTGTCTGCCAGTTAAGTTTAAACCTATGGGCACCGTTGTATCCTCCAACACCGTTGGAGTTTGAAAACCTCGAAATTCTAAGTGTCGGTGGTTTCAACTGCGAATTAACGTCAGGTTTGGTTTCTTTTATGATGTCCATGCTTATGTTTATACAGATTAAATTGGGCACAGCTGCAAGTCAGTTTCTTTTAATCTAAGGAAATTGCGTGCCGTATCGCAAACTAGTTTTTGTGTGATTCAGGAACTTTACCTTCTTGGTGGTGTAGTTCTGGATTGAGTTCTGGAACTCACGCTCACTTTGTTAGTGTCCCTTCCAGTTACCGACCGCGAATTAGTGATCTTCGATATTAACAATGTCGTGGGGTCTACCTCGAGTCTTGTTTTGGGTCTAGCTTGTGTGATTCTGATATTGAACAGTAAACTATAGCTTCCAGTCACGACCTTCGTTTGGGTTGTAAGAGAAACGTAGTTTGGTTCCCATCCTCGATTGTTTCCTTAGCTTGTAATTATTATTATGACTTCTATACTTGCGCTGAAACAGATCAACTTACACCATAACAAGGCTGTATCGTTTGAGCTTAAGTCGATGCTCGCTAATTCGCAGATAGACATTTGCCTAATTCAGGAACCTTATCTGCTTGACGGTATGGTTTCTGTTTTGGATCCTGTAGATGGCAGAATCTTCTACAGAGGGTCCAATGAGAAGATAAGAGCCTACGTGTTTATTTCAAACAATCTTAGTGCTATACACTAAGTCATGAATGTTGCTCAGCGGACGTTGCAGCTGTGCTCGTCTCTCTCAAATCGTCAAACTCATTTGGATCACTGGTGGTAGTAGCAGTGTATCTGCCTTATGATTCGGTCTCACTTCCTCCCTCAGAGGAGTTTAGCAACCTTGTTTCGTGGAGCAGGGCAAATCATTTACCTTTTGTGGTAGGATGCGATGATAGTGCTCATCACACGTTATTGGGTAGCACGAATATTAATGATAGGGTTTCATCTCTACTTAATTACCTGAGCATATCTGAGCTTCAAATCCTTAACAAAGGCTGTGAGCCTACCTTTATCAATTCAGTAAGGAGGAAAGTGATTGACATTAGTTTTTGTTCCATGTCGGTTATCGATTTGATCTTTAATTGGAGGTTGACCAATGACTATCTCACCTCCGAGCAAAGGTGCATCTCGTTTAATTTAAATCTTAGAAGAGCTGCTCTTAAACCTTATCGTAACAAGAAGCTTATACCAACTGGGAGTTATTCGAGTTTTAACGGCTGGTTTCGTTGGGTGAGTTATATACGACTGAGGACATTGAATTGCTAGCTTCATCTTTGACGCATGCAGTCACGTCACCCTTCGAAAAATTTTGTCCTCTTATTACCAAGCAAAAATCTCAGAATAAGCCTTTTTAGTGTTCTGATGATCTTAAAAAACTGAGGAAAACTGCTAGGAGACTCAAAAACAAAGCCAAAAGATCTAACCTTCAGGTTGATTGGGAATACTTTTTGGCAGCGCAAAAAGAATATAAAAAAATGCTGAGATCCGCCCGTAGGAATTCTTTCTGCGAAGAAATTAATAGTATCTATGGGATCGCCAGACTTAATAGGTCCTTGGTTATAAATGATTCCTGCCGATTCGATGTGCTGCGACTTCCTGATGGCAGATTAATCTCTTCTAGGAAGGAAATTGTCGAACTACTACTTTCTGTTCATTTCCCTGGGTGCAATGTTATCAATCAAGATTATGTTACTAACGCCCAGCCCAATGGTACTGATTATTGGGTGAGTAATCAGTACTACTGAGACTTAGCCTGTAGGCTAGTCACTCTCAACACTTTACGCTGGAGCGTTTTCTCCTTCTGAGCTTATAAATCAGGTAGTCCAGATGGAGTTTTTCATGCTGAATTACAGCATGGGTTTCCCCTGATTCAGGAACATTTACTTCGTCTCTGTCAAGCTTTCCACGATATTGCGGGTGCCTTTCATAGTACTTCTTTCGCTTCCTTCACTGAAGCCTGCACAAATTTTGGTATTGTGCAAACCATTGTTACTTGGATTGGATCTTTGCAATAGTCGCGCATTGCTGTGGCCGAGCTGGACTCCCTTTCTATTTCGGTTAAAGTTACCAAAGGTTGCCCCCAGGGTGGTGTCCTGTCACCTCTCCTGTGGCTCTTTGTTATTGACGAATTAATTGTAAAACTACAGCAATCTGGCTTCACTGCTCAGAGTTATGCTGATATGACTTAGTCGTTCTAGTTCAGGGTAAATACCTTAATGTACTATCAGACTTAACGCAACGCACTCTTCAAGTTGTAGAAATATGGGGTCTAGATAAGGGATTGTACGTTAATGCATCGAAAACTGGTCTGATAGTCTTCACCAGACGCAGGAGCAGTCTGCTCCTACCCTTTATGGAGAAACGATCGCTAGATCCGATACAGTAAAGCATCTGGGTGTTGTTCTAAACAGTAAACTCTTCTGGAAAGCTCATATTGAAAGGTAACTTCCATATGTTGCCAGAGTAGAAGAGCATTTGGGAAGTCGTAGGGTCTGACCCCCAAAATGCTGATGTTTATTTACAAATCTCTAGCTTTATCTATGTTATCTTACGCGTCTGTTGTTTGGTGGACTGTGGTTTAGTCAGTTTTTGTCATTGCGAAGCTTAATAGCATACAAGGTATGGCTGGTCGAGCTATTACAGCTGCTATGTCTTACAGGTGCGGTGTATTGGTGCGTGGAACGCTCTCGGCCTGATCATAGGGCATAGACTAATCTACAATTTATTCAGTTCATATATACCAGAAATTAATATGGTTATAATGACAAATTGTTGCCAGAATTCTGCTTCGATATTTCTTTCTCGGTGGTTTATCCAGCAAAGGACCCATGGTTGTCTCAAGAATTCAATGACTGGGTGACTCAGTCGCTTGTGTTTTTCGCTGACGGATCTCACTCTAATTTTGGTGACGGTTTCTGCACATGACCTACGATCATATGGGAGTCTAGGCCGGAACTGCACGGCATTCCAAGCGGAGCAGATTACATTCACACGTTGTGCGATTGATGCTTCTAATAAGCTCGCTATTTCCGGAAAGGACATTATTCTATATGCAGTGATAGTAAATTTGAATTCATTACGAAATCCTATGATCACTTCCAAACTGGTCAAAGACTGTAAACATTTTATTAACGTTCTTTGCTCTAATAATCGTGTCAGGGTTATGTGGGTTCGGGCTCACTGTCGTATTGAAGGTAATCAGATAGCTGATATTTTAGGTAAAGCAGGCCCAATTATGAAATTCATTGGACCTGAACCGGTAGTGCTCCTGGCCTTTAATTGTGGTAAGCAAGCTATTAAGTATTACATGTTTTTGCAGGCTAAGCGTAATTGGTGTTATCACCTAAAGAAACTTTCGCCGAGACCATTGCAAGTGCGATAATAAACGAGACTATGCAGGCTATCATAAAACCGTCACTTGAAGTACGACGAGTAGAAATGGATAGCAGCACTAATATCAACTGGTCGGTACCAAGATACAGATAAGGTGGTAGCAAAATAAAATGTTGGGCTTGTGATAAGATGAGTAGGTATTGTGGCGCTTTGGCGTGGGAAAATTTGTAATTTGATACCTGACCTTGAAATTTGATACCCTGACCTAGAAATTTGATACCTGTGGGGGAAAAAAAAAAAAAAGTGAAATTTGATACTGCGGAAATAAAAAATATTGAAATTCCATGAAAGTCAGTGACCCTAAAAATTTACACAAGGTCATTGACTTTCATGGAATTTCAATATTTTTATTTCCGCAGTATCAAATTTCACTTCCAAGAATTGTGACGTCATAGCATTGTGGGAAAAAATCTGATGATGTGTTAAAATATTTAAATTCTAAAAAAAAAAAATTAAAAAAATTAAAAAATAAAAATATATCGATAAAAAAAATAGGTACGAACTCGGTGCGGAGCGGCGGTATTATGAGGGTTGTACTTTTAGAATGTAGTAAAGGTTTTTAAAAATAAAAAATAAAAAATTGAAATTTAACACTATTGATATCTGAATAATATGATTTGTCGTTGTTGTTCCGTATGAACACGATCAAACATGAATTTTTGTTTCTGGAAAATATTAATGTATACATCATAACAACAACAACGAATCTGTTAATATATCTGTTAATATCGTACGGTAGCAATGATCATGCATTAGATTCAACTATAAATTATAGATTCAACTATAAATTATAGACGATTACATCAATTTTTATCAAACATAATAAAAGACATCAAACACTCTGGTCTATCAAACATTGTGTATGTAGCTTTAACTGAGAGTAATTTTTTTTTATAACAACATCATCCTCCTCAAGTAATAAGCAATAAGATTTTGCTTTTAAACTAATTAACAGAGAATAATTTTTCAGAACACTCATCTTTGAACATGCCTAAAACTTTTTTTTTATTTACCATTGGTAAACGATATATGTATATGTTTTCGATAGAATAATCTCAAATTTTATATTTACATCAGGTTTTTATATTATCTTTGTAGAAACTTGCATACGATCTCTATTGTGTTGTTGTTTATACTAAATATCTTATCGAGTTTCTGATTGTGCTCATCAGTCATCATCATAGAGGTAATGAGTTTAAAATGTTTATAAATACTGACTTCAAGCCTGATAAAATTTATAGTAAATTGTTAAAACTGATACAATAAACAAGTGAATCATTTAAAATTAGAAGTAGCAAAGATGTCTACTAATCCGTTCGTAGATTCAACAAACTTTCGAAGTAGTACTAACGAAACTGACTTAATACATTTTCCTGATGATCGTAGACAAGAAATAGATCATACGACATCGAAAACCTGTTCAAAAGATTCCAATAAAGTAAACATGAGTTGTTGTGATTTGAAGTATTATGATAATGTTCCGTACATGAGGAAACTAGAAGATCGGTTAAATTCATTCCATCAATCTCCATGGAAGAGGTATTTGATTGATCACGAAGCAGTATCGTCGGCCGGATTTTACTACACAGGTATAGATGATAAAGTGAAATGTTTCAGCTGTGGTGGGGTTCTAGGTGATTGGAATTTCACCGATAACCCTTGGGAAGAACACGCTTTTTGGTTCCCGGAATGCAGCTTTCTCCGACAAGAAAAGGGATTTGGGTTCGTCGCTCAACACTTAAATATACTGCAATGTAATAGAGACAGAATTGGATGATTTAATAATTTTGTAAAAAAAAATAATTTAAAAACACGCATTTTATATCATATATGAAATAAAAATAATAAATCAGATATATATATATTTTTTTTTGTTTTTATTTTTTTTTTATTTTTACATAATACTATATTTTGTTATTATTAATATTATTTACTGCAAACATGCATACATATACTGTTTAATATTTTATTCAGAATTTAATTCTACAAAGCTTAGGATAATTAGAATCACCATGTTTCTTGTTACCCAATTAAAAAAAAAAAATCTTTTCTTTCTTCTTCGCAGCTTTTCCTCTTCATCCTCCTGCTCACTGCCTTGCCAGATCTTGAATTTTAACAAACTGTAAAAAATCCATATCAAACAACGTTTTAGTGTTGTTATTTACATTTTTTTATATTTTTTTTTATTTTGGTTACGGAATTCCACCTTTCCATTACATTGAGATTTTCTTCATTTGTCTAAAATTATTATTATGTATCAATATTTATTTTTATAATTTTTCTATTTATTTTTCATTATCAATTATTTTATTAAATTTTTTTTTATAATGTTTTTCTACTATTATGTACCGAAAATTTCTTCATATACATATATTAAAATTATACTTATAGAATAAATTATACTAATTTTTTAATTAATATTACATATGGAAAGCATGTATTACAAATCGACGAATAATTTTCTAATTTTACAAATTTTTGTTTTAAATAATTAATTTTTTAATTTTTTTTATAAATAAGTTTTATTTTATATAATTTGTTTTGTCCCTCGATAAATATTTTAATCATTTTCATTATAGTTAAAATAAAATAAAATATTGTGTGTGCGGAATTTTCTTTATTTTCTAAATTAATTTTTATTAACGTGAATTTGCAAATGTTAATTTAAACAAATTTTTTTTTTTTAAATTGTTTTTCCACAAATCAATTTCAGTAAAGTATATAGAAATAAATTTATAAAAACTTTATTATAAAATAACAATATAAAATTAAAAACTAATATTTTTAAGAAAAATAATCAAATAATAACAAAAACATAATATAAAACTATTAATAATACCGAAACAAAAAAAAAAAAAAAAATGAAACACATAAGTTAAGATTTAAGTTTATTATTTTTTTTAATGTTTTTGTGTGTTGTTTTAAGATTATCTTAACTCTATCATTAATTCTATTTCTAATAGTTTTTAATATTGGTGGAGATACCTCAAAATAATCAGCAACATTTTGTGTATGTTTTACTTCATAGAATACATTCATTATACCATGATCTTCCGGATTCGTAAAATCTGGGTCTTCTGAATAATATTTATACCCTGTTGCATCAAAAAATGATTTTTCTTCTTGTGTCAGATATGTTTCATTGATAGCAATTGTCGGATCATATTTCACATTATCAATTTCGGTCCATATATGTATAGGTGCAAGTACCAAATTATCGTATACCATCTTTCCATACATCATTTTAATACCAAAATTCTTTAAATGGTCAAAGAGCAATAAAGACGCAGGCAGACAGACTCCATACATTCCTTCCCGAATAAACTCTTCAGATATAATTTTCGAGACTAGGCGTGCAATTTGATGTTTATCGATTGACATTATGAAGAGAGTGTTATTTATTATTTTGATAAATATTTTTATTTTTTAAAAATCAGAACCAAATACTCTTAAGCGACCGATCTCTGTAAATGGTTGTTTCTAAATGAGTTTACTCATTGTCTTCTCTTAAAAAATGTTTTTGTTTTTAAACGGGTGTTAAAATTTACAACTAGAAAAGTTTTCGAATTTGTACCGTATTTTTTTTTTTCAACAACGATACACTTTTTCAATAGGACACTTCTATTCGTATAACTTAAAATACACAACGAAAATAAGTTTACATACATGTTAGTGACCTAAATTTTTTGTTGTAATTCGTGATTAGTAATTATGTTTCTAATTAGTAGGAAAAATTAATTTTGAAAAATTTAGATCAGTAACTATCTTTTTAGTTGTACTAAGAATCGTTCGTAATAGTATATTAAAAGTAATCCATATTTAAAAAGAAGTGTGTTGGTATACATAAGGTTATTTCCCAGCAAACGTAGAAGTACTTCCAGAACTAGTGCAAAAGTAGTGAAAGAAAGTACTTTTTTTCTTGTGAAAAAAGATAGGACGTCGGGAAAAAATTCATGAGTTTAAAAAAAAAAAATAATTGTCTTTCTCTTTTACTCTTATTACAAAAAAAAAGGTTGTTGTCTCTTTCTAACTACTTATTCTTCCACATATAAAATGTACTTTAATACTACTCTGTAGAAGTGGTTCTAAACTACTTCCGTAGAAGTACTTTAGAAGTAGTTCTTAATCAGTACATTAAAAGTACTTCTACAACTGGTATATCTGATTTTTTTTTTTAAATAAAAAGCAAATTTATGATTTAGCAATAATGTTTATACATATTAATGTTTATTTATCACAATAATTTTTTCATATTCAATATCACATTTCAGTTATCATATTACTTTAGTAACTACATGTAATATTTAAGAACTACATGTAATATTTAAGATAATTATTAATTCAATATTTTGTATATATCATATGTTTTAATAAATAGCATTTAAATTTAGAAAATATATTATGCGTAATTCAATTAATTAATTGCAAGCGATTAAAAATTTTAATTCATTGTAAATATCACATTCAATAAAATAATTCAAATGATGTGTAATTCAAATTATAGCTTAATACTATGTACATCTTAAAATAATAAAATTAAATCCCTAATATATCATATACATATTTAGTCTCGAACCGAAAAATCCATTGGTAAAATTTGTAGACTTTAAAATATTAAAAACTAGTTCAAATAATAAAATAAACCATATTCTTAAGAAATTTTGTTACCATTATTTGGTAATATCATTTTAAAAAACTATTATATTTTTGATCCGCCTCAGAACTTCTTATTTGGGGTTAACCATAATTTTTTTGAAACGACAAAGAAATAAAATAAATATAGTTCTAATAAGATGGTTGATACCCGCAAATAAGAAGTTTGCATAACATTTATCAAATTAACTTATATACTATGTTTATATTAATTCATTTTTGATTATTTTATATTTATTTTTTATTTTTAAAAAATCGGTTATGGGCATGTTGAATGCATTTTCTAATTTCATCCTGAAAATTTTCTCTCCCAAGTAGACCACCGCAAGCATCTAATGATATAAAATAAAATTAAAAAAATTAAATATGTATATATTTTTCTAAGTTTACTTTCTTTTTACCAAACATAACTGAATTGAATAGCTTTAG
The DNA here is from genome assembly GCA_951394425.1 of Tipula unca. NCBI lineage: Eukaryota > Metazoa > Arthropoda > Insecta > Diptera > Tipulidae > Tipula > Tipula unca. The sequence goes on from OX596380.1 coordinate 128,307,142, forward strand.
CGAGTTTAAAGATCTTTTACCCGCTCGCCCATTTAAATTAAAATCGTGGTAAACATCGTCTGTTGCGATGAATCGAAACACACTATCCAAGCTGGAAGATCCCTTTAGTTTTCTCAGAAACATTATCTAATAATTAAAACTTGATTAGTTAGGTATTAAGTTACTTTTAAAATGGTTTCTTACCAGCTTTGCTAGGTATGGTTTGTCGATTAATCGCAATTCCACATCACTAAGCTCTGCTATTGATTTAATAGGAAAAACCGTTTCAAACTCAACAGACGAGTCTTCTTGGTCGCCAACCAGTCGTGATAATAATTGATTAACCTTTTTGACATGAATTAAAGTTTCCATATTTAACTTATTTTGCGCATTTCGGTGATTTTGATTTTCTTTATCTTGCTTTTCCATATTCCTTTCCAAGTTAGTAATTTTGCTGATAATAGTGTTCATTTTCTCGGATAAATTTTCTGAAATTCACAGTAAAAGCACAGATGAAATACATATTGAAATATATAAAATTAATATTTATGCAGAGATATTTAGTTTTAAAAGCAACTGTAAGAGCTAAGTTGAGCTTAAATAGTTTATACAGACTTGAATTGGAAACAAAAAATAATTTACCTGATACGTTTAAGGTTTCTATACTATCCTGAAGATCAGTCAATCGATTTTCATTTAAGCAACTTGAAGTTGACGGTTGATTTAAGAAATTTGGTAATTCTTCTAAAAATGGACTTATTTGTAATGCTATCAATTGCTCTGCCGGTACTTCTGGTGTCGATCGGTTAGTTTCATGATTTCTGAAATTTAATTTTTTTCGTGGAGGAAATAAAATTTCACTCTTTTCAAAACAGCTTTCATCGTCTGATTCCTCTATTTGCCGTTTTTGTGTAGACGTTATGAAGCCTTGGGAAATATTTTCGCTGTTCGCTATGTTTTGCCAATTGTCGATGATAGGCGACAATGGTATAAAATTATACTTCTACAACTGGTATACTTCTACAACTGGTATATCTGATTTTTTTTTTTAAATAAAAAGCAAATTTATGATTTAGCAATAATGTTTATACATATTAATGTTTATTTATCACAATAATTTTTTCATATTCAATATCACATTTCAGTTATCATATTACTTTAGTAACTACATGTAATATTTAAGAACTACATGTAATATTTAAGATAATTATTAATTCAATATTTTGTATATATCATATGTTTTAATAAATAGCATTTAAATTTAGAAAATATATTATGCGTAATTCAATTAATTAATTGCAAGCGATTAAAAATTTTAATTCATTGTAAATATCACATTCAATAAAATAATTCAAATGATGTGTAATTCAAATTATAGCTTAATACTATGTACATCTTAAAATAATAAAATTAAATCCCTAATATATCATATACATATTTAGTCTCGAACCGAAAAATCCATTGGTAAAATTTGTAGACTTTAAAATATTAAAAACTAGTTCAAATAATAAAATAAACCATATTCTTAAGAAATTTTGTTACCATTATTTGGTAATATCATTTTAAAAAACTATTATATTTTTGATCCGCCTCAGAACTTCTTATTTGGGGTTAACCATAATTTTTTTGAAACGACAAAGAAATAAAATAAATATAGTTCTAATAAGATGGTTGATACCCGCAAATAAGAAGTTTGCATAACATTTATCAAATTAACTTATATACTATGTTTATATTAATTCATTTTTGATTATTTTATATTTATTTTTTATTTTTAAAAAATCGGTTATGGGCATGTTGAATGCATTTTCTAATTTCATCCTGAAAATTTTCTCTCCCAAGTAGACCACCGCAAGCATCTAATGATATAAAATAAAATTAAAAAAATTAAATATGTATATATTTTTCTAAGTTTACTTTCTTTTTACCAAACATAACTGAATTGAATAGCTTTAGCGAGTTTAAAGATCTTTTACCCGCTCGCCCATTTAAATTAAAATCGTGGTAAACATCGTCTGTTGCGATGAATCGAAACACACTATCCAAGCTGGAAGATCCCTTTAGTTTTCTCAGAAACATTATCTAATAATTAAAACTTGATTAGTTAGGTATTAAGTTACTTTTAAAATGATTTCTTACCAGCTTTGCTAGGTATGGTTTGTCGATTAATCGCAATTCCACATCACTAAGCTCTGCTATTGATTTAATAGGAAAAACCGTTTCAAACTCAACAGACGAGTCTTCTTGGTCGCCAACCAGTCGTGATAATAATTGATTAACCTTTTTGACATGAATTAAAGTTTCCATATTTAACTTATTTTGCGCATTTCGGTGATTTTGATTTTCTTTATCTTGCTTTTCCATATTCCTTTCCAAGTTAGTAATTTTGCTGATAATAGTGTTCATTTTCTCGGATAAATTTTCTGAAATTCACAGTAAAAGCACAGATGAAATACATATTGAAATATATAAAATTAATATTTATGCAGAGATATTTAGTTTTAAAAGCAACTGTAAGAGCTAAGTTGAGCTTAAATAGTTTATACAGACTTGAATTGGAAACAAAAAATAATTTACCTGATACGTTTAAGGTTTCTATACTATCCTGAAGATCAGTCAATCGATTTTCATTTAAGCAACTTGAAGTTGACGGTTGATTTAAGAAATTTGGTAATTCTTCTAAAAATGGACTTATTTGTAATGCTATCAATTGCTCTGCCGGTACTTCTGGTGTCGATCGGTTAGTTTCATGATTTCTGAAATTTAATTTTTTTCGTGGAGGAAATAAAATTTCACTCTTTTCAAAACAGCTTTCATCGTCTGATTCCTCTATTTGCCGTTTTTGTGTAGACGTTATGAAGCCTTGGGAAATATTTTCGCTGTTCGCTATGTTTTGCCAATTGTCGATGATAGGCGACAATGGTATACCTTAAGGAAAAATAACAGCAAAATAAATTATCATCCGATTCCGCTAGTCGTATTGTTTAAACAATTGTGACTCCAAGTGACAATAAAATCGAATATTTATACTTTGGTTGGTTCTACAGTTGGTTGCTATATATTATTCTTAAATATATCATAAAATTATATACCATTTGCTTTATCACCCATTTTGATATACTGCACTCAGATAAACTGGAAGTAGTAGTGAAATACTGGAACTTTAATAAATACATTTAATGTGAAAATTTTTTAAAGGTTTGGTGTAAAATTGGTATTAAAATGTACCCTTCCTCTGATGGCACACAAAAAAATTTATATAAAATATCGTTCATGTTGAAAGTTCGAAGTTCAGGGTTAATATCATTGGCAAGTACATTTCCAAGAGCTTGTGATGAATTAATGGGGTTATCATAATATTGTGACACATTTTTGAAAACATGGCCAGTTACTGTCTTTTTACCTGCAACTAAGCCAAAGCGTATAACCTTGAGGACAAATCTGCCAACTGTTAAGCAATAACAATCTGCTTCACTTTAATTTGAAAGATGAAACATATCAAATTTAGTAGGTTTCCGTTCTAAATCAGCAGCTTTTATTTCTTCTGTTCGCCGGAATATTTGTTGCAAAATTTTATTTGGTTTCTTAATGATCCTTTTGATAAACTGCATGTAATTTTCATATTTGTAAGCAGAAAATGTATCTAAAGCACCAAATTGTTTAACACAACTAGGTAAATGTAGTAGTGCATGAATATTGAAACTGACTTTGTCCTCTCCATAAATCGATGGAAATTGTTGGACAAACTCATTTATTAGAATGGAAGCTGCATCAGTATTTTGTCTGCAGTATTTGTGGTCTGATAATAGCCTTATTTTTTTTACAACTCCTAAATCGACTATGTGCATAGGATCGAGAGGAAATTGAGATACCATTCCAACATCAATCGGGTCTAATATATTTTCTTTATGCAACAACTCTCGATGATGGTAATTTTGATCCCTTCTGATGCTGTATGACATATCCGTTCTTTCACTTTTAATTTCTGTTTGAAATACCACTCTCTGGTTTTTATATTCACCCATTTGGCAGCATTTGGGACAACTATTTTTTCCAGTATGGTACTGAGTGGCAGTAATAAATGATCGTGCTGGGCTATCACATACAAATAACCGTATGTTAAATTTTCTAACAGTTCCTAATTGACCTATTTTAACACCATTTTTGAGAAGAATTTTCGTTTCTTCCACAAATGGTTTCAAAAACTCATTTACGGAATGAGGTTTCTCAAAACCTGAGTAACATCCAACTAAAAATGGGGGTTGATTTGGAAATTCCGAGAAACTTCCAATTATTGGCCACAAAACACGTCGGGAACTTTTAAAGACTTGTAGCCCATCAATTCCTATATCAACCAAGACCAAATCCTTTTCTATTAAAAACTTAAAAGAGTTTGATTTGATGTGATTCTGAATCCCAAAATGTAAATACTCGCCAGGAGCAACGTTGATAATATTAACATTATAATTATTAATTACGCCAGTTTTAGTTTTTAGTAATTTTCTTGCAGTTGTTGGTATATGCTTTACACCGGACTGGATCAGTGTTTTCAACAAATCATCTACATGATTATGTGCGACCTTATTTCTAATAGCCCAGAGTTTCAAATTATTGCTAATTACTGATTCTATATCCTGATCATTGTCGCTGGAGCTATCACTAGAGTCGTATTCATCACCCTCCGAAATATCTACATTAACAACAGGATTATTATCGCTGGAGCTACTAATAGAGTCGTACTCAACCGAAAATTTATCATTACGCTCTGAATTATCTGCATCAGCAACTGGATCCGAAAAAAATAAAGCATTTACATTTTCCGAGCTTGACGCTGTAGACTTTGGAATTGTTATATTATCGAAATTTGGAATAGCTGCCGGCCTTGCGAACGAATCTAGATTTTCATATCTTAATAAATCATTTAAAAATATTTTTTTTTGTGTCGCTAAACGATTCATAAACGTTTTTTTTGACATATTTACGTAAAGTTGAACCAAATTTAGATTTTATATGTGTCAACAATTATCGTACATGTATATTATGTTATTTTTTATCTAATATCTTATCGGTGGATTACCTATATATTCCGTGTAGGTACACTCCGGGAAATATTATAATTATACACAACCACTAAATCTATATACACAAAAATTAACTGTTTTAACTTATTTATATACACTATATTATATTATACGACACGCAAGCACTAAATACAAAGATTATCTATGTTTTGGTTTAAATTGTCCTACTAATCAGAAAAATGTTTATACTTTTTAATTAAATACTCGAACTTTATTTATTTTAATTTGACTCTATGACACAAAAAATGATGATGAAATGTGAAAAACAATACAAATAGCAATATGGCGACTACAAAAACTACGAAAACGAGATGCAACTACATTATTTTTATATTGCCTACTCGCTTTATTTATATTTTATTTAAAATCGTTTTTGTGTGTGTGAGAAAATGTTTATATGTAGTTTAAACTAATGAACGTACGTTTGCTGGGTTGTATAATTTTTTTAAAAACAGAAAAATTCCTGTTTGATCGTGTTCATACACCACAAATCATATTCATCTTTTGTACGATCATATTTGTCGAAATTTCCAGGTATTGTTTCGATTTTCACCCAACAGATTTATTGTTGTTATGATATCACATTTTAAGATTTTTTTAAAATAAAAAAAGTTATTATATGCGGAAAATTTCTAAAAGGAATAAATTATAATTATATTTACAGAATAAATTATTTCATATTACATATTTTTATATGTTACATTTTTTATGTAATGTAATATAGAAAAATAATTAATTTAAATTTGTGAAGGTTTTTTAATTGAAAGTAATTTTTGAAATAATAATAATTTTTTTCTAAATTATTTTTTTAGAATATAGTTTTTAGAATATATTTTTTTTATAAATTTTTTTAATTTTATTTGTACAATTTTTAATAGAAAAATTCTTGTTTGATCGTGTTCATACAAAAACAATAAATCATATTCATCTTTTGTATGATCTTTTGTATGATTTCAATTTTCACCCAAAACCCGCGAAACACTTATATTTTTATATATATGTATATTCTATAGATGCATTTTTATTCGTGCACAATGCATCATACATACATAATATGTATATCAGTTCAATGTAATTTCCAAAACGATATCGTTTTTAAGTTATATCAGAAATTGTAACTAAAAATTCTTGTATGATCATGTTTATTCTGAATGATAATGTCCAGCTTTCATTTCATTTTTATTTCATTCCATTAGATATTCATATACAAAAAACATAAACGACAATTTTGCTTCCGATATTCACCTGTGTGAATGTGCAACATAATTTATTCTAACATCCATTTACAACAGCAACAACCAAAAATTATTTGTTGTTATAATTCATGCTTAGTAATTATGTTTCTAATTAATAGGAAAAATTAATTTTGAAAAATTATGGTCACTAACTATGTGGATTAGTATACATAGTAAAAATCAAGGTTGTAGTCTGATACAGACATCATCTTACAATTAAAAAACAATTAATTCTTTATCTTTCCTAAATAGAGAATTTCAATACATATCGTCTATGTACACGAAAATAAATAAATAAAAAATTTTGTGTAGGCGATATCTATATTATATCACTTCAATTTTCATCCAACAGATTTGTTGTTGTTATAATATGTACATTAATATTTTTTTTAAAAACCCAAAAATTAAATTACAACACAAATCTCTAAGATCTAATATCAAAAAAAAAACATTCTTGTTTGATCGTGTTCATACAAAACAACAAATCATATTCATCTTTTGTACGATCACATTGGTCGATATTTCCAGGTATTGTTTCAATTTTCACCCAGCAGATATTTTAGATATTATTTTTTTAGTTTTAGAATATTTTTATTTCTAAATTATTTTTTTTATTAATTTTTTTAAATTCAATTTGTACAATTTATATATATAGATATATATGTATGTATATTCTATAGATACATTTTTATTCGTGCTAAATATACACTTGTACAATGCATCTTACATACATATGTATATCAGTTTAAAGTAATTTCCAAAACGATATCGTTTTTAAGTTATATCAGAAATTGTAACTAAAAATTCTTGTATGATCATCTTTATTCCGTATGATAATGTCCAGCTTGGTAATATATATGTATTTATTTGTTTGATCATTTGTTTGTTTGTATTTCATTCCATCCGATATGCATATACGAAAAACAGAAACAACAACAACAAATAATCTTGCTTCCGATATTTATCTATGGGAGTGTGCAACATAATATATTCAAATATCCATATACAACAAAACGTTCATACAAAACAATAAAAAATCATATTCTGATATCTATAGTGTTAAATTTCACTTTTTATTTTTAAACCTTTACTATCGTTAAATTTCAATAATAAAATCGAGGTTGTAGTCAGATAGACAGACATCATCTCGCAATTAAAAAAAATAATAATTCTTTATCTTTCCTACTTATAGAATTTCATTCGCATCAATACAATGCCGAAAACATGTAAATTTTTTTGTGTAGGCGATATCGATCTATATTATATCACTTCAATTTTCATTCAAGAGATTTGTTGTTGTGGTAATGATGTATACATTAATATTTTCCAGAAACAAAAATTCATGTTTGATCGTGTTCATACAAAATAATAAGTCATATTCTCTTATCTATAGTGTTAAATTTCACTTTTTTTTTTAAAACCTTTACTATCGTGAAATTTCATTAATAAAATCAAGGTTGTAGTCTGATACAGACATCATCTAACAATTAAAAAATAATAATTCTTTATCTTTCCTACTTATAGAATTTCAATCGCATCAATACAATGCCGAAAACATGTAAATTTTTTTGTGTATGCGATATCTATATTCAAAATCTTCTATATTATACAAGTCCAACTATACAAAATTTAAAGAGACGAGCCGACTTTTTTTTCGGTTTTGGCAATAAACTGTGTGTGCCTATGTACATAGTTGGACTTGTTAATATAGAAGATTTTGCTATATTATATATTATATTAGTTCAATTTTCATCCAACAGATTCGTTGTTGTTGTTATTAATGTACACATTAATATTTTCCAGAAACAAAAATTCATGTTTGATCGTGTTCATACGAAACAACAACGACAAATCATATTATTCAGATATCAATAGTGTTAAATTTCAATTTTTTATTTTTTATTTTTAAAAACCTTTACTACATTCTAAAAGTACAACCCTCATAATACCGCCGCTCCGCACCGAGTTCGTACCTATTTTTTTTATCGATATATTTTTAGTTTTTAACTTTTTTAATTTTTTTTTTTTAGAATTTAAATATTTTAACACATCATCAGATTTTTTCCCACAATGCTATGACGTCACAATTCTTGGAAGTGAAATTTGATACTGCGGAAATAAAAATATGAGGCGGTGACAGCTTAACAAAGGTGGTGGGTTACCCAGGTAATGGGTTGTAGAAGTTAGCGAAGAAGAAAGCGGAACCAAAGGAATTATGATAGGGAGGACATTAGTAAAATCAGATAACGAATATAGGATACCGATTAGGACTCTAAATCTCTCGGACACACGTGAAGAGGTGGATCGAATGGTAACGGATATGCAGGCAGCTGGAGTGATTTAATCATCAAACAGTCCGTGGAGTTCACCGGTAGTGTTAGTCGAAAGGAAGAATGGTAAAATGCGTTTCTGCATTGATTACCGAAAGCTTAATTCAGTGACGAAAAAGCATAGCTACCCATTACCAAGGATCGATGACACGTTTTACACATTATCAGGTGCTAGAATGTTTTCAACATTAGACCTGCAAAGTGGTTACTGGCAGGTGGAAGTCGAGGAGCAAGATCTTGAGAGAACGGCGTTCATTGTGGGTAATGAGCTATGGCAATTTAATGTGATACCTTTTGGATTATGTAATGCCGTGGCAACTTTTGAACGACTAATGGAACACGTGTTAAAGGGACTAAATTAGAAGACATGCCTCGTATATTTGGACGCCATTATAGTTATGGGAAAGGATTTCAAAGAGCACTTGAGAAATTTGTCAGAGGTATGGGAGCGATTACAATCAGCCGGTTTAAAGTTAAATCCGAAGAAGTGCTCTCTATTTAGAACGGAAGTAAAATTTTGAGGGCACAAGCTAACGACCAATGGAATCCACACCGATGAGGACAATATATCAGCTGTAAAGGACTAGCCAGAATCCAAAAATTTACGGGAATTACGAAACTTCCTCGGGCTGTGCACTTATTATAGGCGATTTGTGCCAGAATTTGCCTTAAATTAGATTAATTAAAATCCATTGATTTTTTCTCTCCAGTGCGCCGATATTTAGTGAGTACAAATAACAAAGTTAATTTAACTTAGGTATTGCCTCTAATTACATAATGTGTAATTTATTTTATTTACAGGCCAAACTTTAATTATATTGTCAATGATTATAAATTCAACTGGAGAGAAGTAAACATGGCAATAAGGAGATCAAACACTACTTGGTATCCAAATCTAGCTACTTATACAAATATTCACATAAAATAATTTTTTTTATATAATTATATGTTATATGAATTAAGAAATAAATAAATAATCATTATTTAAAATTGTTACTTTTGTTTTTATTTAATTATTGCTTGTCACATGCTCAGGAGATAAAATACCCTCGCAGCCAAGCCTTAACATAGTCACTCAGTCAGGACTCACAATCAGGCCTTTAAAATGCCTGCCGATAATTCATTCGTCAAGCATTATATTTCAATTATTATAAAGCCTGACATCTATGTCTGACTACCGGGTCATAGCCAATAGGATATCATTTTGGCGAAAGGGGAATGTCAGTCATTACCTGACGTTTTTGTCAGGCTTTATAAATTCCTTTCGAATCGTCTAGAGGTAGTTTTATGTTTTGTGTTGGAAAGCGATCGACTATCTATGTGGCAGGTATCATAACTAAAACTCGGATAATTTTTACCAAAGCAATACAGCATTGTTTTGTTCATAGGGGTTTTGTTGATATTTGGATTTGTAGTTGTCAAAATTCACATGGTTTTGGTTTTACTAATGGCAATGTAAAAAGTAAAACAAGCAACAGTTCAAGATGTTAACAAATAAAATATTTTTACGGAAAACTAAGAAAGGAAATATATTAAAGGTATCATATAAAACGTTTCATTAAAACATTGAATAATATATTGTTTGTTTTGTACTCTCTAAACTTTAGATCGTACGAGAACATTATCTGCGAGATGATATTTGGTGCGGCTCAGCAATTTGTCGGCGTTGTAGCCACAACCAGCATGACATAAAACTATCTTTGCTTCCCGAAACGAACAGCAATAAATATAATTTTCCACATTATATATTGTTAGACACGAATGTGATTTTAAATCAAATGGATGTGCTCGAAGAGGATGCACTCCGAAATGTTATCATATTAACAACCGTATTGGATGAAGTAAAGCACCGAAGTAGTTCGGTGTATAAAAGATTGCGCGATTTGATTGGAAATCCCAAAAGAAATTTCTTTATATTTGTGAACGAACATCATCAAGACACGTATGTTGAACGAAATCCAAATGAAACGCCAAATGATCGTAATGACAGGGCAATACGTGTAGCCACCAAATGGTATGATACGCATTTAGGTGAGAGCCAAAGAAAGATTGCAGAAAAAGATAAAATTCGTGTTGTTCTATTGACAGATGATTGTGAGAACCGCGCCAAAGCTATTGAAAATGATTTGTTGGTATGTTCAATGGCTGATTATGTTAGATTATTAGATGGGATGGTAAATTTAGTAGATAAATTATCCCACAAAACTTATGAAACTGCTGAAAATCAGAAAGCGCTGTTTCCACCACATTTAACACCAGTTCAAATTCATGAAGGTATCAAATCAAAAAAATTGTACCAAGGATCGTTCATACTGTCCAGGGATAATTACCTTGAAGGGTATGTTAATGTTGAGGGATTCGAAAAATCGGTAAGTTTATTTGTATGATATCATTTGTTTATTCTAAGCTATAATTTAATATTTTAGATATTAATACAAGGCCGAAATTCGCTAAATCGAGCTGTAGATGGGGATAATGTGGCCGTAAAAATATTGTCTGAAGATGATTGGGCATCGCCCAGCGAAATGGTTCTGCAAGATGATAATGTTGATCCGGAGGTTGTACCAGAAGAAGAAACAAATTTTTCTACAAATCCAAAACCTGATACAGAAAAATCTCCAACTGGCGAAATTGTTGGAATAATTCGACGTAAATGGAGACAATATTGTGGTATTTTACAACCAAATCCGGTTAAAGGTTCTACTCGTCATATATTTATACCGGCAGAGCGTAAAATTCCTAGAGTTCGCATTGAGTCGCGACAAGCTGAACAATTGTTTAAACAACGAATCATTGTGGCGATTGATCAGTGGCCTCGTCATTCCCGATACCCAATGGGGCATTTTGTTCGAGCCATTGGTCCGCTAGGTGAGAAAGACACTGAAAATGAAGTTCTTCTATTAGAGCATGATGTGCCGCACAGTAAATTTTCTGAGGAGGTGTTAGGTTTCTTACCGCAAATGCCTTGGACTATAACAGAAGAGGTATGTATTAATCAGTTTTTTCCACTTCTTCATCCACAAGACTGGTGCTATCGAATTTTATATCTTGAATAGGCTCTAAAATTAGAAATACTCCAGATTCGCGTCTCTTTGGTTTCGGCTCGTGTTTATTACGCTTGTTCAATTTTATACTCTCGGAGTTTACAAACTCTAGCTCGGTTTCCGTTGATTCGTTAAGGGTTTGAAACGATTGTGATTGTATATTTTCTTTATATTCTCGTGGACGAAATGGGCCGTACCTTGTCTCGATTGTTCGTGGCAATGGTTTTGGAATTCTTGTGGGACTTTCAATTAAATTTTCGCGAGTTTCTTTTAGTCGTTTGTGCTCTTGTTTCAACTGTTCCAGTTGTTCTTTATACTCGTTGTTGTTTTTTTGAACGGCCATAATTTGGTCATTCAATGTGGCGATATTTTTAGTGATGGAATTTAATTCATTTTTCGAAACGATTAGATCATTTACACTGTTTTCTAGGCGATCTTGAAGAGTTTCGGTGGTTCGTTTCGAAAATTGAATGTCTACGATGTTTCTCGTAATCACAATTAACATATCAAGTTGTTCACAGAATAGGTTCATTAAATTTATTTCAACATCTTCAATATTCTCCGTTTCATTTTCGATTATACGAGGTTGACGAAACGCGGCAAAAATTCTCGTCATAAAACCTTCCTGGCCCCGATTTTGTTCCATTTTATACTTTTAACAAGAGATTTGAGGTGGTTGGCCTAAAATTATTAACTAACTAGTTTTAATTTTATTTTGTTTTCAGGACTACTCGAAACGTGTTGATTTGCGGGATATTGCGATTTGTTCAGTTGATCCACCAGGTTGTACTGATATTGATGATGCGTTACACTGCCGTACGTTAAAAAACGGTAATTATGAAGTTGGTGTTCATATAGCGGATGTCAGTCATTTCATACGTCCTGGGAATGCGCTTGATAAAGAAGCGGCGCTTCGAGCCACTACAGTGTATTTGGTAGACAAGCGAATTGATATGGTGCCTGAATTGTTGAGTTCCAATTTATGTTCACTTCGTGGCGGTGTTGAGCGCTTTGCCTTTTCGTGTATTTGGGAAATTGATGAAAATGCCAACATTGTTTGGATGAAATTTCACAAAAGTGTTATAAAATCAAAACGGGCCATGACCTATGAGGAGGCACAATTGATAATTGACGATACGAACCAGAATGACGACATTGCACGATCATTGCGAAATCTAAATAATCTTGCAAAAGTGTTGAAAAAACGTCGATTAGATAATGGTGCGCTGGTACTTGCTTCACCAGAAATCCGTTTCCAAGTAGACAGCGAGACACACGACCCAATCGAAGTTGAAGCTAAAAAAGTTCGGGAAACTAATTCCATGGTTGAAGAATTTATGTTGCTAGCAAATATTTCGGTCGCCGAAAAAATTGAGAAAGAATTTCCAGAGTGTGCAATGTTGCGTCGTCATCCAGAACCGCCACAAAATAATTTTGAACCTTTAATTAAAGCTGGGCGTAATCAAGGATTTGAAATTGTTACAACATCAGGTCGTGAATTAGCTACGTCGCTCGAAAATGCAATTAAACACGATAATCATTACTTTAATGTGATGCTGAGAATTTTGGCCACGAGATGCATGATGCAGGCTGTCTATTTCATTAGTGGAACGTTGCAGAAAAATGAGTATTTCCATTACGGTTTGGCCACTCCTATTTATACGCATTTTACGTCACCAATTCGGCGATATGCTGATATTATTGTACATCGCCTGTTAGCTGCGTGCATTGGAGCTGACAGCACATATGCTGATTTATTGGATAAAAATAAAAATTCTTTATTGTGCAACAACTTGAACTATCGGAATCGTATGGCTCAGTATGCTGGTCGGGCCTCGGTTGCACTAAACACGCATATATTTTTCCGTGGGAAAACTCGAGATGAAGAAGGATATGTGCTATTTGTTCGGAAAAATGCGTTACAAGTTTTGATTCCAAAATACGGGCTTGAAGGTACAATTTACTTAAGTGAAAAGAATAAGCCGTCCGATAAATTCATCTACTGCGAAGATGATCAAACACAACGATGTGGTAATATTATCTTTCATTCATTTGATCCAGTGACCGTTCGCTTGTGCCTTGACTCGAGTAACATTCAGCACGAAAAGCTCGTATTTCAGCTTGTGAAGCCATATGTCGAAGGATTTAGTGTTTCCGCATCGATTAGTGACAACAGCACCATAAATGATGAAATGTACGTTACTGACCAAGTAATAAGTAAACGCAAACCTTTGGAAGAAAATACTCCAAAAACAAAGAAGCAAAAGAGAAAGAATAAATAACATTTCGGTTTTAGTTAATTATCCGAAAGTAAATAAAAACATGCTTGTTTCTATTTTCAAATTGAACCGAATTAATATTTATTATTTGAGCCAAAAAGCAAAAAATTACGTAAAGGCCGGCATTAGAAATTTCCATGTATTTAGTTATCGTACTATTCGCTATTTTACAAAATGTCGCGCCACGCTCAAAATAATGACATTTGAATGAAGCAAAAAAAATGTAAACTCTCCAACTAAAATGGCTGCAAATCTTTTGCATTTTTCAATTGTTCGAATCTAATTTATTATTTTTTGTATTTATAAATAAATAAAATTATGTTTATATTGTTTTAACCTCAAATGTAATCATTGAAAAATTGATTTAAATATATGAAAAACACAATTTGGATAGATTAATAATACAAAATCTAAATGAGAAAATTAAGAAAAAATTGTAATTGAAGTTTTTTTATGTGTATGTGATTGAAGCCTGTGGGGTGAAAGTTTTTTTTTTGTTTTGTGATAAAATTAAATATCGGCCATTATGAAAAATTAATTTCCTCAATAAAATAAAAAAAGGATTAAGTAATATAAAATTATATTATATTATATTGTTCATATATGATTAGTAATTAAAGTATAATCTGAGTTGGATAAGTGGAATTAAAAAGAAAAGAAAATGTTTATTTTATAAAAAAAACAATAAAAATTTTTCTCAATTCTGAAACACTTGAGTTTTGTTTTTTCTTCTACATTTCGTTTTGTTTAACAGAAAAATTGATAGCTAGATATACATATAAAAAAATATATTTATACATAAACAAGGAAAACAAAATATTTATAAAATGGAAGTGGACGAGTTAGAAAATCAAATGAATTGTGGCAGACCACTTTGGCCACTTGACATAAAACAAGAATTGCTTGATAATGAAACAGGAAACTTATGCGATAGTGTTGAGAAACAAGTAAGTACCGAAGTTCTTTCAGTTTTAAGTTATTCTAGCTTAGTGCATTATGACATTCATAACAATTAGAAATAAATGTTAAGTCGAAATTATTTGAAATTAATTTATTTAACACATGAAAATATTGAATGGGTGTAATAATTTAAATGTATTTAATTTGAAGTCATCTAACCTCATAAACTATAAACATAATAATATGCAAGCAACGATGTTTCAACTAAAACCGGTGAATTGGATTTAGTTCCTCTATTGATTTGTTTTCGATATAGCTAAGTACCTACCTACTTAGTTAAATATGTATTACATTGTCATTATGATTAATGAGTGTGAAGCTATATCTGTTGCTTTGCTGATGAATTTACTTATGTTTTATTTTTGGTTAATTTATAACAAAGTATGTATAAGCGAAATGATAAGATGAAATATATCTAATATTTTGACACAATGACCTAGCACGTGTATATCCAGTTTGTATTTTAATTAAAATTATGTACATGATATTACTCGAGAGTCAGTTTATTTTCTTCTCAGTTCTCATCACCGTTTCATTTTTGTTTTACTATTTTCTTTGAGAATTTAGGAAAGTGTTGGTGTACAATATTTTTTATACTTTAATCAGTTTATAAGAGTAAAATAATATCTGTTTCTTTCAATTTCATTTTGCATTCCCCATAACTGCTTAACTCGAATTGGCAAACTAATAATATCAGTAAAGGCTAAGCGACATATGTTTCGTTTCCTCACTTTGCCCTGGCATCTCCTTTTCGCTTCGTTTTTTGCCTTTGTTTTATCATACATAAAGCAATTAGCAAATCACAACTTTAATTTTATATTTTGTGTTTATTATTCACCCAGAAAGAATATTGTTTACTACAAACGTCGAAATGAATATGAAGTTATGGGATTATTGTGATTGTAATTTCATCAATTATTGGTTCGTTTCGTCTCCGAAATTAACATTGTGATTGTCCCAACGTTTCCTGTTTCCTGTTCATACGTTTTACATATCCAACGAAACGAAACGAGGCCTATGTGTATGAAATTTTTGTTCCAATTACATAATTAATTTTCGCTTAGTTAACGTGAGCCAATTTGCCGGTCGAACTTTAAATATATAAGTATATATATTTTTTAAAATCCCTAACTGCTCATCACCAATAAAAAAGCTTTTTACTTTTGCCTTTTACTTTTACTTAAAAATTGCATCCCCAAAGCATAGAGTATTACATAATAGTATTAACTTTCATATACTAAAAGGCAATCAACTTTATAAACAGCTCACTGTAAAATAATTGTGTGGCTATTTTAAGAAAAAGAGACCATAACAATTGTATAACTGTCCTTATTTATAAAAAATTATATACATATAAACTGAAAAATCAGATCCCAGTAGGCCTAGTTTGTATGTATTTATACATAACAAAATCAAAACAATAAAATTATCAAACCCGGTTTGTAATATGTACCACCATAGTCTAGTCTAAATAAACTAATTTAGAATTGAGGAAAAACCTGCACTTTATTGCGTTAAAAATATTGAATTGCTTGATTCATTCATAATTTTATTATTTTGATTTGCTATGTAAAATACAAAAAAAGTAGGCCTACTAAGATATTATTTTTCAGTTTATAATGATGTTTTTATAAATAAGGATAATTATACAATTGTTATGGTCTCTTTTCGTTAAAATAGCCACACAATTATTATACAGTGACTGACTTTTCGATTCATATACCATTTTAATGTATGAAAGTTACTACTCTTATGTATTTCTCTATGCCCAAAGTTTAAGGAAAATTAAAACTAAAGCAAACTTCAGTACATTATTAATACCCAAAGTACAAAAATTCCTGCTCTTATCCACAATAAAAAATAATAAAATTATGATAATTCGATTATTGACAATTATTAAAATGTAGCTAACTTTATTCTATCCATTATTAAGGAAAAATTTAAAAGTTAGTTATCTTTTTCCTTAAGGCAACCACAAACCTAACGAGCAAACAAAATTGTTTTTCTCAATTTTTTTTTTTATAGTTTTCTGTAAGTAAAAGTATTTTCATTGGGGATGCTCTGTAAGTACTAATACAGATGCTCTGTAAGTACCAGGGCTGAGATGTTGTACCCAAATAACTTGTAATAAGCGAAATCCAAATAACAAATATTGTATAATGGAAATAAGTGTACATTTATATAGTAAAATTGCCCATAGTATGATGTCGATAAATATTAGCGTCGCACGTTTTGTATAGATGACGTATCTATTTTTTAAACGAAATCAATAAAACTACGCTTGGAAAAATTGAAAATGCGATATCTGGAAAAATCTGATGTATCGAGAAATGGTCGCTCATTTTAATATAATTAATTAAGTATTTATATATTAAGCATTTAGTAAGATATTTTTTACCTATACATACTTAGGTAATTAAACTTGGTTAAAATGGGCTAAATTTATTTATTAAAATTATCAAAAAAATGTAAACAAAGTTTGACAAACAAATGTAAACTACTTTTGATAATTAGACGTATCATAAACCAAAAGACTTAACTCCACAAAATTAATAATCAAGAAAATTGAGGTTCTTTTAAAAAGTGATTAATAGTAAGTATATTACACACCAAGGTTGAAAAGTATGCTATTATAGCTCGAGCGAGTGTATATAGGTTATAGTAAGCGAGAGTTATAATAGCACTTCTCAAAAGTGGTGTATATACTATTTTTTCCACTACTAGTGTTAGAAGGCACACCAACCATTACGCTTTTTTGTTGATAAGAAATTTAATTTTATTAAGAAAACGCTTGCTCTTTAATAATATTAGCTATGTTGAAGTAGCCCGAATTTTAAATGACACTACAATTTGTTTTGTTATTTGAAGTTTTAATTTTGTCAAATTGGCATTCAACTAAAAAAATGGAGAATGATGATTTAATCGGCACGCCACCTGAAATATGTGAGATAGTCGAAAATATAACAGACCAGCTGCTGCTCCAAAAATTTATTGATATTGATACATATTTATTGATATTGGTACATGCATCTTACTGCTATTACCGATCATTTGTTGCTCTTCAATTTGAGTATTTGTATTAGTTTCATCCGTATTTATTGATATTGGTACATGCATCTGATTGCTATTGTGTGTTCGTTTTTGATTAAAAATATATTTGTGTTTATATAATTACACTAATTTATACGTTTATGTATTTTTATACGTGGTATCTTGTAAATTTTCTTTGGATTTTTTTATTTTTATGAAATCTACTTTATCAATATAGGGAATAATCATAATCTCCATATCCAGTTATTCGCATTACATCCAGTGTTCAATTTTCATTATTAACTGTCAATAATAAAATATAACGAATCGTTTAACCCATTTTAAACTACGGTCGTGAATTCTACCAATGATCTGTTAAGACATTTTCCTTTTACTCGAGTCCAGGTATATCATTAATGTATAGTATACCACAATTTCAGGGAATAACTAAATTTTATTTTATTTTGTATTTTATATGCTTCGAGAATTCCGTACAGTGCTCCATAAGTATAAATATTTAAATATTTATACTACCTACATTTATTTGAGTAATACTTTATTGGATTAATTAAGGAGAAATATTTTAAGTTATGAGCCAAATTCAAAATATGTATAGTCCTATTCAGATCTTAAAAAAAACATTTTTTTAATTTTTCTGCGCAGCTTTCAGTGATGTAGAAAAAAAAATTATAAAAATTTTGATGGGTCGCATTTATTTTAGGTAGTAAACCTAAATAAAATAATAAATAACCAATAAAAAGAATTATATTTCAGTTTTAATACACAAAACATTCAAAATGATTATGTATTTATGTTATTACAATCATATTTCGAGTGAAAATTAATAGGTCAAAAAAAAATTGCACGCCTTTTAGAAACAATGTAAACATTTAATTTTGGTACGAAATAGGGAAAATAAATGATCAAATATCATTCATGTCGAACAAAACCAAAACAACATAAAAAGCAAAATCAGTTTTCAATTTAATTCTTAGTTTTTCGAATTAAATATTAATTTCAAAAGTGTCAGGGATTCTTATAAAGTTAAATTATAAAATTATTTTGTGATTAAAAACGTTCCTATTCCATTTAAATAAAAATGTAAACAATAAACACGATTTACTGTACTTAATACATCACTGTGTATCCGATATATTTTTTCTGCGCGAGAACTGTCAAAATTCCAGCGAGATATGAAAACTACTATACTTAATTTTAAAGCGAATATCTCAACCACAGTTATAGATAGAATATAATATAATATGTACATAGTACATATTTTTGTCACAGTCAGACATCAAATTTTATTAAAATCACTTTTTAACACAAAAACAACACCCTGTAATTTAACAAATAATTGAACATTTTATTTT
The DNA here is from genome assembly GCA_951394425.1 of Tipula unca. Lineage (NCBI taxonomy): Eukaryota > Metazoa > Arthropoda > Insecta > Diptera > Tipulidae > Tipula > Tipula unca. Next base: position 128,326,453 of record OX596380.1, read on the forward strand.
CGCTGTAGTTTTCCTTTAATTTTTACCACCCTATTCGCATTCACCATTTTTATCAACATTTTTTATCTTAAACTTTCAAAGTAAAGAGGGGCGGGGGGATACTTTTATTGCTACATTTTCGTAAAATTTGCAATCAAAAATTCATCAAAAAAATTGTTTAAAAATACTTTTTGAATCGCTAAGATGAGCCCTTTAAATTGATGTATCACATGCCATATAAATAAATTGTAAAATTTTTTGATACCTACATTTAATTGTAATAAATGTAATTCATTTTTTTCTGAAACATTAGTTGAATTATCTGTGAATTGACAACGTGAATGCAAAATTTCCACTCGTTATTAGACAGACGGATCCGTTTTACATTTTTTGTACGGAACCCTAAACGTTCCATGTACACATGCATCGTTTGTTTATACATATGATTTATTTACTATTGTTTATAATCAAGATCACAAGTGCGAAAACAAGGATTTTTTCATTTGTTGATAGATTTTAACCTTTAATTTCTCTCATATTTTCTCAAAAAAAATTTATATTTGAAAACCGAAATTATGTTTCTTCTATGTGCCGCTTAACACGATTTCACTTGACATGAACTCTCTTCTGTGCCAAACTACTTTGTTAAACGAAGTTTACGATTGCAAAAGTAAAAATCCTCTAAGACGTTGTCTCATGGGACCAAACAATTTTCAGTTTTAAGAAAATTTTCGATTTGTAAACGGTTTTTCTTAGATTCAATCCAATAAGAATCAAAAAAAAAAGTTGATTTTGTTTTAGCCTATTTTTCATTATGAAAAACTTACTAACAGTAAAACCAAAACTTCAATTTGAGTTGCCATTTTCAATTTAAGTTACCATATTCACTACGCGAATACGAGAGTAAAACTTATCGTAAAATAATAATATTAGTGAATATGGTACATGAAAAAGTGTCTTTGGGCCTAATTTATAAGTTATATGAAATCTAAGACCAAAAAATGAATAAAAAAAGAAATGAAAATGAATAAGAAAAATTCATATGATTTGGATAGAGCGTTGTGTTTGTTATTCCTCGACCACTACTAATACAATTTTATTTTAGCTGTGGAAAATCGGCCTGTTATATATTGGTATTGGTCACACTCCCAACACTAATACACATAAAAAAAATATCACACAATAACAATATTTAATACATATACAGGTACTTATATAAAATAACTCGTAGTCTCGGAAAGGCAAGAAAATACAGAATGGAACAAAGTACAGAATGGAACAAATATATAGATTCACTTGATGTTCGAGAGAAATCAAAATCATTTTCATTCTAAGGGCTGCGGCCAATTCAAGGGTAAAAGTCGATTTTTACTTGGTAAATTCATTTTACCTATCAAAAAGTAGGATAAACCGAGTACACAAAAGTAAATGTTTAACGTTTAGGATGTTCATTTTTTAATGATCTACGAACAGAGTAAGCTGAAAATAAACAAAAGCACGTATTTCAATAAATTAAAAATTCTATAAATCGAATTTTACCTTAGTAGTTGATTTATTCGACAATTGGTCCGCAGGCGATAGTCAAATATTTTTTATGCCAGTAAATACTTTTACATAGAAGTTTTGTATGGATTGGGCGTTTTTCTGGCATATTGAGGTAGTTTAAGTAAATGGTATTAAGCCATATGGTAAAGTAACACTTCGTTTCGTCAAACGATATAAACTAACTAAATATACATATATAAAAAGTTTATTTGCGAACATTTCTGGGTGTTATAATTTAATAAAAAAATTAATTATTTCTATTTACATTTTGTTAAATTTGAACGAAATTTATGAAATTTACTGGTCCAGTTACAAAAATCGTTGCCATAAAAAAAGATGGTTTCTTGTTTTTTCAGTAAAAAAATACTGTCAGTTTATTTTTCATAATAGAAATTAGGCTTTAATCATATTTTGTCTTGTAAAACAAAGACACGTAAATTAAAGGTTTTCAAAATCGTTATTTGCTCTTGTAACTTAATGGCGACTACAACTTAGCACTACCTAGGTTTTTAAAACATTTCAGACTTAAACACCACAATTCGAACCGCAGTGGATCATAAACCGAAAACCAAAATAAAACATATATTGCCGGAGAGAAACCGGAACTGAATGGAAAAAAAAGATTTGAAAACCCTGAACCGAAATCGACACTTTTATTTATTTCGGCTTGGTTCGGACCTTTTCATATTGTGGTTATAATGATGTAAAAATACACTGAAATGGAAAATAACAACTACCTCGACTACAGATATTAAAACACTAATACAACAAAATACAAATATGTCAGTCGAAAAATGAAACAACATAATTTAGGTAATTTTTCATTTTTGTCGTTAGTTTTTAGAATCTAATAGAATCTGGTTGCATGGTTCTTTTTTTTATCATTTATTTATGATTCCATTTTTGACATTTACAGCTATCACTTCAATTTTTTTTTAGATTCTGAATTTGAAATATTAAATTTTAAAAAATTTGAGCCGAATTTTCACAGAAAAAACCAGTTAGAATCTCTATTTTAACGTTAGGTGTATGAATAAAATATATACAAACATATTTACGAATGCAATATAGTACTTCAATTCTAAAATTCGAAATTCCGAGAAAAAACAGATTATTGGTACATTAAATACGAGTACATAACAAAAAATGTCAATTTCCGGCTAGAAGAGATCTAGTTGTATGAAATTTCATATTAAAATTACTAAATTTTAAATTCCGTTCCTGTCCAAAGATTTCCGTTTACTGAGATATTACTTACTACTTATTACTTTTATGGCTTTTGAAGTGAGTTTCAAAATAGACCCGTTCATTACTAGCGGTGAGAAGAAAACATGGAATAAGATAGAAACATTTGATAAGAATACGTTTACGGGCGCCTTACATTAGTTGTGCGAGCTACCAGTAGCTCGCGAGTTACCGGTTGGACATCATTGTTCTAGAGCGTGATAGTCACTATTAGTGTCTTTTTGGGGATGAAGTTTAAGTGATAGCAGCTCCATTTACCTATTGTGGTACCACTTCTGAAATGTTATTTGATTTGAAGCCATTTTTATTGCAGACACCTGTAAAAAATGTTTATCTATACAGGAAATAAACAGTTTACTTACCAAAAATTAAAATTTCTACAAAATGACACCCAATCACAATTGTTTACATTTAATTTAATTTTACTTTTTAATTTTGAACTTGATTTAAGTAGTAACCTCACATGCGAGATATTTATATTATCATTGTTTTGTGATCACTTTGAGTGAAATTTTTGAACTAGATTTAAGTAGTAACACGCAATAACAATCTTCAATCACGTTTACAGAATATCACCACACTGCTATTAAATAGTAATGTACAGTGACATTTTTTAAACTTGAGATGTTGTATTTTTTATCCGCATAAAATTTATATAAGAAATAAGAACAAACATAAATATGTGCGTATTTTTTAGCATTTATGTTATTTAATTGGCTGAAGAGTGCGGGGAAAAACCATCGGATTCTACCCGTACTCGTCGATGCGACGTTAGGCCTAATACACGAGTGCGGATAAAAATTTGACGATTTTTAATATTTGCACTGGTCAGGCAAAATGCAATAAAACAGTCAGTTTTATAATATTCGTGTGTGTAGGTGGAATGTATTTCAATAGTTCCATCACATAGTTTTTTGTGATAAGCCTACCAGAAGGATACGAGTAAGTGTTGCTCTATATACCGTACTTTATTTATTGTATGTATATGATTATTTTATAAATAAAATTTAATAAATATTTAATAAAATATCAAAAAATATAAATATAAATATAAAATATCAGTGTAGTCAAAAATTTAATAGATTAAAATAGATTCGAAAGCCATACACAGTTATACTTTTATCATTTTATCTGAGTTAAAGGGTGTTGAAAAAGTTTGGTTATTAAAGAAAACACAGAGATGTTCAATTATAACTTTCAAAATATTTAACGGAGAGCAACCAACTTAGACTTATTTGACTGACAACCGATTAAGATTTATTTAGGATCTATGTAGTTAAATTAAATCTTCATCTGTTTGAGAGATATAATGCTTAAAAACAATTTTCAAAATATTATTTAAATAATACCCGCTATGAATTTAAATTACATGTTTATTAATTTTTAATATTTACATATAAATATACATAATTATTAATTTATATAGTCGTATTTCAACAAAATAATTATATTATATGTCAACCGCCGCTCTCGTTGGCACAGCAAGTAGCGTACTTGCCTTGTTATTCGAGGGTCTCGGATTCGATTCCCGATGGTGACCAAAATTAATATAATTTTTGAAGTTAACAAACGCTCCCGTTTTCCAAAATCATGAACGAATTTTTTTGCCGTCGTTTTTTTTCATTTCGGTCGTAAACTAAATGTCATTTATTTTGTTTCATTTATGATGTGAAAGATTCGCCGTTCGTGATTTTTTAATTTCTGTGGCATAGAAACGGAAAATCCGGACGGATTAAAAAAGTTGATTAATTTGGAGCTGTTCGAACGCCCATAAACCAGATCGATGACGCAAAGGAAGGTCAATCAGCTTCAATTCTTGAACAAGCTGTATTTTATATGCCTGCAAACCAAGATCTCTCTTCAAAATACGCCGCAATGTGCCTAATGAGACACCCAGTGCTTGCGTGCGGCGACAAATTGATTGATTGCGGTCTTCTCGTACACTTTCAGCTACAGCAGCAATATTCACATTAGATCGACTTGTACGTACTCTAGTCGAGTGATAAATATCCAATAATTAAAAAGAGGTTCGAAATTTATTGATTGTTTTGCGAATATTGCGTTCAGAACACCAAAAAATGGTCGAAGAGCACGAAAACAATTTTTCATTGAACACTGATTTTTGATATAAATTTCCACAATTTGTATATGTACGTTGTTCTCGCGTAAATCTATTCATGGTGAAATTCAATGAATACTAAACACAAATGTCATATGAACATGACAGTTGTCACGCATGAATCCCAATGAGAATCCCAATTGGAAAAATTACCTTCTATTGGATCACTCTTTATAATACACATGCAAATGTAGTACATAGATATGTACTCGAATGTGTATTGTTAAATTTGGAGTACGAAAAGGATTACAGAAATATACGATTCATTAATATTTGTGATAGTAAATATTTGCGGTCCTATTTCTATTTATTATCATATAATATTAAGAAAAAATGTATTATTAATTCATTAGTATTTGTGATATTCCCGAAATTGGATATTTCTATCCTAAATGACAGTTTTTCGTTTGTTTTGCTATTTTGTTTTAATATTTGAGCTGTACTGTTGTAATATTCATTGAAGATTCGCTAAAGATGTATCAGAATGCCAAAAACCCGCGATATCAGTGTAGAAGAAAGATCGGATATGATAACTGATCGCAATAATAAAATGACTTAAAATAATATAAGGGAGGTATAAATGTCATGTGAACACTATATTTTATCAAGGCCGCAAAATAAAAAATTACATGATACAGTTAAAAATGTTAGCACACGACAACGACCACGTATTACAACACAACGGCAAGATATTCGTATTATTCGAACTGGGGTCAACGATAAATCTATAAGTCAAAGAGACCTTGCTGACCATATGTTTACTGCCCCCTGAAAGAAGTCTAAGTAAAAGATTATGTATGAATTAAAATCAGTAGATTACAACACGAATTAAAATGGATCGTACTAAATTTGTCAAACAATTCGATAAGCTCTTAGCATTCTGGCGCAATGTTTTGCGAATTAGTCTATTTACGAATAAGTTCATAAGTCTAAACAATTATTTTATTCTAAAACAAAACACGTAAAGAATCGTCGTATTTTTGTCTCGAAACGATAAGTTTCAACATTACAAAATAAAGTTATGATACATTATTGATTGTTGTATCCCATACTATACTAGCAATGATTTCAGACAAATTAAATCAATTAACATATCTTAATCTTCTAAACAAAGTTATTTTATTGGCTGGTGATTTATTGATTGGACTGAACTTCATGCTGCAACAACCATGAAATGTGGAATGAAATGGTTGAAATTTGGAGCAAACTCTCGGTAGATTTCATAAGCAAGTTACGATAACATTCCAAGAAGTAATGACACTGTGACTTCTTATTAAAACGTTAGTTAAGAATTATTGAAGTACTGATTAGTAAAATTTAAAGTATTGTTTAAAATATTTAAATTGAAATTTTTAAATTATTTTCATTAGATTGCGCAATCACAAATACTAATGAATCAAAAATGTGTATCACAAATACTAATGAATCAGATTTAATTCAATATATTTTTATTATCTCAGAAACGTATTAGAATAAACGGAATAGATTTTTGACAGTATTTTGCTCTATTGATATTTATCGTGAAATATGAAAAATAATGTTTAATAAAATATATAAATAATATTATTTTAATAAAATTTATAATGGATAACAATAAAATTTTTAGCATTATGTTCGAAAACTGCAGAGCCGCTTCATTTAAAACTTTCTTGTGATGAAATTAAAAATTCCCCAGAATGTTTTGTATCAATAAAAACGTACTATCTCGACTTTTAACAGAATATTCGTTTTATATTACCTTTTAGTCTAGTATGAAAAGAATACGTTTGGATTATTCTGAATTAATACAAAAATATGGAAAACAAGAAATAGAAATGAATAAAAAAATAATTTATGTGAAAATCGGAAGTTCGGAATAGTCGAAGTGAATTTAAAAAATACACTAATTCTGAATTGTAATAAAGATAAAATAATTTAATAATTTATATTTATAATTTTTAAATTTTCATTGGTTTATTACTTAGCTAAAAAGATTTAGCATATAATCGCGGGTAAAAGTGAATAGATGATGGTAAAAAAATATTATATTTATCTATGAAGGTGGGAATTATAATACCCCGATTCCTATGTGCATAAAGTAAAATAGTATTATAGATTTTTTATTTTATGGTATTTGTGATAGGAAAAATTCGCGGTCCCATTTCTGTTTATTATCATAAAAACTTAACTAAAAATTATTTTCATTAATAATTTTTTTTTTATTTAGTTCAATTTTAAATAAGAATTTATTTTATAAAGTTTGATATACAAATTTAATAGTAATAAAAATATATTGAGTTAAATCTGATTCATTAGTATTTGTGATCACGCAATTTAACCAAAATATTACAAAAATTCAATTTACTCTTAGGGACTTACTTAGGAACTTCTAGCATTAAGTCTTAATTAATATTATTAAGAAGTCTGACCTGCTTATTCTTATAACTGCATTGGAATATTATCGTAAGTTCCGGGTGAAGTCTAGCGAGGGTTTGCTCCAAATTTAAACAATTTCATTCCCCAATTCAAATAAGCAAATTTAACTAGTTCTCGTCGGCTGGTATACATTATATACGTCGCCGTAAGTACAAAAAAAACTAAGCAAGTGGATGGCAAGGGCATTCATTGTCTCGTGACATGATTTGCCCGTTAATATAAATTAATAGAACAATGAATGGTATGGGTTAGTTGAATATTATAGCTAAGCATTGCTTTATCTCACGACAAATCGAAAATGTTGAATTTTCTAGCAGAATAAAGGCCCAGAACGTCGTTCGACAGTAGCAAAACTGTTTTTCGAAATATAAAAATTCGACAATTGAACTGGAAAAGCCAAAGCATCGATTTCTATCGTATTGAACATTGGTGGGACGAGCTGGATACAACTGATTAAGTTGATGGATCCGATGCAGCAAAAATGGCCCTTTCTTATCGTTTCAAAAGGATATTCCATCTAACATTAATTATTTTTATTTAAAATGACTAATTTAATATTATATTTTTTTATATAAATAATTAAATGATTTTATTTTTCAAGTAAAAATACTTTATAAATAATGAATATTAAGAAAATATCACTTATTTATGAAGTTATATGTTGGTATTTGAGGTGTTCTAGTTTTATAAAACTAAAAGTGTTTTTTATATATCGATTTATGCTATTAAAGTGATATTGTAAAAGTAAAAATATGAGCGGTAGTTTCCATATATGTACTTGTTGATGGGATATGTGACTGCTACTGAGCAGTTGCATTTTTTATTCTAAATTTCGCAAAAATCCAACGTCGTGTTTACTATAGCATCATTTGATCATGAGCTCCAATTTTGTGAAAGTCTTTTTATATCATATCCAAAATGCGATATCGCTTGAAAACACAAAATCGTATTTTTAAATCACAAAACTTCACCTCTACTATAGCCGCAAATTAAAATAATCACCAAAATATATGGCTTTAAATTAAACAGCAAATAAACGAAAAATACATGGTATGCATGATCTTTGTCCATTCCAGTATGTATTATAAATCTTAATTTTAGGTTAGTCAATTTTTATAATTATTATTCGTATTTTATTATGACATAGTCGTGTATATTTTTCAACAACATGAACATGCAATTAGACTAGACAGTAGAGTATAAATGTGTCATCTTTATACACGAAATTTGAAATATTTTGTAGACTGTTAATAATCAGTACCTACATATGTACTTACAGTAATCAAACAAATAAATCATACACACAATTTTTGGCGAATATCTTCAGTTTTGAACTTAAAATTCAAATTTTTTTATGAATGCTTGATTAAAATATTACTTCTTGAAAATATATTTAATTTTACGTTAAAAAATAATAACGCTCATAATATAAATAAAATAATATATTTGATTTCAGGCATTAATTCAAGAAGTATCGAAAACCGAATTCAAACAAATAAATCATACCAATATGTATATTTTTAAAATCAAGAATTAGCCCCCTCTTTTGCTTTAATAACTGCAGCTAACTGATCTGGGGAACTCAATTTTAACCCAAGCATCCACGACAGCCGTTTTAAAACCATCTTTCTTCGAGGAGGCTCGCTCTCCTATCTGTCTGTCGAGTAAAGCTCACAAATGCTCGATTGGGCTAAGATCAGGGTTTTCCTATAGTAGGCAAAGGAAGAAACAGGTAAACAATAGTAAATTTATAATATTGTTTTCCTTTTTCTTCCTTTGCTTACTATAAGAAAACGTCCGTCGTCGAAAATCGTAGTCGCAAGTCATAGTAGGGCCCCATTACTCTGCGTAGGTCATTCCAGTACATTAATGTGTTTTTGCTGAAAATATTCTGTCCTTTTGTTTATATAATCTTGTTGGTAGATCAATTACCTTAACATTTTGAGGAGTAATCTCATTCGCATTCATAAAGTTGAAACGGCAGGTTATAGTGCAAAATTATATATAATTATGGGTACGAAATTTCAAGTAGACTCGAAAACGATCAATAAGTATTTAGAAACCAAGAAAATTGAGTGGAGAACCCACACAAATAACACCAGCTACCGTAGACAAACAAATCCTGCTACCAAATCAAGATAACAAGCGTGATTCCAAAAGTATTTCGCCTCTACTTCAAGCTATAAATGTGTAATGAATGATGAGCCTTATTTTACCGTGGAAGGTAGCGAATGGTATCCAAAATATTATTTTGAGTCTCCTAACTACGAAAAGTTAGCAAATCAAAAGATTATTTGTAAAAATTTATGTTGTGGTTGGCTATAAGCGAACGAGGTATCAGCTTTCCTGTATTTTTAAATTAGGTTTGACGGTCAGTACTGTCAGTTCGGCAATTTATATAAACAAATTCTTACCGATCGTTCAGAACTTCATTGAAAAGTAGAAATGGTGAAATAATTGTTTGGCCCAATTTTAACCGGGACTAAATCATCATTGTCCAATTTATGCCAACGGTGAATTGAAAGATTGCGATCCTCCAAATCTTCCATAACTGCAAAAATTTGAAATTTTTTGTGCAAAATTAAAGAACATGGTCCACAGCAACCTATTGCCTATTTAAGAAGGTTGAAGAGAAATTTGGAAAGGATTGATACATGAGGGACGGCGTTGAACAAAGTGCCCAAAAGAGTTATAAAAGCTCCATATGGGGTCAATTTTTGAAAATTGATTTTAGATTGAAGTTTATAAATAATAAAATGAAATCCAAAATAGGATATAACTGCTAAAGCCATTTTATTTATAATGTAAAATACGTAAGTGTTGTGATTATTCTAACGACGGTTATTGTCTGCTAAATTTCTACATTGAAATGAGCACCCTAAAATTCATTTGTATACTACATTTTATACATTTTCTGGTCTGAGTTGACTGCATGGTGTGTAGAATTGGTGAATTGATTAATAATGTGAAATTCACGTTGAAAAAGTGTTCTAAACTTTGGTTCTATACCATACTGGTATTAACCCATGATCTTCGCTGTGCATAAATTAAATTTAATCAACTTTAAACGAACCAAAAAATAACGTTAAATTCAAAACCATCCTAAATATAATAAAACTAAAATCTCCACATCCAAATAATATGACTTAGAGATTACACATACTATTTTATTTTACGAAATGAAATCGATTTTATAATCCATCTGACAATTACTTCAACATAATCAAGCACCCGAATAACCAACGCAAAAAGAATAGAAAAATATATTTTTGATTCCACCATTTTAATCAGAAGGGAATAAGATCGAGCTCCATATAGTATAAATAAAATAGACATTTAATTATAGTATGTCCTTAAGCTAGTATTTCTACTACACATAAATTAAATTTATGTTCGTTTTTTTAAAATTATATTTCATGCTAAACCAACCATTCATCCAACGAGAAACCAACTTTAAATCGTTCTAGTCATTTTTTTGTTCGTATTCATGAGCATATCGTAGCTTATCGTAGACCAAAACATCGTAAACATTTCATCGTCAAACATTTAATAATAAACCCCTTGGTTTAACCTATTAAACCATCCTAAATCGTTTAATTTTTAATAGTGACCTAGAAAATCATATGAATAGTTCATCGTAAAATTAATATTTCTGCAAGTTTTGGAGTGGAGATAGAATACTGGTGTCTTCGATGGAATTGTTCAAAATAAAAATGGAAAATATGTTGTACCCGCCAATCCCTCATAGACCAAAATGAACTATCACTTTATTCATATAGACACTTAACCCTAAAGCCGTTGCCACTTGGCACTTGTGTCATAAGTGTTTTTCCTATGTATGACTAAAATTAATGGGAAATTCGAGAACTGTGCATCAACTATTTCCATCAAAATGGGATTATAAAATGATTTTTCGATTCAGGTCTAGAAATTGGCCAACTGGAATGGAACTAGGCTATTTCTTAATCGATTATGATCAAATATTACATGCTCGATGGAAATTAGCTCAAGTTTTACCTTAGAATGATGGCAGTAAACATGAAATTTCCGATGGTAGAAATCGCTTCGTCAATTTTTGAAACACAAATCAAAAAAATTCAATCGCTCTTTTAGACCCACAAATGTTAAAATCCTTTCAACACCATACTCAACTATAAAATGTAACCTTTTTTTAAAGTTAGTTTTAATTGTATTTTTACCTTAAAAAGATGTAAAAAATTGAATTGTTCTCGTATATGAAATTATGGACTAATATTTTTTGATTTTTGTTACTGGTTCAAATATTTCAATATTCTATATTTTCATCATAATTTTACAATTTTCAGTTTTTCCTATTTATGATTAAATAAATTTGAAATGAATAAATGATATATATCTCACATTGTAATCAAACTAAAATTTAATTCATAAATAACCATTTCGTGGCCAGCAACGAATAATATTGTTTTCGATCCACGATATATTCCAATTAAATTTGTTAATTTATTGTTGATTTAAAAAGAAAATAATTGAAATATTAAACTCTCATCTACAGGATTTATACTATAGATTTCCTGTTGTGATTCACTGAACAATTATGAATAAAAGTTCCACAGGGAGCTTAGTTTTAATAGCATCATTTTACACGTTATGGATGATATCATCATTCAATACTTATTCTTTTAAGCAGCTCACATTAAACCCTTTACATCGTTTTCAAGCGACATAGTCGTGTATATTTTTCAACAACATGAACATGCAATTAGACTAGACAGTAGAGTATAAATGTGTCATCTTTATACACGAAATTTGAAATATTTTGTAGACTGTTAATAATCAGTACCTACATATGTACTTACAGTAATCAAACAAATAAATCATACACACAATTTTTGGCGAATATCTTCAGTTTTGAACTTAAAATTCAAACTTTTTTATGAATGCTTGATTAAAATATTACTTCTTGAAAATATATTTAATTTTACGTTAAAAAATAATAACGCTCATAATATAAATAAAATAATATATTTTATTTCAGGCATTAATTCAAGAAGTATCGAAAACCGAATTCAAACAAATAAATCATACCAATATGTATATTTTTAAAATCAAGAATTAGCCCCCCTCTTTTGCTTTAATAACTGCAGCTAACTGATCTGGGGAACTCAATTTTAACCCAAGCATCCACGACAGCCGTTTTAAAACCATCTTTCTTCGAGGAGGCTCGCTCTCCTATCTGTCTGTCGAGTAAAGCTCACAAATGCTCGATTGGGCTAAGATCAGGGTTTTCCTATAGTAGGCAAAGGAAGAAACAGGTAAACAATAGTAAATTTATAATATTGTTTTCCTTTTTCTTCCTTTGCTTACTATAAGAAAACGTCCGTCGTCGAAAATCGTAGTCGAAAGTCATAGTAGGGCCCCATTACTCTGCGTAGGTCATTCCAGTACATTAATGTGTTTTTGCTGAAAATATTCTGTCCTTTTGTTTATATAATGTTGTTGGTAGATCAATTACCTTAACATTTTGAGGAGTAATCTCATTCGCATTCATAAAGTTGAAACGGCAGGTTATAGTGCAAAATTATATATAATTATGGGTACGAAATTTCAAGTAGACTCGAAAACGATCAATAAGTATTTAGAAACCAAGAAAATTGAGTGGAGAACCCACACAAATAACACCAGCTGCCGTAGACAAACAAATCCTGCTACCAAATCAAGATAACAAGCGTGATTCCAAAAGTATTTCGCCTCTACTTCAAGCTATAAATGTGTAATGAATGATGAGCCTTATTTTATCGTGGAAGGTAGCGAATGGTATCCAAAATATTATTTTGAGTCTCCTAACTACGAAAAGTTAGCAAATCAAAAGATTATTTGTAAAAATTTATGTTGTGGTTGGCTATAAGCGAACGAGGTATCAGCTTTCCTGTATTTTTAAATTAGGTTTGACGGTCAGTACTGTCAGTTCGGCAATTTATATAAACAAATTCTTACCGATCGTTCAGAACTTCATTGAAAAGTAGAAATGATGAAATAATTGTTTGGCCCAATTTTAACCGGGACTAAATCATCATTGTCCAATTTATGCCAACGGTGAATTGAAAGATTGCGATCCTCCAAATCTTCCATAACTGCAAAAATTTGAAATTTTTTGTGCAAAATTAAAGAACATGGTCCACAGCAACCTATTGCCTATTTAAGAAGGTTGAAGAGAAATTTGGAAAGGATTGATACATGAGGGACGGCGTTGAACAAAGTGCCCAAAAGAGTTATAAAAGCTCCATATGGGGTCAATTTTTGAAAATTGATTTTAGATTGAAGTTTATAAATAATAAAATGAAATCCAAAATAGGATATAACTGCTAAAGCCATTTTATTTATAATGTAAAATACGTAAGTGTTGTGATTATTCTAACGACGGTTATTGTCTGCTAAATTTCTACATTGAAATGAGCACCCTAAAATTCATTTGTATACTACATTTTATACATTTTCTGGTCTGAGTTGACTGCATGGTGTGTAGAATTGGAGAATTGATTAATAATGTGAAATTCACGTTGAAAAAGTGTTCTAAACTTTGGTTCTATACCATACTGGTATTAACCCATGATCTTCGCTGTGCATAAATTAAATTTAATCAACTTTAAACGAACTAAAAAATAACGTTAAATTCAAAACCATCCTAAATATAATAAAACTAAAATCTCCACATCCAAATAATATGACTTAGAGATTACACATACTATTTTATTTTACGAAATGAAATCGATTTTATAATCCATCTGACAATTACTTCAACATAATCAAGCACCCGAATAACCAACGCAAAAAGTATAGAAAAATATATTTTTGATTCCACCATTTTAATCAGAAGGGAATAAGATCGAGCTCCATATAGTATAAATAAAATAGACATTTAATTATAGTATGTCCTTAAGCTAGTATTTCTACTACACATAAATTAAATTTATGTTCGTTTTTTTAAAATTATATTTCATGCTAAACCAACCATTCATCCAACGAGAAACCAACTTTAAATCGTTCTAGTCATTTTTTTGTTCGTATTCATGAGCATATCGTAGCTTATCGTAGACCAAAACATCGTAAACATTTCATCGTCAAACATTTAATAATAAACCCCTTGGTTTAACCTATTAAACCATCCTAAATCGTTTAATTTTTAATAGTGACCTAGAAAATCATATGAATAGTTCATCGTAAAATTAATATTTCTGCAAGTTTTGGAGTGGAGATAGAATACTGGTGTCTTCGATGGAATTGTTCAAAATAAAAATGGAAAATATGTTGTACCCGCCAATCCCTCATAGACCAAAATGAACTATCACTTTATTCATATAGACACTTAACCCTAAAGCCGTTGCCACTTGGCACTTGTGTCATAAGTGTTTTTCCTATGTATGACTAAAATTAATGGGAAATTCGAGAACTGTGCATCAACTATTTCCATCAAAATGGGATTATAAAATGATTTTTCGATTCAGGTCTAGAAATTGGCCAACTGGAATGGAACTAGGCTATTTCTTAATCGATTATGATCAAATATTACATGCTCGATGGAAATTAGCTCAAGTTTTACCTTAGAATGATGGCAGTAAACATGAAATTTCCGATGGTAGAAATCGCTTCGTCAATTTTTGAAACACAAATCAAAAAAATTCAATCGCTCTTTTAGACCCACAAATGTTAAAATCCTTTCAACACCATACTCAACTATAAAATGTAACCTTTTTTTAAAGTTAGTTTTAATTGTATTTTTACCTTAAAAAGATGTAAAAAATTGAATTGTTCTCGTATATGAAATTATGGACTAATATTTTTGGATTTTTGTTACTGGTTCAAATATTTCAATATTCTATATTTTCATCATAATTTTACAATTTTCAGTTTTTCCTATTTATGATTAAATAAATTTGAAATGAATAAATGATATATATCTCACATTGTAATCAAACTAAAATTTAATTCATAAATAACCATTTCGTGGCCAGCAACGAATAATATTGTTTTCGATCCACGATATATTCCAATTAAATTTGTTAATTTATTGTTGATTTAAAAAGAAAATAATTGAAATATTAAACTCTCATCTACAGGATTTATACTATAGATTTCCTGTTGTGATTCACTGAACAATTATGAATAAAAGTTCCACAGGGAGCTTAGTTTTAATAGCATCATTTTACACGTTATGGATGATATCATCATTCAATACTTATTCTTTTAAGCAGCTCACATTAAACCCTTTATTTAATATTTCTAGTGCTTATTTACAAAGTTTTTATGACCGATATATTACTGAAACTAATTTTTTTATCGTTCTGCACAGTTCCTTAGGAAATACTCATATTGAATAGGATTTTATAAAATTAAAGAAATTGTAAAATAAAGATTAAATTCTATTACATAACATAATAAATATTTCAAAATGTTAAAAATGTTATGATTTTATATATAATAGAAATTCTAATTTATTATGTGCAATTTTAAATTAATAAAAATATTTACGATACCACTTGAAATTATGACACTAATGTGACAACCTATTTTTGGTTTTCGAATTACCTAGGCAAATTTATAAACCAAATAATATCATTTGTGCAGAAGAAAATTAAGAAAAGTCGTGATTTTATAATTCATTTTGTTCGAGGAAATCAATGAAACAAAGTTATCGAACAAGCAAATAGGGCAGATGTTAGTACGATATATTTAAGGAAAATTACAGAAATAAAATGTTCAAAATAAACTAATTTTAACCTCTAAATTTTCCCAACGTTAATTGATTTAATTAATTTATTTCTGCGTTTTGTTGTTGTGATTTTGTGCAAAAAATGAACATAAAATACCGTGCAAATAGCGCAATGGCTAAAGCTGCGATGTTTGGATCGGAAGGTACTGGGTTCGAAAACCCAACACAAACGCGGGAGATGCAAAATCCCTTTTGCAAAAGGGATTTTTCATCTCTCGATGCCGATCGGTGATTAAATTGAAAACCTCTATGTTCCTCTGTTGGAATGTAAAACTAATGGCCTGACCCGTCGTTCATGTACAGGGATAGAATGCAGCAGTGTGCAGATGGCCAATTAAAAGACGGACCTGTAAGCTGGTGTACAAAATAGGGATTACTGTTCAGCTTTTCCACTAGCCGAACAGTCTCTAATTAAATGTATTTACTAAAAAAAAAATCAAATTCCTACCGTTTGGTAACCATTGAAGATATACATATACGAGTATGTATAGTTTGTGAATAATGAGAAAATCAAATTCCATCGATTGATAATCACTGAGATAAAAAGCGGTTCAGAAAATGCACATTAAATTATAATTTCGATACTATTTAACGGAGAGCAACCAACTTAGACATATTTGACTGGTAATTAATTGCAAAGGCTTTATATCAGATCCTCGTGTATCTGCATCTATTTGAAACAAATAATGTTTTAAAGTCAAAAACAATTTTTTTGTTTTAGTATTTATGCATATTTATGTTGTCTTCTAATTTTATAAAACAGAATTTTTGGGTAGAACAGCGATTTATGCTCATATAAATAATATTATAAAATTAAAAATGCTTTTGAATGCTATGTATACATATGCACCTATTAAAATGAAGTATCAAACCCCAGTACGCATGAAATAAAAAATATAAAAATTCAATTTAGATTATTCTGTTCATATTTAAAAAATTATTCAGAACTGATAAAAAACCGCATAACCAACAGATTTTTAATATTTTGTTAAAAATGTATAACCACAAATCTTTAAAGTTTAACTAATGATTGTAGTATAATATGTATTTTCAAAATATTAATGTGATCCGAGGACATTTTGTATGCCAAGTTCGAAAAATGATTTGTATTATTATTTCAGTATGTATGTTGTGGTAATGTGAGTGTGTGACACGAAATTAATTTGTGCTTTCGAAAATATTTAATTTGATTTGACACGTTTTGTGGGTGCAGTTGTAGGCTTTAATTTTTATAATTTTCTTACTTTATTTTCTCTGTTACATATTTTATGATTGTTAATTGTGGAAGATAAATCAAACAAACCACATTTTGGTTATACATAATAATAATAATAATAAACAGTATTAAAGGCCATTATTGGCCCCTTACTGAGTCAGTAATCTGGCTCCAACGGTTCTGATCCTGAGCATGGTCTTACTGTCGAAGACAATCTGAAGAGGCCAAGTCGTTCTCTCCATCGTGGAGCTATCGTCGCCTGCAACGACCTTTGCGCCTACCATATGGTGGCTCTCCTTTCAGAGATCGCTGCACAATTCGCTCCGGATCAGCACGCAGAACGTGATCGAGCTAGCGTACTCGCTGAGATCTTACTTCATGTACAATATCGGGGATCTTCATCAGATCTCTGCTCTCGAAATTGTACAGAGCTCGGTATGTACCATCTATTTCGCATTTTGGGCCGTAAATCACATGTATGATTCTTCTCTCAAATGTAAGGAGCCATCTCTCGTACTCATCCGTGAGCGCCCAACATTCACATCCAAACATAACAACGGGCCTGATCAACGCTTTGTAAATCTTCAGCTTCACGGCACTTGATAAGTGTTTAGATTTTAGCAGTGGCCTTAGAGGATACAAAGCACGACTGCCAGCTGCCAGCCGTAAAAATACTATAAAGTATTTTTCAAATTTCATGCCGAGTTTTCGCACATAGAAAATATGCTTGATCCGGAAAACTAAAGTATGTCTCTAAAAAAATTTAAATGAATTAAAATATATTCGATTAATACATTGCTTTTATATTAAGAAGTCTGAATTATATTCAGTAACACAATTTTATTCAAGTTAACTGCAGATTCTTATTTTATATTATATGTATTAGCATTTTTTTGCGTAAACAGAAATCAAATTAATTCATTTTATTTCTATGCATGCTATGGAGAGTTAACGCATATAATATAGTTACAACTTACAGTTTAATGTTACAATTCAGTATTACGTTTGTATTGAATAAATAATTTATTTATCATACCAACATATTTTCTAACCAAATTTACCTGAATAATTGATAATAATTCATAATGTTCACGCTAGTTTCCAGTACAATCTATCACAGCGATAGTTCGCGTCCATATGAGTATTCATCAACTGTTGTCACTTATCTATGTATGTATGTGTAAATAAAATTTCATTTCGTATTTAATAGATAAAACCTGATTTCCATCAATTCTAGAAACTAGTCGGGCATTACGTGCATTTTATAGTGCTCATAATCGTCCATCAGAGCGATTAATTCGAGAAACTATGGATCGTTTTCGCACCACGTTTACTCTAAAATATAATACGCATTCCGTAAGACGTCATACAGTGCACACACAACAAGAATTTTACAACAACAATTAAAGAATTAAATTTGTGTCCATCCACTTCATGGAAAATCCTACTTAAAGATCTTGGTTTACGTGCTTACAATATTCTTACTTGTACAGGAATTTAAGCCACATGATCATCGTTCGCGCCGTACATTTGGTGAATGGGCCGAAGGAAACATTGCTATTGATCCACTATTTCATTTGAAAATTTTGTTCAGTGATGAAGCACACTTTTGGTTAAATGGCTATGTCAATAAACAAAATTGCCACATTTGGAGCAATGATAAAGCACAACCCATTGCCAAACCACCATTGCATCCAAAAAAAGTCACCACTTGTTGCGCTTTATGGGCTGTGGAATCATTGATCCATATTTATTTAAAAATGATGATGGTCTAAACGTTATTGCCAACGGTGACCGAGACATGATCATTATTTTTTTCGTGCCTAAATTGGCAACATTCATGTTGCAGATATGTGGTTTCAGCAGAACGGCACCAATTGCCACACAGCGCGCGATACAATTAATTTACTTGAAACATTTGACGAACGATTACTTTCACGAAATGGACCTGTTAGCTCCCACCTCATTCGTGCGATTTGACGCCACGCCATTAGATTATTTTCTCTGAGGGATATGTAATGTCGCATGTCTACGCTAATAAACCAGAAACAATTAAACACTTGGAAGCCACCATTAGAGGCATTATTACCGAAATACAGCCTGATTTACTGAGAAGAGTGTGTGAAAATTAAGCCTCCATATTACGTCATGTACGCGACAGCCGCGGTAGCCACATGTCCGAAATCATATTTATATGTTAATGTCAGAAAATTGTCTGTCAAAAAAGCCAATTTCATGGATATTAAAAACATTTTTCTGTGTTCTCTAAAAAAATACCGGTGCATATACTAGAGTAAAAGTAAAAATAACAAATTAAACAAATTCAAATTTCACAATAGAATAAAAGCAAAATTATAAAACTATATAGATGTATATTCTAATACCTAATCTCAATACCTATGTATGTATACTTAAAATACTAATTAACCGTAAAAAATAAAATCTCGATATCTATGGTAAACAATAAATATCCATTCTTTTAACAAACTTTTTTCTAACTTGTTCACTCCAAGATATATCTAAAAGAGTTAACAATTTCAATCAATATTCAAAGTGAAGTAAAGCTCAATCTATCACATGCCAACTAAATGGAGTATGGATCATGAAGTATACCACGCCCATTGAAATACATTATTTTGAACATTTTAAACTTAAAATCATATCAAGTACATAAAACCATTTTTTCAATACATTCATGTTATTTTTTATGGCCACTTTCATTGATTTTTCGTCAGAATTGAAATAAAGCCACCGGCAAAAGTGATAATATTGCCAAGGAATTGAAAAATAAAAATGAAATTATGTACAGTAAATTAAAAACAATAATGTGGGCCATTATTGTGGGCCCAATACAGATCTCTGTGAAATTCCACCATCAACCAACTTATCGTCACTACAAATGTTGTTAATGCCAATAATTTATGCTCGATTTCGTAGATACGACTCAAAAATATTTAATGCTACAAGATTTTGCTAGCGTAAAGGGTTTAGACGAAACATACTTTCATTTGAATGTTTTCGAATAAATGGTTGAAAGAAGTGGCTCTATTTCTCTTCCAGGATGATCACCTGATTTAACATGTATGGAATTTTATTTATGAGGAAAAATGAAAGACCTGGCCTATTTTAATCAGCAGAAAATATGGGGCGAAGAATTAAAAATATTTAAAAAAATCAGAAACTGAATTAGAAGCAGCTCATTTACATTGTGTAGGGCGATTAGAAAAATATTTGGAACGGCGGACATTTTGAACATTTATTAAATTATTAGAGATTTTTAGGAAAAAAAATCGTTTTTTTCGTTTTTAATTCCTTTATTTTTTATTTAACACTGTAAAACTTATCAAAATGAAATAATTAAATTATACAAATTTATCATATTTATTATAAAAATATCAGATCTTTCAGCTCTGTCTAATAAAGGTGGCTGTCTTATGGCATTGACATCAAATAAGCTGTTATTTTTTAAGAATAGTTGTCTGGTTTTTAAAGACCGGATATCATCAAATGACAAACAATGTGCTTGTCCACACGAGTATGCAGTACATGATGTATTTTCATCGTTTCGTAGCTCTTTGCCTATAAACTTAACGGATGGGGAATATTTCCGTTAAATCGTTTCCAACATCAAAATGCAATAAAAAATTGTATGATTTGAAAGAAAATGTTGTTCCCTAAAATTTTATTTTGTTCATTATTTTCTACGGTTTTTGTCCTTCTCTAGTCAAAATACAAGATTAGTTATTTTTTTTACATATTCTCATATGTAGTGACAACAGTTGATGCATACTCGTGTAGACGCAAACTGCTTTTGTGATCTCTTGTACTGCATACTCGTGTGGACAAGCACATTAAGTGCATTTGTAGTTTTGCGGTGTTTCACTTAAGCTCGCATCTATCGGAACATCATATACATACATATATTACACATATGTATACATATAATATGATTTTTATTACGAATATAAGGATTTTTTTTTTTTTATAAAATTAAAGTAATCATTAAATAAAAAAAGCGAAAACGATAACAATATCTTATCCTCAAGAAAAATGTTGACAAATTTTGTATACATAATTGTATAAACAAAAATATATAAAAATAAAACCATAATAATTAATTATCATAAATTTTGTTTCTCATTAAATGAGGTATAAATAATATTATGTGTGCGGTGTCACTTAATTTAATGCCGGTTTAAACAGTATACAATTTAATGGTCAGACGAAAGAGACATTTGATTGACATAATCAATTAACCACAATACATTTATTATATGTATACAATTTTATTAAAATACGTTAATTACTCTTTGCAATCGATTTTATGACCAAATCAAATATTTCGCATTTTATTTTCTGCACAAGGATATGTGCAGATACATAATATAATAGCGATAAGGTCCAGTGTTCACTTATTTTATACAATTGAGTATTTAAAATTCGATGAGCAACACCAAGAATATTTGAAAAATATGTATAAAAATGATACAATTTAAGTTATATATGTACATCCATTATAAAAATGATACAATTTGTTTTTTGTGGTTATCAAGTAAATGATATAAAATAATGCGGGTAAAACTAATAATTATTATTCACCTGGCTGAAGATTAAAATACTGAGATAAATGGTATATTATTTTGATATATTAATATGTACATATGTTGTTTTAAAATGTTAAGTTTTGGATTTTTTATATTGGTGTTATGATTTTATGAATAGCAATTGCTACTGAATAGTATTTGCTTGGTTGGAAATTTAATTACTATTGTTTAAGTAAGACGTCATTTGAGCTTACATTTCTAATTCATTCACCGAACATCAGTTTGGTTAAAAAGATAAAGTTAACAACTATTGTATGCTTGTGTCACGAGACCTTAAAGTGTTTTTCTGAATAAAACGCTAACTGTTATTTCTACGTATTTCGTTACACGTTTACGTTACCTGTTATTTCTAAGTTATTTCAGCCGGGTGTTGTCAATTTGGTTTTGTTTATTTATTTTTTTTTTTAGATTCATTTACATTATTTTTAAAAATTTCGTTGAAAAAAATGATAACATTGCGTTTATTTGCCAGTGATGCCATCTAGTTAGCATAACATACGATACGCAAATCTGCGTTCGTTTCCCTTATAAATAGTATTAAAAGTTATTTGTTTAAAACTAATTTTAATGACTACCTACCACAACATACGGTAATGTTGGGACCTTTTGCGGTATAAGTTACAGACCGGGGAAACACCTTTCTTGTTCATTTTAATTTATATAAATGTTTAATAGATTTGTTCGATTATATGTCTATTAATATAAATAAAATTAAAATAATAATTATTATTAATTTTATGAAAACATGCATTTGAAATAATAGAAAACAAAATTGAGTAAAATATTATCACCTGAAAATCGTCATATTATTTAGAGAGAGAATGGAGTTTATTGCAATATTAAACCTATACAATAAGAATAAATATAAAAATAATCACTTGGTACTTACATAATTTATTGTTTATATAATATACATATTATAGTCCTACCGTTAAACTTCCCACAATTAATTTAGTTTTAATTTCACACAAAAAATATACGATACTGAATCAAAATAAAACAACATATAGGTTGATCTAGTATCGCTATTTTCACCAGTTTTATGTTTTTTGAATGCCTTTTCATACAAAAATATTAGGTCTCTCATAACTAGTAAAACGGGGTTAGTAACAACAGTTGATGCATACTCGTGTGGACGTGATTTGTTGTTGTGATGTGATGTACTACATTCTCTCGTGGACATGCACGATTTATATTTTCATACTTCTCGCCGATTTAAATCAATTTTCTCAGAATATAACGAGGGTGATAAAAATACTTGAATCCTTTGGGGAAAGAGTGCCAAAAAACTGACCAAGAAAATATTTAATTCCATATAATAAGTTCTAATCCCTGGCGCTTCGGGCGCTTCTTATGTCAGGAAGACATAAGAATTCCTATAGTTAGGTTATTTTATGTTTTTATTGTTAAATTGTATTGATTGTTAAAATGCGTTAAATTGTAAAAAAATATAAATAAATTATAAAAATGAATACGAGTACATAATGTATCACGAAAACTATGATTATCATAGAAATTAACTGTAGATTTCTCATTTTTACAACAAAAAAGGAACACAATTATTTAAAAAAAAAAACTTGTGATTTTCCCAATGTCATCGTTGGGTTGGTGCAATCTATTGCGTACATCGTATACACAATGGAATATCACCAACACAACATTGTGAATACCAGTGCACTTATTCTGTTTTTCAGGGAAAGATGAAAAGGAAAGAATCAACAGAATTTTTTTATTCTTTAGGCATTGAAATGGCGAAAGGGAAAAGAAATTCTTTCACAGTTAGAATAGTTTCAAGTATTATTTTTCTCTGTCAGTAGGTGGGAAAAATTTTAAAATTTAGGAAAAAATGAAATATGATTTATTTTATTATGTTTTGAATAATATGTACATAGTAAAATTAAACAATATTTCATATAAAAGTTTGCTGTTAAAAAGTATGTACATATATTGTAAAATTTAAATGATTCTTTCTAAAACTTGACATTCTTCGAGGATTAAAAACGCAAGTATGGACGGTAAATTTGCCAAAACTTCTTTTCACATACAGGTCGAATTGATACTCGTACTCTTAACTTAAGAATTTTCTGAAAGAACTCTTTTTTTATTTAAGTTTTCAAGAGCCAAAATATATAACATTCATTTTGTGGAAAATTTCTTTAGCTGTTCATTCGAAAAAAAACCGTTTTAAATAAACGTTTGTGGTGAAAGATTGACTAAAATTAATTTTCCGATAATGTTTTTTTCCATAATACACTTTCGGGCAATGATGAAAGATTTTTAATGAAACATTCGTATGACAGAATATTTTTCCTTTCCATTTTCCTTTTCATATTCCCCGAATCACAGAATAAGGGCACAGGAGAGCATTTTTTAATATTTTTTTCAAATCACTAATGTTTCATTCTAAATACAATGTATAAAACTATAAATTATAAAATGCACCAACACAACGCTGACTTAGAAATATCAGAAGTTTGTTTTGTTCCTCTTTTGTTGTGCAAACGAGAAATCTAGTAAAACTGTCTTTGTTTTTACTACATATACAATACTCGATTGAAGAAGTGACTGAAAATTCTTGGCTTGTAATCCAGATGGCGAATTTTTTAAAGCGAATACATCTTCCTCTATGAATATTAATTCTTCTGCATGAATTTTAAATTTTTTACACACATTACATTTTTAATTCAATAGTATCGATGGATATAGATGTCACGATTTAGATGCGTGGACGGGATAAAATAGATCATAATTATGTAGAATAACATTTTTATATTTTTTTTTCGTTTTACATGTACGGTGGTTTATATTATTAGAATTATCTAATTAATTTTGAATCAAATATATAATTAAGTATATTTGTTTTAAGATAATCGGGACATTAAGATTTATATTATTATTGTAATTTTATTTATTTAGTTAATTAAATTTTTAGTAGATGATTCAAGACAAATAGTATCAAAAGACAATGAGTGGGAGAGTATTTATTTCATAATTATAGATCATGAGTGATACAATTAATCCGTATTGGCACATTTACATGGAGCGGATAAGTTAAAAATTATTTACGTTACATTAATTGAATATTTTACGTACATATTTATAGAATAGTATATAGATTAAGAGTATTTGGGGTAAAATTATGAATTTGAGTTATATTGGGGAAAAATAAAACCAAAAGTGATTTTATGGTTTTGTGTTAATTTTATATTAACTACCAGGTTTTTTACATTAAATTTATTTGACAATTTTTAATCATTTATAATTACACCCAAACCTGTTTTTGCACGGTAGATACGTTCCAAAGATTATCGTGTTAAAAAAACAGTGTATAAAAAGTAAAATAATGTAAATAGCTTTATTGGATCTGGATTATTCGGGTCCTTCAAGTTTAAAATTTATCATATTAATAAATTTACTAAAAAAAAATACATATTTCTTTTTGTTAGGTATACATATTTTATTTCATTTCAACAATACATATGCATACAAAGCTCTGATAATAATACGAATTCAGTCTTTTGACATAGTAAAAATAAATAATTATATCGAAAAAGATCACAAATTTAGGAACTTCGAAAATATGATTTAATTTTTATTTCATTTTCGGAAAGTACGCGCATTCGTTTATGCCGAATTAGTGTGATATTACTATTTTCATCGGAAATGGTTTGTACACTGTCATTTGCGTTCTGTGGCAATTCACTTTCTCGTAAATCAGAAAAATTTTAGGCACAACTTTACTCGTAGTAGCAGATTGATTAATTTTTACAGCAAATTCTGTAATACTTTGCTGGGACCCGGTTTTCGATAGTTCTTTATAAAGTTCTTTGTAGCGAACCATACAGGAATTCAAATCCTATTTAAATTTGACAGATCTTTCAATCATTGGATCATTCGGCATGAAATGATTTCTTCAAAATGATTTGTTTATTTATTTATTATATATTTAAATGATCGTACATAATACATTTTAAAAGTTTCAATTATCGGTCGAGTGGTTGAAGAAGAGAAGTTGTGTTCGGTGGTAAGAAGACGACTTTTACATTAGGATGATTCGAAAAGAGCATGTGACCTGGGGCGTTGTCGATCAACAATTGAACTTTTAAAGAACTGAACTTTTAAACATGTCTTTATCTTTCTACTACCGCTTGACCTCTAGAATAAAACATTTTTCGAACCACTCATTGAATACAGAAGTCGTTATCCAGGCTTTCTTATTTGCCATCCAATATTGACCCCTTTTAAAGCTCGTGGTCGGAGTGAACGATTAACTAAGAGTGGTTTCAAAATACGATCTCCAGAAGCGTTGCTGCAAAGCAGAAACGTAACGCGATGTTTTGCCACCTTGAAACCACTAGCAATCTTTTCCGTTCTGGATACAAAAGTTCTATATGGTATTTTCTTCCGGTATTTTCACCTAAAAAAGGCCGGTTTCGTCGGCGTTAAAAATTTGATCAGCCGTGTATTCACCGGATTCAATTATTTTGGCAAGTGTTGGAAGGATATTTTTTCGCAGCTGCAGCATCCGACGATGCTGTTTCACCTTTTATTTTAATATTATGAATGGCGTGTCTTTGTAAAAAGCCGTGTAACCATCCGTTACTTGCAATAAACTTATTTTTCTTCTGGTTTAGTTGGGACGACGTTGATGATTCCAGTTGTTTTAGTTTTTCGTAAATGCTTAAGGCCTTCTGCTTAGTGGTAATACCGTTCAGTGGAATTCGTTTTTGGCTATGATCCTCAATGAATGTAAATAATCTCTTTTCCATTTTTTCTCTATCTGCATCTCTGGTATATGAACTTGACTTCGCGCTTTATTTGGTACCACCTGACACAGAATCACGTATAGCTTTCTCATTTTTGTTTATTGTTCGAATTGTAGCTTCGTTCAATTTGAAGCTCTTACCGACCGATGTGGAACGTTCACCTTTTGCAAGTTGGTCTAAAATATCTATTTGCTATTCCAAAGAAATGGCATTTCGCTTTATTTTCTGATCTGTCATCTCTATAAGGATTATTCAAAAATTTTAAATTGTTTAAATAATTGTTTAATTACGTTATGAAAAATCCCTACTTACCTATATGTAATATCAAACAAAATTCAATTTTTTCGATTTGAGTATAACAGTACTAGATGAACAAACCACAATCGTTAAATAAACAAAACTCAAACTCATAAAAACAACACTAAAAAATTAATATTCAAACAATTGTATGTTTATGTACATATTATGTTATTCATATAAAAAAATCGGCTTTCTCGTTTAACGTTTAACAACTAAAGCAGCGTACCATAACATCAGGAGAATTTACCATAGTATATTTCCCGGTCTCTCGACTCGATCAATTAAATCACTTAAAATGATGTAAGCCCCACCTACTTTTGCCATACTCGAGTTAAAAAAATTCTATCTTTGAGCAAAATGATCCGTAGGGTTACCAAACTAAAACATAATTATTTTTGAAATTATGAGCAATTTTTTGAATAATGACAAAAAGAGCAAACTGTAATACGCAGTGTAATATAAATGAACTGCATATTATAGTTTGCTCGTTTTGAATTTTGACGTTTTATTTGATTTGATTTTTCGGTTCCGTGTCACCGAAAGTTTTTGTGTTCCAATATTGTTTTAAT
Source organism: Tipula unca (assembly GCA_951394425.1). Classification (NCBI taxonomy): domain Eukaryota; kingdom Metazoa; phylum Arthropoda; class Insecta; order Diptera; family Tipulidae; genus Tipula; species Tipula unca. Next base: position 128,353,960 of record OX596380.1, read on the forward strand.
TATATTTCGTGTAGCTATTTAAGTTTATTATAAAATTATGTAATATTATAACAAAATTAGATTTTTATGTAATATAATTATTACATATTGTCAATTAAAATAAATGATTTTCAGTAGGTATTGTGAATTTGTGGATATCCGAAATAAACTGTAGTAGATATAATAATCCGTCATAGAGGTGAGAATCGTTTTGTCCGACGGTACACAACAGATCTACCAGAGGTCACCTTTCGTCATTTGATAAATATTAATTATTAATATTGATTCTTGTCAGTAAACAAAGCAATACAGTTCCAAAATGTCTCCGTTTAATCTGGAACTTTGTTTTGTTGTTTAGTCAGTAAATCAGTCCCAATATGGCCATATTGATATTTTGTTCCATTTCGCTGAATTTATTTATTATTTAAAATCACCGCTAGAACTAATAAATTAAAAAATCTAAAATAAGACATGTTATCTCAAAACGCACAATAATAAAAAATTTGGTATTGACACAGCCAATCTCAAATTGATAATGAAAAATTTAGCAAGTCTAACAAAATGGACTATTTTGAGCGAAAGCATCAGCGTCTAACTTCAACTCAATACTATGGTAAATTCTCCCGATGTTATGTACGCTGCTTGAATGTGGAATGCAAACAATAAAAGAATTGGAGAAAAATTAATGAACAGCAAATGTGAATCCCCTAATTATGTGTTAGAGACTGATTTTATACACCGGAAAATAAATAATCATAAAGGATAACTCGAGAAACGATCTATTTTCTCTTAGTTTTTTTCGTGTAAAAATAATCGATCGTGTAAAAACAGAAATATTTTATTTTTATTGACCGTGTTATTTCAAAATCGTGCATAAAATCACCGTATAAAAAGAGGTTTGGAAAACATTATGGAAAATGGTATCATTTGAATTTATTAATTGGTTATTATAGAAAGATAAGGCCTATATAAGATTTTTAGTTGATGTTACTAATAGATCTTGAGAGTTTGCATGTAACAAAATTATGGAGAGTTCCAGATTACATAAATATTATTAGATTTTGGAAGTTACAGATTAAATTCCAACATTTTGTGCAAACCTAGTATATCGTCATATTCTACAACTAATTTACGATTTAGTTAATATAACTAAATTATTAATTTTTAAATATATTATGATGTCCTGTGCTAACTATTGAATATATATACATGATGTATGCTTACCACAAACATTTTTCGACTTAATTACAAACTTCATTGCAAAATGTCCTTATACGATTTACAAAATTATGAAAACAGTTGAAAAAAATGAAGAAAAATGAAATTTAATTGAATTACATAAAATAAAAAAATATTTAACAATGATAAAACGAGACGTTTAGAAGAATTAAATGATAAGAATTGAAGACCAATGTTAATTACAAAACATTCAAAACAATAATTAATTTATAATTATTTTTATTTTCTGATCATAATTCTTCTTACTATATGTAATTTAAAACAAAAATAACGTAACTTACACTAACTAATAACTATCTAGACTGCAATTTCCAAACAATGAACCGATTTCGCCCGGTACAACACATGCTGATGCTTGTCGTCCTAAACAACATACATTGTACATTATAGGAAACTCTCAAGTTTCAATTTACGATCAAATTCGAGAAAAGGATAAATCACAACTTTTAAACCGGTAATTTCTTGTTTGTAAACAAAATAATCAAGCTATTTTATACTTAATCACAAAATTTACGATCATCATTATTTATATTATATTTTCAAATAATAAAATCAAATATAAAATTATATTTCACGAATAAAATTAGAAGTTAAATCTAAATTCACAATTCGATTCTTGTACAATTTTCATTTTGACAAATAACTTTTATACCACATTACACATATTTATATAAAATTTAATCTAATTTTAGATTTACCTACATAACATAAAATATTAAGGTTTAAATATGCTGTACGTGGAGATATTTTATACATCACAATATTTTGACGTCTCCTTCAGTTTGGACGAAATTTCTCACTCTCTTTTTTGTTAAAGTGCCAATTCAATTTAAAAAAACTGAAGGAAAAATTCTTAAAGATTTACTGATCAGTAATGTCATTTAACAGACATATTACAGATGTCGCCTTGTTATTACAGATGTTGCTAGTTAATTATGTATATATTATATTAATATCATAAAATTATTAGACTACTAGAATTTTTCTTTTCATAATATGTAGAATTATTGAAAAATTGAAAAAGTTGTTTTGTGTTCTAACGCATATATGTATACTTTGTAAATGGCCTTCCAATAGGACCTTTTTTAAAATAAAATATAAAGTAGCTATTTTAAAAGTTCCGTTATTCAGTTGTCTTAAAAATAACCAGTTTAAGGTGGACCATCGAGTAAACTGATTTCAATTTCGCTCCAAAATCTTAATAAAATAATTAAAATCAATTATGAAAATGGCTCATTTGTAAAAACAATACATATTACGTAAAATTCGCGGTATTTTTGGTAGGCAAAACCGCCCATCATCGCTTTTAAGAATTTAGTGCAAACATTTGAGCTCACTGGTGCAGTAGCGAACATACAGACAGCAACACGTACTCGTTCAGGTCGTTTAACCGAAAATAATGCTGCAGTGGCCAGTGAGAGAATTGTTTTTCAATTTGACGACGTTCTTAACAATTAAACTTGTCCACAACGACCATATGGCGAATTTTACACGAGGATTTTTCTTTAAGTCTTTTTCTTTCTATTAACGTCCAATTGGTCCAAGAATTAAAGCTGCAAGATCATTCCAAACAATTTGCAGATTGAATCATTGAACGGTTTCATTGATGGTATTTAAAAAAAAATAATTTTTTGCTGTAGCTTATTTTCATTTTACTGGCTACGTAAAGAAATAAAATTGCCGCATTTGGGTTTAGAAAATATTCTTGAGCAGCCATTGTATTCTTCTCGTGTTACTTATTGCGAAAATTAATAATGTTCGCTACAGAGACATGATAACAAATTTTTTATGGCCAGTATGTAATGGTATATGACTATTCACGCCTTGTGGTTTCAACAGGGCGGCGCTGCAAGTTATACAGTCAATGAAACGATCGGTTTATTGAAAAATTGATTTGATGGATGATTAATTTCGGGAAGAGAGGATGTTAGTTGGCCACCAAGAACGTGGGCTCTAACACCATTCAATTATTTTTTGTGGAGCTATGTGAAAGTTATGGTTTATGACAATAACCCACAATCAATCGAAGGTTTCAATTCAAATATCGAACGTGTCATTCGTGAGATAGAGTCCCAATTATCTTTGTAAAAAAATACGATCAAAGAATCCACTTCTGCAAACGTGCTCGTTTTGGACATTTGCCAGATATTATTTTTTATCAATAAATGGTCAAGCGTCTCCACTAAATTTCAATAAAGGATGACATATATTTTAAACAAATAAATAATAATAATTCAGTATTAAAAGGCCATTACTGGCCCCATAATGCGTCAACAATCTGGCTCCAACGGTTTCATTTTAAACAAAACGTGTGTTTAATTTCAAATTAAAACAACAATTTTTCTGAAAGACCCTGTATAGGAAATTAAAAAGCTTAAAAAATTATTTTTGAATTTCAAATGTTTTGGAAAATAATAATGTTTTGTTTATGTTTTGATATCGGCGATCTTGCTTATTAAAATCGGCCTCAGAGTTTAGTTCATTTTCTCCTATGTTATAATAATTCCATATGTGAATTATGGACTCTTTTACAAAATTTTGATTTGCTATATATACTCGTAAATAAATATATTCATAAATATACATTCTGAAACCATTCCAGTATTTGAATAATATTTGAACGTTATAACACCATATTGTTGTACGTGTACATAAAGTATTATAATATGTATAATATACTATATTATAGTATAATAGTACATATTTTAATTTTTAGGCGTTCAATAATTAAACCAACACGTATCCCTTAACATTCATTTTATGTAATTTAAATTAATTTAATTAAATTTTTAAAATAAAATTTATGTTTCTACGACATGAAATTAGTTAATGATGATAGATAAATAAATTACCTTTAACTTAAAGACGCGGATACTTTAAAATTAAACCAAATGAACGAATAAAACTGTACTTATCCAGAAAATTTCAGATTTATTACAGATTAATATCAGTTACATTGTAATCAATCATGAGATGATTAAAATTAAATTTTTAGAAAGAAAATAAAAAAAAATGATTAGTAAATTCATTTTTTTGCTTATCTGATAGTTTTTATTAGTTTACATTTTTACTGGCTTCTTTTATGGTTGTTATTGGTATTTCATAATCTGGGTTTGAATGTATATTTAATTTATGCATTGAATCAATTTTGTATTTTTCACCAAAGGGAAATAGATTTTTATTTTGATGTAATTAATTTATTTTCGTTCTACTATTTGTATGAGCTAAATCAACTATTTCTCTGAAGTGGGAATATTTTTATGGCAAATACATTCTTCATATTTCTGGTTATATCTAAAAATCATTTGATTTATTTATTATACAATTTGTGTTCCTATTTAGGTAGAGCTATGACCTAAATTGTTAACATTAGTTATCCTTCATATACCAGCAAATCTCTATAGTATGAATAATCATTTATTTATTTCTATAGTTTGTCAACTTTTAATAACTAAATACGTAGTAAATATGAGTTATAAAATGGATATGCATTATGTACTTCAAATGCTTTCAAGTCAAATTTGGATTGATGATTTACATATGTATATGCTACAGTTTTATCTACATATTTTACTTTGTACTGATATCTGAATTAAAATTAATGAAATTTCAATAACTTTCATAACAAAAAGTTTGATATTTAATTTCAGATTAACCCAGATAACCTGATTCTTATGATTGTAATTAACACACGCACAAACATAGATATCTTCTTTATAAACGTTGTCAAATTTTGTATAATATTCAATATCGATTTGATTGAAGTTTAAGTACGATCGATGTAAATGAACATTTTATACAAACAAATAATGTGCTCATGTCCATGCCTAGACCTACCATGTTACATACATATTTTGTTGTACACTCCACCAAAAAATTAGATAAATTTCGGAGAAAAACCTAATTTTTATTATCTTTAATATACATATTAATGAAATATTGCGTTTAAAAAAAATATTCGGTGGTAAACTGATGGAAATTATGTCTAATTTCTGACACCAGAATTCATTTTAATTTATATTGTTTTGTTATTTCTTTTTTGAGTAAAAAATGTTCTAAACAAAAACAACAGCTAGCTATAAAAGTGTCAATATAATATATGTTCAATGTCATCCTCAAAAATTGCACTCACATTTCGAATTTTATGTAAATACTACCCTTTTACAAAGGTTAATCAATTCCAATGATTTGGTTTTAGACCATCGCTAATGTTTTATGGTGGTAATTCATCTTGTTCGATAAGATCAACGCCCTCATCGCATTCATGTGACTCAGATCATTTAATTTGAAATTACAAATATGTAATCAGTGGGTCGATTCTGCTTTTCCTTATGAATTGGAAAAAGAAAAAAAAAATTACGTTTTTATAGCAGTCTGGAAATTTTCTCTATTATGCTCTATGGGCCTTGCTTTTCCTTAGAAATTGGAAAAGTAAACAAACACATATTTATAGCAGTGCGTACCCTGATTTTGTACATTTCATGAGGTTTCGCCCGTGAGGTTAGTTTTGATAATTCGATAAAATGCATAGAGAGATTGTATAACTTAACTATTCTTTCTCATTGAAGCACAACATTCAATGTGTTTTGTTTACGTCACTACATTAATTTTTTTAATTTTTGCCTTTAGTGGTACATTGCCTTTTTTAAGTGTTTGGTGGATAAATGATGAAGTGTGTGACGTTTATCGGTTGGTGTGAAAACTATCACTTGACGCCATATTTTACTAGTCGTATAAAATGTCAAACTTCACTTGAAATTATATTTTTCATCACGTTTTATTTGTAAATGATATTGGCTAGATTACATGATAATGACAAGCTGCATGATTATTTGAAATGATGGATAAAAATGGAGGCTATAGCAAAATGTTAGATTTTAATGTTTTTGATGCATTTTATTCAAAATACAATAATTATATATTTTTAGTCAATCAAAATATAATAATTTAAAATATTTTATTTATTTTAAATTTATGTTTCTATAAAATTACAAATTGTAAACAATTGATGGAAAAATATTAAAATAGTTAGCTAACTAAAGGATATTTTATACATATTTCATTCAGAAACTTTCACTAAATTATTTTATATAAATAATTTTAATCTCTAAATAATTGTTTATTGCTCAATAGATTTTATTAAATATTAACACACCACATAAAAATATGACAAACCAAAACTGAAAATTCATATTATGTATATCAAACGTCAATATTCAGTCAAAAATAGTTGGTGCTGCCAGATAATTCTATTTGTCGTGTCACATCCCTTCGAGCGACTAGAGCTCTCACAATTCAAAACTTTTTACTTTTTACTTACAAGTTTGTATGAATTTCATTGGAGAAAAAAACAATTTTTGTTCGTTATGTTGGTATAACCGATATAATATTATATAATTATTAAAATTTTATATTCCTAGGTATTTATAAAACTATTGTCATACCGTTTGGTAATTAAAATGTATGATGTATTAACATGAATAAAGTAAATATCTCATTTATGAATTTTAAACATTTTTTTTTTCATTAAGATCCATTTCAATAAGATACACACCAGTCTAGTTATGTATTACATTTATGATGTGAAGCAATATTACATTAGACAAAGTTTTTGCGAAAATTTCTTGTCACAATATTGACATTCGTGTGGTTTTTCTCCCTTGTGACTTCTGGACTTCTCTATGGACCACCATTCCTTTGCGAAACAAAAATGCTTTATTACTTTATGGACATTTCTGTGATTTTTCATCTGTATCCGTTAATAAGTGTTTGCGATAGTTCTCCTTCTTTTGGAAATTTTTTGGGCAGATATGACATTGAAACGGTCCTATTGATGGCTCCTGATGATCGATCTAATGTTTGGTACGACCATTGCATGCAGCAAATCATTTATCACAATATCGAGATTTGTATGGGTTTTCACCTGTATGTATTCGCATATGAATCTATTAATAAATAAATATATATTAATTTACGAACTACTAAATATGAGATCGAGAAAAATCGTACATACTATATAGAGGTTAGAAAATTAAAATGTCACAATTTTTGTAAACAATTTTTAATAATGATGAAATTGGCTTCAGTTTAATTTTTTGTATCATTGTGCGAGCTAAAAAAATTCTTAAGGTAAAAGTAAAAAGTGTTTGCATTATGAGAGCTCTGTTAGAGAATTAAAATTAATATTTGAAGTGATGAGACAGTAGTTATATCGAATAAAGAGATGCGACTAAGAGAATAGAAGTGGTATACTTGAAGTAATGTGATAGTTATCACATCACATGAAGTGATGCGACTATGGGAATAGGGCTGAAAATTCTATGAGAAAGGCAAAGGAACGTATTCGCATTTAAAACCATCTTGCAAATACATTTAATTCGATGTTTCCATTCGCGATTCAAAATATAAAAATCTTTATTAAATCTTAAATTTAATTTTAGCTCCACTATATGTATGTGTAAAAAAATCACGTAAAAATCAACTTTGCCATAGTATGATTGTTGATTTTTTTATTCACTTACCCATATGTTCAAAGACAGGCAATTTTTTTATTGTAAATATAAAATATTTAGTACTATTTTTCAAATGCCAAAATTTATTTGGTCATTGCATTTATACAATCGTATATCATATGTCTGGAAGTATATCATATGTCTGAAGTATTTCCAACGTTATGAGGTTGGGAAAAAGTTTCATCGTACATATTTGTTTTACCGGTTCAACATTTAGGCTGAAAGTTATCATCATTTTGGCACGATTTCTGTAGACTAAACCACTAATCTAATGAAACAAAATGGCAACAAACTATATTAAATTTGTATACACAGTATACGTAGGCAAAGTCTCATGTCTCCATGCCTCATGAAATCGGGGTACTGGAAATGTTTTCCTTTGTGCCTATTCTGTTTATAGAAAAAATTGTCTCCTATTTACCGCAGTTTTTCTATTTATTAATTAAAAAACTTTCCTCTAGTAAAAACTTTATTCAAATTCATGTTTTTTAATTCAAATTAAATAAATATTAAATTATTAAAAAATGAGTGATCATTTAGCAATAATAGTAAATATTTCTTGTTAAATATTAATCAATAAAATTAGTTATCTACTAATTATTTATATTTAAGAATTTATTCCTAATTATGCCAGAATACACCATCAGAAAGACATACAATAGGAAAAACTGTTTGTAAAAATTATTCCTATATAGGAAACAAACATTTAAAGTAAACCAGAACAGGTCTAACACAGAAATCGTTCTTAATGGTAAAAATTTCTATACAATAAAACAATACTACAAATATTCTATATAATAAAACAATACTACAAATTGGTATTTCCTATTCGAAGGAATTGAAACTTAGAAACTTAATACCTACAGAATTTGCTATCGCAAAGAACGTAAGAAAGAAAAATACATATGTACACATTTGACAGAAAATTGAGAAGTATAATTAAGCTAAATTAAATTTTTCTCACGGAGATCTATTTACACCGTTATAGATTTTATTTTTCGTTTATGTGCCACTTATATTCGGCTATTTGATTTGTATAGTTAATGGCTAAACGAAAAAATGGGTAAGATTCAGTCGAAATTAAATTATTAAAACTACACATTTATTCAATCAAATAGAATCTTAAAGCAAATTATACAGCATAGCAAGTGCTGAATGCCCGTAATTATTGTTGAAGTCATTATAGTTCTAAATGTATACAAATGGAAAAGATAATTGAAAGTTTAACCATAACTAATAACCAGTAACTGTTAGAAAATTCTGATGTATTACTATTTTGATCTTGCAATAGAATGTAAGTAACATCTTGTATAATATGTAGGTATCTAGAGCGAATATTACATAGGTTTATTGCAATACAAATTAAATGATTGTGTCAAATCAAATTTCAAATTTCGATCAATAGATTTATAAAAATGGCAATTATTTCTAGAATTTACACTAAAGGAAATTTAACATTTTTATATTTTACAATATTCTTTCCTCTAAATGTATTTAGGTGTTTTACAACATACAAAGTAAAATACAATAATTGAATTATTATAATCCACCTGTCCCGACTGTTTTAGCTGGAGGTCATGGTCATGAAGTCTTGTAACTCGAAGAGATTTTATGGCTACTTAACGCGCAAATATGTCATTGCCATTTGGTTTCTATTTTGTTATAATGAAAATTAATGTGATTTTATTTTATTCAATATTTAGAATTTCAAATTTGATCTTGATATTCAATTAAACTTTGCGAAAATACTATGCCGCGGGATTACGTATGTTTGTGAATTCAAAAAAATAAACTACCTACAAACAAAATTATAAGGTATCTCTGTATCGATTATATATTTATATATCAGTTTCCATTGGAACGGATATTTTTTCATTTTACTTTTTAGTCGTATTTTATTTTTATTGAATTTATGAATAAAATTTGAATTGATTTTAAATAATAAAAAGTCCAACAACAAAATACTCAACATTGCATACATTTTTATCACAAAATTTAAATATGTTTTTTAGTACATATGTACATAATTTAAGATGGCTCCTAATATAAACAGGACATCCAACAAGCAATAAAGTATTAGACCCTCTTCAGAAATGAAATGGAATTTTTCATATAAGTATAATACAAATTAAACATGAATCAAATCATGTTAGAATCATTTAAATTTTGATACAATTTGTTCATAGGAAGATTTCTCTTACTGATTAGTGGATATTGGATATTTCTGTAATATTTGCATTTTATTCAAAACTACAAAAAATGTGTATTATTATTTGGTTAGGTTTTTTATGACTATTTCTCTGCTTGTACTAGTTTACTGACATAACATTGCGTTTAATTTTTATTAATGGTTGATTTACGATCAATCTTTTTCTCTATTCCAAAAAATAGAACGTAAGAAAAACTAGTACATTTATATGTTATTCTTAAATAAGAAAGAAGTAGACATAGTGAAATAAACATTATCGTCTTTATGATGAACAGGGGTGGGATGTTTAACATCACTATTTTTGATATTTGATAGACATTTGTGTCTATTTTTTCAACAATAAAATGAAATGCTATTTCGTATTCAATTCCGAAATTTCTATTAGGACCATGGCCCGCTCGATTCTATTTCTTTACATTCTTTCGATAAAATATCAGCTATAGTTTTATTTTTGATAGCAAACGAAATGAATAAAAAGGGATAGTTTGCAAATTGAATAAACGAAATATCGTACAATTTTGTTTTGGGTCTACACTATGCAAATTTACTGATATTTTCTCTCATGATAATTTATGTTTGTATGTGTTTTTTTCAATGTATTGTTAAATATTTGTTAAAAAATTATCATAACTGGGCATTTTACTCTCATGATAATTTCATCGAATGTCAAATAAAATTCGGTGAATACTGTCAGAAAATTAGTAGGTTTTTAAAATCGTGAATATTTTTTTTATGCAGCTATGAAAAAAATGAAAACCATAGTGACATTTCGTGAAAATTTCATGATAATTTTTTCGTGAAATAGCCTCCTGATAATTTGCTGAGAATGTCAAAATATGTATAATATACTTACACATACATTGGTAAATTTAATTTCATGAGAGAAAATATCAGCATATTTGCATAGTGTAGACCCCGGGTAAATCGAATATCGAATATTTTCATTGTTTTGCTGTTTTTTGTAAAGTTTTTGTAAAATCTAGTTGCCTTTTCTTCTTCTAATAATTTTTTTACATTTACAAACTTATCCATCTTCTTTTATTTACATATTATTTTAGGAAAAGAATTGAAAATAAGATGACAGAATACATCTACATCATCCATAAGGCAGGCTACCATCTTTAAGATGATATACTCGCTTCGCAATTTTAAAATAATTATTATAAATTAATAGTAATTATTATTGGAAATTTATTAGTTCTGATTTCGTTATCGACTTTAAGCTATAATTAGGATAGTATTTAGGAAAAGTGACTCGGCCTCGGCCTGGTGTATTTTTATAATAATTTCAACTGTCGGTAATCATTATATTTACGACTATTTTAATATAAAATTTATTATATAACATCTAAGGGTGCTTTTTTATTTTATTAATTCACATACCTTTCCATGAATTTCCTACTGATGTAATTATTAAATTTACACTTTTATAGTTCCAATATATGTATATTGTATATATGTATGTACATATATTACTTTTTAATTTTGCGATGAAATTTAAAAACGAGCGGTCTTTTTGAACATCACAGGTCCTAACAGGTTATATACTTTATTTTATATACACACTTTCTTGCGCACCTAAGTAAATATAAAGGAATGCTAGAGTTTTTTTTGTATAGAAACAATTTTTCAAATGCAGCACTGAACACAAAATTGTTTACTGAACACATATGGCAATGTAAATCAATAAACTGTTCATATTATACAAAAATCAATTAAATCATCATAAATTAACACATCACTGAAATGTCACATGCGAATTAATATTTTGTATAGAATAAAATAATTGTAGAACCAATATGTTTAAAACCCTGTGTTTTATTTAAAAAGACATTCTTGTATTTGCTTATATTTAAATGAATGTCTATATGACAAAGGTTGAGCAGTAGGCTCAAGTTGTTTGGGGACGAATTACGAAGCGGGAGCAAGAGAAACTGCCCATTCATAGATGATTCCATTCTCTATTATAAATGAGCTCTTTTGTTTAAAATGAGTTGTATATGGTTTCTATTAAATTTTTGTGATTAAATTAATTTACTCAACTATTTTAATACACAATTCGGCAATATTTATTTATTTATAGCTGTATCGCTTTAATAAATAAATATAAAATATATAACATCCCTCACATTGTATTATATCCAGAAAAGATAGACATATGTAGAATTGTAATTATATCCAGAAAACATATACATATGTAGAAATCGAAAAAAAATTGGATTTATAAACCGTAATCCGATTATTAGTTTTAATATCTGCCACAAGTAGTCTATTCCTTTCCAATACATAAAACAAATAACTACATCGAAAAATAAATACAAAGCTATTGCTTTGTCAAAATATAAATACAAAGCTAAATCTAATCTTTTTTGGGCCAAAGCAATACATCACTTAATATCTCTGTTTGTTTTTTCATTTATCTGGTACATTGTGACAAATTATTAGGTCACTTTTATGAGGAACGCAACTACGACAATTATTTAATTGTCATTGTTACACATTTTCTCATTAATATAATCCATATTTTTTTTATACAAAAACAACGAAGCTCAATCCTTCGTTCTTCCTAATATTACAAAATTTCTTTGTCAAGTAGACTGTTACGTTGATCTAACTGATCTAATTGATCTAATATTATATATAGGCTATATAAAATTATGTTTTAATATTTGAGAAAACTATAAAATTAAATATATTTTACAGCAAAACTTCTGTCGTATGTATACTCATTATTTGAATGATTAACTTAAAATCGATCCCCTCAGGGGATTGAAATATAGCATAGAGACAGTACTAAAAATAATATATTGTTTTATTGAAAAGAGAATACTGAGTTTTTTTTATATCTGCTTTGCTCAAATAGTTATTTGTGACGTAATGATGTACATATGTAGTGTAGCCACATGTGTAATGCAGAATTTCAACATTTGTATTCCAAATGTCTAATAATTTATAACTTCGATAATTTCTTGTTTTAACATTATATCATAGAGTATTACGTAGTAATTCTCTATGATTATATATTAAGATTTCATAAGACGTCCGATATTATCATTCTATGGGCTAAAAGATTAGTATAATCTCACGTATTTCAAAGTAATCGAAATGAATACATTTTTTCAACATTTAATAAAACAAGTCACATTCTAGAAGTGAATTAATTTAAAACAAAAATATTAAAATGTCTTCTTAAATGTGTATGTGCATATGTGTTCACGCGATAAATTAAAATAATTATGAAATCTCTCATCGCACTGATCTTACACTATTTTTACACGTCATGGTCATGCATAATATCAAGCATAAAATATCATTGAAATCAAAATATTTTATTTAAAAAAAAATATTAATCCTTTTCAAAGTATTTAATGTTATCTAATTTATGCATTCACATGCGGATAGTAATGGGATAATTCATCAGAAAATCGTTTAATTCTTTTAGTTTTATCTGTCTTTTAATTTTTGATAAGTTAATTTTTACGGATATCTTTATGTTTTAATGGATTTATAATCATGATAAAGGGTATATCAATTTTGCGTCAAAGATAATATTGATTGCGACTTATTTTCTATTTAGTTCTAGATAGTGTAGATATAGATTAAATGCATACAACGTGCACTAAGAATAATATTAAACGCAAATTGTCCCTATATGATAACCTGAACATAAGGACCCCTTTCAGGTAGCCTGTAAAAGTTCTCCAGTCAAGGTTGCTTTTTTGCCAATTTAATCCTCTATTGCTCTTGACTAACTATTAATCCTCTATTGCTCTTGACTAACTGACTAACTCTTGACATTGTCTTGACTAACATTTTTACGTGGCTCCTATAGTGAATTTGAAGTTCAAAAAGCAAATATCATCTGTCAAAGTAGTATTTTAAACATTTTATATGATTACCATTTTGTAGTTTCTAGATTATATAGACTATTATTCTAGAAAGAAAGTATATAATTAAAAAATAACTTGGGAGCACATGCAATTTTGATTGATTCCAGCAACATTACTTTTAAAAGTAGGATTATATAAATCCTAAGCCGACTAACCTAAATTCTAGAGCCCTTTTTTCGAAGAACATGTCCGCAGCATCGAGATATCCAAAAAAAAAAGTTTATACGCTATATAACATGGAAAGATGGATGGGAGTACAACCACGATATACGATACCACCTTACCTGACGCAATTACCACCATGTCTTACTGTATTAACTATCTATACTGGAATGAATTCTTTGATTTTACTATAAGAAATATAAACTTTAAACGAAGATTGAAGCAATGTTATGTTCCGACTTGAACCAATTTTTATTTTTTTTAGTTTGTATTTGTACTCGTACTATTTTTTGTATGGTTTAAGCCTGATTGCCATACGAAAAATTTACTGCCAGTATTTATTTTAATGCAAAACGAAAGAGGTCAAAATATTGAAAATTTTATTAGAGCGACAAAGACAATTTTTCTTTTATATTTTTTTATGGCAATTTATAAGATAAGTTTTTTGTAACATAACCAATAAATTTCTTTCAAATTTAATAAAATCTAAATACAAATATGTTTATTGATTCACACCAAAGAATGTTAGCATATAAATTTATAATATATATAAAATCGAAAAATAAAATGTTACAATAAAAATGGCGAACCACTCAAATTATGTCAGTGTGTGAGAAGAATTTCTTATCCATAACGATTTATATGTAGATGCGTTGGGATACTTCCATAAAAAATACTTGATTATCTTTTTTTTTTCCAGTAAATTATGGCAGTATTACTATACCATACACAATTATTTGTCCAGTATTTTTTACTGGAAATGTTTTTCCTTTCTCTCACACATCAAGCGAACCTGTGTTTTTGTCCTATTCTGGGTTTACTATCAGTAAATTTATCGTAATGGAAATCACGCCTTATACTCAAGTCAAATTCGACTTTTCTCAAAATAAACAAATGATGGGTTTTAAATGACTAGAGATATAATAGAAATTTCCACAACCTTAATTTATAGACTGAGCCTGAGACTAATTCACACTGTAAAAAGCAATATCTGCTATTCCAACCCTGATAAAGATGATTTTTCAAAAAACATTAACTTCATTTAACTTTAGCGGCGCAAGAGAGCATTTTAGACGTTAGTAATCGAAAAGACAATATTTGATTCCACGAACATTATTCTAAATCGTTGTAACATATTCACATTACCCTTTATACATTTATATATTTTAGAATTAAAAATATTTAAATTTCTTCAGGAGTTTTAAAAATTAGATGATTCTAATGAGTTGAGTTCAGAATTTGAAGAAATTTTAGAACAGATTTTGATAAATACTTTAGAAGTAGTAATAAAGTAAATCGTGATTTTGGTACACATTCTGAATTTATTATAAAATTGTATATATTAAAATATGTTAAATTTTCAGAATATCTTGAAATGTTATAAATCGAATCAAATGTTTCAAGCTAATTAATTAACAAAATATTTTCTGTAAAAATAAAAACTGATTTTCGCTAGTATATTGTTGCTCTTTTGTAGCCGTAGAACCGGTTATGAAACAATGGTCTAAGCAAAATTGATGGCTCTGTGAGGCAAAATAATTTACTTGCGATAATTCTTCTAAAAAAGTTACTTGCTTCCTATTCCAAAATCGTGATGTATGCCATAAACTTGTCAAAACTATAAAAGAATCAGCGTTTAACGAATATTAATTTTGATTACTAGTACATATTTTACTTTGAAGATCCAATATTGTCCCAAACGAATTTTGTTTGTATTTTTAATGATAATTTAAAATTATTTTTTAATGCAATCCTAAATATAAAATATTTAGTTTTACAATTTTAAATTCGATTTATAAGTATTGTACTTTAATCTATCAGAAAATAACAAAAATAAATTCATATAAATGAACTTATGGTTTTTATTATTAACCATCAACCGCATTAATATACAAATTTGAATTTCTGTATGTTTAAGGAATAAATATAACAATAACATTTTCGAAGCAATAATACTAATACAGTTTACACGACACGAATGGAAGGGTTTTCGATTCCAAAAGGCGAAGACATAATATAATTACTAGTCAAAATGTACAAGAACTGTAAATGTACTTGCTTGATATGTTGTATTTCCAAACCATATGCATTTATATATTTATAAATTCTGATTGAACGTACTTGTATGGATATGTGTTTCTAATGAAAGACACTTTTGAATATTTGGAATTGTATGCACATAATATTATATAAACGTTATTTGCTTATTTATTTTTCTTTAGTTTAAATTCGTACGTTTATCTTGAGTGTCATATAAAATGTTTCTCTAGTATGAAATGCATTATTTATTTCGGATTATGGAAGAATAACTAATGCAATAATTCAAAATTACAGGGCCCAGGTCCCATATTCTTTAAACATAACATAATTTAAATAAAAAAATAGAATATCCTCGTTTAATTTATATTGTTAGTTAATAGAATATCCTCGTTTAATACATGACTCAAATCCAACTTTGGCAGTCGTCAATTATTTTCGGGCCACTGCGCTTCCGTTACTTTGTATATAAAATTGCTAGAATTTATTAAAAGAACTCCGGGAAATAAAATCACCCAGATGATAACAAAATCGGCCGTTATGCTGTCTGCTTATTTACCATATAAATTAAAACTTAAACAATATTTAAGCTTCTGCTGTATAATTGTCTGTACTGTACTTGTCTGGAGTGTGTTCATAAACTCGACATTGCAACAATAAAATTTCCCCTTATTGTACAAACGTCATTACCAACTCTACTCGGTACTGCCTTTCTATACGTCAAAATGACAGTCGTGACAATATTGTTACAATGTCGTATGTCGAGTTTATGAACACACTCCTGTAATGTCCATTTACGAGGTTATTTTTGGCTTTTCATTTATACTGTGTCATTAATAAACTATTTTGATATTGAATTGATTTTACATAGTTTAGTTTAAGTTGACGTACAGATTCATAGTGACCTTTATACTAGTGCCATCTATTTACATTAGTTATGTAGTTCAGTCGATTAAGACACATCATAAATCTTCTTTATACTTAGCAAGCGTAATTCTTAAATGCTTAAGCCTGCTTAATTTATTCTTAACCAAAAATTGATATTTATTTTTACAAAAAATTGTATGTTCGAAATATAAGATGTTTGATTTTTTAAAATTGCGTTTATCTGAGACGTTTTATCTTAATTATTTCTATGTATTAAAGAAACTCTAGATCTATCCACTAAAGCAGCGTTTTCTTCTTGCTGTAGAATGGCCTGCAAGGCATATTCAAAAACACTTAATTAATTTCTGATAATAACGTGTCCTTTAAATCTGCGGTTAAGACTGATCATAAAAAAATTATGTCAACCGTATAAATTATTAATATGTATTGTTTACCACATTGAAATATGTGCGAAGATGCAATTTCCGGCTGCCAATATTATGATATTTTGAAATACATATTTAACATTCACAGTCGATGTGCGGTTGATAATTTGAATTGAATGTATTATGTTTCGATTTTAAAATACATACGAGTATGCGTGTATGTGAAGTTGATGGTTATTTGGATTTAAAGGTGGCGACGGGTAGTTTACATAAATATAATAAATTCTGATGTTTGCTTCTAAAATGCTAATATAGGACTCTATTTATTGAGGACCGCTACAATTCAACCCTAAGGAATTTTAATTAAATAAATTTCAAACACCTAAGTAGTGTTGTTGTACTGTATTAAGAATTTTTTTTTCAAAAATCATGCTTCAATGATTTCAAAGCTAAATAATATAGGCATATATATATATATATATATATATATATATATATATATATATATATATATATATATATATATATATATATATATATATATATATATATATATAATATATATATATATATATATATATATATATATATACAGGGTGTCCGCCGGGAAGGTATACTGCTTTATTTTGCCGCCAATTTGTTAAACGTTAGTCTTGACAGTTGATATTTGGCAGTCGTGAAGTAGACACGTGGCAAATTTATTATGGTAAAATATTCGATAAACCAACGTGTTTTAATCGTTAAAACATTTTATCAAAATCTATCATCGATTATTGTGACGATGAGAAAGTCACGTGAAATTTTTGGGAGAAACAACGTGCCAATAAAACGCACTATTTATCGTGTAGTGAATGATTTCGAAGAAAGAGGGTCTGTAGGAGATAGGCCCAAGCATGGGCCACAACGTACTGCACGATCGGCTGAAAACATTACTGCTGCTCAAGAAAGTGTTCAAAACAATCCATCAACCTCAATTCGACGCCGTGCTCAGGAGCTTGGTCTTCAAAGAACAAGTTTGGCCACAATTTTGCACAAGGATTTGCATTTGTTTCCATTTAAATTCAGTTGACACAAGAGCTTCTACCACAAGACCATTTACGCTGCCGTACATATGCCAATAGGATGTTACAGCTCGCCCATGACAGCCCCGATTTTCATCGACGAGGCACATTTTCATTTGAATGGATATGTGAATAAACAGAATAGTCGGTTCTGGGCAATGGAAAACCCTCAAATTATTCATCAGTCACCTTTACATCCATTAAAAGTGACAGTCTGGTGTGCAATTTGGTCAGGAGGAATCATTGAACCTTACTTCTTTCAAAATGAAAGCGGCGTAACGGTAACTGTGAATGGGGAGCGATATCGTGATATGATTGAAAACTTTTTAACGCCACAACTGCATGCTTTGCGCTTGATTAACATGTGGTATCAACAAGACGGTGCCACATCGCATACAGTCAGGATTACAATGGAATTAAACAAAGTAGTATACCTTCCCGGCGGACACCCTGTATATGTATATATATACATATATATATATATATATATATATATATATATATATATATATATATATATATATATATATATATATATATATATATATATATATGTATATATATATATATATATATATGTATATATATATATATATATATATATATATATATAATATATATTTGAATATATATATATATATATATATATATATATATATATATATATATATATATATATATATATATATATATATATGTATATATATATATATATATATACATATATATAATATATATTTGAATATATATATATATATATATATATATATATATATATATAACATAGTATTCAGTACACAACCAACCGAATGAGATAATAAAAGAGGGTAAAGAAAACATGTGATTATTTTGTGTCTGGTTTGAGTTTATATCAAGGTTGGTAAAATCATTCTTACAACAAGCTCTACATCAGAACTTTTCATTAAACATATTTGTATTACTTCATAAAATTTGCGAAATGTATAATTGCCCTAATTAATGAAGGCCAAATTATTGAAAATTATTTCAGCATACATTTCATTTTATGGTTACATATGTTATGGTTAAATATGTGCATAACACATAAATTTTAATATATTTTCGGTTTTATAAAATTCTCAACAGTATTTTCACGTAATCTATATAACTTTATTAATATACTCTACTAGCACTAGAGAAGAGAGCCTAAACAAATTATTTTTCTTGTTTAATTTGTACATGACACGAATAATTTAAATTTATTTAAGATTTACTTCTGCTGCTCATACTCATTCATTGTGGATTACTTCCGCTATATTTTCAGTTTCAAATTTTTCTATATTCATTTTAATTTCTGCGAAATTTCTAAAATTCTACTAGATGTAAAATCAATTTTTTTTTACTTGTGTCGAGTAACGCTATGCAGATCTAAATTCTGTCTAGTATATGATGCTTGGATTTAATAAATAATAAACTTTTTTTTCATTATCAGCACTTGTATATTTTAGATATGTTCATTTTTTCTTCTTAATTATAAATATAGCTAGTATTACTAAAATTATTAGTAAAATCCCGCTATAATCAAGTCCTCATGGCATGTCTTCAACGTTTGTTCGACTGTCTGTTCGACAGCAAAAGGTAATATTATAATTTAATTTGTATAATAATAACAATAAATAATAAGGATTAATGGTTTTGTTTATTAATATGTAATAATTTTATTCTGCAAAAATATTGAAAAGATATGCAATTTAATTTATATTGTGTTCAAAATTTGCAAATTATCAAGAAAAAATCACTTTCTCTTATTACATATAATGAAATAATAATAAATGAGTAATCGTGATTCATAAGTACAAATTGGGTGATATTTATAATTAATAAATTTTAATTAAATGAGATAAACAAATATTTCTTATATTTTTTGAATAATTACTAAGGTCTTCGAACTGCTGTATAGTTGATATGTATCAGCCATTCCACGCGAAATCACACCCATCCGGAGGTAAGGTGTCCAATTATTTTGAAATTGGGGGAGATGGTTAGTCTCGATAAAAATATACAATTTGAGAAAAAACTCGGTGGGGTCACAATACGTGGAGTTAATTTTTTTCGTGTATCTTAAGTGTTTATTGTCAGATTTACACGTGTAATAGCTCGTTATAAAAGACAATTTTACATACTTTCAATTAAGCGTTTTAAATTTTGGTGTCAATGTACAATATATCATTTAAATTTCAGTCTTTTGCTGAAAAATCGAACTATTCCCCGTTTTATTTTTATTTATTTATTTTCATCGTAAAGCACGTGAAAGTATCTTTCCAACAAGCCATCTTACATGATGGAGACTCGACGCGCTCGAGTTTTATATAATAAAACGTCATAACAAGTTAGGGTGGAATTTAACATTTCAGTACAATTATTAATTCTAAACTAAAAAATTCATGTTTTTCTGTTTCGTATTCAGTTTTATTCAATAAAGTTAATTTATTTACAAGTTATTTTAATTTAAAATCATAAAAACCATCAGAATTGGAAAATCGACGAGCTGCGATGTGGTTGTTACCAATGGGAACAAGGCAATGGTAATCGTGATTTCCCTTGATGGCTTTTAATGAATCAAATTTTTTTTGCTAGTGATCGTGCCACTCTTCTGTACTCTTGATTTATACAAACAATGACTTGGCTTGTATTGACACAGTTGGTCGAAGTTCTTTTTATTTTTGTACTGCCCGCCAGCTCCATCGGATTAAAATTCATTTATAAAATTCATTTTGTTCAAAAAATAAAATTTTGTTAATGATATTGACGTTGACGAGGATGATAATTGAGGCGACCACTGTGATGTTTGCGCAGTGCCAACATTAGCCATGTCAACATTTTCTGATCTTTCTACTCTTTCGGCAGATCTTTTCTTAATTTCAAAACGGCAGATGTTACTAATTTTCATTATACCCGCTGCCATACCAATAATATATTGTGTTACTGGCCGAGTTTGTTTAAAATTGATTTTACTATGTCTGTTGTGTTTAGGTTTACCAAACGGATTGCAACATTTGGTTTCCATTTTGCACTTTCACTTTCAAAATAAATTTCACTTCTATTAACTACATATGTATATCACTTGTAAATTTTGCACTATTTATTTTCCGTTTAATTTTATATTTCGGTAGCTCTATTTATTATCAACACACAGATTATACTAAATATTTTAAATTTTTGCTATCAAATTTATAAGTAAATTTATTAATAAACAATAGTGAGCTTGTTAGATAATAGGAACAGTTACTTGGTATGTACTTTGTTCTATTCCCCTATGCTAATTATTATTTTACTTCCGGTTTTATGTTGTTACATAGGCTCTAAAGCTTGGATAAATATCCCACCTCGCGAACATACCTTAAGGTGAGTTATTTACATCCGACTGTAAGATAAAAATAATTTATATTGAAAGTGGGAAAATGGACAAATTTTTTTGGTTATGGATGAACTTTTTTAGTGATTTTATTGGTTTAGAGGTAGGGTATATATCTGACCTCGCGAACTCACTTTTAAAGGAAAATTATAGATTGTAATTGGTAGTTGTACTGAAATGTTGAATATCGCTTCAATTTGTTATGACGTTTTGTTCTATAAAACTCGAACGCGTCGAGCCTCCATCATGTAAGATGGTTTGTTGGAAAGGTATTTTGAACTGGTTTACGATGAAAATAGAGAAATAAAAATAAAACGGGTAGTAGTTCGATTTTTCAGCAAAATACTATTTATAACTGAAATTTAAAGGATATATTGTACTTTAACACTAAAGTTTAATACGCTTATATAAAAGAATGTAAAATTGTCTTTCCAACGAGTTATTACACCTGTAAATCTGACAATAAATACTTAAGATACACGAATTTAAAGATGTCAATGTTCGAGTTTCCGACAAAATCAAATTATAACGGAACTCCGCGTAATTTGCCCCCACCGAGTTTTTACTCGAATTATATGTTTTTTTTTATTGAGATTACCCATCTTCCCCAATTTAAAATTAATTGAACACCTTGCCTCCGTAAATATCTATTTCTTGTCTGATGTATTATGATTCGGGGTTGAATCATATCTTAAATATCATCATTACATTTTGAATTCGCTATTTTACTCAAAACATGACCTTGAATAATCACTACCGTCAAGTTAACAGGAATCAAGGTTACCCGAGACTACTTCTACTCATAGAGGGACATAAAAAAACTACGGGAACTTGTACGGAACAAGAGGAATCATACCACTTAAAAAGACAGAAACAATATCCAAATATTTTCCACATAATTGGAATTAATTGAAAATTCGTTGTTTAAATAAATTTTATAATTCGACGATTTGTCTCTTCCAAATTATCAGAGAGCTAAAGTTTGATCATCAAATCGGGTTCGCAACTTATTTAATCCCGTTTGCAATATTGAAAAAATATTTATGCTATATAGATTATAGAAAATACCCAAATTTACGCCTTAATTAGTTATCATTCTTTCCCTATGATGTTCAAAAGCGGTTTGATTTATTTAAGAAATAAACAAATGAAACAATAATATATTTGATTTAAAGAGAAGGCCATAAAATTTTAAGATGAAAAAATTATGAATCAAACACAGACCATAGATGAATTTAAAACAGGCACACGATTAAAGTTTTTATTTGTACAAATTGTATTTGTCCGTTTTATGTTTGAGGTATACTCGACGTTACTCAGATGTTTTAATATGTCAAAGACGTAGTTTCCAATATCTTGTCGATATGTCCAAGATATACTGAACGACTTAAATTGACGTTTTTGAAATTACAGTTACTATGGGAAATCTTTTTACGAAAACATGATTTTATCATTCCGGTTTTTTTTGTTGTAAAACAAATTTAAAAATTATTGAAATCCGATTTGAATGTCTGAACTATAAACCTCAATACCCCAAAAAATAGTATTGAATAAACTTCAAAATGAAAGAATTGAAAAAAATAACTAAAAAATAGGAAATTACTTATGTTAAATGATACTGTACAACAACAAAGAGTCAAAGTTAAATCAACATTTTTTTTTGTTACGTCTGAGTCGCGTCGAGTATGATCACGTTAGTATAAACTCTCATGTTTCAACTTAATTTTTTTACTTATTCACGTCGGTCGCATCGAGTTTTAAGGACACTCAACCCATTATATAGCTATTTACCCTTGTAACATTTATCATCGATTATTAATAAATAAATTTGTAGATAGAATTATTATTCAATAGTTAGTTATTATTAGTACATAATAATTTATTATAAAAGAAAAATTCACTCAGTAATAAATCACTAATAATCATAATCTATGAATTATGCTGTAAATCTTAGAATAGTCAATAAAGCTGTCACTTCTACTTGTAATAACTAATAATTTCCCTCGAGAACTTCCCTAGGGAAAATTAAACTCAGAATCGGTCAAAAACTCGATATACATGCGTCTAGTTAATATATTCTCGTATGTATACATATATAATACGGGAAAAAATATGTGCGATTAAAAAAATAACCAGAGATTATGCTTAATAACCAAAAACGTTAGTGAATGTAATCAATTTATGTTTATCACATTTAGCGGTAATTTTAAATAATCTTTGGTACATAAAACATTGGTCATTGAATTATATTTGAGGCTATTGGTGTTAGTTTCTTCAAGTTTTATCGAGCCGTTTCGCTGCCGAAAGGACAGTCTCTTCCAAGTGATTCCAGCTGGTTTTCCCATATTTCTACTCTTTAGTAGGTTCTAACCTTTGTGTTTTCCATCTTCACTTGCTTCTCCTAATTTCTGATTCCATGATGCTTACGTTTGTCTCAGAAGTTCTTGATTTATAATAATGCTCGACCAAAATAGTTTTATCAGTCGTGTAGCCATTTGCAACTCATATGAGATAAAAATATACAATTATTTTTCGTAATCTTAAATGCAAATTTTGTAAATTTATATTATTACTGGTAACTGAACACAAATAAAATGTAATATTTAACTTAATATAGCTAATATCTTACATTTATTAATAACATGCAATATTTAATTTCTATTAAGCATTTTGTGTAAGTCATGCAGGGACCAATAAAACATTCACATTTTCTATTCACACATATTTGAATAGTTTAGAACATTTATAAATTAAAGCTTATTTTATTACATAGTTCCGTACTATACGCAAGGCTTATTTAGTGGACTGAACAGCAATAATTAAAAAAAAAATTTAAAAAAAAAATTAAAATTTAAAGTTACGCCCAATGTTGTTTATCCAACCCGGTGATCGAAGAAATTAACAATTACTTTATACTAGTAGCAGTAAGTTACAAGTGTGGCACATGATTCAATCCCAATGAGCTTCTATTCCAGAAAAGCTGTTCAACCGTTTATTTTCAAAGAAACGGTTGAACTACTCTAGATATATACAAATGTACTGTAAGTGTATAGTTGTATGGCGTATATGAAATGTGCAGTAGCGAGACATAATATTTACTTTAGATAAAACACCATATGCTATCGAAAGACATTGCAGATATTCGAAGCAATTATAAACATTAAATGCAAAACACGATTTGAATTGGCTAATATTTTGATGATAAAATATGTTAATCTTCCTACACAAATTTTTAAACATAATTTCCTGTTCATGTACTTATATGTGCATACAAAATAAGTTCTTAATTAATCCTAAGCAAATGCCTTAACTATATTTATTTGTAAATATAGATTATAAAAATTATATAAGGCATATAAAATATTTATACATTTTTTAATCGGTATAACTTTTCGAGGAATACATTCTTAGAATTCCTTGACCTTAATTTATACTCAAGTGGTACTCAAGTGGTTGACAAATCAGAGCAATTTAAGTTGTACATTAATCAATTTTAACAGTATTTAAATAGTATGTGAATACGACACGGTAGCACGGTAGAATAATGCTACACATTTATCTTATACTTACGAACGATTGTATAATTTTATGAATTATTAAGAAATGTTTATTAACTTTAGATCTAATAATATATCTGATAACTACTTGAAGTTAAGTGAAAGATAATTTAAAGTTTACGGCTGATAACTATTATCATGACAATTTATCAAGTATGCCTAAGAAAAACTTGAGTATATTAATGTGATCTCACCAAATTAACCCTGCCGATGATGTAGTCCAAAAAGAGGAATTTAAATGAATTTTGATCAGAAGAATAATTTCAGACAAGATGTTCTTTAAGTTTTAGGTACTAGACCAACTAAATCGGTTTACCTAATAGATTTAACTCTCAATTTGAAGAATTAACTCTGAACTTTTTTTAGCCTTATCGCAGATCCAATTTACATTCATTTTATAATTTTCCCCTTTATGTTCAAACTTTAATTTCATTTTTAGAATATTATAAATTCGATTTGATATAGAAGTTAGAGATAAAATTGAGTTTAATATGGTTTGAATAAATTGCGATTTTATTTATTAATAAGATGAAAACAAAATTAGTTGGTTGGACGTCATGCTCCATTATATGTAAAGAGTAATGCGGTATAGTTATTTTATATAGATTTTCTAAATTTTCCTTTTTTTCTTGTACATTTTCAGGTCGATGAATCACAAAATACTGGCGATATAACGGCCTCCATAAAATGTGTATACTGTTCACAGAACTTAATAGGATCGGACTATCCAAAATTACTAGAATGTTTACATGTGGCATGTGCATCATGTATTACAGCTAAATTTTCTGAATTAGATCGTTCAATACAACCAGCGATATGCTGTCCGGTGTGTAATATGAATAGTGTGAATGAATATATTATAGATAATCAATTTTTAATGGAACAATGTGGTAGCAATGATGATAATCAATCATCAGCGGAAAATGATTCTAAGGTAATTAAGTTTATTTATTATTCACTATGTAGACCTAATAACTATATATTTATATATTTTCGTTAGGCCATCATAAAATGTAGCAGTTGTAGTGATGATGCGAATGCCACTTCTTGGTGTGTCGATTGTTCCGAATTTATTTGCGATAGTTGTGTCCAAGCCCATCAACGGCTAAAAATAACGAAAGATCACACGATAAAATCAAAAGATGAAGCAACTACAGAGAGTACCAATAGTACAACATCACCAAAAAGTATAATGTGTCATATACATGTACAAGAAAAATTATCATTGTTTTGTGAAACTTGTGACCGCCTCACATGTCGAGATTGTCAATTAGTCGATCATCGTGATCACAAATATAAGTTTGCAAATGAAATAGCAACCGAAACACGTGCTAATTTAAGTGCGCTATTAAGTGAGATAACATATAAACGTGTTCTGCTGACAAGTGCAATGAAAGTAATCGATGATCGCCAGAATTTAATTGCCGAGAAAAAGAAGGAGCTAGTAAAAGAAATAACACAAATGGTTGTTAAATTAACGAATACGGTGAATATGCGTGGGAAACAATTAGTATTACGATTGAATGAAGTGTGTGATGGAAAATTAAAAGTGCTGAATGAGAAAAAAGACGCGTTACAATTGCTATCAGGACATACAGATCATTGTATTGAATTTGTGCAAAGTGCATTAGACAAAGGCAGCGATAGTGCAGTTTTATACAGTAAAAAAACGTTGTCAAGGCATTTACAAAAAGTAAAATGTCAGAGAGCTGATATTCCGAATCCAGAAATTCCAGTTCGAATACAAATACAGCTAAATCAGGTACAAGAACTTCAAAAGGTTATATCACAATTGGGAACAATCGTAGTTGATGGAAAACCTTATCCACCGCCTCCGTCAGCGGGACCTGGAGGTCCACCAAATCGTCAACAACCTAGCCCTAATATGGTTGCTCCAATGCGGCCGGGAATGCCACCTGTTATGTCACCGATGTCTTCTGGTGCATCTGCAGGCTATACAAATGGACCCCCGATGTATAATAGTACATCGCCACAACAGCCGCCATATTCAAATATGCCGCTCAATAGATCCTATTCCCAAGAAGGGCCGAGTAATACCTTTCCAGTTCGATTTCCAAATTTAGGTCCTCATCAAATGTCCCGCCAAGGTCAACCACACGTCAGCTCATCGACACACCCACAGAGTATGGGTATTCAATAATATATTTATGATATATTAAAAATATAGAATCTCAACTAACTTAAGCTTATTTTAAAATTATAGATATAAGTTTGCGTGGTTTGTTAAACACGCAAAATCAGCAGGGTCAAGGACAGTCGCCACATATGGGAGGATACCCACCAAATTATAACATGCCTGGTGGTGGGCCACAAGGTGGTCCGCAACAACAGCCACCTCCAGCTCACCCACAAATGAGGCAACATTTTTTAGGTGGGCCGCCGCAGCATCAGAATTTTGGTCAAGGGCAAACACCCCCAACTAATGCTAATTTTATGGCGGCCAATGGACCAAGATTTCAAAACTATCCTCGAATGCCAACACATCCCGGTGGACTGGCTCCTCAACAGGGACCACCTGCAATGCGACCAATTATGCAGAATGTATGTTAGCTTTAACTAGAATCAAACAATTGTTTAGTGTATCTAAATTTTTTATTTTCATCTTTAGAACTCATTAGGCTATCCAGGACAACAGCAAGCTTATGCTCAACAACAGCAACAACAACAACAACAGCAACAACAACAGCAGCAGCAAAATGTACAACAAGCTCAACAAATGAATATGAATATGCATGGAGCTAAATGGCATATACCACAATCAATGCAACAACAACCAAACGGATTTTCTGGGCATCAATCCCAAGGAGGTCTAATGCAATTCCATAATTCACGACCAACAGAAACATCATTCAAAATATCGTTAAAATCCCCAAATACGTTGAAAAATTCAATGCTAAATGGTCATCAATCAGGTGCTTCCAATATATTGCCAAATGTTTCATCAACAAATCCTAAAACCCCAAGCCCTAGTACAAATGATGTAAGTATTTTAGGCTGTGTTATTAGATTAGACGCTTACGTTTCGAATATATCTTATAGAATTCAAAAGATTTTACTGATTCAATTGATAAAGCGTGCGAAGAATCTGTTAACGATTTAATGGCAACCATCGCGAAATTAGATTCTAATGGTGTCCAAGTACTACCGGAGGGGCGATCGAAAGCTACTTCGCCACAAGTGCATAGTTCGACTGATATGTCCACACCAATCGATGGTAAATGCAAAATAAATCGTTCGGTTTCTAATTTATTTAAATATGCATTCTGTCGTTTATTTCAGATAAAAATAGTCAAAAGGATGATCCAAACGAAGATTGGTGTGCCGTTTGTATGGACGGCGGTGAATTAATGTGTTGCGATAAATGCCCCAAAGTATTCCATCAAAATTGTCATATTCCACCAATTTCAGCATTACCAGATGAAAGTGAAACATGGCAATGTTTGTTGTGCTACAATTTTGCTGATATGTCGCCAGGTAGGTCACACGATTTAAACACAACTGAATCTCATGAGCATATTCGCGTGAATTAGTTACAGATATATTAATTCAAATATTTTAGAAATTCAAAATTCAATACTTAACATATTGTAAAAGTGATTGTATACCATTTAACAGTATGCAGCACCACATATGTTTACAGCCACGTGTTTCTTGATTTTCCTCAATATGTACTCTATTTTCTATATCAATATTTTTCTGAGTGGTAGTGACTACACCTTGTTACCACATATTACTAATATACCGTATAAGTACGTCATTGCACAATTTTTATAAAGAGTGGTCCATCTAACGTTTGCAATTTAATTTGGCTCTAAATTCAAAGACGAATGAATATTTTTCAAAGCGGTTTGTTTTATTAGAAAAAGTATACATTGTCATTACGTATGTAACACAATTCCATTCAAATCTTCCACGACTGGCTTTACAGTTCTGTAGTCTGTCAACCCAATATTACGGAACAGTTGGGCTCCTATCTCATCAATGGCAACTTCGATTTGATCTTTCAAGCCTTGGATTGTCTCTGGATGGTTAGCGTAATACTGTCCTTAACGGCTCCACACAAAAAAAGTCCAACGGAGTGAAATCGCAGCTGCGTAATGGTCAATTGACATTTCAGGTAAGGCCGATTATTCGATCCCCGAAGACAGTGTGCAAACGACCGATTGTTTGACGACTGATTCATTTGCTGTGTTGCAAATTGCGCCAATCTGTTGAAACCAAATGTCGTGTATTTTCTCCTCTTGAATTCTGGGCTTGGTAACGCTTCCCATTGATTGTAAGGGCGGCTTCTTGCTCATTAAAAAAAAAATGGATCAATGATGCCGCCGGGCCAAAATCCACACCAAACAGTCTTTCGTGGATGCATCGTAGATTTTCTGAGTCCCACTCCGAGGTGAAAATGAGCTTCGCCGGAAAAGATGATTTTTCGGTACAAATGGACCACATTTTAAAAATATTTATAGATGCATAGGGCAATATGAAGATACATAATTATATATTGGCATATTTATTTTTTAAAAGTGATTGATGTGGGAGTTAAAGTTCTGTAGGTAAAATACAAGGGAGGAAACATAATTAGCGTTCAAAAGATTTTTACTTTTACAATACTTATCATAGCATAAATCGCTGTTATACAAAAAAAAATTTTAGAATATTTCGAATTGTGCCTTCTGGTTCTTTGGATATACATATGTTTGGATTTCGACTAAATTCGAAATTAATAACACGATATGTAAGAAGAGCAAACACTCTTCTCAACTCTTGTGTTCACGAGAATTTAAAATTGGAGAAATTATAATTTGAATATTTTTCTACTGGAATGAAAAAAACACGTCAAACCACGTATATGACGTCAAAACGTAATATGAAATAGAATCAGTTAAAAAAATGTGTAATGGAATTATTTTCAAAAATACTAGTAAAAATACCTTTGAACGTTAGTGTAAATGAATATTATCATAGACAAAAGTAAATATGCATATACTGTCAACTCATTGCGCATGGCCAAAGGTATCCAACTTACGTGCGGTATAGTGTGTTATATCTAATAAAATAAAATAAATTACAAATAATGACTAAGTTAAACAAAATATGTTCATATAACTTCCATAACTATAATACGTAGTAGGTGCAAAAAATTAACGATTTACAAATTCTAAATTATTAAGGAATATATTAAAAGGAGTTCAAAATAACAAATAGATTTATAAGACAAACACAATCCTTGCGGTATATTTATCGAAAGCGATTCTTATCAATAAACGTATGTTTACTATTATCAAACTGAAAAACCAATTGTATCGCAATTTTTTTTTAAATTCACGACAAATTTAAATCTTGTCAAGTTAAGTTGTCTTCCAAAAGGTGGGTTAGGACTCTGCAATGCGTTGAAAATTATTCTATAGTTATTTTATATTAACGCATAACACTGATAACGTATTTTAAAACTGTTTTATCGATTTTAAAATCTTTTTTCAATATATTTAAAATGGAAAAATACTAAAAGTTACTGGTACTTATGTCTCGATACAAAATCTGTAACTTACCTTCGGATTGTGATAAAATTAAACAAGAGAGTAATTGTTTTTCAGCACCTGCTAATTTATTAGGGCTCTTTACGGTCTGTTTCACATTTGCGTATCTTCACATTTGAGTAACTTCACAATTTTGACGTCTTTTTTAAATGGTTCAAGTTATTTTCAAAACACGCGAAAAAATTACGCATCCGCAATCGATTATATCACGGTTTTGAAACAAATTTAAAACATCATTTTCAATGATGATTATATTTTTAACCCTCTAATATATTTTCTAAAAAATGTGGATTTCATAATTTAAATTTTCCCACTAAAATCGTAATATCATGGATTGTGATGCACAAATAAACAACCCTTGACCGAGTTTATTTTTGACATTATTGAGTATTTTTTTACGCGTTTAGAAAATAATTAGATCGAATTTAAAAAGTGACGTCAAAATTTCAAAGTTGAAATGCGGAATTTTGGCTTAAAGTTAACATAACCTCATTGAAACATTTTATATAACATTTTTTATACTAACACAACGACAAAACCTTATATAAACGATTCTCGAATTTAAATTTTCAATTAATTTGCCTTAAAATGAAATTGTTCAATTTCGTTATGATACTACAATTATTATTATTATTATTACAACAATAAGTCTGTTATCACCATAAATTTTATCAATAAAATCTAATAATATTATTACTGTTTATAGAATGTGAAAATTGTGATCACTTTTACAGAATGTGATCTAAAATAATTTCTTTAATAACATGTCAAATTAGTTCAAAATTCAAATGATGCATGCGAAATTTTTTTAGAAATTCAAATGATGTGTGAGAAAACTTTATCGAAATCAAAGAAAATAAGAAAATTAAAACTGAAGTATTAATCGAAAAAATAGAAGAATCGAAAAATATACATGTTAATTTTAAAACGAGATAATGATAAATAAATAAAAATGATTCATGTTCGTAAAATGTTTGGTTTATTTAAATTATAATTTGGCTGAACTGACTTAAACGATATTTACGCGACAACAATTATTGGAAAATGTCAAATTGGATACGAAATACATAAAATAATAAGTACTTCACCAATAAAATTCTACTTATGTAGATCTGTAATCTCCTATATACATAGGTATGTATTTACATTCATGAACCAAAGATAATTTAATAATTTCTGAATTTACTCGTAAAGATAAATCCGTAAAGTATATATAATATTCTCGAATTATCATCCAAAAATCTGATTGAATTTTTGAATATTCAGAATTATATTTGCAGTTATTCGTTAGAGATAAATTTAATTGAAGAGCTGGTAAAATTGCAGAATACATTAAGCCTCTTTTGTAAAATTGATGTTTCATTCTGGATTTAATCCAGAAATTTCTTCAAATTCACAACTAAATATAATAAATTTAAATTTTCGGTTGAAAAGCTGAAAATGTTGGTATCTTTCTTCAGAATGCTAGAGATACTGCATATTTATAACTCGGATTAACTTTATATATGTATGTATGTATACAGTATCGAATCAACCTGGAATCAACTAGATCCGTTTCAAAAAAAATGCATTATGGGGCAGATCCAGATACTCGATTGAAGCATTTTTCGTATAAAGAAAAAAAAATATTTTTGATTTTTATATTTAGGCTGCGGACCAATCCACGGGTAAATCAATTACTAAGGTAAAAGTCGATTTTTACTATTTTCATTTTATTGAAATACGTGATTTTGTTTATTTTCAGCTTACTCAATCCGTAGATCATTAAAAACTGAACAACCTAAACCTTAAATATTTACTTTTATGTACTCGCTTTACCCTACTTTTTGATAGGGTAAATGAATTTACCGAAAAGTCTTTTACCCGTGAATTGGTCCGCAGCCTTAGTATTAATTGAAGTAAATACTAATTTGATTTGCGAATTGCTAGACTCTCGATTATTTACCCCAATAAAATCTGTGTTTTTGCATAATATTATCATAGACAAAAGTAAATATGCATATACTGTCAACTCATTGCGC
The DNA here is from genome assembly GCA_951394425.1 of Tipula unca. NCBI lineage: Eukaryota > Metazoa > Arthropoda > Insecta > Diptera > Tipulidae > Tipula > Tipula unca. The sequence continues at coordinate 128,386,808 of OX596380.1, forward strand.
ATGGCCAAAGGTATCCAACTTACGTGCGGTATAGTGTGTTATATCTAATAAAATAAAATAAATTACAAATAATGACTAAGTTAAACAAAATATGTTCATATAACTTCCATAACTATAATACGTAGTAGGTGCAAAAAATTAACGATTTACAAATTCTAAATTATTAAGGAATATATTAAAAGGAGTTCAAAATAACAAATAGATTTATAAGACAAACACAATCCTTGCGGTATATGTATCGAAAGCGATTCTTATCAATAAACGTATGTTTACTATTATCAAACTGAAAAACCAATTGTATCGCAATTTTTTTTTAAATTCACGACAAATTTAAATCTTGTCAAGTTAAGTTGTCTTCCAAAAGGTGGGTTAGGACTCTGCAATGCGTTGAAAATTATTCTATAGTTATTTTATATTAACGCATAACACTGATAGCGTATTTTAAAACTGTTTTATCGATTTTAAAATCTTTTTTCAATATATTTAAAATGGAAAAATACTAAAAGTTACTGGTACTTATGTCTCGATACAAAATCTGTAACTTACCTTCGGATTGTGATAAAATTAAACAAGAGAGTAATTGTTTTTCAGCACCTGCTAATTTATTAGGGCTCTTTACGGTCTGTTTCACATTTGCGTATCTTCACATTTGAGTAACTTCACAATTTTGACGTCTTTTTTAAATGGTTCAAGTTATTTTCAAAACACGCGAAAAAATTACGCATCCGCAATCGATTATATCACGGTTTTGGTGGGAAAATTTCAATTTTGAATTTTTGTTATTGTTTTATACAATACTAGTAGATTTTTTATTTTAAATTTAGCTAAACAAATTTAAAACATCATTTTCAATGATGATTATATTTTTAACCCTCTAATATATTTTCTAAAAAATGTGGATTTCATAATTTAAATTTTCCCACTAAAATCGTAATATCATGGATTGTGATGCACAAATAAACAACCCTTGACCGAGTTTATTTTTGACATTATTGAGTATTTTTTTACGCGTTTAGAAAATAATTAGATCGAATTTAAAAAGTGACGTCAAAATTTCAAAGTTGAAATGCGGAATTTTGGCTTAAAGTTAACATAACCTCATTGAAACATTTTATATAACATTTTTTATACTAACACAACGACAAAACCTTATATAAACGATTCTCGAATTTAAATTTTCAATTAATTTGCCTTAAAATGAAATTGTTCAATTTCGTTATGATACTACAATTATTATTATTATTATTATTACAACAATAAGTCTGTTATCACCATAAATTTTATCAATAAAATCTAATAATATTATTACTGTTTATAGAATGTGAAAATTGTGATCACTTTTACAGAATGTGATCTAAAATAATTTCTTTAATAACATGTCAAATTAGTTCAAAATTCAAATGATGCATGCGAAATTTTTTTAGAAATTCAAATGATGTGTGAGAAAACTTTATCGAAATCAAAGGAAATAAGAAAATTAAAACTGAAGTATTAATCGAAAAAATAGAAGAATCGAAAAATATACATGTTAATTTTAAAACGAGATAATGATAAATAAATAAAAATGATTCATGTTCGTAAAATGTTTGGTTTATTTAAATTATAATTTGGCTGAACTGACTTAAACGATATTTACGCGACAACAATTATTGGAAAATGTTAAATTGGATACGAAATACATAAAATAATATGTACTTCACCGATAAAATTCTACTTATGTAGATCTGTAATCTCCTATATACATAGGTATGTATTTACATTCATGAACCAAAGATAATTTAATAATTTCTGAATTTACTCGTAAAGATAAATCCGTAAAGTATATATAATATTCTCGAATTATCATCCAAAAATCTGATTGAATTTTTGAATATTCAGAATTATATTTGCAGTTATTCGTTAGAGATAAATTTAATTGAAGAGCTGGTAAAATTGCAGAATACATTAAGCCTCTTTTGTAAAATTGATGTTTCATTCTGGATTTAATCCAGAAATTTCTTCAAATTCACAACTATTATTAAAATTGGCTGGAACCCACGAGGATTACGCACTCAATGCCACAAAGGCCCATGGTGCAAATTCACAACTAAATATAATAAATTTAAATTTTCGGTTGAAAAGCTGAAAATGTTGGTATCTTTCTTCAGAATGCTAGAGATACTGCATATTTATAACTCGGATTAACTTTATATATGTATGTATGTATACAGTATCGAATCAACCTGGAATCAACTAGATCCGTTTCAAAAAAAATGCATTATGGGGCAGATCCAGATACTCGATTGAAGCACTTTTCGTATAAAGAAAAAAAAATATTTTTGATTTTTATATTTAGGCTGCGGACCAATCCACGGGTAAATCAATTACTAAGGTAAAAGTCGATTTTTACTATTTTCATTTTATTGAAATACGTGATTTTGTTTATTTTCAGCTTACTCAATCCGTAGATCATTAAAAACTGAACAACCTAAACCTTAAATATTTACTTTTATGTACTCGCTTTACCCTACTTTTTGATAGGGTAAATGAATTTACCGAAAAGTCTTTTACCCGTGAATTGGTCCGCAGCCTTAGTATTAATTGAAGTAAATACTAACTTGATTTGCGAATTGCTAGACTCTCGATTATTTACCCCAATAAAATCTGTGTTTTTGCATAATATTATCATAGACAAAAGTAAATATGCATATACTGTCAACTCATTGCGCATGGCCAAAGGTATCCAACTTACGTGCGGTATAGTGTGTTATATCTAATAAAATAAAATAAATTACAAATAATGACTAAGTTAAACAAAATATGTTCATATAACTTCCATAACTATAATACGTAGTAGGTGCAAAAAATTAACGATTTACAAATTCTAAATTATTAAGGAATATATTAAAAGGAGTTCAAAATAACAAATAGATTTATAAGACAAACACAATCCTTGCGGTATATGTATCGAAAGCGATTCTTATCAATAAACGTATGTTTACTATTATCAAACTGAAAAACCAATTGTATCGCAATTTTTTTTTAAATTCACGACAAATTTAAATCTTGTCAAGTTAAGTTGTCTTCCAAAAGTTGGGTTAGGACTCTGCAATGCGTTTAAAATTATTCTATAGTTATTTTATATTAACGCATAACACTGATAGCGTATTTTAAAACTGTTTTATCGATTTTAAAATCTTTTTTCAATATATTTAAAATGGAAAAATACTAAAAGTTACTGGTACTTATGTCTCGATACAAAATCTGTAACTTACCTTCGGATTGTGATAAAATTAAACAAGAGAGTAATTGTTTTTCAGCACCTGCTAATTTATTAGGGCTCTTTACGGTCTGTTTCACATTTGCGTATCTTCACATTTGAGTAACTTCACAATTTTGACGTCTTTTTTAAATGGTTCAAGTTATTTTCAAAACACGCGAAAAAATTACGCATCCGCAATCGATTATATCACGGTTTTGGTGGGAAAATTTCAATTTTGAATTTTTGTTATTGTTTTATACAATACTAGTAGATTTTTTATTTTAAATTTAGCTAAACAAATTTAAAACATCATTTTCAATGATGATTATATTTTTAACCCTCTAATATATTTTCTAAAAAATGTGGATTTCATAATTTAAATTTTCCCACTAAAATCGTAATATCATGGATTGTGATGCACAAATAAACAACCCTTGACCGAGTTTATTTTTGACATTATTGAGTATTTTTTTACGCGTTTAGAAAATAATTAGATCGAATTTAAAAAGTGACGTCAAAATTTCAAAGTTGAAATGCGGAATTTTGGCTTAAAGTTAACATAACCTCATTGAAACATTTTATATAACATTTTTTATACTAACACAACGACAAAACCTTATATAAACGATTCTCGAATTTAAATTTTCAATTAATTTGCCTTAAAATGAAATTGTTCAATTTCGTTATGATACTACAATTATTATTATTATTATTATTACAACAATAAGTCTGTTATCACCATAAATTTTATCAATAAAATCTAATAATATTATTACTGTTTATAGAATGTGAAAATTGTGATCACTTTTACAGAATGTGATCTAAAATAATTTCTTTAATAACATGTCAAATTAGTTCAAAATTCAAATGATGCATGCGAATTTTTTTTAGAAATTCAAATGATGTGTGAGAAAACTTTATCGAAATCAAAGGAAATAAGAAAATTAAAACTGAAGTATTAATCGAAAAAATAGAAGAATCGAAAAATATACATGTTAATTTTAAAACGAGATAATGATAAATAAATAAAAATGATTCATGTTCGTAAAATGTTTGGTTTATTTAAATTATAATTTGGCTGAACTGACTTAAACGATATTTACGCGACAACAATTATTGGAAAATGTTAAATTGGATACGAAATACATAAAATAATATGTACTTCACCGATAAAATTCTACTTATGTAGATCTGTAATCTCCTATATACATAGGTATGTATTTACATTCATGAACCAAAGATAATTTAATAATTTCTGAATTTACTCGTAAAGATAAATCCGTAAAGTATATATAATATTCTCGAATTATCATCCAAAAATCTGATTGAATTTTTGAATATTCAGAATTATATTTGCAGTTATTCGTTAGAGATAAATTTAATTGAAGAGCTGGTAAAATTGCAGAATACATTAAGCCTCTTTTGTAAAATTGATGTTTCATTCTGGATTTAATCCAGAAATTTCTTCAAATTCACAACTAAATATAATAAATTTAAATTTTCGGTTGAAAAGCTGAAAATGTTGGTATCTTTCTTCAGAATGCTAGAGATACTGCATATTTATAACTCGGATTAACTTTATATATGTATGTATGTATACAGTATCGAATCAACATGGAATCAACTAGATCCGTTTCAAAAAAATGCATTATGGGGCAGATCCAGATACTCGATTGAAGCACTTTTCGTATAAAGAAAAAAAAATATTTTTGATTTTTATATTTAGGCTGCGGACCAATCCACGGGTAAATCAATTACTAAGGTAAAAGTCGATTTTTACTATTTTCATTTTATTGAAATACGTGATTTTGTTTATTTTCAGCTTACTCAATCCGTAGATCATTAAAAACTGAACAACCTAAACCTTAAATATTTACTTTTATGTACTCGCTTTACCCTACTTTTTGATAGGGTAAATGAATTTACCGAAAAGTCTTTTACCCGTGAATTGGTCCGCAGCCTTAGTATTAATTGAAGTAAATACTAATTTGATTTGCGAATTGCTAGACTCTCGATTATTTACCCCAATAAAATCTGTGTTTTTGCATAATATTATCATAGACAAAAGTAAATATGCATATACTGTCAACTCATTGCGCATGGCCAAAGGTATCCAACTTACGTGCGGTATAGTGTGTTATATCTAATAAAATAAAATAAATTACAAATAATGACTAAGTTAAACAAAATATGTTCATATAACTTCCATAACTATAATACGTAGTAGGTGCAAAAAATTAACGATTTACAAATTCTAAATTATTAAGGAATATATTAAAAGGAGTTCAAAATAACAAATAGATTTATAAGACAAACACAATCCTTGCGGTATATGTATCGAAAGCGATTCTTATCAATAAACGTATGTTTACTATTATCAAACTGAAAAACCAATTGTATCGCAATTTTTTTTTAAATTCACGACAAATTTAAATCTTGTCAAGTTAAGTTGTCTTCCAAAAGGTGGGTTAGGACTCTGCAATGCGTTGAAAATTATTCTATAGTTATTTTATATTAACGCATAACACTGATAGCGTATTTTAAAACTGTTTTATCGATTTTAAAATCTTTTTTCAATATATTTAAAATGGAAAAATACTAAAAGTTACTGGTACTTATGTCTCGATACAAAATCTGTAACTTACCTTCGGATTGTGATAAAATTAAACAAGAGAGTAATTGTTTTTCAGCACCTGCTAATTTATTAGGGCTCTTTACGGTCTGTTTCACATTTGCGTATCTTCACATTTGAGTAACTTCACAATTTTGACGTCTTTTTTAAATGGTTCAAGTTATTTTTAAAACACGCGAAAAAATTACGCATCCGCAATCGATTATATCACGGTTTTGGTGGGAAAATTTCAATTTTGAATTTTTGTTATTGTTTTATACAATACTAGTAGATTTTTTATTTTAAATTTAGCTAAACAAATTTAAAACATCATTTTCAATGATGATTATATTTTTAACCCTCTAATATATTTTCTAAAAAATGTGGATTTCATAATTTAAATTTTCCCACTAAAATCGTAATATCATGGATTGTGATGCACAAATAAACAACCCTTGACCGAGTTTATTTTTGACATTATTGAGTATTTTTTTACGCGTTTAGAAAATAATTAGATCGAATTTAAAAAGTGACGTCAAAATTTCAAAGTTGAAATGCGGAATTTTGGCTTAAAGTTACCATAACCTCATTGAAACATTTTATATAACATTTTTTATACTAACACAACGACAAAACCTTATATAAACGATTCTCGAATTTAAATTTTCAATTAATTTGCCTTAAAATGAAATTGTTCAATTTCGTTATGATACTACAATTATTATTATTATTATTATTACAACAATAAGTCTGTTATCACCATAAATTTTATCAATAAAATCTAATAATATTATTACTGTTTATAGAATGTGAAAATTGTGATCACTTTTACAGAATGTGATCTAAAATAATTTCTTTAATAACATGTCAAATTAGTTCAAAATTCAAATGATGCATGCGAAATTTTTTTAGAAATTCAAATGATGTGTGAGAAAACTTTATCGAAATCAAAGGAAATAAGAAAATTAAAACTGAAGTATTAATCGAAAAAATAGAAGAATCGAAAAATATACATGTTAATTTTAAAACGAGATAATGATAAATAAATAAAAATGATTCATGTTCGTAAAATGTTTGGTTTATTTAAATTATAATTTGGCTGAACTGACTTAAACGATATTTACGCGACAACAATTATTGGAAAATGTTAAATTGGATACGAAATACATAAAATAATATGTACTTCACCGATAAAATTCTACTTATGTAGATCTGTAATCTCCTATATACATAGGTATGTATTTACATTCATGAACCAAAGATAATTTAATAATTTCTGAATTTACTCGTAAAGATAAATCCGTAAAGTATATATAATATTCTCGAATTATCATCCAAAAATCTGATTGAATTTTTGAATATTCAGAATTATATTTGCAGTTATTCGTTAGAGATAAATTTAATTGAAGAGCTGGTAAAATTGCAGAATACATTAAGCCTCTTTTGTAAAATTGATGTTTCATTCTGGATTTAATCCAGAAATTTCTTCAAATTCACAACTATTATTAAAATTGGCTGGAACCCACGAGGATTCCGCACTCAATGCCACAAAGGCCCATGGTGCAAATTCACAACTAAATATAATAAATTTAAATTTTCGGTTGAAAAGCTGAAAATGTTGGTATCTTTCTTCAGAATGCTAGAGATACTGCATATTTATAACTCGGATTAACTTTATATATGTATGTATGTATACAGTATCGAATCAACCTGGAATCAACTAGATCCGTTTCAAAAAAAATGCATTATGGGGCAGATCCAGATACTCGATTGAAGCACTTTTCGTATAAAGAAAAAAAAAAATTTTTGATTTTTATATTTAGGCTGCGGACCAATCCACGGGTAAATCAATTACTAAGGTAAAAGTCGATTTTTACTATTTTCATTTTATTGAAATACGTGATTTTGTTTATTTTCAGCTTACTCAATCCGTAGATCATTAAAAACTGAACAACCTAAACCTTAAATATTTACTTTTATGTACTCGCTTTACCCTACTTTTTGATAGGGTAAATGAATTTACCGAAAAGTCTTTTACCCGTGAATTGGTCCGCAGCCTTAGTATTAATTGAAGTAAATACTAATTTGATTTGCGAATTGCTAGACTCTCGATTATTTACCCCAATAAAATCTGTGTTTTTGCATAATATTATCATAGACAAAAGTAAATATGCATATACTGTCAACTCATTGCGCATGGCCAAAGGTATCCAACTTACGTGCGGTATAGTGTGTTATATCTAATAAAATAAAATAAATTACAAATAATGACTAAGTTAAACAAAATATGTTCATATAACTTCCATAACTATAATACGTAGTAGGTGCAAAAAATTAACGATTTACAAATTCTAAATTATTAAGGAATATATTAAAAGGAGTTCAAAATAACAAATAGATTTATAAGACAAACACAATCCTTGCGGTATATGTATCGAAAGCGATTCTTATCAATAAACGTATGTTTACTATTATCAAACTGAAAAACCAATTGTATCGCAATTTTTTTTTAAATTCACGACAAATTTAAATCTTGTCAAGTTAAGTTGTCTTCCAAAAGTTGGGTTAGGACTCTGCAATGCGTTTAAAATTATTCTATAGTTATTTTATATTAACGCATAACACTGATAGCGTATTTTAAAACTGTTTTATCGATTTTAAAATCTTTTTTCAATATATTTAAAATGGAAAAATACTAAAAGTTACTGGTACTTATGTCTCGATACAAAATCTGTAACTTACCTTCGGATTGTGATAAAATTAAACAAGAGTGTAATTGTTTTTCAGCACCTGCTAATTTATTAGGGCTCTTTACGGTCTGTTTCACATTTGCGTATCTTCACATTTGAGTAACTTCACAATTTTGACGTCTTTTTTAAATGGTTCAAGTTATTTTCAAAACACGCGAAAAAATTACGCATCCGCAATCGATTATATCACGGTTTTGGTGGGAAAATTTCAATTTTGAATTTTTGTTATTGTTTTATACAATACTAGTAGATTTTTTATTTTAAATTTAGCTAAACAAATTTAAAACATCATTTTCAATGATGATTATATTTTTAACCCTCTAATATATTTTCTAAAAAATGTGGATTTCATAATTTAAATTTTCCCACTAAAATCGTAATATCATGGATTGTGATGCACAAATAAACAACCCTTGACCGAGTTTATTTTTGACATTATTGAGTATTTTTTTACGCGTTTAGAAAATAATTAGATCGAATTTAAAAAGTGACGTCAAAATTTCAAAGTTGAAATGCGGAATTTTGGCTTAAAGTTAACATAACCTCATTGAAACATTTTATATAACATTTTTTATACTAACACAACGACAAAACCTTATATAAACGATTCTCGAATTTAAATTTTCAATTAATTTGCCTTAAAATGAAATTGTTCAATTTCGTTATGATACTACAATTATTATTATTATTATTATTACAACAATAAGTCTGTTATCACCATAAATTTTATCAATAAAATCTAATAATATTATTACAGTTTATAGAATGTGAAAATTGTGATCACTTTTACAGAATGTGATCTAAAATAATTTCTTTAATAACATGTCAAATTAGTTCAAAATTCAAATGATGCATGCGAATTTTTTTTAGAAATTCAAATGATGTGTGAGAAAACTTTATCGAAATCAAAGGAAATAAGAAAATTAAAACTGAAGTATTAATCGAAAAAATAGAAGAATCGAAAAATATACATGTTAATTTTAAAACGAGATAATGATAAATAAATAAAAATGATTCATGTTCGTAAAATGTTTGGTTTATTTAAATTATAATTTGGCTGAACTGACTTAAACGATATTTACGCGACAACAATTATTGGAAAATGTTAAATTGGATACGAAATACATAAAATAATATGTACTTCACCGATAAAATTCTACTTATGTAGTACTTATGTAATCTCCTATACATAGGTATGTATTTACATTCATGAACCAAAGATAATTTAATAATTTCTGAATTTACTCGTAAAGATAAATCCGTAAAGTATATATAATATTCTCGAATTATCATCCAAAAATCTGATTGAATTTTTGAATATTCAGAATTATATTTGCAGTTATTCGTTAGAGATAAATTTAATTGAAGAGCTGGTAAAATTGCAGAATACATTAAGCCTCTTTTGTAAAATTGATGTTTCATTCTGGATTTAATCCAGAAATTTCTTCAAATTCACAACTAAATATAATAAATTTAAATTTTCGGTTGAAAAGCTGAAAATGTTGGTATCTTTCTTCAGAATGCTAGAGATACTGCATATTTATAACTCGGATTAACTTTATATATGTATGTATGTATACAGTATCGAATCAACATGGAATCAACTAGATCCGTTTCAAAAAAATGCATTATGGGGCAGATCCAGATACTCGATTGAAGCACTTTTCGTATAAAGAAAAAAAAATATTTTTGATTTTTATATTTAGGCTGCGGACCAATCCACGGGTAAATCAATTACTAAGGTAAAAGTCGATTTTTACTATTTTCATTTTATTGAAATACGTGATTTTGTTTATTTTCAGCTTACTCAATCCGTAGATCATTAAAAACTGAACAACCTAAACCTTAAATATTTACTTTTATGTACTCGCTTTACCCTACTTTTTGATAGGGTAAATGAATTTACCGAAAAGTCTTTTACCCGTGAATTGGTCCGCAGCCTTAGTATTAATTGAAGTAAATACTAATTTGATTTGCGAATTGCTAGACTCTCGATTATTTACCCCAATAAAATCTGTGTTTTTGCATTGCCATTTACGTTGACATTTTTCGAAACTCAATTTTTGATATCCATTTCAAATGTTGTTAACTTCATTCTGTTCTTCTTAAGGCAAAATATTGAAGTTTGTTAACTTTTTTCTTAAGGTTGCCACCAACATAATGAACAAAAAAATTGTTTTTCTCAAAACGAAATTCATACAAACTGGTAAGTAAAAAATAAACAATATTGCATTGTGAGAAAACAAACTTTTAACTTTTTCTTTAAAAACGGATAGAATGAAGTTAGCTACATTTTAAAAATTGTCAATAATATAGTTATCATGGGTGACATGTTCTACCATCACAATTTTCGTTATTCGATAAAATATCACTGATTTCGATAAAATGGTATGTTGTATCATTTTCGACTATCACAATTTTCGACAATCTATCTTAGAATTTTTTTCTTGTGATACACATAATCAGCGAAAATTACTGACATTTATTTGAATTTATTTGAATTAAATTACGAAAACTTAACGAATTAATAAATAATATTTAATTTTATAATGTAAATACATATAACAATTTTCAAATATTCAACATAATATTGTATATATGTATTATATATAAATATATATACGTATATATTTCCATCCTCCTCATTACCATCGTGCAAACTCGATAAAGCACCAATAATTAAATTAGGATTCATCCTACAATTAAACAATTAAAGTTAAAAATCGCAGAGATTTATAATTAACGTACTTACATTTATTATGTTTACAAGATAATTGACAGATAAACAGTTGAAATAGCTATTAAAAATGGATGTAAAACGTCATTTTATTTTCGAAAATATGTTCCTTTATAGTATCCATCGAAAATGGTACAACATACCGACTATCACTTTTTTCAATTCGATGTTCACTATCGAAGCGAATGGAAGTGATGGTAGAACATGTCACCCCAGTAAAATATAAGTTTTTAAGTTTTCATTTTACTACACGAATAAGAAATTATTTTTTTTTTTAATTTCTAACTCTGTTTCGATTTTAACTCAATTCTGAATTGACTCCGTATCATAAGTAACTATAAAAGTTAAATTCAAGTTGATCTCAAATTAACTCTCATTTTCTTTCGTCCTGCAACATAATCGTATTACATAATGGTAAATTACTTGTTATACTTTAAAGCAAAGATACAACAGAATAATATAGATTCCTTATGATTGTCTATGTTTAAAGTTAACGAACTGTCGATTTATATTAACCTTACGTTTGCTATTGTATAAATATAATTTTATTTTATCTAAAAAAATTTTGCACAAATAAATAAATGTACAAATTTAAATAAAAATTGATTAAATTTGTTTTAAATTAATGCAATAATACCAGAGACAAAAATAAAAATGTGAAAAGTTATTGTACATATAAATTTTCTTAGACAGAAAATGAAAATTTGAGAATAATAATATAAATTCAAAAGTTTGAAAAAATGAATTTGAAAGAATTAAAACAAATTTTACATATCATTAACATATGAACATATTTATCATTAAAACTATCGAGAAATCGATACATAATAACGTAAAACATAATTAAATTAAAAATTTTACAATTTTAATTTAAAAATACGATTTATTCGGTTATTCGTTTTTTTAGTTATGTAAGTTATTTTGTATCATTAATTCTGATCATAAATCATAAATATGAAACACTTTTCTAGAACCTAAATTCACGTGACAACGCCTTAAACAATGTGATACGTTACGTTAACCAACCATAAGCCAAGGAATTTATGCATGCAACTCTTCGTAAACGTAAAATTATGGTGTTGCAAAAATGTAAATTTATGTATGATTTGTTCCATGATAATTAGACATTTTAGCTAATAGAAAGGGGCATTTACAAATTATTTATGTGTTTCGTTTCAACAACGTTTTTGGCTAATTGATTATACGAACAATAATAAAATCAGTTAATAAAAAATCAAAAGATTTTCATCATATGATTTTCAAAAGATTTTTATAATCAATAATTGCATTTAAATATATGTACTATAAAAAATTTAACTTGTTTTTCGTATTCCACGTGATACATGATAAGTTATTATAGAGTAGTAACATCATTCATGTTACATCAAAGCGAATCTTCGTTTTTTTTATGGGAATGCAGTGTATTTAGCTATTAATGAGCATGAATGTGTGTAATGAAAAAAAGTTCGTTTATGGTTCATTTATGCTACATATGTCTGTCAAAGTGAAGTTCATTTTTTTGTTTAGAGAGGGAAGCAAAATGGAGCAAAAAATAAACACTCCATTTAAAGCATATGGAAACTTTCTATTTGTATTTATTTATTTATCTTAGTTTAATATATCTTAAATTAGGTATTATGAGATGTTGTTATAAGTTTTGAAAAGAAATTATATCATTGCCACACTTGTCATTCACAAATTTTGTTGCTTGATTGCTGATTTTCCTTCGAGGATTTTCAATTTCAAAGAAAAAGCTAAATCAACTATATAATTAATTTGTTTTCTTTCTAATGTTGCTCAAAGCAAAATGAATCTATTTCACTCAAACTAGTTGCGAATGAACGAGCGAGAAGCATTGGTGCGAATGAAACAAATTGCATAAACGTAGATTGGATTTCGGAAGCTGTTGAGATTATTTAGTTACGAAGCTATTTTATTTTTTATTTTTGGTTGACACCAATGGGACATGAAACTTGATTTAGATACAAATTTTTTAAATATGAAAAAAAATAATGTTCGTGTTTAAAATCAGTGAAAATTTAATTTTAGCGTAAATTTAAATAAATTGATCATGAATATATTTATGAAACATAGATTACACGACTTCCTTGTATCAAAATAAAGCCGATATAAATTTGAGAATAAGTTTATTATTATATAGACATTAATAAAAATAAAATAAAGCACAAATTGAATCCAAATTTATTATTGTTTAACTATGAAAACTATTTGATAGTCTTTATAATTTTGACTTATCGCAAAAGATCATGGCCTCTTTAAAGTGAAAGATCAAAATTGAAAATCATTTCTATGTCGTTAGATAAATTGTAAACTTTTTGACTATCTTCTCTTTTCAATCGCACGAGACAGCATTATTTTCCTTGTCGTCAATTTAGGCTTCTGATTCCAGAATACGATACGTATCGTTGCACGATAATGTTCCAACGAATCAAATATTTTTACACTACCATGCATTAGGAATTTTCTTTTAAATGTTTTGAAATCTCTACCGATTTTAAACCAACTACTATATGTTTTTAACGTTTGAATATAAACAAATATGCAGTTTCCATATTGTTGTTTGTATCGAAATTAACATTTTTCCCGTTTTTAACCAAAATACATCACCTCAGTTACGATACAAGGAATTAAAAATTAATTTTCCATTTTAGTCGGATTTTCTCCATCATCTTTCTAAATAGCTCAAATTTCGTAACACAGATCATTGATTTAGAATAGGCTTTTTAAAACTAGGCTTAGACAGAATTTAATACCAAATTGGCATTATTTTATATTAGAGTTGTAATTTATTGGGAAGACTCTACAATTTGTAATAGTTCTATAAATAGGCAAATTAAATATTAAGTATGTAATTTAAATGTACATATTTAAAAACAATCACTAGAAATTCTAAAAACTAAATGTTTTTATTAAGATTCAACGACAATTTATCGACGTACAGAAATCCCGGGGCCCTTATTATGAAATTTTTCGATTTCGGATTTTTTCGATACCTAAAAAATTCGATCCGCCGCAGATTTGCCTTATTATGAAATTTGTTATCGAATTTTTCCAAAATCGAATTTGCACAACAAATCACAACAACATTAATTTGACAGCAGCTGTTTTTTATTTTCCTTTCCGATGGGTTAGTATTATACGTTGCTTAAAGCGTCTCGTGTGGATTAAAAATTATTTTATAATAAATATACGTATAACATTAATAATTTTAAATAAAAATAAATTTAAAATATTCGTCTTTAAATGGCCAGTATTGGTTTTTTTGCCCGTTCGAGTGATGAGGATTCTCAAGATGGTGTGACGCCGATGACCATAAAAAAGCGTTATTCTCATGAAAATAATTTATTAAAACAAATTAATTTTTTATTTTAAATTTATTTTGATTTTAAAAATTGCAAACATATGTTTAAATATATAAATATACATATGTATTTATAATAAAACTTACATTGTAAATGTTTTTTTTAGTTTTGATGTATTTTTTTAGTTTCATAATATTGCGGATTTTTTCGATAACATGTGCGTTCGTAAAAATTCGCGTCGAATTTTTTTTTTTAGTTTCATAATGGGGCGAATTTTTTAGATATCGAAAAAATTCGAAATCGAAAAATTTCATAATAAGGGTCCCGGTCATAATCGAATAATATTGGTTCGAATTTGTATTGCGCAATAAAGAAAATCCCGTAACATTATTATTTGATTTTGGTGGGGAAATTTGAATTAAAATTAGTTTCTAATTTCATTCTTCATAATATTGTTAGTTAAAATTTAATTCGAATTTTTCGTCACATCATATATTTAAAGGGAAGAGGCCTAGGTTTAGGCTAGAAACCTACAGGATTAATCTTTATAAGCGTTAGTTCTGACCGAGAGCTCCTTAATTTTCCATGCCTTTTTAGACCATTGGATATTCATTTCACAAATAAATCCAATCTATTAGAAAAATTGCATATGTATCTTAATAGATAGTTTACAATCAATTTTTTCCATTCTTTTCCTGAAATAATATGTAAATAAAAGAATATATCTTAAGGTTTATAAATTTTAGTAAAATTAATAGTGAAACAAATGCATTCAAGCGTAGCTGATTTTGATGAACTAATCACGCCCGCCCGTATTTAGAGAAAACGTTAATTTTCTATTGTTCCCGCCGTTTAATTTGATTTATTTATTTAAATTTTATTATTTTTTACAATGTAACAAAATTTTCAAACCCAAAATCAATATCCGAGAAGGATCTGATAATGGGTAAAAACAACGAAATACTCGTAGTTCATCTTTTTCTTTAAAAGACAATAGTAGTTCATTTGCCAAATTAAAACAACGAAATTCAAATTTGAAATTCGACGAATTTTGATGGTAGTGATTTGTACCTTATACTTTTAGCATCATATTTTCTCAAAACAAAGAATATTTATTTTCATTTTAACATATTACCAATGATTAGAAAATACCCAATTCCAATGGGGAATGGGTTAGACATCTTATTTGGTCAGAATTGAATTCCAATTCCAATTTATTGAAATAAAATACAGGTAATGTCTATTTCATTTTTATTAAAAATATACATTTTATTGAATACAAATCAACCCTAAAACATTTAATTAAAAGAACAACAAACAAAATGTCACCGTACACAGCATGGATTATACACAATCCGAATTTTACTAAGCCACATCCCTCGAAAGAAATGGAAATTTCCCTATTCTGTATTGAGCCTATTATATTGCCAATTACACAAACCAAATTAATTTTTACTTTTGATGAAGGTATGATACGTATCTTGTTTTTCTCGAGTCAACGCATCAAGACAGAAACAATATAATTTTAGGCCTATATATAGATAATATGTAAGTAATAACCGTTGATTCGTACTTGTGTAGACGCAGTGTTATTGGGATGTGGTGTGACATGTGTAAACAGACCCAAACATTTAATTCAGATACTCCTTTTGGTTCCATTAATCGATATTTGTTAAGCTTATTAATTATGTTCATTCGAAACATACATAGATAGTTTAAATTAATTAACTTGTACATATGCGAAATTTTGACAGTATATTTTGATAAAATTGTTTATTGTTTTGTTTTTTTCAGAATCCTTAGGAGAAAAACGATCTTCAGGATTGACACCGGCCGATTTAAAAATAATGCAAAGAATACTATTAGAATTATATTGTCAACATGATCATAGTTTACCGTTCCGGGAACTCGAACCAAGTACAAATGCAACATACTATGAAATAATATGCCAGTAATTATTATACCCATTGAAAAAAATGTCTATTTATTTTTTTAATTCAAATTTTATACTATTTCTTTATAGTCCCATGTCGTTGGAAATGATTAGAGCTAAAATAGATTATGGCAATCCCGAACATTATACAGATATAAATAGCTTTTTAAATGATATTAAATTATTATTTAAAAATGTCTATCTATATTATCAGGTTGTTAAAAATGTAATTTAATTATTTAATTAATTTAATAATTTTTAATTGTTTTTTCTTTTTTTTCTGCTTAACTATTTTGTGTCCTAAATTTAGGAGGACTCAAAAATTTATAATCATGCAAAATTCTTAGAAAGTTTTTTCTACGATCAAGTATCCAAATGGCTGCCGAAATATCAAATTCACGAGGGGACCGAAGATACAAGCTTCGATAATGATACGGATATTTACAATCCGGCTAAAAAACAACGTAAGACTATGGACGATGAATTGATCACGGAATAATAATTTAATTATTATTTTTCAAATTTAAATTATGCCAAATTAAAAAAAAAAACGATTTGAATTGGTTACAAAGAGATAACTGTATATAAATCATAACATTAAATTTAACAAACACAGAATCAACAACATTTGCCTAATTAATTAATTATTATTTTAGATTCACAAACAAAATAATCAATCGCAAAATTTGCATATCATTCTCGATTTTGTTTGTGAATCTTTCAAAATATAATAAAATAATATTAATTAATTATTAAAAAATTAAATTATAATTAATCATCGTATACGTATAATAATTTTTGTTTCTTGTATAAGACATTATTTTTTATTATTATTTATAAATTATTATACATTAAGTAGTTTTTTTATATATACATACATATATATATATTGAGAACATAGATTTATTAGTAGTTTTTTTTTTAAATTAATTAATTAAGAGTTACACATTAATTTGTTTAATACTGAAATATCTTTTTCTGTTTAATTAACTTAATACTATTTTAATTAATTTTCTAAAAAAGTAAACTTTTTACACAATAACAAAAAAAGATATATATGTATATCTACATATATATATATATATATATATATATATATATATATATATATATATATATATATATATATATATATATATATATATATATATATATATATATATATATATATATATATATATATATATATATATATATATATATATATATATAAATATACATATATATATATATATATATATATATATATATATATATATATATATATATATATATATATATATATATATATATATATATATATATATGTATATATATTTATAAAAAATATAATTATTATGTTTAAACATATTTATAGAATAGAACAATGGAAAATATTTTCAAACAAAAAATTAATAAATAAATAAAAAATAATAAAAATAAAAAACGTTCCTAGCATGAAAATCTAAAAATTAACTTAATTAAAATGAAATATTTTCTTATTAAAATAAATACAAATATTTATTTAGAACAAGACGAGAGATACACTGATACAGAACAAAAGATATTTCAGTTTATAGATTTTTTGTTTATTAAATTTAGGTTTAACATTTTCGTTAGAGTTAATTTTTGGCATCATTCGCTCTCTTTTTGTTATACCTTTCAGACGCCTTTTACAATTCTGTTTCAGTTTATGAATAGAGCTAGCGTTTCACAAAGAATGACTGCAATTATTGATACGATTTTTAATCGAGCTAGGCTAATCTACATTTTTCGAATATTTAGACTTCTGGTTGAAAATACTAAAAGATCTACAAACCAATAAATAAACTCACCTGAAATTTTGAAATAAAACAAAATGACAAGTTATTGTAGTTAATTGCGTTAATTTTCTACAGGGAATACAATTGATAACACCAATCACGTTTATCACTTATTAAAATTTTAGAAAAAAATTATAATTCTATATTAATCCGCATCCGCATTCCATTTTATATCAGACCATCAAACGGTCGATGTGTTTGTTAAAAACTCATTCGTAATCCATTATTAATTAGTTAAATATGATGTCAAATTATATAAATATATTTTAATAATAATTAATCAAATAAAATAATCTCTCCAATAAAATAATAATAATAATAAAAATAATAATAATTAATAAGTAATAATAGAAATAAATACCATAATCCAATTATACAGTAAAATAATTAGTGATTTGTTGTGGAATAAGTGAGCCTCTGTTATGTCACTCAATTGCAATATAAATATAAACTCAAATTCCTCTTGATCCATAACATGGAGTCACTAATTGATAAATTAATAATGTTTTTTGTTATTTTTAAATGTATTTCGTTTTTTTATAACTATTCAATTATTTAAACAATATACATACATATAATAAAATCAATAAATTTATTATCTCATTAGAGCTTAAGTAAAAAAGATAAGTAACTATTCAAAAGTCCCATAAAATTAAAAGTAAAAACTATTATAAAATTAGTAGTACTATTATTTATTTCATTACGCATCTCAATATATTAATTATATAATTTTTTACATTTCCCATTTTGTTAATGTTTTGTTTTTATTTTTTTGAAGACAAATAATACAAATAATTTAAACCCATTAAAAATTGCTTAAATTTATTTTATTTTTTATTTTTATATGTTTTATTATAATATATTTAATATACTATTCGTTACAAAATTATTTTTTGAAAACGTTTTTGGTATTGCAAAAAATAATTGCTTCGGATATACATAAGAAGACACCATCTTTTAAGATGGCATATATTTTATTAATTAGACCAAAGTATGTACTTCAACCAATCAATAAGGAGTACAAAAACATTTCATTATAATTTTTATTCACTGACCAGTTTCAAATCAATAACTGTGTTTTGTAAAGGAATCAAGCGCAAGTTTTATTGATAATAAAATAAAATTCAATATAATTTGCTAGAAAAACATTTTCTTGTACAGTAGGCCTAATATAAAAGTATTTGATTTATTTTATCGGAGGAGGTATCGTAAAAATTTGTTTTTTTCTATTGAAATTTTTCATATTTTGCTATGACGAAACAATTAATCTAGCATTTTTGGTTGCATATCGCATTTACTGTACAAAAATTATTTTCTTTTGTTAACTTTTTTTATCACTAAAATTTGCGCTCGGTTCAAATCCTGATTATTATCAATGTTCATTTTAAACATAGATACTTTTAAATTATTTTTAATAATAAAATAAAGAAAAAATACCATTAATTTTAGCTCAAAATTATTTGTGCACTCATTTTCTGTTTCCTAATTATTTGTGCATTATGTGAATATTAAAACATAATAGTAAAACACATTTTATTATTGATCACGTCTCTGAGGCAACTATACATTAATTATAATAGTTTTCCTAAAATCCGAAAGAATATTATTCCAAACATTTTTAAAAGCATCTCATTTTGATTATTAGATCTTCCTTTCTCGCATGAAGTGTTCTGTTTCTATAAGCTGCTTAAGTTCAAATCGGGACTCTGAGAGTCCATTCATTTTGGTCAAACAATGTTATCATGCAGAAATATACATTGGGAATTTATTGTCAGTAACTAGAAATGTCGCTAGAAAATCAGTCCACATTTCCAAAATGAACATTGGTCACCGTTTTAGTTTATTAAACCTAATATCATTATATAAACATCCATCTGTGAGCAGAATGATAGTATGAGTATGTAAAGTAATCATTATCTTTGTTATTTTGTGAGAATTAAATTATTGAAATTTACTGCAACTAATTCATGTTACCAATGTTATTTCTCCTGATCGCAATATAATTATTTATATAAATTTAACTTATTTCTATTTATGTGTTTATCAATAAATTTCGTTTCAATTGACGTGGTGTCACTGTCCTCATTGTCCTCACAATTTATATTTTACATATAATGAGGCATAATCCATTTTATGCTAATTTATTATGTAAACTCTCGCAAACAAAAATAAAGTTGACATAAATATTTCACTATGAAAATGCAATATTCCATAATGGTATTTCATAATATATACATACGAAACGAATCGCTTACGCAAAATCGTAAAAAATGCGATCCATTTCATAATATGGCTCCTGGTTTATTATTACATACCAAGGAACTCGATTGAAGCGCTGGGTAAGTATGCTGACACTGCAGACAATTTTAATACATATGCATAAATGATTATGTGCTACACTGAATTTAATTTTTCTTTATTTTGTTACATATTTAAAATAAACAATAATCAAACAGGATAATTTTAGTCTAATCAATAAAACCTAATTCATTAAAAAATAACAGCTACATTTTATTTCCGAAGCAATTTTATTTTGCGATACGAAAAAAGTATGAAATGCACAAATAATTTTGAACCAGATCAGATAGTATAACATATTACTTATTAGATTTTATTTTATTAAATTCATCAAAAAATTATAGAATCAACAAAAATATTAAATCGATAATTATTATTTAATACATATACAACAAAAATTATTTTATTTGCTAGTTTGTAGAACATATAAGTTAATTAATAAATATTATGAATAAATACAAAAAAGTAATAAGAGAAATAATCATACTATTATTAATTAACGGTAATTAAGATATATAAATATATATGTATATATATATATATATATATATATATATATATATATATATATATATATATATATATATATATATATATATATATATATATATATATAATATGTAAAAGCATTTATCTTTATAATTATATTATATAAATAAATAAAACAAAATCTGAAAACAATAAAAAAATTAAATATAAAAATATTAATAAAAAAATTATAAAATTAAATATGATTTGTTAATAAAAAGGTTACGAGAGATGCGGATTTTCGAACAACGATTGATGTAAGTTATACATAATTAAAAGAGTTTTTCTGGCGATTTTGTTAATTCCGTTAGAGGGATCTTATTTGGATCTTCAAAAAAATTTAGTTTCGTTTATGCCAAGGCGTTAAAAATAGGAGTTGAGATGGAAAGGATATCACAATACTGAGAACTCCAATATTAATCATAATAAATTTTTCATTTTTTTAAATAAATTTTGTCCAGATAGATTTTTTGAAACAAACCTTAAATGACTATTATTTAGAAATTTTACTTATAAATCGATTTTGAATTGCTTTCTGTCTTTCTTCGTCAGCTGTTTTTAGATAGTAGTGGAAAGTAGTAGTCAAATTTTTTGAAATACACAAACTGACGAATGAAAAAATATCTTTCAAAATTAAAACTTTAAAAAACATTGTCGTTTTATAAGTACAAATGAAAGATGACGATATGATTTGAGGACCTTAAGCGGCTCTACTATTTTCGATCGATCAATTAGTATCGCATTGCGTGTAATAAAATGAAAAGTACTACCATGATAAACAGATAAACACATTACAACAGCCAATGGCTGTTTCCGAAATCGATACTTACTTATTTGTGGAACCTAACTTATTCAAATGAGTATACTGACAAGGTAACTTATTTTCTGTCTCCTGCTTGCAAGAAAATGTTAATCTTAAATCTAAGTTATTAATGTACTGACTTAAACTTAAAGCTTGCATGGTCAGTGGTCAATATTGTGGCCCGCCTAGAAAATTGCATCAAGCATTATTGACTGGAATGGAAGTTTTATAATTTTTAAGAACATAAGGAAGAATAGCTTGTCAGATTTTTAACTTCTTCGAGATACACTGCTTGGAATGTCATCGCATTAAATGTTGCACCTGGCGCTATGCAGTTCAGTTAAGTTTCAAACGATATTAATGTTGGGACAATTTTGGTTCAACTCAGTTTCTGTTAAAAAATTTCCCAAGTTTCTCAATTCAATTGGAAAGTATAAAAGATTTGCATAATATCAAATATATATACGGTGGTGGGCGAGGTAGTAAAGTGATTGACTTTGGATTCGTGGACCAAGGTTCTCGAGTCTCATTAGCGACGATATTATTTTAATAATTTCTTCTGTATTCAAATTGGTTCAATACACAGCTTCTGTTAAGCATTTTCATATTTTTCAAGTAGTGGTATATGTATACAAAGATAGGTATATAGCGATGGGGAAATAAACGCAGAGTCCATTGCCTTTGCAAGAATTTGCAATATTTTCAATTCAAATGACAGATATAAAAGATTTGTATACCATGAAATATATATGCGGCGGTGGTCCAGTAAGCAAAGTCAGTGAATTTGGATTTATGGATCTAAGTTCGATTCTCGATCGAGCCAAACATTTTTTGATTTAATTTCTCCTGTCAAATTGGTGATGGTGAAATAAATTTACTCCAATCCAACTCAGCTTCTGTTCAAAACTTCAACATTCTCCATGTAAAATTGGCAAGTATAAAAGATGGGTATAGAGATAGAGCGGTAATGAAATTGTACGGCGATGGTCAAATAAGCAGAATTCATTGCCGTTGCTAAAATTTTCAATTTTTTTATTCAAATGGCAGTTATAAACGATAGCAATATCACTATTTATATGTATGGCGGTTGTTCGGTGGTAAAAGAAGCTGTGTGATTGGATTGTAAACATAACTAGTTCAAGCCTCAATCAATATATATTTTTAATTTAATTGCGAATTGGTCATTTTTAAATCAAAAGATTTTTTTTAATTTAATGAGAAATGTGTGCCCCGCTAAATTGTTTTACCCTTAATCGAAATTAAATTAAAAATTATTTAATGCCCAACCCACGCTTGAACTCAAGTTCAAAATTCCAAATGCAACCACTTTGCTTACTGGACCACTGGCGTATATAATTTTGGTGCTATACAAATGTTTTATGTTTGCCGATTCAATAGAGAAAATTGAAAATTTTAGCAACAGGAATGGATAATTCATTGCGGTCATACACAAGAGATGCATTACATTTTCATTACGGTCATACACAAGAGATGGCTCTTATACTTATTGAAGAAATTAAATTAAAAAAGCATTCACGCTTACGAGAATTGAACTCCAGTCCACGAATGCAAAAGCAATGACTCTGTTAACTGCACCACCGCTGAATATACATAATGCTATATTGCTATACGAATCTTTTATATTTTCCAATTCAATGACTTCAAACTTGAAAATTTTTGCAACAGGAATTGACTATGCTTATTTAAGCATCACCGTATATTTTCATTACGGTCATAGTTCATACACAAGAGATGGCTCTTATACTTGCAGAAATTGAATGTAGATTTCAACAGAAGCTGTGTTGATCCAATTTTACAGCAGCAATTAAATTAAAAAAGTATTGGCGCTGACGAGACTTGAACTCGAGTACGCGATTTTAAGAGCATTGACTCTGCTTGCTCGACCATCGGCGTATTAGAAATTGGTGCTGAACAACGAAAAAAATCTTTACATAGCACAACTGATAAAAATCTTTACAAAGAGGTTATAACCTTCATTAAAAATAATGACCGTGCTACGCAATTTAACACACCCCATTCATGAACTCGAATTCCATGGTAAAACGAATTCGAGTTCAGGAAGGCTATGAGTGCTACCGAGTTATTAAAAAGCTAAATCGTTGAGGTAACCAACACTTGTTCGATAAAATTTGTGCCATACTGATGACAAAATATTCACAAAATTTAGTAAACCTACATGAAATTGGTTTTGAAACACTTCAATGTATCTACATTTGCAAAAAAATGTATGATTTGGACAGCAATTTGCAGTTGTGGAACCAGGTTTTTGTCACATTTTTCATAACGACGTATTTTGCCGGTAATTCTTCAACACGATTCAACAGTAAAGTTTTGGTAATATAGCTCGTTCACACGACATCGCTTCGCGCTCGATATTGTAAATAGCGCCGACTTCTTCCAATGGTCTTAATATTAACAGTTGTTACTAAAATTCCAATGGTCTTGATATTAACAGTTGTTACTAATATTAAATATTTACTAATCATTATCAGATTAGCAAATAAAAAATATTTAATATTCGTTTAAAATGTTTCTACATTCTGTCAGAGTGTGTTCAGATATGGCCATTTTTTTGTAGCAGGACGTTTTATATTTTTCATAGCAAATCAATAATTATTGCAATATTATACAACGAGCTAAATTTTAAATTGCTAGATATTGGTATTTCACATTTTTAAAAGAACAACGGACAGACTTATACGGCAAATATTTTTTATTTTTATTTTATCAGTTAAGAGCAGTGATTCAAACCTGTTTGGTTTCAGCTTCAACGCAAACAAATAAATGGGTTCTGACTTAGCGTTGAGTTCGGGTTTAAAAATAAAAAATCACAAATATGTTTATAAAATTTACAACTATAGTATTTCGCTATAAAATGTTCATTAGTTGAAGCTACATTTCTCGCAACTTACTTCATCCTCCGGCTAGTAGAACCTATGTGTGTGTAATCATCAAATAAATTGTATTGTTTCAATTATCTCTGATTTTAGCAGCCTAGGGCTAAAAACTCTATTTGGACAATAGTTGAATTCAATAAGAGTATCGAATTAGCACATTGAATATTCGTAGCTTTGTATTTGTTGACAGGATGGAGGCATTCCCGATCTTATGTAGCATGTTGCACATATTTCTGTTAATGCGTCGACTAATATTTTCATTAGTGCCGCCTGTCTGTTCTTCTACAGTATCCTGTAGGTACGAACTTCTCGCCATTTGTGATTTCTTGATTGATGCTTAATGATTTAGTTGATAACTTAGTTCATATGCTAGTTGATAACTTTTGTACTTTCGGCTGCATGTAGGCAGGTTTGAGTGTTAGGGGATTTCTGCGTAATCCAAGTTTTTGAGCCGTTTTATTGGCGGTAACCTTCACTAAATGCCGTTTAAAGTTGTGTTGTCTAATTTGTACATTACACTGTCGAGTATGTTGAGAAATAGTAGTGGAGATATTACACTTCCTTGATTGACTCCTCATGATTTGTAGTATTAATCATTCTGCTTCTCTTTGAGTTAAACCCAACACATTTCTTTCATGAGTATAGGTTATTTTCATAATAACATACATGATACGGATTGAATTGATATGATCTGTACAGAACCCTTCCTGGCCTAAAGCCAGCTTGCTCGTTTCTTATATCTTGGTTGAGATTCTGGTGAGATTCGTTTCTCGATGATCATTGCTAACATTTTTATTGCACTGTCCAGGAGAGATATGCCTCGCCAGTTTTTGAATTCCTTTAAGTTGTTTTTCTTTGGAATTGTTATGGTTAACCCTCTTTTAATTTCTACGGAATGATCCAAGTATTTCAAATACACTTCAGGTAATAGTTGTGTTAAAGTTTCTGCTGTTATATTATGTAAATGAGTTGTCAGCTACTATATTTTAACAATGCCAGCTATTTCATTTTTCTTTATTTTTTGTATGGCACTTTTTTATCTTTTGCCTCAGTTGGTGGATGGTCGTCAACTGATCCGTTATAGGCACCATCTAGATGCTAATCATTTTGTTCGCTAACTATGCAGTTGTGCTCGAACATATTATTAAGATCTATTCCTTTTTATCCATTAATCTGTTGCTCGTCTATGGTTAAAACTTCGCCAGATGCTACCTTTATAGATGATATGTTTGTAAATTGATTCTTTTTACACATTGATGTAGCGTGCGCAGGTTACTATATACTGCTGCTTCTTCAACTGTCTTGAGAATGACTTCTGTGTATTTTCTATGATCATTCTTTGCCATTTTTTAATTTGTGGAGCTGTGTCTTCATATTTAGTTCGAACTTTTACCGTATTTTGGTGACATAATTGCAGATTAAGATACGGCGTTTCTCAATTTTCTTCTATATGTCATCTCTTATAAATGTGTGATTTTGGTAAAACAATGAAAAATATCATGAAGAAAAATAATTTTTAGTGACACAGCCTTGAGGTATCGATTACATAAAATATTAATAGCCACAATACACTAATTTTCAGACAAGTGATATAATAAAATAATAATAAAACAGTGTTTAAAGGCCATTACTGGCCCCTTACTGCGTCAACAATCTGGCTTCAACGGTTTCGATCCTGGGCATGGTCTTCATACTATCTAAGACAACCAGAAGAAGCCAAGTCATTCTCTACACCGTGGAGCCATCGTCGCCTGCAACGACCTCCATATGGTGGCTCTCCTTTCATAGACCGCTGCACAATTCGTTCTGGATCAGCACACTGAATGTGACCGAGCCAGCGTAATCTTATTTCATGCACAATATCGGGGATCTTCATCAGATCTTTGATCTCGATATTGTACAGAGCTCGGTATGTGCCATCTATTTCGCGTTTTGGACCGTAAATCACACGCATGACTCTTCTCTCAAATGTAAGGAGCCATCTGGTCTGATCAACGCTTTGTAAAGCTTCAGCTTCACGGCACCTGATAAGTGTTTAGATTTTAGCAGTGGCCTTAGAGGATACAAAGAACGACTGCCAGCTGCCAGCCGCACTTTAATATCCTCACCCACACTGTTATCATGTTTAATAAGAGAGCCCAAATATGTGTACCTCCTCACTCCTTCAAACGTGTATTGTACACTACTAATACCTGGTGTGCCATTGTCCCTGTAACCAGAGATCATGTATTTCATTTTTGACTCATTGATCTGGAGTCCAGCAGAAGCCGAAAACTCTACAAGCGGATCAAGTATTTCTTTCACTCCGTTGCTATTCAGTCCAATCACGCATATGTCATCTGCATATGCAAGCACCTTATTGGACTGGCGATATAAAATGTTGCGCTGAGGTGTTTCAGTCTTACGAAAGATGAACTCTAACATGAGTTTAAAGAGTATCGGGGACAGAGCATCTCCCTGCCGAACACCCGAGCTAACTGTAAAAATTGTCGATAGCCTATTCTCAACTTTAACACAGCATTGATACTGCGTCACTGTCATTCTACACAATCGAATCATTTTTGTTGGCATACCTAGATATTCCAGCGGAAATCCAGGAACACCTGATACACGGGGATGGGAGTTTCATAATATTTAGATAGAATCATCCGCAACGAAAAGACCTGATCAGTGACTGATCGATTCGGACGAAATCCTCCTTGATAGTCACCAACCAGGCCATCCGCTAGAGGGATGATTCTATCCAATATAATGTAGGACAGTAACTTGTATGCTGTGCAAAGGAGAGCTATACCGCGATAATTCTCACACTTCAAGCGGTATCCCTTCTTGAAGATGGGGCATATCGCGGCCACTTTCCATTCGTCAGGCATTTCTTCGGTTCGCCATACTAAACAAGTGATATACTGCACTAGAAATGAACAGGAAAAAGATTTAGGAATATTTATATCCTATTATGAATTAGCTCGTAACCTTAAAATGGGATGTGTTAATTTTCAATACGTTTTTGTTAATGAATACATAAATAAATACAATAAATAACATTTCTTGTCAAAAATTATTATCTTTTTGAAAAATTCTTCCGTTTTTCAATCGTATTTCTCAAGTTCCAAAGGAAAGAACTCATATTTTTATTTTGTAAAAATAATTAATTTTTATTTATTTAAAAAAAATTAATTTACTTAAAATTAACAATAAAAATATTCTCATGTTTTATGTTTTTTGTTTCTAATAAAAATAAATTAACATTTTATGTAATTTAGTTGTATGTATTAACATTTAAAAAAAATTAGATTTAATTTACTTATGTTTACGTTTTTTCTGTTCTTTAATTAATTGATAAATTTAACAGATATATTTATATACCAGGGTAACAAAAAATTAACTTTGTGGTTTGAAATCCTAATAACTATTTTATTTCAGTATTTTTAAAAATGATTTGGGAAATTTTAAATGGAAACATAAGTCATTGAACTTAATTTTAAAAATCAGTGCTCCATTGTTTTGACACATGGTGTATATCGTCGATATAAGATGGAGCCTGCAGCATATACTGCAAGGGACTCAATGGCTCTGTTAAGGGATATCATTGACGAACGCATTATTTAGCGCAGAAGCGATTTCAATTGGCCTCTGGGTTCACCGAATTTAACCGCTCCTGATTGTTTCCGTTTGTGGATATTTGAAAGAAAAAGTATACGTGAATAAGCCAAGAACCATTTCTCATTTCAAAAACAACTTGCGCAATAAAATCGAGACGATAATTCGGCAACAGAGATTTTGCGAATGATTCTGGAAAATATTTTTGAGAGTGCGAAGCAGAAAATAGTCAATATTTTAGCCACATGTTTAATAAAATTTTATCGTTTAAATAAAAAAGTTATGAAACCACAACCTTCATTTTGCACCATCCTGCATATATAGGGCTGGGGAAACTTTATAATGAAGTAGACTAAAAATTGAACTTCATAGCAATTTTTGTAAATTTTATATTCTATTGAATAGTGTTTAGAGATTTTTATTAAGTCTCATATTTTGCAAGTTATGATGTTATCAGTTCTTATTTTAAATACATCACCCTATATTAATATATTTTTTCGGATAGATGTGATTTTCTTAAGCTCATCGTGACTTACCATCTTAACAGTAATTAATAAACTGAAAATTAAAAATACCTTAGCAATCATTTTTACTTTGTATTTAATATTATTTTCTGATAAAATATTAAGTTAGAAAACCATTAAACCATTTATAAAAAACATATCCATCCGAAAAAAATTATAAATGCAGGATGAAGTATACCGATGACATCATAACTTGGCAAATATCAGAGATAATAAAAATCTCTAAACACTGTTAAATAGAACCCTGTATATATATATATATATATATATATATATATATATATATATATATATATATATATAAATATATATATATATATATATATATATATATATATATATATATATATAAATATATATATATATATTTATATATATATATATATATATATATATATATATATATATATATATATATATATATATATATATATATATGGTGAAAAATACGTGAACTCACAAATTCACTATATGGAGCCGTAAGTCATGTTTTAATTTTATGGTTTTTATGTTTTCAATGCATAGCCTTGATTAAAAAAAAAATTTAAGAATACTTAATTTTTTTTTATTGTTGTTGTTGTTAAAAATACAGGGTGTCAAATTTTGAGAAAAATGATAATTATGATGTTGTATTTATGGCAATAAAAAGAAAACTAATTGTCCGATAATTATGATTTTGGACTCACTTTAAAGATAAGTTAATAGCAATTAACAAAAAAATATAAAATTAGTATGTTGTTTAATTTCTTCTTCTTTAAATTTCCCGCCAAAATATTCTTTTTCAATTTTCTCAAAAACTTATTTTTTTTATTTTTTTTTTTTTTTTTTTTTAAATTTGGCAACTATTATTTTACAACATATTAAAACACTGGACCAGCGTTATTTTTTATATTCTTGCAAAATCTGTTTTAGTAAGAGCATTATTTCATTTTTATATGGAAAAACTATATTTGAATAGATATGTATATCTCATTGTTTTGGAATTACATATTTACAAAAAAGACAGTTCAGTTAAATTATTAGTATTTATTTATTTTCAAACCCAAAGATAATTTTACTTTATTGTTTAAAATTCAATCTTATTCTAATTAAAAATCACAATTTAAATTTAAGATAATCATCAGAATTAGAATATTTTTTACAATTCAAATAGCCATCCTCTGTTGGAATGAATGCGTGAAAACCGTGAGTTCCTTTTACTGTTTTTAAATTTTCAAACCTAGTTGCAAGTTTTATTTGCTTTGATTTATGTTCTGCGTCTGAACAAAATCCAAAATTGATATCTGTTTTCAACGTTTTAGCCCATTTAAATAATTCATCTGCATTGGTTATTGTACTGCCGTATTCCATTGTGAGACTAGCTCTGGATGCCATTCTTTTGATGGTACTCCCTACTCCATCACATGGACCTTTTCCATGAGCTGTTGCATGAAAATGCCATTCGCAGTCAACTCCAAAATCCTCTTTGTGTTTTAGGATGTTCTTAAAATTTTTCTTATTTTTATAATGCGTGACTGCACCATCGGTAATATAATAAATTTTAGATAAACTGGATATTTTAGTTTTCAAAAACTGCATTAATTTCTCAATAAATAAGTGAACCGCTACAGTATCGTGGTGAAGACAATCCGATATTATAACGAAGGTGTGGTGATGTAATTTGCCTTCTAAATTTTGGTAAATTACAAATGGATGAATAGTCGCTTGTTTATTATTCCAATGAAAACCTTGTGCGGCATTTTGCATTATAAATGCATAATTTTCTGCAAAATCACATAAAACTATCACCTCGGTAGACTTCAGCGCCAATTTTTTATTTTTTAAGAAACTGGACTGCTGAAGTGAAATGAAGTAATGAGGCAACAGATTCTTCATCTTATTTATGAAATAATAAAGAAATACATCTAACGGTTGTGAAAAAGTTTCCAAATTGCATCTGTCGGTAGAAACCCACTGATTAAACTTTAACTCAGCATCCTCGCAGCCATGCTCCAGAAATGCATTTTTCAAATATTGTTTAAAGTTATCCAGTCCTGGGTAGCTTTCGCATTCTAGAAGGTAACATGTTGGTGTAGGCTCAACACATAATATAGATGAAATACAATCCCGGTAGTCTGCTATCTTTCCGTTGGTAAAAGTTTCCAATTTGGTACCATAAATAATTAATTTGACATTTTGATGTATGGTACACACGCAGACTGTATGCGTTCCACTACTACCTGGTTGTACACAGTATTTAGGACGAAGTAGTGAAAATTTGGAAAATCCAATTTTTTTTGACTCATCGCCCTGATGCAACGACTTATATCCCTCGTAGCATTCTTTCAGTGTACACATCATTAGCCGCTTTTGAACTTTAGCCTTATCGATAGTTAAACAATCGTTTTTACCGGGCATTATCCGACTAACATCAGTGTAATAAGATAATACTGCTTGCTTCAGCTCATCACTTATTCGCTTTCCTACTTTAGTTGCTGGACGACTTAGTGGACCGTTCTTGTCCCGTACATCTTTAGCTGTTCGGACCATATGTTGCGTTGCGTTGAACTCGCTCTGAATTTCTTGCATGGTTAATGATTTTGGCAATATAGTAAGTAACTGAATCTTATCACTGGTTTTCTCCAGTTCTTGGAATTTGGTTTTTAGGTCACCAATCAATTCATCATATAGTTTAATCTTCCTTTGGTCATCGGTTGACTGATTAAAAAGCGGCACGATTCCCGAAACCAAAGATGTTGATAATGTCATTGAAGTTAAACCGATTAATTTTTGCTGCTGCTGTTTTGGCCTGACTTCCAATGTACTCGGATATATGGGAGACTTCCCAATAACGGGTAACACCTCATTTATTTTTTCCAAAACAGCTATAATTTTGAAATAACACGCTTCACTATCACTACTATCATCGTCATCGGCTCTTTGCGGTGTTATAGGTGATGTTGCTGATGGTCCCGCAACTGGTGACAATTCTGGTTCTATTTTTCGTCGTTTGCATGTTAGATTTATATAGCACGTTGAACAGATATACAATTTATCTTGATTCTCAACCGATTGTGGCATTAATTGCTTAACATAATCCGTAACTGGTTTTAGTTTACTCGAACACTTTGAGTCGCGAAATGGTTTACAACACTTTCGAAATTTATCCATTATCAAATTTAATGCACTAGTACTTATTTATCAGTCACTTTAACACACTGTTTTTTTTACAAATTTTAAAAAATGTTGCTCCTTATTTAAATGTTGTTTACAAATAATCACAATGTCAACTAATCAAAATTTTAAATTTTAAATGTTATTTATATCGACAATATTTTTTTTTTGGTTTTCAAAAGAATTACTCATCGTTTAACAGGTACACCTGTCAAGTAAAAATAATCAACCCCCCCAATAAAAAAGGAAAAAAAACATTTTATTTAGTCTTATAAAATAATCTAAGAAACTAAAGGGATTTATGGTACTATGGTTAACCAATTTTCAAACGATATAAACCAGGGGGTGGCACCTTCCAATTCGGTGACTCATACTTAAATGTGACGCTAAATTGAATATTATTAATAAACAAAACAAAAAAATTAAACAGTAGCAAAACACTGAAATATCTATTCAAATATAGTTTTTCCATATAAAAATGAAATAATGCTCTTACTAAAACAGATTTTGCAAGAATATAAAAAATAACGCTGGTCCAGTGTTTTAATATGTTGTAAAATAATAGTTGCCAAATTTAAAAAAAAAAAAAAAAAAAAAAAAAAAAAATAAGTTTTTGAGAAAATTGAAAAAGAACATTTTGGCGGGAAATTTAAAGAAGAAGAAATTAAACAACATACTAATTTTATATTTTTTTGTTAATTGCTATTAACTTATCTTTAAAGTGAGTCCAAAATCATAATTATCGGACAATTAGTTTTCTTTTTATTGCCATAAATACAACATCATAATTATCATTTTTCTCAAAATTTGACACCCTGTATTTTTAACAACAACAACAATAAAAAAAAATTAAGTATTCTTAAATTTTTTTTTTAATCAAGGCTATGCATTGAAAACATAAAAATCATAAAATTCAAATATGACTTACAAAAATTTGTGATTTCACGTATTTTTCACCATATATATATATATTTATATGTATTTAAATATTCATTGTAAAAAAAAAAAAAATTAAAAAAAATATCCACCAAAAATACTTATAAATAAACTTAAATTTTTTTCAAATTTTCTTCAATTTCATACACCACAAAGACATTTGATATAAAAAAAAACTACAAATCAGGGATTGTAGAACATGAAGAAAATTAGTTTAAGTTTCAATTTACAAAATAGAATTCTATATTATTATAATTAATATTATTTTTTTAATTTTATTTATACATTAAATATTAAATTCATTAAGTTTTTAATTCTAATTTATAATTAGAATTTTGTTTGAATGAATTCGGATTTACAACTTTCAATAATACAAAATAGATGTCACCCACATTAATTATATGTATTACGTAAAAAAAACTGTGACTTTGATAAGTGAGCAGTGACATCTTATAAATTTAAAAAAAATAATAATAATTTTTCGAATTTAAAATAAAATTGCTGGTACGGCTGGTTCGATCGGGAATATAAAAATGATTGGTATTTAGTTTAACGTATCAAGCGATTCCATGCCACGTTCCAGTTCATCGAGCGTATCTTCTGAACCAGAATTTGTTAAATCGGATAATTCGTCTAAACATTTTTGCCTCTTGCGTACATTCCAATGGAGACACTCAGCCAACGAATCAAACCAATCGGAGATTTGATCTTGAGCACAAATACTTGGCACTGGGTATATTGATGTGGTTACACGTAAACTATCACCATGGAATAGTTCTTGTCGATTACGTCCATCGAAAGACACCCATGACGTATTACGGCTATCGGGTGACACAGAAATTTTGAGTTCTACACCTGCGGGCACTACAATTGGTCGAAAACTAAGCGAATGTGGACATATTGGTGTCACCATTATTGCTGGTACAGAGGGATGTATCATTGAAGCACCAGCAGCCACGGCATATGCTGTACTCCCCGTAGGCGTTGATACAATTAATCCGTCACCTTGTACAGAGGTGATATGTTTTCCGTCCAAAAACAGATCAATGTTACTTAAATATGGTGATGGGCCACGATCTATCACTACCTCGTTTAACACTAGAATATTAGTCGACGGCTTATGCGAATCAGCACACGTATTTTGTTGACATGGATCTGCACTGCCATCCTTTTCTTTTTTATTCTGATGCTTACGCACTATAATACAACGTAAACGACTGCGTAAGGTCAATGCCGCATGACCCTCAAGCACATTTGTTACTTGCTCCTGGAAATTATCAAACTGAAACGGTGTTAAAAAACCCAATGAACCTAAATGGAATGCCATAACGGGTGGAACTGACTGTTGAAATAATAAGGACGCGTACAAAAGTGTTCCATCACCTCCCAAACATATGATAAAGTCGATTCTATCAGTCAAATCATCTCTGCCATCTCTGTTCTCGAAATAGAAACAATCAAAAAATAAAGATATATTAAAAAAGAAGTTCCACAAACCTCTTATTATAATACTCACTTAAAAGTAACTAATTTATCTTTTATCTGTTGAAATTTCTTATCTTCTAACAATAATGGATCATCTAACACAGCATTCTCAACCCAGACAACCATTCGTTTCTCCTTTTAAAATAAATATTCAATTGAATTAATAAACATTATGAATTGGTGGACTCTATATTCGGGTAAGTTACCTGTATTAGCCATTCGACAAGTTGAACAAACGGTGCCAGAACTGTTGAATCACGTACTTTTTTTATCACAAGAACAGCTAATGGTGGTTTGTACCAAGTTAATCTCTGACTAGCTGGATCTTGAATTTGCCTACAATGTAACAGGATAATTTAAATATGATGTTAGAGATAGGCAGTGATAAAAATGCCTGACTTACATAACAATTGCAGTGTTTTTCATTATTCTGCCGCATGGTCCAAACTGTTGAACAGGTGATGGTGCCGTTAAACTTCTTGTTCGCCTGAAATAAAAAAAAGAATAGGAAGACATTAGTAACTTAATAAACCAACTTCGACGTAAGTAATAGATTTTAATGCACGAAACTCCAAATGAATAGCAAGTTTTGCCATGCTACAGAAACTTCTTCTTGTATTTAAATATTGCTCGATATATTTGTACCAGTAGATTTTGTATATAATAGGTGTATCCAGCAGGTCGAAGCCTCAAACATTTTATCCGCTGATACAAAATATCTCAACAAAAAATATATATAATCTACAATACTTATCTACGTTTAAATAGACTTTTTGGTTTGAACCTCCGCTATTGTTATGACGTACTCTCTTTGTTTGATGATTTGATTTACAAACAAAGCATAAATACGGTGAAAACAAATCATAATTTAATAAGAAATAATATAAATTACGATGATTATATCTACGACAGCGAGAAGCAAATATTAAACTTGATCCCAATTATGAACCCAAATGTAGATCATCTAGCGGACGTAGAGGAGACTTTTATTTATTATCCACGCCAAAAATATGTTGTAAAATAATATTAAATAAGACTTACACACATATTTTTTTCTATGTTGTACATTATACTCTAAGAATTACTTCAAAATAAATTCATACAGTGACCAATTGGATTTTTGAATATGTATACTAACCAATTTTATTTGAAACGAAATTATTAAAATTTACTTTGAAAATCAGTCGTCGATTCGCGCAACTTATAGACGGCTTTTATCGTCAAACTGTGTTAAGCGATGAGGCTTATTTTTGGCTTAACGGGTTTGTTAATAAACAAAATTGTCACATATGAAGGGAACCCAATCCACCCTACAGACTCCATTACATCCAGAAAAAAGCACGGTTTGGTGCGATTTACACGCTGGTGGCATCATCGAACCTAATTTCTTCAAAAATGAGGCCGGGGATCGCGTTTCCGATCTCGACGGGTCTAAGCAACACTTTGTTAAGTAAGCTTCAGATTCACAGCTCTTGATAGGTGTTTAGATTTTTACAGTGGCCTTAGAGGATACAAAGAACAACTGCCTGTTGCCAACCGCCCTTTAATTTCCTCATCCACACTGTTATCGTGAGTGATAAGGGAGCCCAAATATTTGATTTGAACATCCTCACTCTCTCAAACGTGTAGTAACCACTACTAAAATCTGGTATGCCATTGTCCCTATAACCAGAGATCATTTATTTGGTTTTGGACTCATTGATCTGAAGTCCAACAGAAGCTGAAAACTCTACAAGCGGATCAAATATTTCCTTCACTCCGTTGCTATTCAGGCCAACCACGCATATGTCATTTGCATATGTAAGCTCCTGATTAGACTGCCGATATAAGATGTTGCCCGGAGATGTTTCAATATTACGAAAGATCTACTCCAACATTAGGTTAAAGAAGATCGAGGACGGGGGATCTCCATGTCGAAAATTCTCGATTGCCCGATCTCAACTTTAACACAGCATTTCGACCGCGTCATATTCACACACAATCATACTAATTTTGTTGGCATTCTTAGATAGTCTAGAGCAGACCACAAACTGTCGGAGTTGGGAGCAATTGATCGAGTCATAGGCCTGCCGGAAATGAAGAAGCACTTGATGCACAAGGATGGATGTTTCATAATAATTATATAGGATCATTCGCAACGAAGATTTGAGCGGTCGTAAGAAACCCTCCTTGAAATTCATTAACCAAGCCGTCCGCCAGAGAAGTGATTCTTTCCAATATATGTATGTATTGTAGGATAGTAGGAAAGGCAATCGCGGCCACTTTCCATTCGTCGGACATAAATTCACTTCGCCATACAAATGGTCTCCCCAATATCAAGAGGTCCGTATTGATGAAGTCCCCCCCAGGTGAAAGGTTGTGTTTTAATCGTATTATATTTCTAAATATATTTTCTTTAATGAACGAAACCATTCAACCCGAGTTGAAGCATTCATGTGTGAATGAAAGTGAAGTGCAATCAAAATTCTCAGACTCGTTTCAAACATAAAATGTTCTCATAACCAACCCAGCCCACCCTGATGTATCAACCGTTAGTGATATTCAAAAGTTGTACAATTGAGTCATTAATGAAAGGAAACAAGATTTGAAATTTTTTCAACGCTTAATTGGTAATAAATGCTATACATATCTTATAAAATAGTCCATGGTTATAACCACAACTTTCACAATAGTTTAATTCTATTTATCTTCACAGATTTAAAATTTTTATACGAGAGCATGATTTCAATGGAAAATTATGATTTATCCGTATTAATAAAATAAATTAATTATCCGGACTGTGATCTAGGAATTTTTACATTAAATCCAACAAAACTCTTGGAATTGAAAACAAAACATGTAAGTAAAATTTTCATTTACTATAATTGATGAGATATAATATGTAGATCAATACTTAATATTACAAAAAACATAGACACAATTATAGTTGATACCAAACCGCAAATACAGAATCAATTGTGTTCTAAATCGTAGGTGGTTTCAATATGGTATGGTCAATATGTACAGATTATGTATATTCAAGAATTTTTCAAAAGTTCGTTATAATTATCGCCAATAGTTTCAAATTAATAAGTAAGTGATAAATATGTCATACTTAGGTAAGTTAGTTTGAAATTAAAAAAATGTACCTTACTTTTTGTCATCAGAACTTTGTGATTGCAGATTAAATAAGATTTTAAAACCATGCATAGTGAGACCAGAAATTGTCTTCTGGTGTCTTATGGAGCTTGTAATTACATTGAAAGACTCCGCTGTTTTATTAAGGAGAAATTAAATATAACCACTGTTTCGATTTATTTTGCTCGAGAAGGGCGCTAATGACGGTATATACTCTATGATAATATTTGAGACAATTTTAATATGTATATTGCTTTAATTCCCTTTAGATATACATCTGCTTTTGTAGTATTATTATCAATTGTTGGAATCTTAAAACCAACACTCATAATCACGGTGAAGAAACAATGATTGAGAGACCGCAGAGTCTATTTATGCATATTTGTATCGAAAATGACATTAAAATAGAAATACAAAAAGCTTGAGAAAAGTACAGTAAATTAGGAGCCACTTTGCAGCTATTAGTAATAGCTGTCGATATTAACATCTCGGATTTAACGAAATTTTATTTGGTTACGACCAAATATTGTATAAGGTTCTAACGCTGTTGAAAGCAATAGATTGTTGTTTCAAAATTTTCTAAGACTATTAATATTTTCCAAGATTATTAAAAAATTAGTTTTATCGTTAAACATTTATTTATATTATTTATTTTTATTTTTATAAAGGAGTTTTGCTCAACATACTTTTGGGTAGCCAATAAACCAATCTGTAGTTTCAATTTTTTTATTGTGTTAATTGTAATCCATTTTCAAGAAGAAATTTATCACAAATGTTGATATTTATAATGTTAAAAATTGTAAACTCTATGAAATAATGTAATAAATTAAGGTGAAGGTGTGAATAATTGCATCACATACAAAATTATAGAAATAGTAGAACAGCGATGACTAAAGCTGTATAGTCAAAAGTAATGAACTAAATTAATAAAATCAAATATGTAGTAATGGTTTTAACTAGAAGTATAATTAAAATTATCTACGAAAGACAGTATAGTTAATTAAACCATAGTCGTTTTAAATGGATCTATAGTTATTTATATAATAGTTAATAGTCCAGTGCTATCAACTAAAATTAACAAATTCTAGTAAGAAATACTATACAAAAATAGTTATAGCAAAGAAACAAAAACAACTACAAAAAATAATAGAATTTACTACAAAGATTTATTGATAGTATTACGGAAATTAATAATAATATCAGTGACGTAAAAAACTATTGTAATAGGACATTAAGCTGTAAATAATTACTTCAAATTCAGAGAAGTTAATAATAATTGTCTATTAAATATCGTACGACATTTAAATTTAAATGCTAGGCTAGATAATATAAATAAAAACGTTTTAATGGACGCTTGGCAAAGTACAAATTTGTGAAAATATTGAATCAATCTTTGAGATAGGGAGTAGTCCCGGAGAGTTGGAAAATTGTAACTACATATTGTTCGTATAATCTAAAGTCAAAAAACCAAAAATGGCAGAAGAGATTAGACGAATAGTAAAATATTAATAAATTCAGTATGTCAAAAATAAGGAAATCTTAGTAGAACAGCAATCGCGATTCAGAGAAAAACACACATGTGATTCAGCATTAAATTTAATGCTCTTAAATTGGAAACAAGAAATAGATGACCGCACGATAATAATAATTTTATTGTTGGACTTCAAAAGGGCGTGTGCAACAATCGATCGTACTTTGTTAATAGAAAAGCTTAAGCATATGGAATAAATGAAAAAGAACTAGATTGGTTTCAAAACCATCATAAATCATTTTATTCAGAGAAACTAGAAAATAACCTGGGAGTACCACAAGGATAAGTTTTGGGAACACTGTTTTTTATCTTATA
Source organism: Tipula unca (assembly GCA_951394425.1). Lineage (NCBI taxonomy): Eukaryota > Metazoa > Arthropoda > Insecta > Diptera > Tipulidae > Tipula > Tipula unca. Next base: position 128,426,412 of record OX596380.1, read on the forward strand.
TATAAATAATATTGGCACAGCTCTTCAACATTGCAAAATAAACATATTCGCTGATGACACCCTTATTTCACTATCACCTTCAACTAAGGAAGAGGTGGTGTTAAGCCTGAATGAGGACTTAGAAAGTCTATCAAAATGGATTAAATTTTTGATTCAAGCGATATTGATTGAAACTAAACTTCAATAAACATCTGAAATACGTAACAGCGAAACAAAAAATTGGGACTTATGAAAAGATAACGATATAAATTGTCTAGACCCTAAGATCCTAAACAAGCATTACTGGCACCACACGTTGGTTATTGCTCTTATGTTTCGTTTATTATGAACCAGAACAGATCAGCACAATTCAGAAAATTCAAAACAAGTTTCTACAAATAATTCTCAAAGCTGATAGGCGTAGGGGAATAGCATCAATGTTAGAGGAATTAGATTGGTTTTTGGTGAATCAGCGATACACTTTAATACTTAATACTTAAACTGTAGTGTAAAATTTCAAAATGATAAACTCCTATATATGTATATGTACAGAACTGAGAACTATATAACACGAGAAATGAGCATTGTCGATTACCAGTATTTACAATGGGTTAAAAGTATATTACAATATCCAAAAATTTTCATTAGTAAAATTGGAAACTTTAACTTTTGATGATTTCAAAAATTTATGTTTAAGCTTTTGTGAAAGAGCATATTGAAATGTAGAATTAAGATAAGCTGTAACTTGCGATTAACAAACTAACATTTTATTTGACGTCTATGCTAATTATATTAGAATGTATAAAATAAAAATGTTATTTCTTGGCAGTTAAATAAATAAATAAAATTTACAATAGTAAAAAAACAAGTTTCATTCACACTAGATTTGTGTAGTTATAAAATATATATTTGTTCTTTTTCCTATAGTTGTGTGAAAGTGACCAGAAAAATAGTTGAAAACCAATAGGCTTTTATTTGAAAACAACTAAATCTTTTTCTCAGTTTAGTTATTAACAAGCAAATCATTATTGATAAACTCGCATTTATTTACTATTCAACAGCTCTCAAATCAGTATCCGTCCGGGGGTCATAATCAAGAATGAAATACATTTTAATATTGGATGTTAAAATCGAAAAATTTAATTTAATAAAATAAAATTAGTTAAAATTATGTATCAATTTTACTAATCAGTTTGAAAATTCATCCTAATTGTATAGGAATACATTAGTCAAAACGATATCAAAAAATGTTGCTCGATTTCAAATTTTATCCGACCATTTCGAACACTCACATAGTAAATAAACATATTTTGTTTTAATCATTTTTTTTTTGGATGGTGAAATGAACGGGACTTGGCTCAATATGACGGGCCGCGCCTGTCTCAAATAGTATTCCAAATAAGATCACTTAGTAACTTGGTAAAACAACTGTCCCATACACAAATTTTTAACCTCAGAATTATTTAAACTTTGGAAAACCGATAAACTAAACGAACAAAACAGCGAGTATATAAACGTCACATACAATCGACCTACACACAGTACATTATGACACTGTAATTCGAAAAAGTTTTTGTTTTGTAAACAAAAACCTTGTTGAATATCACACGTAATTTTGAAGCGACAAACACATTTTTTTTCTTCTATTTACACACAATAATTATGGAAGATAATTATTAATATAAATTGTGATTGTATGCAAATGTACATTTGTACCTAGTTTGTATATGTACATAATTATGAATAATATACGAAGATCTTATTTTAAACTACCTTAAAATCCGTTGCGATAAATTATTCATTTCAGCGTCTACTTCATCGGTCACATCAATTCCACTCGAATCTTCGGATATTTGAGTTTTATAGAGATTTAATTTATTATTCCAATCATATTCATTGTTTGTTTGTAAATTTTCACTTAAATTTTCCATTTTGTTTAAATTAAATTTCCTCTGAATACAAAGAAAAAATCACATACACTTAAATCACACAACAAACAATGATGATGATCATTGATCATTATTTTAAATACACACAACACAGATCAAATATGCAGAATCATAAAAATGTCAAGGATTTAATAATTATCTATTATTAATTTTAATGTGTACTGTTTTATTTATTTTATTATAAAAATATTAAAATTATAAATCTTTCACACAAATATACTATTTAGTATTTTCACGAAAAACCAGGAGAATAAATTAATAATTTTAATTAAATTAAAATATATAAAAATAAAATTTCTTGAAAATATCTCTGACCGGTCTCTTATATGGAAATAGCCAAAATCAAATAGTAAATTATTTTTATTTTATATTTAAAATAATTTAAAACTAAAAAATAAAAAAGGTGGTAATAATTAATGAGCGCTAATTTTGAATGTTGATTCTCATCAATTTTTTTTTTTGTCTTTTTAATTTGGATTTGATCGAGCACACAAGAACAGTCGCTCTCCAATTTGTATATACGTATATACATATGTGCATATGTTAATATTTATAAATTATATATCTTGTAATTTTTATTAACAGGGTGATTTAAAATATTCATAGTCACGAATCTTGAGTGAGCGTATTATAATCTCAAGCGTGAGTTTTCTTCTTTTCATGAAGCTGTTGTCAGTGCAATATTTATTTAAAAGAACAATTGGGATGATATACGAATCAATTTGTTTTTTACTATGGCTAGAAAGAAAACCACGATAGAAAATTTCCGATTCACATTAATGGATGATGATCTGAATTATGAAAAACAAAAAATCAAGATCCAGAAGTATCAGTCATAGTAAGCTCACTAAAAATAAAAAAGGCATGACTGTATTGAAATAGATCGATTTGAAGTTAGTGTCGCCTCAGCAGTCGACTAAAATACATCGAAGCAAAAATTTAGTTCCATTTTGTGGATATAATATAAACCTAAACCTTTGGTATTAATGCATGTGCCTCAAAATTATAGACTATAAATCAGGTCTAATTTATCTAAAAATTTGGTTATTTTTGATTTCTTCAATATCTCAGTTTAGAGTACCAGTCAGTTTATCGTAAACAATAACTATTTACGGTATAAACAATTTATCGTGGACTCAATTCATCGTATGGACGGTTTATCGTATAATAGTTTATCGTATTATAATTTATCGTAGACATTATTTAACGTATGGACAATTTATCGTATAATAGATTAGTTTTTATCAGGGATGTTTGATGACGTGTCATCTATTATTGTCGACGTTGACGAGTCGATAATAAAAAACAAAACAAAAATCTCAGACGTAAATCCGATCGTTTCTCAATGTTCCGAACCAGAAATTATTGAGGTATCCAGTGGCACAACCTCAGAATCTCAAATTTTCTCGGCATATAGTAAACCAGAAATTTCATCGAGCAATAATTACTTATTTGCCAATGCTGCGCTAAATAAATTAACAAGCCAAACTCTGACGAAATCACGGAACTATAAATTCTCGAAAACAGATGAGCGAATTTGTTCACTGCCTTACTAAAGACTAGGAAGAAAAGATAAATGAATTGCTGGCTAAATTCATCTTCGGATGTAATATTCCATTTAGCGTGGAAGATTCAGAGCACTTCAAAAATTTTATCAGAGCATCACGGCCGAGCTACGCCAAAAAAATGCTCAATCAATTATATGAGAAATCTGTACATAATATATCCGCAAATTGTAGTAGTATCGCTTTTGGTTATTGACGGATGGAGAAATACGGACAATAATTCAAAAACCGTTGTAACGATGATCCATAACACAACCGGTGAAAATACTCTTTCGTTTTATAGAATCCGATGCCCATTATTTCATCAGTATTTCATATATGATATGCCAATTGATCGAGTCGATAAATTCGCTTGATCTTGGAGTGACGTTCTCTTCGGATCTATAACATTTACCAGGCACATTGACTCTATTTCTAAAGCTTACCTTATGCGGGGTTTTATCAAGCGAAATTGTTACGAATTTACTGATCCGCTAACATTAATATCTTTGTATGTGTCATTTGTTCGTTCGGTTCTGGAATACGCCTCTCAGGTTTGGTCGCCTTCATATCTGTGCCACTCGGCCAGGATCGAGTCCGTTCAAAATGGTGCTGATATCTATATGTTTTGCTCTGGCATGCAAAACGTTTGTTGATGCCAGATCAATTGTACTTTTGTTGTCATAATACATGACTGTTACGGGATCTGGTCTCGTCAAGAGTTCCTTTTCGAGTGATTTAAGCCAGAGAGCTTCCTGAATTGCAGATCACACCGCCATGTATTCTGCTTCCATGGTAGATAACGCGACTGTTGGTAGTTTTTTAGAATTCCAACATATCGCTCCATTTTGATGCATGAAAGCATAACCGGTGATGGATTTGCGTTCGTCTTCGTCACTACCCCAATCAGCATCGCAGTAACCAGTGATACTTCAAGTTGTTACCTTGCATTACTAAGCATTACCTTGCTTCTCCAATATCTTTCATTTTGAAATTTTCTTTTAATTTGGTTTTGACCGATGACTTGAGTTGTTGGTCATTTGAGAATAATAAAAAATCGTCGACATATACTGACAAAAACAGCATCTTATCCCCTTTTATTTTGTAGTATATGCAAGGATCAACTTTAGATTGTAATAGTCCAAGTTGCTTTAAGACTTTATCAAGTTGTTGATTCCAAACACGACTTGACTGCTTGAGTCCATTAAGTGACTTCCTAAGTCTGTATACTTTCACGCCATTGTTGAACTTCTCGGGTTGAAGCATGTAAATTTCTTCTTTAAGTTCACCATTTAGAAAAGCGTCACTCCGTTTCGTTCTGAACTTCCTCTCACAACTAATCTTGGTTTGTATCGATATATTTCGTCTTTGGCGTTATCGGTGAGTTCCTACGTGTCATTTTCAATCAGTGACTCATATTCATCTTGCATTGCATTTTCCCACATTAATGCGTCAGCCCTCGACAAAGCTTCTTCGATAGTTGTTGGATCATATAATTCATTGTGATGAAACATGTAAGAAACAACATTTTCCATTTATTTCGGTTTAGGCTGTCGCGACAATTTTCTCAATTCTGTTTCCACAGGTATTTTATCTGTCGATGTTCCTGTCAGAATGATCAAGTTTGCCTCAGATGCAATACCACTTAATATTTTCAAGCCGTTGGAACTTAAGTGCCCAAGTCTTCGGTGCCATAAATTCATTTTATGAATTCCCTTAATGCTTGTGGTTGGTTTAGCTTGTACATGCCCAAAATGTTTTTAATATTTACTTTCTGGATTTTGCCTCTTACGATCACGTCAACATCACCACATCCAACTGAAGTTACTATGAATTTTGAGTTATTTGCAACCACAACATCACTATACACTGCGCATCAATGAACTCTGTTAAACAATCGTTTCTCATGGTCATATTCGTCGAAGCTCCGGAATCCACGTACCAATTTGTTGATAGCATTTGCTGAAAATGTTGTGCACATCAAACTTTGTGCATTCGGCCTTCCTTGGCTAACAGTTTTATTTTTGGTTGGGCCATTTCTTGCAGTATGGCCAAAGTTGTTACAATTGAAGCAACGTGTACCAGCAGATTGATTCTGTTTATTTTTTACCAATGTTGCGCTGCTTATCGTTGCCATTTAATGAACCTTTTCCAAATAGAGCAATATCAGTTGACATGTTAGGCAAAGTTGTTTTCACATCTTGCAATAATTCTCCAATAATTTCTTTCCCAAATTCCCAATTCCCATAATCATCAATCAGGCTTTTATTCCTCTGGTAAGCCTGCCAACAGAATTATACCGATCCATTCCTCTTATACATTTAATTGAATGGAATTTAATTTGTGATGTGCTGTGTTGATTATGGTTCTCACGTACCCCACTACATTATTACAGCTCTCCAATTTTGTTGAAATTAATGAGCGCAACAAGCCAACTTGTCAAGTTATCGCAAACTTCTTTTGCCGAAGTCTCAGTTTTAATATGAACATATAGTTGATTGGTTCTATTAGCAGAATCATTTTCGATTTTGTTTTCAAATCATTTTTTTTTATCTTCTCCAGTTACCAAAACACAATCGAACAGTTCTTCCAGCTCTAAATAGGTTTGAACTGCGAATTGTCGTAATTTTTATAACCTTTCAATTGTTCGATTGATGATAAATTATTTGTCGCAATCTTGTCAGAGTTTTTACACCAAAAAAAATGCGCAGTAATGCACGGAAATATAATTGAAAAAACCCGCCAGTTTATAATTTTTATTTGCGGAAAACAAATGCTTTATTTTCACCTTATAATTATTACCCTTTAATATTTGGGCACATAACCTGATGAAATGTAGAATTCAAGAGACAACAAAAGAAAACGCGTGTTACCAAGTTAAGCGAATCGAAAGAACAAGGACCGAGACGAGAAATATATTATAGGTACATACTTCAATACAAAATATTACATATTATAGGTTTTACTATTTCAACGGGATGGAAATGAGATTTTAAAATGACTTTGGAATGAAATTCTGGAAAATGGCCCAATATACGGTAAATTGTTTTACAATGAATTGTTGTACGATAAATTGTCTACGATAAACTGACAGTTTACGAGAGAAATGAGTGGTATAAAATAAGTTAAAATTCCGTATATTGTATATATAGTTTTTATTTTCACACCCTTAATACTAGGTCTGAGAGTTGCGTATATGTATATGGAGATAAATATACAATTGTATTGTTGTGTTGAGTCATTGCCTTCTGGATATACGGGCCTATGATTACTCTCTATTTTTGCTAATGACGTCAAATTAAGTCTTCACGTTAGATGGCAGCGTAGTAAAGTAAAAATATATTTTTTTTGTGTGTAAAAGTGTAATACAAATTTTTTATTTAGTGACCTTCATGATCATGAGATCAAAGCGAATACTGATTTAGTTCTTTAATATACATATTATTATTACTTTTTCCTCAAAATTAAATTAAATTTTGAAATAAATATAATTTAATATTACAAAAAATGTCTACAATACTTTTATTATTAAAATTGTACATAATAGAAACCAATAATCCGAAATATCATGCTAATCAAATGTTTTAGTTGCTTACAACAAATCCCAAAAGACGTTGTTTTTTGAGTAAGCCCATAAATTAAATTTTTATTAGAGAACTGTAATACATATATGTATATACAACAAATTCATTAGACTTTTACTTTAATTTTCAGTAAATTAATTTATCCTATCATTTCTATAGGAAGCCCTATAAGAACTATTCACATATAGACGCGAATTGTTTGATATAAAAGTGATGAATTTATTTAATTTTTTTTAAAATAAATTATATGTATTGGAGCAATCTTCTCAATCAAATTATGTCGAAAAAATACTGTAAAATAAGATAAAATTGAAAATCCACTTATAATTTAATGACGGCACAAAATTATGTGCGAATGTACATTCTTTCTACTTATTTTAAGGTATTTTTGCGACATAATTTAGTTTTATTTAATTAAGAAGATTATTTCAGCATAATTAATAAAAAAAAATTAAATAAATATATCACTTTTATGTCAAACAAGAGTTTACTCGCATTCGCAATTCGCGCTTATATGAGGATAGTCCCATATATCTAGAAGGCAAAAGTTGAGTACTTTGTATTCCATTGTATTTTTGTTTTGTTGTAAAAGCGATAAGCACCAAAAATAATTGAAACGGCCAAAATCGGTAAATTTCTTTGTGTTTATGTTATTTACTACACTTATTTTTTATACGTCTCGCTAGCTTTTTAGCAGTGTAATGCGGTGTGCCTTGATCGACTAAATTGACTAAGTAAACAAAAGTAAGGTTAGTCAATGCAATATAGATGGTACTAGTATAAAAGTCATTATGTGTGCCTCTATTTTGTTAATAATTATGAAAGGATCATGATACTACATCATTTTTTGTGTTCCAATACACTTTTGGTATATTTTAAATATATGTTTATTAAAACGGATTTTAAAAAATAAACGATGACAAAGAATAAAAATCCGTACAACAATATAATTTGTTGAGGTATGTAATTTTGTTAATTTTTGAAAACAAGATAATAATAGTCAACACACTGATCCAAACCTTTTTACAAATTTTTTCTTGCGAAAGTTAAATGGCACTATTAAATGAAGTTTCTCTATCGGTTCACGTACAAACGAGAAATTCAACTAACTTCTCAACTGAAATGAAAAGTTGACAAAAAGTAACCTAGGAATGAGTCTTTTCAGCTGATGTGGATAGCTTCAATTTTTTAGTTTAGTCAATATTTAGTGTTTAAGGCAAACAGCATTAGTAATAAAAAAATTGGGTTGTTTAAATTCAAATTTTTTAATATGTGTTATTTGCTGTTGACATTTTTTATAAACAGAAATAAATAAGTTTTATGGGAAACCGTAGGACTGAAAGAAGCGTAGTAGCACTGTTTAAGAACTGAAAGCTGAAGAAACAGTATTTTGTACACGGCTACAGGTTTGTATTTTAATTGGCCATCTACACACTGCATAGCTCCATTGAACTCGGCGAAAAGACAGAAATGAATTATTTTTTGAATTTGAAATCAATGAATATTTGTCTTTGTATGGGTGATTGTCTGGCAACTATTATTTAAAATCTTTAGAAGAAATCTACTTAAAAACTTTCAGAAATTCTCTTGTATTACAATGCACGTCTGATTGGATTGTGGTAGAAATCTAAGCGTAATTTCAGTTAATAATAAAAAAGGGCCATTACTGGCCCCTTAGTGAGTCAGCTATTTGACTTCAACGGTTTCGACTCTGACCAAGGTCTTCATACTGTCTAAGACAATCTGAAGAAGCCAAGTCGTTTTCTACATCGTGGAGCCATCGTCGCCTGCAACGATCTCTGTGCCTACCATATGGTGGCTCTCCTTTCAGAGATCGCTGCACAATTCGTTCCGGATCAGCACGCAGAACGTAACCGAGCCAGCGTACTCGCTGCAATCAATTTCAGTTAATACTTATTTTTAAACAAAATATATGTAGTTATTTTGTACCTCAAAGTTTTTATAAATATTTTTATTACAGCCCTAAGAAACTGGCGGAGAAGTATTAAATAAAATTTCTCATTAGATTACGTAAGAGAGATACATACATAGATATTATATACAACATTATCTACATTAATTAAATATAAAAAATCTTAAATATAATCGAATTATATATTAATTTAAAAAACTGTTCAAAATATTAATTTTGTGGTTTTACATGTTTTATTTTAAACTTAAAGGCTAAAATAATAAAAGAATTTTTATTAAATTCAAATGGTTGGTGCACGTGAAATAAAATATTGTGTATCGACATTTTATAATGCAATGATATAAAGTATAAAAATTTAAAACTGATCTATTAACCAAGAATTTTATTAGTGTTTATAATTATGGTTATCTATATTCTATAAAATAGTTCCCCATAAGACGAAACATTTTTTCGATGACGTCAAAATGAAATCACGGTTTATGTTCTCGATCAAAAAATCGAAAATGTTTCGGTTCTTATTGAGGCCTGTGATACAGAGTGAAAAGTAGACTATTAACCGAAATGTCCAAGTCAGCGAGGAACAAACCTTCTTTTTTATTTGACAGAAGATAACAGAGTTTAAGAAATTACTTTTATTGGAAAGATGAGTAAAGATGAAAGCTTACGATATTTAAAAAATTAACAAATAGACCCACATTTTTTAAAACTTATTTTTTATTAGAGATATTAGGCGAGTTCAATTAAAAGCACACAAATTAAATAACTTTTGAATCACCCAAAAAGATCAATAACCACAAGTTTCTTTCAATTTTCACTGGAAATAAATTGCCGAATCACCTTCTTTCGTTTGATAGTGCACTTTTAGGTCTCTTTGTTTGGCAATAATTTAATGATAAGCTTTGCTCAAACTACATACATATATGGCAATATAGTTAAATGACATAACTTATTTATTCAAAATATTCTAAAATCCTTTAACCTCTTTCTTTAAAAAAAACTAAACATTAGCATTTTGTCTGTAAACTTAACAACAAGACAACTCACTGTATTTTAAAGAATTGCTTGAAGATATTGAATTTATATCTTACTCAGTATCTAATATTTATGATTTTTTAACAAATACTTCAAGGTCATGCTCGTATAATGGGTATTGCGACAATAATTTACACTGTATGTAGTAAGTTTATTACTGATGAATGATGATATAAAAAACAGCGAGAAAATGTGCGGATGAGAGAAAACTTCTTTTGGTTTTGATTGGTTTCGAGGCGCATATAAGAAGAAGATATACAACTCAAAAATGATGAAAATATATGATTTTTGAGTAGATCGCGTGATTTAACAGGTGTGATGAAGCACAGGGTGATCTTGTAATACGAATTATGTGAACTATTTAGGAATGAACATAAGGTTAAAAATTTCATATTGTATAGGCAGTTTTTTTAAAAATATGTTTATTCATAGCGTGCAAATTAAAAAATTACATCATATTATCAAGTTATCAGTGAAATGAGCGATGGCCTCAGTTTAAGGCTAAAACGTTATACTATTGTGTAATAGAATATTCGTACAGACAACAGTATTTACTAAGTAAATGGTGGGAACCATTATATCATTACTGCATCATCAAATCCAAAAACAAGCCATGAAATAATTTACTATACCTGTATAAAGTCTATAGACGAGACCTTGTCCAGTATAGTTTATATATATGTATATATATATATATATATATATATATATATATATATATATATATATATATATATATATATATATATATATATATATATATATGTATATTTATTACTTTTTTATACCATCGATGATTAATGATAAACCATAGTTGCTAATTAAACACAAACAATTTTGCGACCATGACGTAAAAACAGTTAAGTATGAACTTTGAAGTAATTTTTAATTACAGATTATACAAAAAAATGTTAATTTTATGGAAAAAAACACAAAACTAAAATTATGGATAAAATTGAAATGCTAATAAGAGGTCAACTTTGAAACATCTAAAAAAAAAGTGTTACAGACATTTTTGATTACTTACAATTGCTTTTATAAATCTATATACTCAACATATTATGTTATTCCAATATGTAAAGTTCTTTACGACTCCAAGAATTCTAAATAGATATACCACTTTGTAGAGAAAATTGTTTATTTATCGCGTTTACGTAATTTAACAAACTAACTTTAACTAAACGTATACACTAGACATATACTTTAGTTTTAAATTAAAAAATAAATTAAATCGAAATATATTATAAAATCATGAAATAAAAGAAATTAAAATTAGTTCAGTGGTGTCAAACCATTCTCGACAAATGTGATTCTAGAAATAATTATTCGAAACTTAATCGGTACTTTTAATAAATTGTAAATCGGTACATACTTATGTAGTTCTAAATTAAAACTGGATTGTAATAATTAAATTCCTCCTATTCTAGCTACCGCATTTACGATCAATATAGTTTCGAAAAATAAATAACGATTTCAAAATAATCAAAATATACCCTTTATAACGCACATTTTGAATATCGTGTGGGAAAAAGTGGGAAAATGTTTTTTTTTGTCGTCTGCTCAAAAAAAACATACAAATGTGCAAAAATGTCAAAATAATAATAAAATATATATAGTATAGTATCCTCATTAGATCTGGTGGCAATAGAATTGTATATACAATTAAACAGGTATTTTTTGTTACACATTTTTAAACAGACATTTAAGTATACCTGCACCTCTAACTCGCAGAACGGATGTTTATAGTGGATTCATTATTTTCATCTACCGTTGAGTAGACTCGATTTATGTGGCTCGATAACTGAAACCACCTCTGTATCAGAATCGGTAACTACCACGTAATATTGCGATTTAAATACATTTAATTTAACTGAAAGCGACAGTTTAACGACTTTCCGTATCTCTTCTAAGTTGTATCACAAAAGTTTAAAGTGTTCAAACTGAACTGAATTCAATAGACAAAGATTATATAATCTGCTTCGATTTAAAAATAAAGGTGATTACTAAATTTATATACTTTATAAGTACATGCTCAAAATAAATATATCGTATTTTAGTAGTGATTGAGAGAATTAATGTTTCCAATATGTATTTATTTTATTGTGTCATTACGTGTAATATTTGTTTGTAATAAATTAATAATTACAATTAATCAATTTTTGATTTTTATCAAGACTTAAATTCCAATCGACATAAAAAACAATTATCGACAAAATTATCATTAAACTTACGGCCAAGTTCCCGATCTGGTGCGGCTTGATGTTGTATCCAGTGAAAAAAAACCGTCATCATTTGACGACGATAGTGATGATGATGAAGATATATTATCGTCATCATTAAATCCGCTACTGCTGCTGTTGCTACTACTAATCGCACAATTATTATGAACTAATATACTATGACTATTATTATTTTTATTATTTAAATCTATTAATTCACTATGATATGAACGAGGTATATTATCACTAATTACTTTATATTTCTGATTATCACACTTCATATTATTAGTATTACCATTATTATTGCTATAGCCAATATGAATATTATTGTTATTACTTAGCTGATGTGCCGATGCGGATGAATTAACACCATCACTATTATTATTTACAATAGCATTCCTATTTTTACTATATTTTGTACAATCATTACTTGTCGTATACCGTCTTGTCCGCAACCACGACGTTTTATATTGAATTTTTTCTTCGAGCCGACTTCTGTGTAATGCTGCCAAGTCCAAGTCTGATAAGCAAGACATTTTATTTAAACACTTGTATTATTATCTTTATGTAAAATGTTTCACTTTATTTTACTAAACGACTTGTCATAGAGATTACAAAAGTCAGACTGAACTAAAAATAAAATATAGACAAATCGATTTTTAGTTTGAGTATATATTTCTTGTTAGAGATATAAAAAAACACAATAATGATAATAATTTTCTTATCAACTAAAAAAAAAAATATAAAAATTAATTTGACGAGATTTGATAAGATTGGAGTTTTTGTTTTTACTCATGTTATCGTGTGATTTTATATGTTTATTATAGAATTTGTAAACCACGTACTCAATTATCATCAGTAAACAAATAAAATACGGATATAATTTCACTGTAAACATATATCAAAGAAAGTATGCATGACCATGGCGGTTTCATTATTGTAAAGAAAAAAATTAAATCAGTTCTTATACACATTTTAATTGCATGTGCACGATAAAATCGCCCAAAGTTCATTTGTTTAATTTAAGTTTAAGATAGCATACTCGATCACGTACATAAATATTGTAATTGTAACACATTATCAATAGAATCAGTATCATTGTTAACTAATTTGGACGACATATAGCGTTTGAATGGAATGATTACTTGTCTGTCTCTTATATAGTTTAGGCTAATAATAAAATATGATTGAAATCAGCACTTATTTTGGCATATATCATGCACATGACGAATTTAGGTAAACGAGCACAAAATCATGGAAAACAGTTTTTAAATTGTTATCCAATGAAATAGGAAAACTTTAAAGTTTAAAGTAATTCAACCCATTTAGGCACGTAGAGTTTTAATTTTTGATACATTTCTTAAGATATTTCAAAGAAATTTGGTGTTGCTCCATCTAGAATTTAGTAGTTTCATTATTTTGGATTTTACCAATTTAAAATCATAATTTAGACTTTTAAAATTTAATTTTGAATTTACACTATTTCCAGCATAAATTTTTAAAATTGTATAATTTTAAATGTAGAACCTATGAATTTGGAAAATTTGAAAAATATTTGTAAATAAGGTTTCGGCGTATAGAATTTGTCAAAATTCTTGCGAATCTATACGATACACTTTAACCAATAAAATTTATAATTGAAGAAATTTGAAACAAACATTTTCCATTTGAAGTACGACTAATATACATAATCTAAAGTTGCGATTCGAGAACATCAAATTCTTGTATAATAGAGACAATTTAAAGAATATTGGTCAAACTTATCTACTTGGTGTCGTCTAATTTGATAATTGGGTCTCGTGATTCAGTTAATTTAATCATTTTCTACTAGGTTTGAATTTAAATAATTTATCATAAAATGTTGACAATTAAATAATTAATTTCTCATTTTTTTAACCTTTCAAACATGCATACTTTGACGATTATTGTTTCCTATAGACTAATAAAAGTAATTATTTTGTAAAATGAAATAAATAGTAAATTCCGAGCACATTACAAATAGGCTATAAAAGATGAAGTGTATTACTCAGCATAGCTTTTAAAATTAAAAAGGGAAATACTACATAGGCTCCTAATATATATTAAATTAAGGAATATCATATATTATTCTCAAATTTGTTTTTTTCAGTATACAATTAAACAGCACATCGAAATTTGTTCAGTACTACGCGCGCAATACATAATATAATTACGTTAACGCTTTCTGAATTTTCAATTTCAGAATTTGAATGCTGATCTCATAATCTGACAAATATTTAAATTTGTATCCAAAACCACATTTTTCATTAATATTGTAAATCAATAATTTCGTACCAGAAAAAACCTTACAAATCCGCTAAAATATATAAAGCCAACATTTAGGCGAAAGCGAAAAAATTATTTGATATCGATATCGAAAATCAACCATTAAATGCAATTTTATTTGTTTATAAAATACCAATTAACATAAACATTATGAATTATTTAACCTTCAAGGCTATAGACTATTCTTTGTTTTCTTTAATTAAATATTTATTATTTCTCTTAATATACGGACATTTGAAAAAATTACTATTAAGATAGGCAGCTCATTACCATCATAATTATTCAATTTAGCCAAAAAATTTAATTTAATAAATTTCTTTTAAGTTTGCACTTGATCGATAATTATGTTCTCCCCACAATGACCAGCTAGTAGCTACAGTCCACTATTTTTCCGTGTAAATTCGAAACTATACTATCATGTGTAATATAAATAGACAATTTAACAAGTTGCACCTTGGGACGATAATTAACATGTTGATATTTTTTTAAATTATCATTTCAGTAAAATTAGCGCTAATTGTTTCGTAATAACGATTGATGATTAGAAATTGCTGATTTCTTATGACGGTTTGAGTAAGATTAATATGTACTATATAATGTATGCGGAAAGATATACGTAATTATATAACTAAACTGTTTTTACTTATAGTCACCTTGATATGCCCAGTGACACTAAAATAGTAAAAGAAAAAGTTAAATTTCACAACAACAACTGCTCAATTGTTAGTTGTCAATTTTTAGTTTGATGATAGGTAATGTAAGCGGTAGATGGATGAAATGACATGCTGGAAATGATGAGTATAACACGATTAGCTACATGTATGTAGGGATTACTATATTTTCAAGATTGATAGATATTTTATGATTGTTAAAGTCCATCTAAATAAATGTGGCATGAATCTTACTTAACACCGCAACACTTAATTCAGACTGTATAGCAATCCAAGTGAAAACATTAGTCAAATTTGTATATCTTATTCATAATCAACTTTTTAATCAAATACTTGACAAAGAAAATTTAATCTTATTCGTACGCCTCCAATGGAATTCGAAGGATTTAGTCTTATGATAAATTCTATGTATATAATGTATAATTTGAAGTTAATGTAGGTTGTATTTTATCAAAGTCAATTTTAAGTGAAATTATAATTCAAATGTTTAATAGAATTCTATTTAATTAAAATTTAATACTAATTTCTAAGGCTAAGTCCAATATTAATTTTACGTTTATGTAACTAAATTCTAAATATAAAACTAAAATTTAAAGTCAAATTAAATTTTAAGTGCAATTCACAGATAATCTAATAGACATGATAATCTAAGCGAAAATTTAATATCGAATTTCAAGTTAAAATTGAAATCAAACTTTAAATTCAATGCGAAATTAATATATAATCGAATGATGATTCTACATGTTAAATTTTCTAAGTTTAATTGAACTCATATCGTACCTCAAATTTTATGTGAAATTCAGTTAAATAAAAAGTGAAGTTCTGTGTCGAACTCAAGTTTGAAAGTCAAATTCTAATTTAATACAAAATTTAAATGGATCTCCATACGAAGTAAAATTTTAATTCTAATATAAAGTCAAGTTTTATGTTAAGTTCTAAAGATAATTCGTACTCCAATTCTCACAAAATAACCAAAATTTGAATAGTTCCTGTTAGTTCAATAGCTGTTCAATAGTTGCCATTTTTCCATAAATTCGGTATTTTTTTGACAAAATATAATAAAAATGTTGAAAATCTTATTAATATAAAACACAAAATCCATCTAGTTTGTTTTCTTGAAAACAATTTTTTTTATGAAATGGCACAGTTGATTAGTATTACAGACCCTTTGTAAGCAAATAAGTCATTTACTTACTATTGAAGCTCAACTATATAGCTTTTCCCAGATTAAATTGAACTTTGTCCAAGTTACAACAGCAACTTTTTCCAACATAAACGAAACTATTTCCAAATTGAACGCACCTTTTCAAAATTAAATTAAACTATTTCCAAATTAATGACAACTTGTTCCAAATTAAATTAAACTTTTTTAAATTAAACTAAATTAGATGACAAAAGTTGTATTCAATTTGGAAAAAGTTTTAGTGAATTTGGAAAAAAGTGTAATCTGTATGGAAATAGTTTAATTTCCACCGTTATCCACCTGTTATAAATTTAAAAAAATAATCACAATGCCGAACTAGACAACGCATTTTCTAGACTATGTGGCAAAGTAAGTGTTGTTTAAATTAAAAATATCACAAATAATCAAAACATGATCACATAATTAGCATAATTATTAATTAAACCAGTCTGTAGGTTTAACCCCCTGATAATTAATTAAAGGAACAGCCAACGTGATAAAACATGCTTTGAAAATATCGCTCTGATGCAGTATGAAAGCTTTTTTTTTCCATTATCTACAGACACTTAGTAAATAATTGTTATATTTTTTTAAATGACCACTGTAAAAATTACAGGCTAGATGAATATTACAATTTTAAATTTATTAATGCTGTAACTGATCTAATTGATGATCTAATTTTAGCAATTGTGGCGCACCATAAAAAAATTGAATTTACGAAGGATAATGTTTCATTTAAATTATTTCCGATACTTATTTGAAAAGCGCTTCAAAAATTAGTCAACTTTCTGTAATTATTTCTATGCCTTTTGGTAAAGAATGCTGTAAAGGGTGTTTTTTTAGATGTTCACAACTTTGAGTTGGCAACACTGCTTTATTTGACAACCAATTTGACAGCTGATAGTTGCTTTTTGTTTAGTTCGGTTTAACATTTCATTATGGATAGACTTACATCAGAGCTTGCAAATTGTTGAATTTTTTTATCAAAATAATGCTTCTGTTCGTCAAACTTTTCGTGCACTTCGTTCATTTTATGGCGTACATTATCGTCCTTCAGAACGGCTAATTCGAATAACAATAGATCGTTTTCGGACCACCTTTACTCTTAATGATAATGTGCATCCCGTCAGTTGCCGAACAGTGCGCACTGACGAAGCTGTAGCCGCTGTAAAGGAAAGCATTGAAGAAGATCCAAATCAATCAATTCGTTGCCGTTCTCAGCAACGGGGGTTGTGTCCTTCCACTTTATGGAAGATTTTACGAAAGGATCTTGGCTTAAAAGTTTTCAAGATTCAACTTATGCAGGAACTAAAGCCAAACGACCATCGTATGCGCCGCCAATTCGGCGAATGGGCTGAAGAACAAATTGATATTGATTTTGAATTTCCATTCAAAATTTTGTTCTCCGATGAAGCCCATTTTTGGTTGAATGGGTACGTAAATAAGCAGAATTGTCGCAATTGAAGTGAGGATAATCCACAAGCTTTTGTCGAAACACCATTACATCCACAGAAAATTACTGTTTGGTGCGCTTTATGGGCTGGCGGAGTCATTGGTCCATATGTCTTCAAAAACGATGATGATCAGAATGTTACTGTCAATGGTGAACGGTATAGGGACATGATTAGACATTTTTTCGTACCTCGATTAGCGGCATTAATCTTGCTGACATGTGGTTCCAACAGGACGGAGCCACATGCCACACAGCGCGCGCTACTGAAAGAATAATATCGCATAATGGTCCAATTAATTGGCCACCAAGATCGTGTGATTTAACCCCATTGGATTATTTTCTTTGGGGTTATGTAAAGTCACTTGTCTACGTCGATAAACTAGAGACAATTGAATCCCTGGAAATCAACATTCGAAGAGTTATTGGCGAAATGCGGCCGCAAATGCTGCGAAAAGTTTGTGAAAATTGGTGTTCCAGATTGCGCCTTGCACGCGCCAGCCGTGGCGACCACACTTGTGTAACTCTATAAAAAACACCCTTTACTATAAGTACTTAATTATATTTTTTTTGGGGAAATTGACGTACGTTATAAATGTATTACATTTTTCGTAATAGCGGGAAAAATAAGACAACAAGTTCGGTTTTATAACAGAATTAGTATTATACAATTTTTTCTAACAAGTTTAAGAGGATTTAAAGTTTTAACTGTAACATTTGGGCACTAAGCAAAAATTGAAAATCAGTTTTAATTTTGGCTTTGCTTACTCACAGTCAAATAACTTAACTATGTATATGCTTTGATTACATAGAATTAATGTATTAGAAATTCAAGTGCAAATCCAAGATTACAAAGATCAGTTTCTTATAAATTCTAGAAACCCACTTCTTACGAGTAAGTATTAACCGGAAATGACGAGTAAGTATTAACCGGTGTGTGCTATTCTCCAATTACTTATCACACTATACAAAACATATCAATATTACTTTTTTGATTCATAAAACTGTATTTTTAATACAGTCAAATATTATTATGTTTTAATTTTAAAAAACAGCGATAATGATAAAATAAAATAAATCAAATTAAAAAGTGATAAGAATACTAAATGATTTTGTATATTTAACAGTAAAAATCAAAATTATTGTATCTTAATAATTAAAACTAGTTTGGTCTTATCCAGTTCGCTGAATATTTAAAAATGTATAGTAGTATTCAAATCTCACTGGAATTCTGACAGTTATCGCGTAGAAAGAATATGGCGGATACACAGTGATGCATTAAGTACAATAATTCATGTTTATTGTTTACATTTTTATGTTGTATTTGTATTTAAATGGAAAAGGAACGTTTTTAATGACAAAATGTTTTTATAATTTAACGTATAATCACTGACACTTTTGAAATTAATATTTAATTCGATAAACTAAGAATTAAATTGAAAACTGATTTTGCTTTTTATGTTGTTGTGGTTTTTTTTCGATATGAATGTCATTTGGTCATTTATTTTCCTTAGTCCGAACCAAAATTAAATGTTGACATTGTTTCCAAAAGGCGTTCAATTTTTTTTTGACCTATTAATTTTTACTTGAAATATGATAACATAAATCATAATCATTTTGAATGTTTTGTGTAATAAAGCTGAAATATAATTCATTTTATTGGTTATTTATTAGGTTTACTATCTATGATAAATGCGACCCATCAACATTTTTATAATTTTTTTCTACATCATTGAAAGCTCCGCAGAACAATTTAAAAAAAAATTTTTTTAAGATCTGAATAGGACTATAACGAATAATTTTTAGTAATACGATTGATGAATCAATCGCGAATTTCAGTGGAACTATAAAACAACAAACAAAGAGCGCATCTACATAAAGATATTTCTCTATATATGAATCAGATATTAGATTTATTCTAGAGGATGCATTTCGCATGTTTATTTGTTTTGAGTAATCGTATAAAATTATTCCCCGAAGCAATTAATGATTTTGTTTAGCCTTACCAGACAAAAAAATCAATAATAACAAATAATCAATAATCATTTAATCGATTAGTGCCCGTAAAAAACAAATAAAAAATGTCATTCATCTCGATTAAATCAAATAATAGTACATAATCTGCGTTTTTGTGCTGTCAACTATTACAACTGTAACAATTTTTATTTCTTCGATATAAGAATTGAGTTAATTTCCGCGCAAAAATCACACATAAGCATGTGTAGTGAAAGTTTTCCTTAATAATTCATAATTGTGTTCATGTCCAATTTTTATAATTTTTGTCGTGTTATACAGTCTGGAATTCTGGGGTGATAATATCAGAATCGATGAAAATTATCGTATAATATAAAATATACATATAATACATAACAGATGAATGATCTCGAATATACCATTGTATACATACATCGATTAGGTATCTTACTGTACAATCTATAAAACAAATCTTGCGTTAACATTTTGTGACTTGATAAATATAAACTAGAAACTAGGTATGTTTTTTTACTCAATAATAATTATAAACATAACAAATTTAGTTCGCTTTCATTGAAAAAAAAAATTCAAATCAAGTACAAAGTTGTTTTTGGATTGTGTAATCGTGCGAATGGAATTTACGCGCCAAATGAAAGTGAAAAGAATAAAATTTATGCGATGTGTTTTTATTTTGATAATAAATTAATTTATAAGTAATTATACTGTTTGAATTTATTTTATTTGTAATTTAATTTGTCTTCACTCATCAGATAATTATCGATGAAATCTATTACTGGATTTACCAGTAAATCCAGGAAAAGAATTTTTACAAATTTTTTCAATATCACTTTTATGATTGTTATTTTGATGCTCAACATCGTTTATGCATACAAAATAATTTTTGTTAAATAAACTTAGAAGACACATAAACATAATTTAATCTCATTTTCTTGATATCCATTGACCATGTGTTAGTTTCTAAAGGCCGGGCTCGGGCTGTGCAGGATGTGAGAAATTATTTTCCAGTAGAACAATTACCGCAAAACGGTTTATCAAAAATATGAATATTCAGGTCAGTTCAAGAGCAAACTAAAGCCCGACCCCAATCCCTTTGAATGATCGTGCGACGAGCTAGACGAATGCATCAGAACTCAAAATTAGTTAATGCCTTAAGACATAAGCGGTTCATGGAGGAAAATAATAAATGAGAAACTAATTATGTAGTTGGTTGATACGATGCAGCAAAAACTAGCCGTTATTATCGCTTCAAAAGGATATCCCATGTTATATTAATTATATTTATGCATATAATAATTAATTTAATAATATTTTTATATAAAATGAAATAAATGGTATATGGTATTTATCAATTAAAAATACTTTTGAACTGCTGGTATTTTGTAAATAATGAATATCAATAATAATAATAATAATCAGTTTTTAAAGGCCATTACTGGCCCCTTACTAAGTCAACAATCAGGCTCAGAGCATGGTCTGCATACTGTCTTAGACAATCTGAAGAAGCCAAGTCGTTCTCTACACCGTGGAGCCATCGTCCCTGCAACAACCTCTGCGCCTACCATATGGTGGCTTTGCTTTGAGAGATCGTTGCACTATTTGTTCCGGATCCGCAGGCAGAACGTTACCGAGCCAGCGTACACGCTGAGATCTTACTTCATGTACAATATCAGTGATCTTCATCAGATCTCTGATCTCGATATTATGCAGAGCTCGGTATGACCATCTTCTTCGCATTTGGCCGGTGAATCACACGTATAATTCATCTCTTAAATGTAAGGGCCATCTTTCGTACTCCTCCGTCAGCGTCCAACTGTTACATCCATACATAACAACGAGCCTGATCAACGCTTTGTAAAGCGTCAGGTTCACGGCACTTGATAGCTGTTTAAATTTTAGTTGGACTTAGAGGATACAAAGTACCATAGCCTCCTGCCAGCCGCTTTTTAATATCTTACAACAACAAATTAATCACAAATAATTTAAACTAAACAAAACTTATTATTCTTATATATATGAAGGATCCTAAAATACTTGATCCTTCTCACCAATTTTATTGTAATGTAAAACACAACAACGATAAACACCCATAATCGAAATATAATATTCGTCAGCTAAATAGCAATCGAATTTTTTATAACTTTTTTGCATTTGTGATTTTGATTTTGATTTTTTTAGTTTTATAATAGAAAAAAAATTTAATTTATCCAATTTTCAATTCTATTCGATTGATTTTTTATTTTTATAAAAAATATTTGGGTATATTTGGCTTTCGACTAAAGCGCCATTCAAAGAAACAGTCCTTTTCGACTTTTAACCATCAAAAATTAAATTTTAACTGATGGCGATTAAGTTTAATTAATCACTCGGCGTTATTGCTGGTCCAAGTGGTTTGGGATTTCTAGTTGATGTTCTATATCTTCCTATCTTGTAATTTTTCGAGGACGTCTTTAGGCATTTTAGGTAAACTGTATATATAGTAACCATTAAAACTCATAAAATTATTACATTTCATCTAAGAACTATAGATACGTTTGAAAATTCACCTCTAAACGAAATTTTCTGTAAGATAAAAATTTAATCAAAGTTTAGACATTTTTTCGACTCGAATGAATAGCGCACGTCAAAACATGTATAAAACAGAATAGAATCAATTTTGAAAGAGTAATAAAATAATTAATGTAATGTGTAATGGAAATATTTTCAAAAATAACTTGGTAAAATACTTTTGAACGCTAGTGTATATATAAATGTGGCTTGGTACTATAAAAAGCCACTCCTAATTCAAATGTATATAATACAGCCGAACTTGGATATAAAGAATCGGACTTCTTATAAGATAGAAGTTCCAAGTCTCGAGTACTAAAAATCTAGGTAAAATGATCTCTTTATAGCGAAACTCGTTATTATGTACAACGAACAACTTTTGAAATCCGACAATCTTACTTTATTCTTAATTTTACTTCTTTATAACGAACATCGAAATCAAATCCAGCAGTTTGAGAGAGAAAGAATATTCAACAAGCAGAGTTGGACATCAATGATTGTATATATATATACGAGAAAAAACATTGAACGTCAATTTTATTTGTTAAAATTATCACTGAAATTAAGTTCATTAAAACTACGGCTACAGTTATCCCAATTTCACTAAGCAATTTGTGAATGACATATAAAACATTAAACTTGTCTAGCTGGAAAATAAACCTAGGATCAAATTTCTCGAGTTTTTTTATCTCAAATTTAGTTCCAAAAAATCGAACAAAATGTTGACTAATTGACTAAAAAAATAGATAACGTATACCAATCAGGTCTAGCTCTCAAGCAACTGAATTTCAATATGAATCGTCATTCGTCAGGAAGAAACGGGCATTGCTATCTATTGTTAGCATGCAGAATACAATGGACGAAGTAATGGCTGAAAATATGATAATTAATAATAGATCGATTTTATAATCAATTTCCAGTTGCTATACTAGCTACGCAAGAGTAATGACGCGCAAACCTTATACGCAGTCATTCATTAATCACTCATATTGTTAATGATACAACGAAATCAGAAAATTTAGAATTCCATCTTTACCGGTCATCATAATTTATTTCATCGACTTACGCGACCAATATTAATAAACCTATTGTTAGGTAGTGACTGATGACATTAATATTGATCGTGACTGATTATAATATCGAGTATTATTATTCTTAGTTTACCATTACTTAAGTAGATGTCATACATGCAACGTTTGTCGTTGAAAATTAAAAGTAAAAATAGGTAAATTTGGATAGCAGAGATTTACACTATGTATTTTAGATTTAATTTTATGTATCTTCATATCAGCCAATTGCGGTATATAATTGAACAAATCAAATTCTATACAAGACATAAGAATTTGCCATTATATGATGCATTGAAGAGACAAACGGCTCTTGAATTCACGAAAAGTTTAAATATTTCCATTTATTTAGGGGTTATTGAAAGCACTCTTCAGACTTATAGCGCATTGAAAAAATACTTCATACAGATGATGTTTGAATAAGTTTTTAAATAGTTTAAAATTTTAGATTTTGCTGTTAAATTACTAAGTTTGTGTTCATGTGACAGGTCAATGGTCGGTCACTTTATTTGTAAAATACTTTATTTGGTCGAGTAAATGGGTTAAACTGAAGTTTAATTTCGAAAAATAATATTGCTACAATTTAAAAGTAGGGCCCGAGTTTGACTATCGCTGCTGACTAAAATTATAATATATCTAATTACAATGTACTTTGGCGAACGAATGTTACTCCAGTTATCAGCCAGTCTACTCTTAACTATTGCATTCATAACTATTCTGTGTAACAGCCTAACCACCGAGTCTGTAACAAATCAATAAGGATAGAAAGAAAATTTGACAGTAATTCAAATAAATTTTGTTATAAATAATTTTTTTGACAATTAAATTTAACGAAATATTCATTTCGCTGGTCAGTAACGTAATTTAACATCCATATTACAGATAGCGCCATGTTATTTAAATTTACTTACTGATTCGCTGGTTACCCGTTATAATTGTGCGTAAATTGATTTGAAAGATCTTGTAAGAGCAGAACACATTGTATTGGAATTGAGTAAAATGAATGATTGTGTCATTTTAATTCTATGTAGTGGAACTTATTTTAATTTTTATATGTTCCATGTAGTGATTTAATCAAGTAATTTTAACTGAATGTCAATTAAATGCATGTTAACTAAGAACTAAGAACTTCGTCAAAAATTAGTTCATTTTTATTAGCTTTCCGTATCTTGTTAAAAGCGTCTTCAAAATAATATTTTAACCGGTTCTTCTTTATAATTTCTAATCATTTATTCATCGATTTATTTTCTTAGAACTGGCTATGCCTAAACACGCCTTTATACATCGCCTAAATATAGTATTCGCAGTACAATGTTTGCTGCGATCTCAATCTTGTGACCAAAATACATTGTAACTTCCGTTTTATCAACAGTGCATTTGGTCAACCCTTATATATAACAAAATTATTATAAATGTAATTATTCTTTAATAATCATCAACAAGTACTCATAAAGCATCAAAATAATAACTGATCTTTTAACGAAACATGATTGTTAATAATCCTTCTAATTTTAAAATTAATAATTCATTTTTTAACATTTATTAAAATCAATTGTGGCTCAGAAATAAATAAACCAATCGTTGTGATTTTGAGGAATATGGTAAACACAGGTCATAAAAAATATCTTCCTGTGTTGCATTATTGTACTACCATCGCCTACCACCCTATTACAGTAACGCCCTTGTAATATATATTTTGTATTTATTTTATAGCATTTCTTTAGAATAAATTATCAACTATTGATTTGTAACATTTATCAAAATATATATATGTATATATATACATGTGTATATTTGTTGGTGTTATTGTGAAAACGTAAGACGCTAAATAAACATTCAAATACTATACGTAAAAGATTTTAATTTAATAATCATCTTAATACTGAATAACTTTCTTATTTAGACCGTATAATATGTCACTAAATAAAATGTTATAAATTAAAAGATTATTGATCTAAAGTTCAAAAGTCGCAATAGTGTTTGATGATGAAAGACTCGTCCAATAAAATCCCAATTATTTAATTAAATTGGGATTTTAATGGACGAGTCTTTGATCATCAAATACTATTGCGACTTTCGAACTTTATTTATCTCGTAAAATAAAATAAAAATGAAAATTATGAATTTATGAAGAATCCCTTAAACGTTAAAATATTATTAAGGTTATCAATTCTATGATAACACAACACTTTTTCTTTTTATATAATTTAAATGACTTTGTCTTATGTATATTAAATTATTTGCGGTAATAAATTTGACCCATCTGTTACTTTAAATGTTATTTGTATTTCGATTGAAGGACTAAAATAAAACATTCACTCCAGTACAATGAATCATATTTTGTACCACAGATCATATTTTTTTAAATCTTTTCAATTTCCACTTCAGTGCACCGCGGACAATAATAAAATTGTCTCAAGTTCACAAAAAAACACATAAAAAACCATTACTATATGTATTGTATATATGTATATATATATTACACTATATATTTAACAATGATTGATTTTGACCGTCACATATAGATTAAATGGTTCGTGTTATTTATGTATATCTAAACATGTATGCATGTCTAAATGTACTTATATGTAAAACATAAAAATTAACTAGAAGCATGATATATTAATTGGCTATCAGAAGTTATTATTCAATTCTTGAGCCAATTATAATTATAATTTGTTGCAATATTAATCCAGTTCACTTCATCACGAGTTTAATGGAAATATAATGAAAATTATATAACCTACTTAACTTGTATATATTGCAATATATGTACTGTGTCACTGTGATAATGAGTTTCTTAAATTTTTTATCAAAAGCGTAATTAGCTGCCCAAAACCAGTCAATACATCAACCATTTTTTAAAAATCATATAGTCCATATATTTAAGCAATGAAAGAGGTTATCAAAGATTAATTTTTATCAAGTTGATAGATAGAATATATTTTCAGTTGTCAGCAAAAATCAGCAGAACAATTGACTGAGCGGAACGCTTGATTTTTGGACGTCAACATTTGATGTCATTAAATTAGCCGCCAAAGTAGAATGTGATTTGTGATCTTAGAGTTGCAATTCTTGTTGCAATTTTATTTCAATTTAATATTTATATTTTCATACATAGGTATTCTGATATTCATAGGTTAGGTTAGGTAAGGGTGGCTGTCCTAAAGGACTAGCATAGACACAAAATTTTCTGATATTCATAGTAATTATCGATGCTCATAATTATTGGGCACATTCAGCGCATGTGAGTCTTACAAAAATTCGTAGAATCTACATATCTACACGCGCAGCATGCAAAAAATCTCACTAGACAAATGTAGAGTCTACGAGTTTTACGTAGACTACACATGGTTTTAGTTTACATTTGAATTGATCTTTTTTGGTTTGAGTATTTTTTTTACTTTACTCATCAACCTACCTCAGAAATTATAAACAAAAATTGAATGGACGTAAACGATAACAGATACGAAAATGCAATTATTTATTTAGAATTTATATTACAAACATGGAGCAAATGTATATATGATCTATCTAAATATTTCTACTTCATACTAGTTATTCAAAAATACATTAAGATGCACATTATCGCCATCGGTATTCGTTAATTCGTCTAACATATAATATATAATAGTTCTTAATATTTTTGCCAATTTCAATTACGTTTTATAGCAGATATCAGTTTGACTAAACATCCAAGACACCAACCTCAACAAAATAAAAATATTTGTATAAATTTCATCCAGCGCATACAAAGTGAAATTAGTCAACATTTGAGACTACCTCAAATGCAGACTCTACATGCGCTGAATGCGCCTATTGTTTATAAAACATTGAGTTTGGGTTGTGTATTATATTTCGTCAGTAATACAGTCGCGTGATTTGGATAAACTCAGTGATATTTTAAGATTTAATACCTTCTCTATCCATCATTGAAATATAGATGACATTTTTTTTACTAAACTAAGGTGTACTTCTAAAGTGTAAGAAAAACATATTCATTTTATCCAACAATACTAAGGTTAGTGGTGGAGTTTCGTTTTTTAATTTTAATAAAATACCTAAAAATGGTATGTTTTTTCGCACCATTTGTCTCACTTGAAATATTATGTTTTTATATGGATTTCGATTATTTTTTTTACCCCGCATTGAAAAAGAAATCTCGATTTCGTTTTCAATCGAACTTAAAAACCGGATTACTGTAATTTTATTTGTGTTAGTTTTCTGTCTAAATTAATATTTACATTTATGTCAAAATTAAAAAAAAATCTAATTACACGATCCATAGGCATTGGCACGATCATAAAAAATAGCGAATACATTTAAATTTTAAACCAATTAAAACTTGTTTCATACTTGAAAATTAGATGGCACTGTTTAATGTTCAAAATCACAGTGTTATTGTCATTCGAAATGACAGTATTATTATTGATGAGTAGTGGTAAATCTACAACAACATCTAGTTTTTTTTAAAGTGATTTAGTCAAAAACAATTCCACATTTTGATCGCTTTTTATTATCCGTGCTGTGTGAATAGGAATATTGTCATGCTGATAGCACTCATTGGAAATGCTAATTCCAATATTGATGTATACATTTAATTACATCGAGAAACCGTCTGGATTGTCCAGATTGAACTTTTTTCGCCTGAAAAAATGACTCTATACCAGTTTTGTTCTGTTAATCGGTTTGAATCCTCCAACACACATTTAGTGAAATTCAAAAGTTGTAATTTACGTGCTGCATTTAATGGTGGGGTTAAATGTTGGGAATTTTGATTATCATTGATAACATAGATTTAGTAGCTGTAATTCAAGTTTATGCAACAATTTTTGACACGGCATCACCAGAAGCAAACCGAATAATTTCACGCTTTTCTTGTGATGTATGACCCTAGCAACGCGTCCTTTTTAGCTTTTTTTATATTCGTGCGGTGAAAATTGTATTCTTTTGCTAGTCTTGTGATGTACTTGATGCTATAGCGAAGTTATGGATACGCACAATAATTATCTCTCAAATGATATAGTATTTAAACATCAAACATCTATTCGAAATCAAATTTGACTGTCAGAAAATCAATTTGACTAAAAGTTAACTTCGAACATGACTTAAGTTTTAATTTGAGTTATATATTTACACACTTAAAATTTACCATTCTTCTACATATTATTTATATTTCACGATCGAAAGTGAAAATAAAATGAAATGAATCCTTAATATAAATCTGCTAAATTCAGGTAATTTTATAAAATTGATAATCAGAAGAGACCCAGGAACAATAGTTCCTAGAACCAAAAATAACAAAAGTTAGATCTGGCTATGATATTTGAATTGAGACTTATAACCAAAAATATAATCTATTTCTTCCAAGTTTCTATTAAATGCAACCTAGAATAAATAACGTTTATCCTCCGCGGTTTTATTATCAAAATATAGTTGTATAAACCACATCTTCATGATCAACTTCATTTGGCCAAAGTTTCTCCAACACAGAAAATTTCGTGTCGAAACTTTGAAAGAAATTGATTCAAAAACTCCGAAGTCGAAACAAATCAATCAATGATGTGGAGATATAGAGATGAACTAAACTTAACCCTTAAGGATTAAGCCTTTGCTAATTCATTATTATGCAGAGCTTTTGAGTACATTGAAGCCTAATATCCGGGAGACAATAAATAAAAATATAAATTTAAATTCAAAAATATATAATAATAATAGATTAAAAAGAAGAATGGAAACGGATTGTTGACGACAAGGTTATACATGCACAATCAAACAAGGAACATAAAATATGAATAAAAAAGCGCGCGTTCCATAAATCTAAGGCTATCAATATTATTTTGTAACTTATAGTAAATGTGATGTTACTGTAAACATAAAACGGGAAATACCTATAAAAGTTTCCACATACTCGAAGTTTTTATCGAAATTTGTTTGAAGTTGTGCATGATTGTGATAATTGAATATAAAATAAATAATTAAATTTAAGAATTTTGCGCAAGTATCTATACGAGATGTAATATAAGATGATACACATCTCCTGCACGTTATTAAATCACAGCAATGGATTGCGTATAGTTTGATTGATATAAAGGCATGTCATGATACCATGTAGTCATGGTTTATGTATGTATGATAATAAAATCGTTCAGTATAATTGAGAAGTAATTTGATGTCAGGGTTAATTGAAAAAACTGCATTAATGTAGATATATTTTGAAATTTAATTTGAGTATTTGTAATTTGTTTTATTTTATGTAGATTTTATGCTTACCGCATATATAGTGCAGTTAAAAAATTAAGTGTTATGAAATAGCCTATACAATTGCCTTCTTATTGGTTTAGATTAAGCTTATGGAATTTGCTTGTTATGAATTTTTATTTTTAGTGAAATAGTTTGTTAAAACTCTGCTTCAAAAAGGCAAGGACGGCGTGGAGAAAATTTTCGAAACATATGGAATAGAAGACATAAGATGAAATAAAAATAATAACTCCAACATGTACGAGTACATAAAATAACAAAGTATATACCAATCAAACATATAGTTTGCTGCAAATCGCTAACAGTCAAAATAAACTAGAAACCTAATTTATGTTTGAATATTCAATTTAACATTTAGCATATTCAATGCACCAATAAGATAGACGCGATTTAGCAGAATTTTTTCTGACATTAATTGTAATTTTTAAATTTATTTATTTACTCTCGGGTGTGATTTAGTGTAATTATGCATAAAAAAAAATCCGACTATAACATGATTATTTGCTCATGTTTTACTGACGAGATCATGGATATCAACTCGTACATAGTATCTAGTAAATTCTGCATGAAGAATTAATATGGAACGAAAAAAGTATCTGTTTTGCATTATTATAAATGATCCTAATGAGAATTGATTGTGCCTTGAAAGCTTAGTTACAGTAAGAATGAATAACAATATCTAAATTTTACATTTACACGTCGGTTCCAAACTACAAATAAAAAGTTGAGTTTCTTTCTGAACAAACAGTAAATTTGAGTTATTTCTGCTAATTTTAGTTTTATTCGGTCGAGTGTGCTTGTAATAAATTATCAGAATTTACTTAATTATTAAACAAACTAATTTCTTTAATATGCTGGATGGAAGCTACTGCAATCAAGCTAAATTTAAAAAAATTAACTCGTTAGACCCCATTAAGTTCAATTTACAATTAATACTTTGAATTTTTATTGGTGATGAGAATGTCTGTTTACTTATTAAATGTATTGCATCCACATTTTTGCTAAGGTTTAAGTACATGTCTACTGGGTCGTCTGGATACTCAGATCTAAAACTCAACCCCCTCACAGTTTATGTCATTTAGGACAGATATGTTAAATATATTTATAACTAAAGAAATTACAAACCACAAGTATTTTTATACTATTTTTAGAATGATCCTATTTCAGTATATGTGATCGTTGCTCGAATTGTATTTTCAACATATTTAAAATACCTGGTTGCAAAACTTTCGATTTTAAACTTTACGTTTTTAAATTAAAATAATAATAATTAAACCAACAGACATTATACAAATACTAAATTCTACCGCAGTTTAATTTTCTTAAACTTTAAAAGCTATCTGTTCTCTTCATACGAAACGGCCACAGAATATACAATGCTTAAAGTAAAAAAACTGAATAAAATCGCTAATCTTTACTCTATACGCAACGACTCACTGAATTAACTAAATATTAAAAATTGACATCATATTTAAAAACTTGTATAGATTATACAGTCTAGGTGCAGATTCTCACGCCATTATGAAATTTAGCAATATGTAATATATACATTTAATATACATAATATAACATGTACTGTGTATCTTTTCGTACCATTATTTGTTAACACCTCTTTGGCTACCAAACACAATTATTTACATAATAAACAAACGTCTTCTCAAAATCAACAGAATACCACAATAAAATAAATATTTTCTCTTTTTATTGGAATCTTATCAGTTTCTCGCCAATTAATCAGTAACCCTCTATATAAACACACACACACGCACCCGTATATATGTTTAAAGAATCAAATATAATACCTGAGTAATACACAACCGCCTACTCGCTTTAAACAACATATACAACAATGTTTCGTATATACCTCGTGATACGTTACAGAGTGTGGTAAGCAAATATTTTTGTCTATAAAATATTCGAATATTGACTGAATGCTTTTATGGATTTCGGATTGTATGTATTTTGCTTTGCCCATGCATGTTCACAATTTATTTTATCACAAGGACATAATTTTCAATTTAGTTGTTTTACTTTTCATTACAGCAACAAAAATTTTAAAATGCTATAATATTGTATATTGTGAAGTATGTCAATGGGTCAAATGATCAATAATACTAACAACAACAAATCATACAAAAATTCAACTTTTGTGTTCTTAATTAAATAAAATTCACTTTTATATTTTCAAACCTATACGGTTTCAAACCGAAAAATATATACTGAAACTATAAACAAATTTATATTACTATGTATTATTTTAATTTTTATATAGTAGAGCACTATTTTTTTTAAATAGAAAATTGAGATCGGGTATAATTTTCTCATATTTTCCATTCAATCACTTACACACACACACACACTTTTAATTCTCATCTTTTATTTATTTTTTATCATAATATTTATTACAAAATAAACTTTACACACATGAACTACAATACAAAACACAAAAAAAAACACGAAAGCGCCAAAAATATAAAAGCTTACAAAACTTATTACATTTTGAGAAGACCGCACGACAAACTATATATTTTTTATTTAAACAAAAAAGAAATTAAAAATAAATTTTAAACAAAAATATTTCTGTCTATATAGTTAGACAGTCGCGTGATTACTGAATTCTTGTAATAATCGAAAGAAGTTAATTTGTTTTTTTATTAATTTTTCTTTTAATACAACTAAAGAGTATAACTTTTGAATTCCCTTCCTCGTACATATTTATAAAACAGTGGTGATCCAAATAAAAACCATCACATTTTATAAGCGCGATCTGTTGTCTATACATATGATTATCATTCAGCATGAATGATATCATTATAAAATTTTTCGCGCTTTGCCGTACCGAATGCTAAAATAAATCTATTTCTTCACCACGTGAATTGTACCTAGTATTTAGATCTCATGTATTTTTACAATAGAAGTATTGAAAACCAGTGATCATGACCTGCAATCTTAATCGACAACATTAAACAATATTCGAAACTAATAGTATGATATGATTACCCATCTGGAATTCGAGATCTATTTATATCTTAAATTAAATACCAACTTTTCGAAACCTGATTAATATTTGAAGCTTTTTTGGGCTTATTAAATTCTGAACAGTTACCATTTGATGCTCAAATACATTTTGTGAATAATTTCATAAATTGAAATGAATTCAGCGATAATCTATTTCAAAATTACATAGGTTTTGAAAACTAATTAAATATTTATATTCAGATGTTAAATTTTGAAATGTTAATTTTTTTTTGGAATTTGAAGGTTTTATGTTTTTATAAGAGTATCTACCAATATTATTGGTTACACGAAATTTTCGAAACAGAATCCAAATTTCATATCAAATAATTTTATAATCGGTTAAATAATACATACTCAAACTCGGTTTTTACTCGGTTTATTCTACACTGTAAATAATATTTTAAAAAGATAAATAAAATTCTAGAATAGTTTCTTGAAATTCGAAACATTAGATTCTAAATCTCTCCAAAGTGAATAGTCTAGTTAATGAAATTAAAATTATAAAAAAAAATGTTTTATTTGAATTTTGTATAAATTCAAAAATAACTGTTTTTAATGTTAATATGTATAACTTTTGTGTAAAGCTGCTGAAAGCAATAAAAAAAACCTATTAACTAGTTACTTAGACTTTACTGCAACTGCAGTTCGACGATTGCAATATATTGTATAAATACATACATAGTTAGGTACAAAACTGCATAAAACTATTTGACGAATGCATGTAAGTATAATTCGATATCCTAAAATTTTAATAAATATTCACAAAAAATAACACCGTCTCCGACGTTGCTTGAAATGAAGCAAGTGTGTTCTGTTCTGAAAATCCAGTTTTCCGCCATCCATAAATTTGAGCTTACCTGAAATGACAATGAAAATATTTATAATTAAATTTTAGTTTTTTTCATAATAATTTAATATTACTAATTATAATCGATGATCCTAAAACCTGTATCGCGGTCTCTTAGGAGATCTAATTGATTGAATCAATATTTAGTCAACTGATATTAATGAAGATACAAAATAACACTGTGAACTAAGATACCTTTTGTGTTGAACTCTCATAATAATTTTTGAGCGGGTACCGAAAATGCAAGGAAGACATGTCATCTTTGCAGCAACAATTTAGTCCAATAGTCGATGTAACCTTTGAACTATTCTGAATTCAAAATTCAGTTTTGCTTGGTTTTTAATTATTTAGTTGTGAAATTTGTCGACAGTAGGCTAAAAAGTGTTGCTCTTACGGGGCCGAGCTCGATTTTACCCGATGACATTATTGAGAGTATAATCTGTTTTTGCACTAACTTATTCTCATTTTTATTTCAGTTAGAACAGTTTTCAAGTCGAAGGTGTTTTTCATTAATGAATTTTTATCTGTGTCAATATTATAGTTCAATTTTTTTGTTGTGTTCATATTTTAATCATTTTTCATGTTGTGTTTTTAAATAAAAAATAAGAAAGATAAACCGCACTTATAATTTGCAATAGGTGCACAATTAATTAAGTGACATATTTATTAAGTCATTGATCTAGTTAACAGACTAAATATGAACACAAGTGCCAGTGAACTTTACTTAAATGTAAAATAGTAAAAAAAATGGATCCATGCTCTGAGTGCAAGAAACCTATAAGATTGCAGTGGAATTTATACGAATATGTACCATTCCCAAAAGTCTGTCTTTGTCCAATATATTTAGCTCCCATATATTAAAACTGTGAATTGTGAAACAACAAAGGAGCAATCGTAACACGTGTAAGCTATACACGTGTTACGATTGCTCCTTTGTTGTTTCTATGCGAATTCATAAATTCATTTCAAACGAATTCACATCATCAGCCGATCACGCTAACAAACTTGCTTCTGAACAAAATAATTTCAAACAAAACCGGTTCAGGACATATTACTGAAATATTCGACTAACAAGCAGCCGTCAAACATACTGATACATGTGAAGGGATGGTATGAAATAATCTAGATGCACACACGAAAATAACAAAGCGGACGCTATCTCTCAAGAATGTAGTGCGAGTTCCACCAAACCAATAACTGTGGAATCAGTAGATGGAGCCGTAACAGAAAATACCGAAAATCATAATATTTGTGTAGTCCTATAGGACTTATATATGAAGATGTTTGCTTTTAATCAGTCGGATTGCTGGCTAATATAAGACTTATGTATAAACGATGTTTATATCACCAGAAGGAGTCGTTTTTTCAAAAACTTCGGTTAAACCAACATTTCTAACCCTATATAAGATATCTATCATCTCGTCGTTCGATATGCTAAAGCAAATATTTTAGGCAGCATTAGCAAATAAGGTTAGATTTCTTCTCCATGTTCATTTAATTTGTAGATTTATCATTTAACTGATCACTATTATAATTTTTAAACAAGTACAAACCAGCGAAATGTTGCGTTTTATTGATATTTGTTTCATTCACGATCTTGCCTATAATCTTTTGATTACATAATATAAAAGTATACAAAATAGTAATAATAATAATGCACGTGGGATGTCAACGTGCGATTAGGTAAGGGTAAAAAAATTCGAGAAAGATATTACTGTATGTAATTATCGATTCTACTATATAGTGTGTAGTGTAAATTTATGATTTAATTTCGAATATGCCCATACTGTATTCTAATTTTAGTTTTTTTTGTTAAATATTCATTGAAAAGAACTTAATCGGAACAAACCCTTATAAGAATTTAAAGAATATAGGAACATTTGTTCGTCTTATAAAGTATAATAGATGTGTATTATTCACTTTATGGCCGATGAGCTTTACCCACTAATTTATTTACAGAATTATATTAAATCAATTAATTAATTATAGTATTAAAGAATTAAATTTGTAATTCTGTTCTTTCATACAATTGCGTAATTGCATAAAACTAGGTATACTTAGTTACGAGTTCAATTAATAAGACTTTAGATTAAGAAATATTTTTTTAGCAATAAAATTTAATTTCTGAAAACCAGTTTTTCGTATAGGAAGCGAAATCAAAATCCCACCAAAACCAAAATTATTTTATCATTCGTTTAACCTTTGGCTACACCAAACTGTTTCATGACAAAAATTTGATTAATAAAATATTTAATTCATAAAAAATTTAATCGCGCACAATAAAATTAATGGATTCCTTGTATATGCGTAGTACTACTTCACATATAGTTAAACATATACTTACTTATAGTAAATACATGTAAAACTACTATCAGAATATGCCAGAAAATCAAAACTAAAAACAAATTATATGCTTCAACATTCTTGATCGGCAATGTAGTCACCATATATACTTATAACAAAGATGGTCAAATAGAAAAAGAAAGTCTATAAGTATAGCACCATAATATATTCATTCTGTATCGAATAAAAATATTAAGTATTTGTTGGTTTTCAGTTTTGTTAAAATAATATTGATCAATTTAATAAGCACACTAAAAAAAATTCATATAGAAAAAAATAAAACAAACAAACCAACTGGCATCGATTAATGATGAATGATGACTGAAAAACTCCCGCTGCAAAAAGTCAGGATAGGATACTCCAGATTTCCATAGCCATTTCATTAAAGAAAATGATTATTTTACAACGCATTTTATTACAACACAAGAGGACAAAACTTCACAGACGCATTTGGTATATGAATAATAAATGAACGCACTAATTTTAAAAGTAATAAATGTCCATGTCCAAAAACAACCATTTATATGTATGTAACAACGTATATGTATGTAACAATGAAGAGCATATATTATGTTATCACACTATTTATAGACTTGCTGTAAACGATTTTCATTATGTACACATAAAGAAAACTTTATTTCTAGCGACTATAGAAATATAAAATGAAAATGAATATTTCACGATTTCAACATTTTGAATTTCAAAATGCATTTGTCACCATATATCACGTGTAAAATATTCTAAATCCAGCTAGGTTTTTATTTACTGAGAGAATATTGGATATCATAAGCAACTAAATTTATCTTAATAAAGAATGAAGCGATTGGTCTTGAAGCGATTGGTCGTGGAGCGATTGGTTTTGAAGCGATTGGTTCATTTGAGTGGTATTGTGATTTTAGAAAAGGAGATATCAGACAAATGAGTTAATTTTAAAAAAACATGTAGAACTTTCTCGAAATTTTACAGTTTCATAGTTCGAAGTTTGAAATTTGTTGTAAATTTAGAATTGAAGCTCCCTTAATGATTTGAGCAACAAAATCTCAATTTAGATTAAATTACAATTTTGAATTTTAGAACTTCTTCATAATTAAAAATTGTATGTTATCATGTTTTATCACGTTATATATAGAAACAGAGTTACCACTATTTAATATATCACTAGAATATGTATATTTTACGACTCAGTTAAAGATTAGAAAAAGCCATTCAGTCAACTCGAATATATATATGATAGTCTATATTATATAAATAAATGTATATACATATGCTATACTATAAGTTTTGGAAATAACCCAAACTTGCCATATATTGAAAATAAATTAATAAATTAATTAAATTTTGTATTTCATTTTTTAAAATGTTTATCTATAAGTATGCGATTTATTAAAAATAACAAAACCAATACCACGTATTATGGTTTGTTATACATGTAGAATGTAGATTCAATATAAGTAAGTTCACAGATAAATTTAAAGCGGATATGAACGCACCGCGATTAAAATGCGGCATGAATAATTTTATAGAACATGTTATTTTGGGTGTTGATAAATGCTTATTGGGTGTTTTGTTGTAAATTATTTTGAGTGTTTGTAAATTATGTGAGGTGAATGCCATTTTATTTTAAAATTTCCTTACATGGTATAATTGGTACGAAAACTGTTGCCTCATGGAGTGGCGTATGCAGACATTTGTTTAGGGAGGGGTTTTTAATAAAAAATAATTTCTTATATTGAAAAAATTTCATCCGCAAATAATATTTATATTAATTCACATTTATAATAATTACAGGGTTTACCATCGTGAAACTTGGGTTATTTCACCGTCTATTGACATATCTATCCACGTCCTGATAAATATTTAATAATACCAATCCTTCGGTTGGTATATGAATAAACCAGAGAACAACTTCAGAAGAATATGCTTTGGGCATGAAACTGCTCCGAGTACAACCCCAGATTCGAATGAATAAAAAAATCTGAGGATATATTTTATATACTGAAATTTAACTTATTAATACTCAAACAAGACAATTTGTTCGTTAACTTTTAACAATCATGTTCATACCTTATTATAATGTGGATGCGTAATCGTATTTGCACTCATTTCTTATCTATTTGTAATCATCGAAATTGATCTAAATCGACTATTTTGAGAATAAATACCTTGAGCGGGAGCAATCATCAGCTTCCATTGCTCTAATACTGCAACTAATACTTTTGTTGCACTGCAGCTTTATGTGATTCCATCCATAATTTTCTAAGCCGCTGTTCACTTGAAAGAGCTCATCCTGTCTATGAAAATAGTTGAACAACGACGATTCAACCTTTTGTCGGGTGAATTGATGAAGTGACTTCCAGTCCTTTCACCAACATTGCGAGGCCTGCTGAGTTAGAAGCTCATCTACGACTAACTAGAATTCAAATTAGCAAAGAAGAAACTCGCATTAAGGCTGATTTACATTCAATCTTTTTCTATATAATAATAACAGTGTTAAAGGCCATTACTGGCCCCTTACTGAATCAACAATCTGGCTCCAACGGTTTCGATCCTGAGCTTGGTCTTCATACTGTCTTAGACAATCTGAAGAGGCCAAGTCGTTCTCTACATCGTGGAGCCATCATCGCCTGCAACGACCTCTGCGCCTACCATATGGTGGCTCTCCTTTCAGAGATCGCTGCACAATTCGTTCCGGATCAGCACGCAGAACGTGACCGAGCCAGCGTACTCGCTGAGATCTCACTTCATGTACAATATCGGGGATCTTCATCAGATCTCTGATCTCGAAATTGTACAGAGCTCGGTATGTACCATCTATTTCGCGTTTAGGGCCATAAATCACACGCATGATTCTTCTCTCAAATGTAAGGAGCCATCTCTCGTACTCATCCGTCAGCGCCCAACTTTCACATCCAAACATAACAACGGGCCTGAAAACGCTTTGTAAAGCTTCAGCTTCACGGCACTTGATAAGTATGTTTATTGACATCTTTTTATAAAAGAAGAACAATTGTTTTCACGCTTTATCACAGATTTTACAAATATTTGAGTTTTTTAGTACAAAAACACTTTCTTATGTGATATATTTTATTTTTGTATTACTAGTTTCGAGCTTTATCTGCTCATCATCAGATGTTGTTTAAAACTAATTAAAATTAAAAGATATTTTAAAAATAGATATTTTGAACAAATTTGGACAATGGATATAGGTTACTTATATACATATGACAATGAATATAGGTTACTTGTATACTTATATACATATACATATACATTATTTATATACTCATAACATAATCATACAGGTGGTTCTTTTTTATTTTATCATTTAGGAGATTTTGATTGTGCTTGTGTTTGTAGATTTCCATTTCCTCCAACCTATCCATCATTCTACCTTTCTTTATATTATATATAACTGAGAGGTTATCGTCAATGCTTGTAAAGGAGTGGTTTTCTGTTTTTATATGTAGAGCATAGTTGGATTTGATGGTGGATGTTGGTTTTTTGATCTCTTGTATGTGTTCGCTGAAACGTTTGTTGAAATTTCTCCCCGTTTGACCGATGTAGAAACTTTCACAATCGTTACATATTAATTTATATATGCCGGAATCATTTAGCTGGCTGGTTTTCTCTTGAAGATGTTGTTGTATTTTGTTATTGGTTTTAAAAGCTATTGTGTATCCATATTGTTTAAAGGTTTTTTGTATAATTTTGCTGTATAAGTGGTTGTAATTCAGTGATATGTACTTTTTTGGTTCTTCTGTGTTTGCAGTCATTGTTGTTAAGTTCGATCGTTCTATTTTTTTCTTCAGTTTCTCGTTCATGTTTTTTATAATGTTTGAGTTGAAGCCGTTTTTTATAGCTATTTCTTTGATCACGTTAAGTTCGTTGGTGTAGATTTCTGTGGTCATCGGAGTGTTGTTTAGTCTATGGATCATGTGTGTGTAAGCAGCGAGTTTGTGGTTTATTGGATGATTTGAGCTATTGTTGATTGTGTGGTCGGTGTGTGTTGGTTTACGGTAAATGTTGAATTCGTGTTTGTCATCTGTTCGTGTAATTGAGAGATCTAAAAATTGTATTGTTTTGTTGTTTTCTGTCTCGAGTGTGAATTGTAGTTGTGGATTTATGCTATTCATATAGTTATGAAGTTGTGTTAATTGTCGTTGGGTGCCGTTGAATAGCAGTAGAATATCGTCAACATATCGATGCCAATATAGGATTTTGTCCCGATGCTTGTTGTTGTTGTTGTTGAATATTCGTTTGTTTTCGTTGTAGTTGATATAAATATCAGCCAAGGTTCCGGATAGGGGGTTGCCCATTGCTAATCCATATTTTTGTTGGTAAGTTTTTCCATCATGCTCGAAGTAGTTTTGGCTAGTTATAATTTTTACGATATTGGTGATCTCCTCAACTTCTTTTTCGTTTATATTGCTGTCCATCAGTGTTTCTTGCATAACTTTTATTGCCTCATTGATTGGTATATTGGAGTACATGTTGACTATGTCAAAGCTTGCAAGTTTGGCGTTCGGTGGAATTTTGACATTTTGGATTTTGTCAATTAGTTCTTCGCG
The DNA here is from genome assembly GCA_951394425.1 of Tipula unca. Taxonomy (NCBI): domain Eukaryota; kingdom Metazoa; phylum Arthropoda; class Insecta; order Diptera; family Tipulidae; genus Tipula; species Tipula unca. Next base: position 128,466,903 of record OX596380.1, read on the forward strand.
ATTTTTTATGGAGTATTTGTTTCTTATTTTTATGCGTTTTGTGATCCAATTGTTTGCGTACTTTGCTAGTTTATAAGAAGGAGCAGTTGTAAAATTTACTAATGGTCTTATTTTGTTATTTTTGTGTACTTTTATTTGTGCTTTGAAGTTTGGTGTTATTGGTTTTATCATTTTAAGATGGAATTTTTGATTTTGTTTTATTATTGTTTTTGTTTCATTAATTATAGAATTTATATGCTTTTGATATGTGTGTGTTGGATCGTTGGGTATTTCCTCTATGTTGTTATTGTGTATGTATTCTATGATTTTATTATTATATTCCTCTCTTTTTATGATAACAACCGTGTTACCTTTGTCAGCTTTTGTTATAGTTGCGTTCTCCTGTTTAATCTTATTTCTAATGGCAGTGATCGTTTTATGCTGTTTTCTTTGTTTTGCCGTTATTTTTGTGTATTCGTCGTTGTGTCTGTTAATTTGTTGGATGATTGTGTTTCTGATGTTGTGCTGTTCCTCTTCTTGTGTTTGTGAGATTGCCGATTCTATATTTAACATTTGTTTTATGTGTTCCTTTCTTGTTTGCTGTGGTGTAAGGTTATATTTTAAGCCCATTTCTATCATTTTGTATTCTTCGTCATTGAATTCGATATTTGTGTTATTGTATACTCTCGAATAAAATGAGTGGTTTGTTGGTGTGTGAATGTCTTCGTTTACGGGTTTTCTCTTCTGTAATAATCTTGTCAATTTTCTCTTGATTGTTGCCCGTTTTGTTTTCATATCTTTCTCGGTCATATCCTCTACTTTGTTTATTATAGAAATGTATTCTATGTAGTGAAAATGTTTTGCTAACTGTAACTGTGCGCTGTAGACTCTCAATGTCACTTCGTTTATTTGTGTATAAATTTGTTGTATTGATGTTTTTAGCCATGTTTTTTCAGCTTTCCTTTTTATTTTTTGGGCTGTTTGAGATCTGTTATTTATCTTCACATTTATGTAATTTGGTTTCAATTTTATCCTGTAGCATGTCCGATTGAAATACAAGTCTATTTTGCATCTTTTTAATTTATGTTTAAGTTTTAGGTAACTTCGTGTTAGCTTGGCTGATTCACCATTACTTGATAAGTGTTTAGATTTTAGCAGTGGCCTTAGAGGATATAAAGAACGACAGCCAGCTGCCAGCCGCACTTTAATATCCTCACCCACACTGTTATCGTGAGTGATAAGAGAGCCCAAATATTTGAACCTCCTCACTCCCTCAAACGTGTGGGGTGGCCACTACTAAAATCTGGTGTGCGATGTCTTCTATTCTTTCTAATCTTTTTCTATATTCCATAAAATTGACGGAGAGAAACAAGTACATTCATATGATTTGCATGAAAAAATAAAGTAGGCATAGTCAACTAAACTTTGTCTTTAAAAAAAAAAAACGATGAACGGGTTTGTCTTTTTTTCTTTATTTTGGTATTTTTTGTAAAGTTTGCAGCCAAATTGTGAATATTTTTTTTATAACATAGTTGTCTTTTCCACACCTATGTATTATTTTTTTTCCATTTAGAACCGTATAGCTAGCTATCTTCTTTTATTTACATATTTGATTTAGGAATAGAATTTGGAAAATAGATTAAAGACTGAATGTAAACCAGCCATTAAGCATCTTTTCTTTTTTTATTACATTTTGTAATTAAATAAGAACTCTTCATTTGAGTTTATTCTCAACCTTAAAGTTTTGAGTATAAACTTAGAACTTTTATTCATACGATTCTAAGCATAAGATCCCTCTTGTATCAATATTGTCACTGTTGCCACCTCCGTAGCAGTTTGATGAATTCTATTTCGTACCATTTTATTGATCTATTGAAAGTAACTAATTTTCACACAATTTACAATTAAGAACTAATTAATATTGTGTAAAATACTCTAATTTGCACAAAGTTTAAGTTACGACTGCGTGGATTTTACACATTATTTCGTTATTCACTTACAAGGTCTGCTGTCATTTCAAATTATAAGAATTTTGTTTTATATACATCGATATAGACAATAGATTATTGAAAAACATATCATCATTAGTTTGTGTAAAATTGACCTACAATGAAAGAAAACTTCCTAACAGAAGATGTTTTTTCTTATTATGTTTTGAGTAGTATATAAAACATGATTTTTATTTGCGACAAATCGACCTAAATATATCATAAACGATACAGAATAAACGATTTGTAAACATATCGTAAAATTCAATTTGCTTACTTAAAATTTGATACGTAAACGTATCGCAAAATTCGTACTATTTAAGATACACACAGACACACAGAGAAACATAGTAAAAAATTCTAATTATCATGGGACGTTGGATTCGTAAACGCCTCATTTTTAAATCGCCGACTCGCTTAAGCTCTTTTGTATGAACAACTCACGACGTTTATGTATCGTTTCGGACATTTGTACTGTAGTAATTTACGCTTCATAATAAATTTAATCAATTTAAAATTCAATTTAATTTTTAATGTGAGAATGGTTGATCATATTATGTCGGATAAAAAAAATTAATACCATGTATAAAATAGCAGTTGTAAAACCTTAATTATGGCATGACCTAGTGGGATATTATAACCAAAAAAACTTAACATTATAATTTTTCGGCGTGACCACGGAGGGGGCCACATTCAAAGCCACTTATATAGATATAATCAACAAATTTTACTTGCATATACATACATCACATTGATTAAAATGTATTCGAATAGTAACACGATTTATACACGTGATCATCGCTTATTTATACGCATGTAATCGGAAATTAATATAAACAAAAGTGTCTGACATGAATTTTCTGTTTACATGCATATGTTATGTTTTATTCCGAATAGCATCTCAAATATCGAAAATCAAAATATACAATTAAAATTTACTTATTAAAGAATTAGCCATAAATTATTCGTATAATTATAAACAAATTAAACAACAATAAATATTTATGCCGCTTTTGTTATTCGATCTTTAAGTAAATATTGATTCAAAAAAATTTTTTTTTTAAATAAATAAAGAATATTAGATGAATTTATCTCATTCGAATATATATTTGGCCGGATTACAATCCCATAACTAGTGTTGAATAGATCAATAATTCTCTATAATAAGACAAATTATTTTATGAATAGGAACTTAAATTGAATTTCTAAGTACATAAAACATGAGTTTCCAAAATAATTGAACTTCGCAATCATTGAATAGAACCAAAAGTTATACGTATATAAATTTTAAGCCGAAATGCTGAACTTTTGAAATAAACTAAGTACAATAACCAAGAAATGTCAACAAAAAATTCAAATATACGTCCCTATGCACGATTATTTATTATAGAAAAACTAAAATGTTATTAAGTATACGTGAATGTATGTACGTAAATAACCTTGTAAAGATTATGAACATTAAAAAATTGTGCGGCGCGAAGATGAAATGACACATTTTATGTACTTTTATTTGGCGAGTTTAAATGTACTACGTACAGTTGTAGATTATACATATACTTAAAGTTCGAAGAGGCACAGGAAAATTTCCAGGTAGCTATATTTGTATACAATGAACAAAAATGTATATTTTTAAATAATAAATTATAGATTAGTTAATTATATCTAGCCAAATTGACAATGGACTTTTGTACTTTGGCAATTTAACAGCCATAGAAGATGAATAATCTATAAGAAAGCCACTTGAAGGTTATTGTATAAATAATATTCTTCAACGACAATAACAATACGACAATATAGAATAGTGAATTGTTTATTATTTATTTTACTGATATAAGTCATATCTTTTTACTAAAAAGTTTTTAAAAGTTTTTAGTCATTATACGATAATTTTCGGCTAGTACATAACTGTGAGACTTTCATAATCGATGTTTTTAGATTTGGAATTCTAAGATTAAGATTCTCAGGGAATAAAAACGTTACAAATTAAAAATTTTTGATTTTTGTATTAATTTTTTAAAAAATAGTTTATTACAAATAATGTTTTACCACTGCAAAAATAATAAATCTCCATTCAACTAGGATTCTAATTTTGCTAAAATATCTCACCAACAAAAAAAAAATGTTGATCTTAAAAATGTTGATCTTAAAATTTTTACGAATATTTTACAATTTTTTTTTTTTTTTCTAAAAAAACAATAAACTAAGTTTGAGTTGATAGATAAAGAATCATTTAAAAGGGTTATTGATTCAAAAGGGTTATTTAAAAATTATTGGACGCAACATCCGCACACATAACTTAGAAAGAAAAGATCAATTAATTATAAATCTTAATATAATTAATAATTCAATTGTTTTTTAAATTTCGATAATTTATTTAAGTACATTAATAAAATATCATTTAAAATATACTTTAAATTCAATAAAATATTGTTTTTTTTATTAATATAAGAAAATTAAAAACCAAAATTTGGTACATGTTATTATATGAAATATGACTATTGCTACTTTTGTTTATTGTCACTTCCACGATGCGACTGAGTAGGCATTTAGTTGATTAGGTTTTGCGGGGTATTCTGGTTCTATATTATGTTGGATATAACTATGTTGAACCAAACCGCCGTTATTATGATGGATCAAACTTTTTAACTAAAATTGTTAGTTGCTATACCGATATTATTTTTATTTACAACTTTTAAAGGCCATTACTAGCCTCTTACTGTGGGACTCCAGTGGCATCGATCCTGAGCTTTGTCTTTATACTGTCCTAGACAACCTGAAGAAACCAAGTCGTTCTCTATACCGCGAAGCCATCATCGGCTACAACGAAATCTCATACGGTGGCTCTCATTTCACAGATCGCTGCATAATCCGTTCCAGAGCCTGCGTAATCCGCGAGATCTTAATTAAAACAGTTTTAAAGGCCATTACTGGCCCCTTACTGAGTCAACAATTTGGCTCCAGCGGTTTCGATCCCGAGCATGGTCTTCATATACTGTCTAAGACAATCTGAAGAGGCCAAGTAGTTCTCTACACCGTGGAGCCATCGTCGCCTGCAACGACCTCTGCGCCTACCATATGGTGGCTCTCCTTTCAGAGATCGCTGCACCATTCGTTCCGGATCAGCACGCAGAACGTGCCCGAGCCAGCGTACTCGCTGAGATCTTACTTCATGTACAATATCGGGGATCTTCATTAGATCTCTGATCTCGATATTGTACAGAGCTCGGTAGGTACCATCTATTTCGCGTTTTGGGCCGTAAATCACACGCATGACTCTTCTCTCAAATGTTAGGAGCCATCTCTCGTACTGATCCGTCAGCGCCCAACTTTCACATTCAAACATAACAACGGGCCTGATCAACGCTTTGTAAAGCTTCAGCTTCACAGCACTTGATAAGTGTTTAGATTTTAGCAGTGGCCTTAGAGGATACAAAGAACGACTGCCAGCTGCCAGCCGCACTTTAATATCCTCACCCACACTGTTATCGTGAGTGATAAGAGAACCCAAATATTTGAACCTCCTCACTCTCTCAAACGTGTGGTGGCCACTACTAAAATCTGGTGTGCCATTGTCCCTAAAACCAGAGATCAGGTATTTCGTTTTGAACTCATTGATCTGAAGTCCAACTGAAGCTGAAAACTCTGCAAGCGGATCAAGTATTTCTTTCACTCCGTTGCTATTCAGTCCAATCACGCATATGTCATCTGCATATGCAAGCACCTGATTGGACTGGCGATATAAGATGTTACGCTGCGGTGTTTCAGTTTTACGAAAGATGTACTCCAACATGAGATTAAAGAGTATCGGGGACAGAGCATCTCCCTGCCGAACACCCGAGTTAACTATAAAAATTGTCGATAGCCTGTTCTCAACTCATAGTCACTGTCATCCTACATAGTCGTACCAGTTTTGTTGGCATTCCTAGGTATTCCAGGGCAGACCACAAACTCTCTCGATTGATCGAGTCATAGGCCTGCCGGAAATCCAGGAACACCTGATGTACGGGGATGGATGTCTCATAATATTTAGATAGAATCATCTGCAGCGAAAAGACCTGATCGGTGACTGATCGATTCGGACGAAATCCTCCGTGATAGTCACCAACCAAGCCCTCCGCTAGAGGAGTGGTTCTATCCAATACAATGTATGACAGTAACTTGTATACTGTGCAAAGGAGAGCTATACCGCGATAATTCTCACACTTCAAGCGGTCTCCCTTCTTGAAGATGGAGCATATCGCGGCCACTTTCCATTCGTCAGGCATAACTTCGGTTCGCCATACTAATCGAATAAGGTCGAAAAGACAGTTCCACAAAGTATCCCCTCCGAATATCAAGAGCTCCGAATTAATGCAGTCCACTCCAGGTGAACGGTTTCGTTCAATCTCTGCATGGCTTTAGTCAATTCCTCATGGGATGGCTCCTCAGTGCAAATCTCCGCAGTCTGTATTAGAGGTGGCTCAACAACAGTCTGTGATGCATGATGGACATCAAGCAGGTCAGTAAAGTGTCCACTCCATGCGTCAAATACTGCGTCGATGTTGACACAGAGGTTTCCATCCCGGTCCCGAATGGCGGTTGACGTAGGCCTGAATGTATGGTGCAGTCCAGTAATTCCTTTAAAGAAATTACGCGAACTGCGCTCATTGCTGAGTTGTTGTACTTTCAGAACTTCAGCCTTCCACCATTCTCGCTTCTTCCGTCTACAAATCCGCTTAGCTGCCCTTCTTGCAAGAGCAGCCTTGTTTTTCCTCGCGATTGTGAGACGTTGTTGCACTTCATTATGGGCAATATTTTGTTGCTCAACTGCAAGACGACACTCCTCATCAAACCAATCATTCTTGGGTCTGACTTTCACTATACCTAAAGTCTGTTGAGCAGCACTGACAACCGAAGTTTTCAGTACCTCCCAGACAGAGTTCACGCAGTCAGACTGGTAATTAGCTTCATTAATGTTGTCGCTGACAAGATCCTGATATCGTTTCTTTTGATCTTCATTTATCAGACCTTCACAGTCGAAACGTACCATGCGTTTCGCTGTGTTCCCATACTTGTACGAAAACTTCCATCGTAGCTTTGCAGCGACCTTACTTCATGTAAAATATCGGGGATCTTCATCAGATCTCTAATCTCGATACTGCACAAAACTAGCTATTTACCATATTCACGGTTTTTCGGGCCGTAATAAACGAAACTAAGTTTTTCGGATTTATTTCGCACTGGAGTTCTCCAGGCATTAGAAAGTTACATACTACTTACAGGAGGTAGATGATTCGTAATTATTATATTTCTTTTTAATCCACTGTTTGGTACTATGGAGTTTGAACCTAACACTTATTTTTGAATGAGAACTTTTCATCTTACTTAGTTATTGCGTAATGATTGGGTAAATGAGTTTACCGCAAATTAGAGTAAAAGTCGATTTTTACCCGAGTACGGTCCGCAGCTTAAATAAATAATTTAAAATATAATGATAAAATTCAAAGTAAACGAGTTTTTAAAATGAGTATTCGGTCTCTCAACCGCATCGAATCAAGCAAATTAATGTTTAGCATTTCACTTGGATGACCCTGCTAATGAAACACTGCACTGGCTGTTTTGAGTTTTAAATTTTCTGTGTGCACTGTCCCTTTAATCAGCTAAAATAACTACGTTACAGTAAGAGTTTTGGTGCTTTGTTTTAAATAGTATACAGTGGCCCTACAAAAATGAAACGGGCCCAACTCAAAAACCATCGTTCGTAAAACAACTCAAAAACAACTAAATTTGTATGTTAAATAACAGAAAGAAAATTATTTGCTAAATGAATTAAGACAAACTGATTTAATGTAGAATTAAAAATAGTGTTTTTATATGAAAAATTGGAACTTTTTTCATTCATTTTTTTTTGAATTAAAAAGGGTGTTTTAACAAAGCAAACTTAATATAAAAACACAGGCTCACCACGCCATTACATATTGACATTCGATATGGTATCATTTAAAGGAGCATTGAAAAATCTTTAAAATGATGTGTCACTCGATACTAATCTCTAACATTATTTGAGAAGGGATAGCGATCCCCGCCAGTGGGATGAAGTTATGTAGCTAACTGTAATTCACTTATTGTGTGCTGCTCGAAATCAAAATTGACCTATTATGGTTTTATTACAGTAAAAATATGATTTTCGAGATAATCAGATCGTTTCGTTTTCGTTAGACCAACCTGTAAGTAAAGGGTTTTCCAATAAGGACTAGACAACTTTTTTTTAAATAAAGCACAAACTATTTGAGATATCTCGCAAATTATATTATTGGCTTGAAGTACAATCAAAGCATTTATGTATGGAATTCGACATCGTTCATATGTCCACCACGGGCACGTTTGCAGATGTCGATTCGTTGAACTCAATTTTCGATGACACGGCCACACATACATTTCGACGGAAACAGCCGCTATCTCTTGTTCAATATTGGCTTTGAGCTCCTCTAACGACTCCGACTTGTTGGCATAGACCAATGATTTAACGTAGCCCCATAAAAAAACATCTAGAGGTGTTAAATCACATGATCTAGGTGGCCAATCGACAGGACCATTTCTGGATATAACACGTTCATCGAATTTAGATTTCAATAAGTCGATTGTTAGACCCGCTGTGTGGCATGTCGCACCATCTTGTTGAAACCACATATCATTAATGTCTAACTCATGCAATTGACCAAAGAAATAACGTTACAACATATCTCTCTAGCGATCTCCAGTTATTTGTCGATGAAGTGGTGTTTCTTGAAGCACATGAGGGTTTTCACATGACCAAAAATTGGAATTAACACTCTTTAAGTTGCAGTCACCGACTCCGAATTTTTGTCGAAAATTTTAATTATTTGTAAACGTTGTTCGTTCGTGTATCCCACCATGATAAATATGTTGTCTTTACTGAATGTTACATTTTCTTATTAAAAAATTGTAGATACCATAATCAATTCAGTAATTTTATTGTATCCCACATAGAAATAAATATGTTGAAAGAGAGAGGTTATTACGAAATGAGACTTAATTAGTTGTAAGCACATATAGTAATAAATTATAGTTGGATATTCCCCGAATAATAGTGCGTTTCCAATCGGACCATCGCAAGTATTTTGAAGTACTTATGTTCGATTCTTTGCTTAAATTGAACTACGCGTAGGTGCGCTAATACGTTTTATAAAGAACAGCTATGAGTATTCTAGTTACGCATGACCACTAATCTAAATATTTGCGGTGTTTGGTAAGGCCACTAATGTTAAGTGAAATTTTCAAAAGTCGTCAGGTACTCTGCAGCCTTACACGGATTTAGATTTCCAACGTTTTAATTGTAAACAATAATACTTATTTAAAGATAAGATAAAACTTAATTCAAAAGTCATGCTTATTACCAAATCTAATATATAATTGTAAATTGACACAGTTAAGTAGCTATTATGAATGTTATCATGTCGCAAAGCAGCAATAACAAAACAGTTAGTACTCACCATTCTCTAAGCGCATCCTTATTTTCGGTAGATGTTGGTGGACAGGGTCCCAAATCACCATTAATAACATTGTTTTTATTATTATTGCACAAATTAATACTATTATTTTCATTCGATATCGACATTTTAACTTTAAAATTATATGAATATTGTAGGTAATGTTATATTGGATTGCAGTGAAATTTCACGACTGAATGCACTCACAGATAGTAATATATAACGGAACTATCGTGTATAGAAACAGAAAATGTAAGGTTATAGTTCTATAATTTAGATAATGTACAATGTACTGCAACTACACAATTTCGTTAAAATAATGTAGAAACTATAAACACTATAAGCTAATAACGCTTATCATTTTGTTTGTAACTGAACAGTTTTGCATCTCCAAATTTCTTTGGATAGTGAAATTTTAAGAGGTGATGATCAAATTATTTTCTTAATATTCGTAATTGCATATACGTACGTCATACGATTACAACACAGACACTCACTGATTACACCGAAATATAGAATATGTATAATTATTTTACGTTATCACAAGTCGATTTATTATCGCTATCACCAGTCACACACAGCATCAACCACTTTAAAAAACCAACAAAACAAACTATCACCACAACTATTGAGACTATCTATAAACTATAAATCGTTGTCGTCGGCAGTTAATAATTAATGTTTACACAACAATACACGACACAGAATGAGATTTTTTTTTTGTTTTCTTATTGGAATGATGGACGGAGAAAATAATTCTTAAAATTATACTATTGGGTTGCGCACACAAATTAATTAAATTATATACATATTAAAAATAAAAATTAAAGACTAAATAATAATATAAACTAACGAAAAGCAAAAAAACTTTTCTTTCACAATTTTCCTTCTCGATTTTGACAGATTCAACAAAACAAAATTTTTCTTATTCAACAACTGTCACGTCATGAGAGCGGAGAAGACACAAAAATGAAAAACAAAAATCAAGAGAAATTTAGAAGAGGCATCACAAACACATACACAACTGCAACATGTATTATTATGTGGAACATGTTTGTAGTTATCTTGTAAATGGATTCTGTTTGCATTATTAAATTCAAAGTCAAGCTATGTTATCGACTATATTAGTTGTATTAACTGTTTATAGATGGCAACACTATGCATTTTTGATTATTATTTAATTTATTACTTTTAAACGACTGTTTACTATTAGTATTTCTTTTAAGGTGCAATTTTTTAAATTACGTATTTATTTAAAATGAAAATAAAAACTATAAAAATTAAGTTTCCTTCGAGCCGGATTTGAACCAGCGACCTATGGATTACTTCACAATTTCCTACTACAGTCCACCGCTCTACCAACTGAGCTATCGAAGGTATGAAATAACTTGGGTCTATCACCAATCTTAAACTTTATATTATTGTTTCTATCAAGAAACTTACATCAACAGTTATATTTATTAATATACAAACTAGTTGTGTAAGAATAAGATCTAAATATCTTACTGATTGTATATAGACCTATGGTCCTATGCAAATGTTGTGCATGACTTAAGCCGCAGTCGTGTGGATAGAAAACTAATGGGAATGTGAACGACTGAAAACTTAACGAAACGTACAACATGCAATCTGCACCCAACTGAAATTGCGAGTTTGCGACTGAAACGATAACCAATGCAGTCTGTCTAAGTTGGTTCATTCTGTATTATTTTTCAGTGAAACATATAAACTAAAATTTGACTGATATGACATTAATATATAAGTTCCATCATATATTTTAATTTATAGAGAGTGTGATTTAAATTCTTCTATTTAACTAAAATGAATGTAGTGTTTAAAACAGTAAAGAATGAGATGATAGCACGTGGATGTTCGAACAAACGTTGCGAGTGCAATAAGGTGGAGTACCAGCATTGTAGAAACTAATTTTGGTGATAAAAATAACAAATTGATGAAATTTCTTGATTCATTTTTCTTTAATAAAAAAAGAAAGCGGCTTGTCAGAAATTTTTGTTTTAAAAACTTGACATTTAGATGTTATTTCGGTCACAAAATAAACCAAACTTGTAACCTGCACTGAATTCGTTCAATCATAATTTCTGTTCGCTACTCAGCCGATCATGTTTCATATAAATAAGTAATGATTGTTTGTCGACGTATGGCTACGTTTTAGCTGGTCGAATTAAAAAGCTGTCTTATAATGATTGGAGATCTGCACCATATGTATTCTCAAATTTATATTCATAATTTTCTATTAATTAATTATATTTATCGTAGATTAATTATTCAAAAATTTTGTTAATTATGTATTTCAATTGTATTTTTTAAATTTTTTAATTCGAGAGCACATTTTAATTCGCTTTTCGAAGGTATATACTATAAATGAAGAATACAGAATTTTGATAGCAATTTCAAATACTTAAATAATTTTAAAGATTCATAATAATTAGAAAAAATAATGTATAAACGGTATATATGTACAATGTTAATGGTTCAGATTAGTTAAAATTTATTTCCTATAGCTATATCAGCAACGAGAGAAAAATGAACGAACATGATTTGCTTTTGCTACTACTCATCACTATTATAACAAACGGATGCGACCGTAAAGAAATCCAATTGAATTATGAATTCATGATGGACGACTTAAAAAATGACTCTCCTACTAAGAGAATACGTTTGTCAACGTCAACAGACGTAATCGCAATACTATACATTATACTTTACTGTGTCCGACTCCTATTTCAACAAAATAATAATAATAATAACAGGGTTTAAAGGCCATTACTGGCCCCTTACTGCGTCAACAATCTGGTTCCAACGGTTTCGATCCTGGGCTTGGTCTTCATACTGTCCTAGACAACCAGAAGAAGCCAAGTCATTCTCTACACCGTGGAGCCATCGTCGCCATCAACGCCCTCTGCGCCTACCATATGGTGGCTCTCCTTTCAGAGATCGCTGCACAATTCGTTCCGGATCAGCACGCCAGCGTACTCGCTGAGATCTTATTTCATGCACAATATCGGAGATCTTCATCAGATCTCTGATCTCGAAATTGTACAGAGCTCGGTATGTGCCATCTATTTCGCGTTTTGGGCCGTAAATTACACACATGACTCTTCTATCAAATGTAAGGAGCCATCTATCGTACTCATTCGTCAGCGCCCAACTTTCACATCCAAACATAACAACGGGCCTGATCAACGTTTTGTAAAGCTTCAGCTTCACGGCACTTGATAGGTGTTTAGATTTTAGCAGTGGCCTTAGAGGATCCAAAGCACGGCTGCCAGCTGCCAGCCGCACTTTAATATCCTCACCCACACTGTTATCGTGAGTAATAAGAGAACCAAAATATTTGAACCTCCGTCCAGTCCAATCACCCATATGTCATCTGCATATGCAACCAACTGATTGGAATGGCGATATAAGATTTTGCGCTGAGGTATTTCACTTTTTCCAAAGGTGTACTCCGACATGAGATTAAAGAACATCGGGGACAGAGCATCTCCCTGCCAAACATCCGAGTTGACTGCAAAAATTCTCGATAGCCTGTTCTCAACTTTAACATACCATTGAGACTGCGTCACTGTCATTCTACACAGTCGTACCAATTTTGTTGGCAGTCCTAGATATTCCAGAGCAGACCACAATCTCTCTCGAATGATCCAGTCATAGGACTGCCGGAAATCCAGGAACACCTGATGTACGGAGATAGACGTCTCGTAATATTTAAATAGAATCATTCGCAGCGAAAAGACCTGATCAGTGACTGATTGATTCGAACGAAATCCACCTTGATAGTCACCAATTAAACCCTCCACTAGAGGGGTAATTCTATCCGATATAACGTAGGACAGTAACTTGTATACTGTGCAAAGGAGAGCTATACCGCGATAATTCTCACACTTCAAGCAGTTTCGCTTCTTGAATATGGGGTTTATCGCGGCCACTTTCCATTCGTCAGGCAATACTTCGGTTCGTCATAATAATCGAATAAGGTCGAAAAGACAATTCCACAAAGTATTTCTTCCGAATATCTCCAAATTAATGCTCCTTCATGCAAGTGATTAGGCCCTCCAACGCTCCTGGTTTCCTAAGTGACTGCGCTTGCCGATCCTAAATCTCGTGTTTTATTCAGCGATCCGACCGTTTAGTCGTCTCCTACGACAAGCAAAGAATACTGTGGTGGTATTCTAGGAAAGCATGTTCGTGCAATTTAGGTTTACGAGACATGTAGATGCTCCCCGACCACAGGGACCGGTTAAAAATTTAAACAAATTATTTTTTATTTAGAAAAATTATAAATTAATTTGTTAAAAATTAAATTTGTTAATTAATTAAGTTGTTAAATAGACTGCAGCATTTGCATTAAATTGTGCCTATACAGACTTTTACAAATTAAACTTTAAAATACTGTAGTTTTAATTACTAACAAATAGGGCTTGTGAATTTGTGATATATTAAGCTCTGCATTTTATTTTAATGATATCCAAATGAATATACATAAATCGTTTTAAAATTAAAATTAAATGATCATGACATTGCAACGTTACGCGATTGATTGTATTACAGAAATTTATTTATTCATATAATATGCAGATAATTATTATGAACATTTTGATTTTAGTTCAACTTTCAAAAAACTATTTAGTGAATGTCCATCGCACATAATAGCCTTTAATTAAATTAAATACGACTTATATAAAAATGTATTAATTTAAAACGCGCTGTTTATAATTAATTTAATGTATGTGCGCTGCGCTCAACTTTTAAACACAATATTTATTTGCGACATTCAGTTACAAACTGTTTTCGAGGACTTTAAAAAAGATGTTATACACTAACATAAAAACTGAGATTATTTATGTATCTATAATACCAGTATACATACATAACTTTATAGGCGTTTAAACCTGTTCAGTATTGTTATTTTAATACAAAAATATGTCTTGTTAATGCATTTGTCTACATAGTTGCTCATAGTCATAAACTACTTATGTATACTATAAATTACTTATGTATATATATTTATATATATATATATATATATATATATATATATATATATATATATATATATATATATATATATATATATATATATAAATATATATATATATATATATATATATATATATATATATATATATATATATATATATATATATATATATATATATATATATATATATATATATATATATATATATATATATATATATATATATATATATATATATATATATATATATTTATATACATATATCACTATGTACAATAAACGTTATTAGTTAGACCACTATGGAGCGTTCCTATCATCATAACCACAGAAGGATCGTTCGAAGTATTGCATTCCATCTCTGATGTGGGTGGCCTTAGTATTGCATACCACCAGGATCGGCGCAATAATCTTATTAAATGAAAATCAAAATTCTGCTGAAGTGCAATTGCAGCAGATACGATTTTAGGCACTCGCGGTAAGTAAGGCAATTCACCAAAAACCAATTAACCGAAAATATGGCAAATTTGACATGATCTCGTATAATGATGTCGGATATAATGATTTTTCGAATTTTCCTATAGTGAACTTTATTTTGGTGTTAACTACCTATAGCATTTATTCAAGAAGATTCGAAAAAATTATATATTCGATATACATATATGGGGTCCGATCAAACTCGGTTGTCCTAAACTTCCCAATTCTCCCTTTTCCCGAAAATTAAAATATTTTTCGTATAGCTTAGACCCAATGACCCAACAAAAATCATGCATTCGGTATCATTAAATGAAATACTTTCAAATTTGTAGTTTTAAACTTCCTAAAAAAACTTAGGCTCATTCGTACGAGAGCAGGCTTGATGCGACTAAAAGTGATTCTTTGAACTTTTCGATGCGACTAAAAGTGATTCAGACAGACAGAAATTGTATATACAAAGCTGAATTATGATGTATTTATTCCGATTCAATGGTATCTATTACGTCACTAGCAAAAGGCTCTGGGAATATTTTAAGTCATTTTATAAATTGCCTGACTTAAAAAAAGTGTTTTAACAAAATTAATTTATTATGAAAACACAGATTTTCAGTTAGAAAAAACACCATTTTAAGTAATTCTGTTTTGGAAATTTATCCAAATTGAGAAAAATATTATTCTCAAATGGGAATTTATGACGAGAGTGAAAATTTTTGAAATGGTAAAAAGTCAAATTTCATATCACCAAGAAAATCATAAAAACAGCATTTTCTGCAAATAAGTGAAAATAATTATCTCAAATAATGTGAATTTCTATTGATCTTTTACCCATACTTGAAAAAATGGTCTTGATTTCTGCTTCAATCGAACATAACAACCGAGTTGCTTTTATTTTATTTTATTATGCTAGTTATCTGTCAAATTTAATATTTACATTTATTGGACGATCACAGAACATAGTAAATATATTTAAATCAAATGAAAAATTGACATACCATACCGGAATATTAGTAAGTTGGAAAATAATGTAGTTTTATTGAACATTTTACAATTAAAGTGAAAATCTTTGTTATTAAAAAAAATTATTAAATAATAAAATCATTTGAATTATTTTGGTCCCTGTGTTCTGCGGGCACACATGTCGCGTAAGCCTAAATTGCACGAACATGTTTCCCAAGAATACCACCACAGTATCCTTTGCTTGTCGTAAGAGGCGACTAAACGGTGGGATTGCTGGCTGACCGCAGGTAAAGAAGGCTGTTTTGGGTTTCCAAGCAGTCAATAACCAACAGTGTAAGCGTCGCTTGAGGATGAAGTTAGCCAACCTGTCGATAATTTGTGTACATGCGCCCACAGAAGTTAAAAAGCCCTAAGATAAAAACTCATTTTACAATGACTTGGACAATCTGATGGGATCTATACCCGAACACGATGTTAGAAGGGTAATTGGGGACTTTAATGCTGGCAGAAATCAGGCTGACTTGTGTGAAAACATAGGTCCTTACTCCCGACACCGATAGTTGTGAGAGAATGATGTACATAGCAATTGAACACGATCATAGAGTAGCAGCACATTTTTCGCTCACCAACAGATACATTTAAAAACATGAACACATCTACGCAAGATTTCCCGAAGCCAAATTCACCAAGACAGACCCAAGAATGATTGGTTTGATTCCGAGTGCAGTTGAGCAACAAAATATAGTGAAGTACAATAACGTCTATGTATGCCCATAGTGAAGTACAATAACGTCTAACAATCGCGAAGAGAACCAAGGATACTCTTACTAGGAGGGCAGCTAAGCGGGTTTGTAGACGGAAATAGCGAGAATGGTAGAAGGCCGAGATTCTGAAAGCACAACAACTCAGAAATGAGCGCAGTTAACGTAATTCTTTAAAGGAATTACTGGATTGCATCATACTTTCAGGCCTGAGTCAACTGCCATCCGGGACCGGGATGGTAACCTCTATGTCAACATCGACGCAGTACTCGACTTAGTCACAGGCTGTAGTTGAGTCATCTCAAATACAGCCTGCGGAGATTTGCATTGAGGATCTACCCCAGGAGGAATTCACTAGAGCCATGCAGCGACTAAAACGAAACCGTTCATCTGGGGTAGACTGCATTAATTCGGAGCTCTTGATATTCGGAGGGAATTTGTCCAAATTGACAATACTTTGTAGAACTGTCTTTTCGACCTTATTCGATTAGTATGCCGAAACGAAGTAATGCCTGACGAATGGAAAGTGGCCGCGATGTGCCCTATATTCAACAAGAGAGATCGCTTGAAGTGTGAGAATTATCGCGGTATAGCTTTCCTTTTCACGGCATACAAGTTACTGTCTTACATTATATTGGATAGAACCATCCCTCTAGCGAAGGGCCTGGTTGATGACTTTCAAGGAGGATTTCGTTGGAATCGATCAGTCACTGATTAGGTATTTTCGCTGCGGATGATTCTATCTGGAAACCAGATTCAGGAGCTTGCATATGCAGGTGACATGTGCGTTATTGGCCTGAATAGCAACGGAGTGCAGGAAATACTGGATCCGCTTGTAGAGTTTTCAGTTTCTGTTGGACTCAAGATCAATAAGTCCAAAACAAAATACATGATCTCTAGATATAGGGACAATGGCACACCAGATTTTAGTAGTGGCCACCACACGTTTGAGGAAGTGGAGATTCAAATATTTGGGCTCTCTTATCACTCACGAGAACAGTGTGGATTAGGATATTAATGTGCGCCTGGCAGCTGGCAGTCGTGCTTTGTATCCCCTAAGGCCACTGCTAAAATCTAAACACCTATCAAGTGCCGTGAACTAAAGCTTTACAAAGCGTTGATCGGCCGTTTGTTATGTTTGGATGTGAAGGTTGGGCGCTGGCAGATGAATACGAGAGATGGCTCCTTACATTTGAGAGAAGAATCTGGAAAGTGCGAGTACGCTGGCTCGGGGCTTGGTTACGTTCTGCGTGCTAATCCGGACCGAATTGTACAGCGATCTCTGAAAGAAGACCCACCATATGGTAGGTGCAGAGGTCGCTGCAGGCGACGATGGCTCCTCGGTGTAGAGAACGGCTTGGCTTCTTCAGATTGTCTAAGACTGTATGTAGACCAAGCCAAGGAAAGAAAACCGTTGAAGCCAGATTGTTGACACAGTAAGGGACCAGTAATGAATGGCCTTTAAATACTGTTTATTATTATTATTTGATTTATTTTAGATAGATAGCATCAATTCTATGTAAAATCCCACCAAATTTAAGCTGTGGATTATAATTTTCCCTGTTTTTTCTTAAACATGATTTTAGATATATTTTATCATCTCTCCCTATTCCCCTTTTTTAATTAGGTAGTCGAAAATTAACACTTTTAAGCTATATTTTTGCATTTTTGTGATGTGATATAATTTATAAGAAAATGGTTGGATGAATTAAATAAAATAAATATATCACTTAATCCCTTAGTAATCGGTGAGTTAAAGGCCGAATTAAAACTAAGATCAAAATAGTATATATCTGGTCCTATCAGCTTGTAAATCTCTCAGTAGAAACAACACAAATGTTGAGTTTGAAAACTGACGAGTGCTCCCTGAACTTCCGCCGCGAATTGGCTTTTAAACTATAATTTTGCAATAGCCAGGATCAGCTAAATCAATTTAATTGAATTAACAAAAATATAAATCAATGCTTTCACTATTGGTATAAGGTTTATACTAATCTACCTCAACAGTGGAGTAAATTAACATAATAATATAACCGGCAAACAATTACATTAAAAAGAAATGTTTGTTAAATTTTAACATATTTAATTTTAGATATACTAAAAGTGATCATGACATTAATCTCACTTCTAGTTATATTATTTAAAAATTTTAGCATTGTATTTAGTATTCAATATCAGTAATTTTATTCAAATTTAGTGTGGTCAGTTTATAGTTCCCCATTGATTTGTTATGTGGTACATTTTAGAAAATATTATTTATTCATACAAAGCATTTGAATGAATTTTTATAAAATGGTCGAAACTGCCACAATCTCATTCTCTATATCTTTTTTTAGCAATTTAAATAATTCCAATTAGTCGCCGAAATTAGTTAAATCAGCCACTTATCAAATTCTATATAAATATTTATTGCGACAAATATTTATGAATATGTATAGTACATTTTTATATCATTTAGGATTATTCAGACAATTTCGAATAAAAGCAAATGATGTTAAATAATTTAAATTAATTGGCGTTAAAAATTTCGAAAAAAACAAGTTGTCAGTTTTAATAAGTTTAATAGTAATTATTATCTTGAATTATCGCGAGATTATTTTCTTACTCTTACATGTTTTGAGTAGGGCACATACACGTAAATATATGTGCATTCTTTTGCGTTGGTACAGAATTATAGACATAAGTTAAAGTTTAATTACACGGTGCTACTTATTACCATATATACATATATTACATATGATAACTATAAATATACGTTTAATAATCATTGACAATTTAATTATATCATAATAATAAAACTAAAATGTGTTAAACCTGGTTACGTGTACACTATATACAAGTATGTTTACAGTTATCATTTATCAATGAGATTCCATTAGAAAGGTTGCCAATATTTTTCTTTGATTCGATCTACAATATACTGGACATATTTTAACAAACAATATGTATTTTAACTAATTGTATCTTCAAAGAAGATCAGTTGTTAAATTCTGCATTTTCTGAAATATAAAATACAACCAACTTTGAAGCAATTGAAATGGTTCTAAAACTTTAAACAATTTTCAATTTTTAAATTTAGCAATTTGGCTATATTTATATTCAGATTTAAATTAATGAATAAGTGCGTGAAGTTATCCCAGGATTCCATCCAAGAAAAATTAAAAATGTTCATCAGGTAATACTATTCTCATCCCATCCCAGGTTTTTAAAAATCATCCCAAAATTTAATATCATCGTTTTAAAAATTTGCAAACGACGTGTTAGCTTATATATTCTTGTCGTAAGAAGTAATTAGCACAATAGGCCCAGAAATTCATATGAATATGGCCCCATACATAAAATTAGGAGTTTAACTACTGGTTCTCGCGAGAACTTTGATTGCCGGAAACAGCTTCCTTTGTTTTCGACTTGACATCATGTCCACTTGCTGTGATAAATCGTTTTAAATCGATTTATAGCTGTTTATTCGTGGTTAGAAATTAACTATTGCTTTTTGAACCATTACGTCGTATTTAACATATTTTTAGATGAGGTATATTTTGAACTTCAAATCCACGTTCTAAAACCTATTCTTTTGTACCAAATACTACTGTGTTTAATCATAATAAATTTTCTGTGAAATAGAGTTAAAATTTTACTTCTAGTTGTTTTCCACTACTTTCTGAACCTTTCTTAAACCATGTTAAATTGAATATACCTGTTTGCTTTCTTTTTTATATGGTTTTAGTTATTGTCAAACATTTTCAAACCTAATTTAAACTCCAGTTATAATTGAGTTCAAAACACATTAAAAGTTTACGTTCTGGTGAATATCAAACTTTGATTGAACTATGTCAAAACTCAAAAGTTTCTCATTAACCTAATTGAGTCAATCCTATGTCAATATAAAGTAAACAATTAACCTATCGGTTATCTACGAGGGCAAATCAATATATTCGTAGCATCGATACAAAAGAGCTATATATTTAGAGAAATTTTATTTTTAATTTTCAACATAATCTCCTCCAACATTAATGCATTTATTACATTTTTCAAATTATTTATTTAACCGTCGAAAAAAAAAGTTTTGTTTTGGTCTTCAAAATAACCTTCAGTAGGGGACATGACTTCATCATTATTTGAAAATTTTCGGCCCCTTAATTGTTTTTTTAAATTTAAGTTAAATACCAGTTATAATTTAAAATTGCGGTAAATATAAATCAAATATCACATTTAAGTTAATAATCAACTTATTAGGCACCTATCAATCTCGACTCAACTAATTTTCAACCAAAGTTGAGTTTAAGTCCCATATCGATGAAAAGTTAATAATTTACTTATTGGTTTACCATCTACCTTGTAATCGCTTAAATAAATTTATTCGTCGTGACACATTTATAAGAGGTTAAGCGCGAACACCTATTATAAATGTGTTTGCTAAAAAATAAAACAATTACTAATGCAAATTATTTTACAATAACGTACAACGTAAAATCTACAGAGTTCGTCGAAAATCTGAATACTGGTATAGGTTATGTTGTCATTTAAGTAAAAACAAACAAATAAGCATTTCTGAATAATATTTTTATTTTATTCAGGATGTTATGCGAATTGCACAATCTGCCCAAAAATGAGTGGTTTGACGCGATGGAGCGATCCATTACAGAAAAAATGAATGTAGCATGTAAAGCAATGGAGAGATCCATTGCTGAAATAAAAATAACCATGGATGTTATTTAAGAAAAAATAACAAGTTCGCATCTGGCTAAAACGGAAACAATCGATGAAAGCGAGTGGGATAAGTTTCCATTACAAAATGTAGATGAAATTGAAAGTTTAGAAAAACGCCTGCGAAGTGATAAACACTATAAAATTAATTTGGTAATTTGTTGTTAAAATTTATAAATATTTTTTGATTTTGACTTGCATGATTTGCACTACATTAAATTTTTCAGAAAAGCAAGTCGTCAGTCTTTGGAGGCGCTGATGAGCTTTGGTCCGCCAAAATTTTAAGTAAGTTGCTATTTAAAGACAGTCCGCTCCAAAACTTTTCGTGGTACTGCTGAAAAACACGCTTTCAACTCGTTGAAAGAAATATTGGAAGTGGGAATTCAAATTAGTCATCCGCATTTTAATTTCGGATTCAATCAAAGTAAGTTTACTAAGTTCTCACTAATACTTTGGTGGTTACTTTTTAAAAAGGGAAATTTTGTAGTTGTAAATAAATTCGCAACTGTTTCCATGTAAACCACTTTATGGACAACAAAATGTTTAGTGATATTCAACAATTATTTAAATTAATATGAAAACAATTACAATTTTTATATTATTTAAATTTTAGAAATAAACCGTGAAACACGGAAGATAGCACCGAAGATAATACTGAGTCAACCGGCGCGGGCGTAAATTAAAATATATGCTTATCACGTTTTGTTTTATTTTCTTAGTGTGTATTGGGTAAAAAATCGACAAAGATAATTCGAAAAAGTTGAAAAAGAGTATTTTAAAAACCGAAAAGTCGATTTGTGAAGGTTAGCTATATGTAGGTTAAAAAATATCCTGGTCAGTTTCTAACTTTCCTTAGATTCAGTAATCAACGGTTAGCAAGTTACCGTGTTTAAACTGACAAGTTACAGGTAAGTTCATTTCTACCGGTTGGCTAACCACATATAAACGACTACAATATAACATAGACTAATATTGACCCTTGAATTTACTTGCCAATCGACAGTTGACTATAAGTTTGAATAACGAGAAATTAACCAAATTTTAACCTATGCATTTATTCAACCCACGTTTAAAACCGGTTGAATAACCGTTCTTCAACTTCAAATTGTTTACCTACTAAACAATTACCTCTCACCAATTACCTACTTTGCATACGTTTTAGTTTGAACGCAATATAGCCTAAAACGAAACAGACTGAAATCAAGCGAATGAATTGAATTGAAAAACATACTAGGCCAAAGCCAATATTAAAAACTGAATGCACTACGTTTGTTTGTTTTGTTATAATAAGTTAATATGTAATTATAAATACTTAAACAAACAAAATAAAATCAATTCTGTTAATACATACTCGACAGCCGATATTCGTTACATATTTTGTATGTACAGTCAAATTTTCTAACTATGCAAATTCTGACAGATATCGCGTATGTAAACAAAAAAACAACATGGCCACTAAAGCAGAGGTGTATTTAAGATTTTTTGTTTTCATTTCTTATTATTGTTTTTATATGTCGTTATTAATTATTATGATTAAAATTATATAATATATAATGGTAACATGAAAAAAATGAAAATTTTAAATAATTTAAAAAAAATATAAATATTATGTTTTAAAATTTAATTACATACTTAATTGTTAATAGCCTTTTCTACAATGTACAAATTTTAGTTGTTCACTATATGAATTTTGCGTAGACTGTATGGATTTAAATCTGCGATTCAAAATTCGTACTATGAAGTTATAAATATTTTAAAAACAAACAAAGTGACATTTTTTTACATTTTATCGTATTTTAATTTCTAGGATTTAAATCTATACTCGTCTTTGGCGACCAGACTTATGTGATGGCCTAGTTCGCACCCAAAATTGGTTGTAACATTTTTACCATTGGCGCCGTTAATATTTTTGTGATTTTATATATTACAACTAATTTTTACTACGTCAGTGATAGCTGCGCAGAATAATCAATAAAATAGTTCATATTATAAAAATACATCTGTACATAGATATATTTTAGATAAAATTAGATAGTTTTTGGTTACGCGAAAAGTAAATGTAAAGATAGCCCATTTTATTTATTTATTTTTCTGTGAAAGGTCAACATGATATTAATTTTATATTCTAAAAAATATACAATATTCATAAAAATATTTAGAAGTTTTTAGTACGTATTAAATTGAAAAAAAAGTGATTATAAGCCGTTGAATAAAGAATCCTAAAATGACGACATTGGTCGAAAACCGTATAATATATAATAGACAGGCGTTCAATTACAGGCGATAAAGAACGAAGGAACGAATATAATACCTAGAGTGATCCTAATTTATTCTACTATTATTATGCATTGTAAAAGCAAATAATGTGAAACATCTGCATATGTATGTATCGATATAAAATGCTAAAAATTGTGTTTCCATAAATTTCACAGTATCTCAACAAGATTCATTTTGGCGTCACGAACAGTTTGATGAAAGTAAAATTGAAATGTTATCCGCATGTTCAATTCATCGTTCAATTGTTATAGATATGTTATATAGATATATCCCACGGTCGATCGTTTTCCAGTTAGAAATCTCTTCGTTTAAAATACATTTATATATATATATATATATATATATATATATATATATATATATATATAAATTCAAGTTAGTTATTATGTGGTCCAATCATTGCGATCACTGGTTCGCTATCTCGTTTTCTTCGTTAGGGCGATACATGGTGAATAATAAACAGTTTATTTGTATTCATTGCAAAGGAAAGAAGAAGAGACAGCTTAATAATCTAAACTCAGAATAGTTTAAGATGAAGTTCAACTGAAGTAATAGTATATAGTTACTATGGATTTCGTTACCAATGCTGTATATACATGCGAGGGAACGACTGGGTCACTTATACACACTGTTTAATCGGGTATCTTTTCTCATTCAAATAAGATATTTGGAAAAGCTGCACCCGTTTGCAAACCTTTCAGTTCTATGTTCTTCCTAGACGTACTTTTTGAGGCAGTTTTAGCATTCTCTTTTTATATTTTCAATTTTGTATACGGCTTGAGTTTCAGTTCAATGTTCTGATGAATAATAAGGCATTTTCTTCAAAACTATGCCACACACAGAAAGCAAAGTATAAATCAAAATTGAATCACCGATAATTAGATATAATGTCAGGCTAACATTGAACTTTTGTATTCTAACTAAAATTAGAAATGCATATTAACTTTCCCACAAGCGCAGTTGAGTCACACGGCGCACCTTTCATTAGACGAACATATATATTACAATTTTCCAATTTCACACTCAAGAGCTCGCAACATTATATCGTATGAAAAATTCCATACATTTTGCCCTTGACTCCAATTAAACATTATAAAACGATCATATTGTATCCACTGAATTAACTGGTTAACGCGTGCGAAATCAAACAACAAATTCTCACTTTATCTAATACACTATACCAAATTATGTATTAATCGCACTAATATCAAAATCAAAATGAAAGGGAAAGGCCAGTTTCGTTGTGTATTAAATAAAATAAATTAGTACAGTAGATTTAGTTGTTGTAGATTGATTTTGTGGTCGACGCGATAATTTAATCAAAGAAGTTCAAGGTACGCGTGATTTGATTTAATTTTCAAATCTTACAAACGCAATTAATTATATCTCAATTAGTGTTCTACAAAAAATTGTAAATCAAAACGTAAATGGAAATACAAAAAATTGAAGTAGCAAATCAATCGCCATGTTAAACATTATACAACATTATGTATATAGTGAATGTATATGTACTAACTTACGATTACATATTAAGATAAAATAAAGGATCAATTACAAAACAATCCACACCTTTCATATCATCCAATAATAATATTAATAATTTTATCGACATTAATCGATCGATATGTTATGAAATTCCAATCGACAAATTATTGATATAAAACCAAAACTAAAAAAAAAAAAACACTCATTTTAATGGAAGGTTTATATATGAGAATTTTATATCAGATCAATTTTTAATTGAATTCAACATTAATTTATCGTTGGTCTTGGGTACATAATATAAATAAAAACCTGACCCGTTTGTTCTGTGCGATGTCGATTAAATGAATCATCAAAATAAGATAATCTCATGTTCGTTTAAATTTTGGTTTGGTTGATTTCTTGTGATGTTGAACTAAATATGAAATGATTTGGGTATATGACCACCCACATTTTCATTACAATTTCAAAAGAAAACCAAAGAAATGACCATGACGTACATTCACTTGCCTTATGGCTAACCATTTTTATTATTTATTGTTGTTGTTTTTTTATTATTGTTAATTATCAAAAATATATTTTATTTGATTTTTAAATCCATTTTAATATTGATGTATTTCGGCAGATATACAAGTGTACATAACTGAGGAGATACATGTATGTTCAAGTACATATATCCATTTTAGGATGTTTTATAATACATACTCAAAGCGATATTGTTTACTTGCTCACATTTAATTGTTATAGATCAAGAAATAAGTTCAAAAATTATTCAATTTTTAAAATCGATCGGGATGTATGATTAACTATTGCCATAAATTAATATGCCTTATATACTATAATAAGTAATAACTGCTTCAGATTGTTGATTAGAAATGAGTCACTTAGAAATCGATCAATAGTAGACTTGCTGGCAACGATATTTTATATTTTAAACTTCTTAAAAATGTTAAACTATGTTTGCTGCTCCTTTAGAGTCGCCGACGCAACAATTGATTTTATAAATTAAGATTAAATTTATTATATTTTTATTTAATATATTAATAATAGTTATGAGATTGTTTGTTTCAAAAAAAAAATACATTATGCGCACAAGGAACATTTATCTAACAGTAATCAAACATGCCACCTTAAAGTGTTTTATTTCTGTATTCGTTTAGGCTGCATTAAGCTCAAGGTGAATAGATATACATATTTCTTCAATATATATATATATATATATATATATATATATATATATATATATATATATATATATATATATATATATATATATATATATATATATATATATATATATATATATATATATATATGCAATTGATATATATATATATATATATATATAGTTATGGGATCGAAGCACATCGGTTGATATGGTTCGAGCGAAAGTTCTTTTTAGGTCGTGCCGCGTTTAATTTAAATTAAACTCCAACTTATTTATTTTATTTTGGGATTTTATTTAGCAACTTGTTAATCGTTGAAACTTGAACTATAATAATGGTGAAAAAATAATAGGTTTGTTTTATTTTAACCGAATTTTGTTTTGAGCCTTGAAGACATGATGAAATCAATAATGGTTTGTATAAAATATACTTTGCATTATATTTAATAATTCTACTGATGCGGTAGATTTGGAAATACTGCTTTTGTTGTATTATACGTTGTTGGCCTTGTTGTTGCTGGTACATTCTGGGTATGTAACTCCTCCATCCGTAGATTTTCGCTGTCCTCAGTGAAATTGGTTTCTGACGATTTTCTCATCTGTTGTCGAAGTACATACTTTGATGTCAGGGGAGGTTTTGATTTTTGTGTATATGATGTTATTTATGGTTATTGTGTAATTGCTGATTTTTACCGGGCATTGTTGTGATAATGATTTTAACATTTGGTTATTACATCTGGTGTAGTATTCCGGCTTCGTTTTTCGTTAGCTGAACGAATGAATTATTTTTCGATATATGTTATATATGGTATTATGTTTCCTTCTATCAGATTACACGTGGATGGTTGGTTTGTTATTATTAGTTCGATGCATTTTTCATTAGTTGTATGTAGTTCTTCTTGTTTGCAGAAATATGTACCATCATCTATTTTGTTGCAGGGTTCGTTAGAGTATTTTGCAATTGTATTTGAAATGGATATAAATTTGGATGGGATTTGAAGGGTGAGTGGATATGGTTGTATGTGTTAGTATATTATTGGGGTATACTGGGGAATGGATATCACGAATGCTACCAGCGGATGCTTGAAAATTGTGGTTTTTGTTAAAAATTGGTACAGTTCATGTTCCGAAATAACTTTTATATTTTGTGATTCTAAATTTGTATGTATAAATATGCGCTCTCTTCCTTGAAAAGAAGGTAATGTGAAATTTACGGTTGGAATTAATCCTTTTTGGTCTGTGTAGTCTGTAATTTCGATTGAACTAGTGGCAACCCTGGGATGATAGAATGTCTTTTAATGTTTTTCTTATGTATTGTTCGTTTATTTGTAATGGCAGTTGGTCTGATTTTGTTTTCTGTTATAACGTGTTTTATATATTTGGGCGCTGTTTTGTCTCTGGTATGGATTTTTTCGAATATTGTGTCGTTTGTTTGTAGTATTGGTGGTGGATCCCTTGTTTTGTTAATCTTGTTGATTTTGTTTGTTTTCTTTGTTTCTTTTATCAAGCTCATGTATTTGAGTAGCTCGTGTCTGATATTCTCTTTGAAGTTTCTTTGTGAATTCTTCGGTCGAAAGCTCCTCAGGGAGTTCTCGAATTATCATGTGCGCTCGGTGCAGCCTCCATGGGTGTATAACCTGTAGTTGTATGTATTGAGTTATTGTATGCTAAGATGGCTTCTGTTAGCAGATCACTTGTTTTTATTTTTCGCTGTTCATCGAATTTAATTCGTTTTAATTCTGTGAGTGTTGAATGTAATCGCTCGATAATCGCGATGCCTGTATTGGATTTTGGTGTTGTAACATGACGGTTGAATTTGTACTTTTCAGTGAAGTTCGTAAAGGATTGTGACGTGAATTCTGTTGCGCTGTCGGAGACCAGTGTCTCTGGTATTCCCTCCTGTGAGAAGTGTTTTTTAATGTATTAATTATTGTGCTTGTTTCTCTGTTGGGTAATTCGTATGTCGATGCGAATCTTGAAAAAGCATCAATGATTGTTAGGAATTGTTTTCCTCTTAGTGAGAAGGTATCCATATGGATTCGTTCATTTGGTTTGCTAGCTGTTTGCGTCAGTTGAAGCTCCATTTGTACAGGGTTTCTGTCGTATTTCATTCTATTGCACGTGTCGCAGTTTTTGATGTATGCTGTGATCATTTCTTTAATGTTTGCAAAGCGATATGTTTTCTTTATTTGTGCGTAATTTTCATTCATCCCTCTATGGTGTTTGTTATGGGTTTCCATGATAATTTTTAGTTGGTCCACTGGATTATTGATCAATTGTATATTATTTGTGGTTATTGGGGTTGATGTTTCTGTTTGTGTTTCTACCACTGGGTATGGTTGGTTTATCCCTGTGGGTTCTGTATCTTTGTTATTTCTCTTCGTTTTACATACTTCGCAATTGTCAACAAACTTTTTTGTTATGCTTTTCATATTTGGGAAATAGAATTCTTTTTCTATTTCTGCGGTCGTTTCTTCATGATTTTTATGGCTTCGCGAATGTTTTGTTTGTAATATGTTGTTTTGTGATGTTTTATCTTCTATATCTGTTACTGCTCCTGTTGTTCTGACTATATTTAGGTTATTTTCTCGCTTTTGTTTTATCCATTTTGCTATGTAGTTTGCTATTATGTCATCGCACTGTATTGCCGTGTTTCCATCGTGTTTGGATGCGATGAAGTTCATGATATTGTTGATTGAAACTTGTTGGTAATTTGGTTTTTGATATGTATATCTGATGTTGTTAAATATCTTTTCTGTAATCTTGTTTGGCCTGTCTGTTTCCTTCTGAAGACCAATTTTGAATATTATTTGTGTTGGGAATTCGTTCAATAGTGTAGATGTTACGGGAAGTGTTTCTATTGTTGGTAACATCTCGTTGGAGTTTATCTCCAAGCGGGATAATGCGTCTGCTCCGTTGTTGGTGGTTCCTTTTTTGTAGTTTATGTTAAACTCGAACTCTGAGAGTTTGAGTCGCCAACGAACTAGTTTTGACGATGGATCCTTTAGCGACATAAGCCATTCAAGTGGCCTATGGTCTGTATGTATTTCGAATTTCGTGCCGTATATATATGGCCTAAAATGTTTGCATGCCCATACTATGGCGAGGAGTTCTTTATTCGTTGCATCGTACCGTGATTCAGTGTCTGATAATGTGCGGCTAGCATATGCTATTGGTTTGTCTGTGTCGTCGTGTGATAAAATGGCACCTAATGCATAGTCAGATGCGTCTGTTGTGATACGAAATTTTCGGCTGAAGTCTGGGTATTCTAATATTGGTTTGGAGGTTAACATTTCTTTACATTCCTCGAAACATTTTATATAGTTTTCATCCTTTGGGTCTATTTTAGCTCCCTTTTTCAGAAGTTTAGATATTGGTTTGGTTCTCCCTGCAAAATTCAATATAAATTTTCGGTAATATCCGATTAAGCCAAGGAATTGTTTAATTTGTTTTGTTGTTTTTGGTATTACTATTTTTCTGATTGTTTCAATCTTTTCTGGATCCGGCTGGATCCCACTTCTGTTGACGATGTGTCCAAGAAATTTAATTTCTTTTTTCAAAAATTTGCATTTATCCACTTGAATTCGCATATTTGTATTCATTAGGGTTTTAAAAATTTCCTCAAGATTCTGTAGGTGTTCTGGTTTTGTCTTGCTGAAGACGATAATATCGTCCATATAGCAAAGACAGAATTTTCCTATATATTTATTGAGTGTTCTGTTCATTAATCGGAGAAATGTGGATGGCGCGTTTTTCAGACCAAAGGGCATCCTTTTGTACTCGTGTTACCAAGTACTGAGAATGCGGTTTTAGGTATGTCATCAGCATTCATTTTGACTTGATGAAATCCAGATTTTAGATCGATAATGGAAAAATATTGGCATCCGTTTAGTTGGTCGAGTAGTTCCTCTCTCCATGTTAGGGACTGGAAATTTATCGTCTATTGTTTTTGAATTGAGTTCTCGGTAGTCTATAACCATCCTGAATTTCTTTTTGACGGATTCATCGTTTTTTTTATTAACTATTATTATTGGGGTATTCCAAGGACTCTTGCTCTCTTGGATTATATCATTTTGGAGAAGTTTTTCCACTTGACGCTTGATTTCCGGAATTTGTGCATTTGGGTATCTGTATTGCTTCCTGTGTATCGGTTTCTCATTGGTGAGTTCTATTGCATGTTCAATGTCTCCCATGTATGGTAGTGTTGACGTTATATCAAATAATTTGTAGTATTTGTGGAAAAGTTCTTCCAGTTGTGTGTGGGGTAGCTCATGAGTGAAGTTTATGTTTTTGCTCCCTACTTTGAATGCTTTTAATTCCAAGGTATGTGTGGGAAGAATCAATTTTTTATTCCGTATATCAATAATAATACCTAGTTGTTTCATGATGTTGGTGCCTATGAGGCCATCGAAAGTTTCATGGAATTTTAGCAAGTGAAATTTTAATTTATCCTTCGTTTTTAATTCTTTTATTCCGTTTAGGATTATCATTTTATCGACTGTCAACGGTTTACTGACAGTTCGTATTATAATTGGTTTTATATTGATCGCCTTATCGGGAATAATTAGTGCTGGGTCCAAGTATGATTCGTCAGCACCAGTATCAATGAGCAGGTGGATGGGTCTATTTTTTATATGGATTGTTATGTACGGAAGTTCTTGTCTTCCGTGAAGGTTTGTAGAAGTTATTCGTTGTCCGAGGCTTGTTCGGGAAGAAACTCGTCATATGGTTCTTCCTCGTCGCTTTCGTCTTTTTCAACATGTGTATCATAAGGTTGTTCTTCTGTTTCCGTAATGTTCATATTGCGTTCTTGTTTAATTGCCGGGAATCTTGTTGGCTGGTATGGTTGGTTAGGTGGCTTCAGTCCGAATGGTGGTTTCCACTGTTTCGAAGCCCCTGGTTGTTGGTCCATTGGTTTGTTTTCCAATTGCTTAAATGTCACTGATGGTTTGTTTTCTTGCTTCTGTGGAAACTGATTTCCATATCGCTGGTTTCTGAATTGTTGGGAATTCTGTTGGGGTGGATGGTACTTCATGTAGTACATATTTTCTTCATCTAGGCATGTTCCTAATGCTTCCGCAAGCGTTCCTGGGTTCCGACTTCTGATGTTCGACCCTAGTGGTTCGCGGAGATTCGCAATGAATTGTGCTAGGCGCATGTCTTTGAATAGATTTTTTTTTGTATTATCATTACCTTGTAGGTTTGCGTGGGCGACCAACGCTGTTTAGATCTCCGTTATTTTAGCGTGGAATTGTTTTGAAGTTAGCGAGCCTTGCCTTGTTTTGTGCAGGTCTCGTATCAACGCTACGCGATCGTGGGTCTGAGTAATGTGTGATCAAAGCTATTCGTATTTCATCCCAATCTGTTGATGGTACATCGTTCGAAATTAATGCTATTTGCTTCTCCTTTGATTTTATTTCGGATTGCTTTTATAAATGTGAATGGTACATCTTGTCCTTCCGGTAGAACCTCTCCACAAAGGGTTATAATGTCATTGACGTTGTTAACGAATTGGTGTAAGTTGCGTATGTCCCCCCTAAATTCCTCTAGCTCTCGTATTATGTCTGGAGTTTTAAGTGCGGTAAATAGTCGATTCATGATTAAGTCCTGATTATCAGTCATTTTGTCTTCCGTTTGTATAGTTTGGTCGTTAATTATTGTGGTATTAAAACCTCTGAAATCAAAGGATATTGATTCGTTTGTTATGTCAAAATCATGTAACGTGGACTGATTTTCATTACTCTCTTTTCTTGGGGTACCCGAATTTTTCATTAAAATTATAATTTTTCGGAATATGAACCGTACAAAATTAATTTTTTTTATTGCTATCAATTGTAGCTTTTATATGGGCCCCGTTTGCTATCGTGCAAGCGGTGGTAGTATCCTTCAATATTCTTACGTATTAAGGTTATTGGGATTATTTGGCTTGTGGAAATACAATTTGCAAAAAATACTTTCACTTACCAAGCAACAATCAAACAGACAATCGTTACGAATAGTAAACTTTTCATAATGCGGTTGTTCGAAACTGTTTTTTCTCGTCGGATTGGTTTACAGGACCGGTAATCTTCTGATAGTTTGTTGCAATAGTTCACTTTTCAACAAAATTTGTGTAATTTTTTATTTATTTTTTTTTTTTTTTTGCACTATAGATTCACTTAATTACTGTGTTCTACTATGAGAATTTTTGTTGTAATTTAAGTTTACTTTAAGGCACAAAATTTATATAATGTGTCACTATAATTTGTTGTATTTAATTTGTTGTACACTGAGTTTAGCAAAAATATTCGTGTAATTTCTTGCACTGGATTCACTTAACTACTGTTTTCTACCATGAGAATTTTTTATCGTAATATAAGTGTCACTTTGCTGCGCAAGATTGTTATAATTTTTCACTATAAATGTTTTACACTGATTTTAAATTAATATTTTAGTTGGGTTATCCGAAAAAAATTTAAAATTTTAACAATTTTATTTGAAAAATAAATTGTTCAAACTGAAATTTGAACTCCACCGGCTGCGCCAGTTATGGGATGGAAGCACATCGGGTGATATGGTTCGAGCGAAAGTTCTTTTTAGGTCGTGCCGCGTTTAATTTAAATTAAACTCCAACTTATTTATTTTATTTAGCAACGTGTTAATCGTTGAAACTTGAACTATAATAATGGTGAAAAAATAATATGTTTGTTTTATTTTAACCGAATTTTGTTTTGAGCCTTGAAGACATGATGAAATCAATAATGGTTTGTATAAAACATACTTTGCATTATATTTAATAATTCTACTGATGCGGTAGATTTGGAAATACTGCTTTTGTTGTATTATACGTTGTTGGCCTTGTTGTTGCTGGTACATTCTGGGTATGTAACTATATATATATATATATATATATATATATATATATATATATATATATATATATATATACATATATATATATATACATATATATATATATACATATATATATATATATATATATATATATATATATATATATATATATATATATATATATATATATATATATATAGCTTTTCCAGATTAAATTGAATATTTTCCAATTAAATGCAATTTTTTCCAAATTCACTAAAACTTTTTCCATTTGAAGTTAAATTTTTCCAGGTTAATATACTAAATAATAAATAAAGAAAAACCATAAAATTTTGATATGACTTCCTGCTCCATATATTGAATTTGTGAGTTGACGTATTTTTCACCATAAATATAGTAGACAAACCACTAATGAAGTGGTTCACCAGAAGAAGCAGCAGGGAGTGGCATTAGCATGTCTAAAATATAATTAGAACAGTCGGTATCTGTAATTTGGTTTGCCGGTTGTTCGATAATTTCAACTAGGTTATGCTGAACTGACACATCCGCCTACACCTGCCTGGCATAGAATTTCATTTTAGAAAAACACTTCTCTATGGAATTGAGCATTGGAGAATATGTAGGCAAAAATCATAAATTTAAATTAAATGATTCGTCCAGCTCTCTGACCTGCGTTGGTGAGCTCGTTCTTCAGCATTACCCATAATGAAGCCACATTTAAATTAGTTCGCGCAAGTACTAATTTTTCATTCAATTCCTACAAAAATATCCAAAACTTACTGGAATTGCAAGTGTTATTAGAAATTATTTTATAGTGTTAATGCCGCATATAATTGTTGTATTTCGACCTCTAATAGATGAAACCTTTACCACAGATTTCCTTCCTCGCTTTCATCGCCCGTGACTCCGTCGTAAATGTATAGGTTATACATATGTACATTCATCGACGAAAATAAGTTTTTCTCTGTTCTATTGAGCAAACCAAAAAAAAAATCTATCGCAATCTTACCAATGAACCAACGGATTCTATTAAAATTATTAAAAATAAACCGGACTATTTAATATCTCAATCGACAAACCTTGGCAGATTTAAAATTTGCAATTTTATAAAAGTTTAATTTCATTTGGAAAAACCTTAATTTGAAATGGAAAATTGTTAATTTTAATTCTAAAAAGTTTAATTTATATTCTTCAATGGTTTTACTCTGTTTGGAAAAAAATTAATTTCAAATGGAAAAAGCTTCAGTGAATGTGGAAAAAATTGTAATCAGTTTGAAAATAGTTTAATTTAATTTGGAAAAAGTTGCATTCAATTTGGAAATAGTTTTGTTTATGTATGAAAAAGTTGAGTTTAACTTGGAAAAGTCAATTTAATCTGGAAAAGCTATATATGCATATGAGGCAATGAGTAAATTATTACGCATTTGTGCGTGGACTATTTCAATGAGAATCCGAATCAGGTCTGGAATATGGCAAAGCTTCAAATTCCAGAATTTGGTACAGATTAAAATTATAGCATCATGTACATTTGAAAACATTTTAATAATCAAAATGTATCGAAAACAAATAATAGATTTTTAAGTAAAACAGTAAAATTTTAATAAATTGAACAAACTTCGAAAATTCAGCCTGATATCAAATGTGTGTGAAAATCAAATTTTAGAAAATCATTTTGAAATGAAATCGCCGAATTTAATTAAAAATTCGCGTTAACAGCAAACATTCGAAATAAGGGATTCCATGAAATTAAAATTGTTATAGCACTGTATGCAACCACATACATATGTAAGTACATATGGAAGTACAAAATAGTTTATTATATTTTTTCGAAACATTGAATTTGTTTCAAAAGATTTTTTTTTAATTATTTTTATTTTCAATAACAAATAAAATTAAACAAATACATAAATTAACTTAATACCATTATAAAACACATTACCCCAAATGGACCATTATAGGCGATTTTCAACAAAGTAGCTGAAATCTGATGAAAAAAAATTGAACAAAGTTTTACCATAGAACGAAGGGCATCAAAACTGTAAAAAGATTGGATTTGACGATTCTCATCACCTTTATTAGACAGATTGACGGAAATGGTCTATCTGGTGAACAAATTAATATTAACATCGAGTTGAGCATTGCCATAAATTGCTGTTTTATATAATATGATGTTGCGGTCCGAATCTACAATAAATATTCAGGATGTTGAAAAATAAGTATCAGCTATTTCAGGACCTGAGAGATGATATAAATCTAAATAAAAAATTACATGATTTTATAAAATCCTATGTCCAACCGTGGTTGAGATATACTAGAGATTTTCACTAGCGATTTCACTGTAAATTAATTGTCTTAAATATCACTCATAATTGAAAGAGTACTGTTCCAAAATACTCAAATAAGTAGGTACTAGAAACAAGGCCGCCGAGAGCCGCTATGGCTCTCTAAAAGTAAACGTTAAGGCTATATTGAAATATTGTAAAAGGCACATGCCTGGACGTCCCCTGAACATAAATTTACCTTTTTTAAAATTGTGTGTTTATGAAAAATGTATCAACGAAAACTGAAAATACACATTCGCTGGAATTTCACTTCACAAGTATTCACATACTATTGTAGAATTGGATTAGACCTTAAAAGATAGAAATCTTTATATATAGAAAACCATGTGGAGATGCTGGATCATGATTAAATTTTCAAATTTCAATACGGGTTATGCGATATATCAAATTTTTTTTTTTTTTTTTATTGTTTTAAATATTACAACTGATTACATATATCATCTAGTAATTTCTCTATCTTTCTTATGTTCAATTTGCAGAGATATAACCCATTAGTTAGTCTCTAAAAATTTGGCCACCCTATTGTAGTCTTCCCAATTCCAGTGGTTTCTTTCTTTGGAGCCTTCGTACTCCATTTGTGTTACTCAGCATACCACGTAACTCAACATTTTCATGTTGACCAAGCCGTTGTATATGTTTCTTTGCATGAATTGTTATTTCTTCGCTGACGTTTTCCATCCGGAGGTCCCTATGTAGGTTATCGTTTCTTATGTACCAAGGAGCGTTCACTATTCCACGTAACACTTTATTTTGAAAAGCTTGTATTATTTTAATATTGGTTTTCTTAGTACAGCCCCAAAGCTGAATACCATAAGTCCATATAGGTTTTAAAACTTGTTGGTATAGTAGCAACTTATTAGGTATTGACAGCTCTGAATACCTTCCAATTAGCCAATACATATTTCTATATTTAATGTGTAGTTCCTCCTTTTTCTTTTTAATGTGCTCTTACCATTTTAACTTAGCATCGAGAGTCATGCCAAGATACTTGGCTGTGTTAGCATAGGGAACTTGTTTGGAATTTAGTTCTATTGGTATCCAGTTAACTATTTGATTGGTGAAGTTAACGTGCGTTGATTTTTCTTCATTTAGCTTAATGCGCCATTTTTTGGTCCAGTTACTAAGTTGGTTCGTAGCCCGTTGCAGTTTTCTGGTAGCTTCGTCTACTTTATAACCAGTAGCTAAAATTGCTGTATCGTCCGCAAATGTTGCTACTGTTGTGCCGCTTGTGTTTGGTAAATCACTTGTGTAAAGTAAATACAACACTGGCCCTAGCACGCTACCTTGGGGAACCCCTGCAGATACCCTCTTTAGCTCGGAAAATTTTTCTTCACATCTAACGCGAAAATATCTGTTATCAATGTAAGATTTCAATATCTGAAAGTATTCTTTTGGCAAATCTCGATGCAGTTTATATTCCAATCCAGGATGCCATACTTTATCGAAGGCCTGTGCTACATCCAGAAATATTGTTGAGCATATTTTCTTATTTTCAAGTGCATCTTCAATAATACTTGTAATCCTGTGAATTTGCTCTATGGTGGAGTGGTTTTCTCTAAATCCGAACTGATGTGGTGGTATTAGCTTTCTCTCAAGTATTATAGGTTTCATCCTTTTGTATAACAGTTTCTCAAAAATTTTCGAAAGTACTGGAAGCAGAGAAATTGGCCTATATGACTTTTTATTATTAGATGGTTTGTTCGGCTTTGGTATCATAATTATTTCTGCTACTTTCCATTGCAGAGGTACATATTTCAGTCGAAATGAAGCGTTGATTATATGAAGAAGTTTTCGCACCCCTTTCTCAGGAAGTGCCTTCACTATTTCACCTGTAATTAAATCATAGCCAGGAGATTTTTTCGTATTTATGTTATGGCTAATTTCATTTTTCAACTCTCGTAGAGTTACAGGTGGTATTTTCCTACAATCCTCCTTGTGCACTGGTATTATATTTTCATCCGCTGACTGTCTAGCATATGGTTGGAACGTTTCTTCAAGATGAGATGCGAACAGTGCTGCTTTCTGTTTGGCACTTGTTACCCAATTTCCCTCATCATTTTTTATTGGCGGTATTTGATAATTTGGTCTTTTTAATGCTTTTGTAGCTTTCCATAGAGAATACTCTGTTTCTTTAGTGTCTGTAAGACTACGAAGATAACGGGTGACCGATTCATTTTTTAGTTCTCTAATTCTTTGCTTAGGATCGGCACGTGGAACGTGCAATCACTTAGAAAACCAGGAGCGTTGGAGGGTCTAATCACGTGCATGAAAGAGTATCGGCTGGAACTCGTTGCTCTTCAAGAAACTCGCTGGCCTCAAAGTGGAGACCATGTGTCCCAGGGCTATACGTTGTTCTACAGTGGAGATGACCTCGGAAATCTTGG
The DNA here is from genome assembly GCA_951394425.1 of Tipula unca. Taxonomy (NCBI): domain Eukaryota; kingdom Metazoa; phylum Arthropoda; class Insecta; order Diptera; family Tipulidae; genus Tipula; species Tipula unca. The sequence goes on from OX596380.1 coordinate 128,504,745, forward strand.
AGCTGGATTTCTTCTTGGGCCGCAGGTAAAGAAGGCTGTTTTGGATTTTCAAGCAGTCAATAACCGATTGTGTATGCTTCGCCTGCGCATGAAGTTAGCCAACCTGTCGATAATTTGTGTACATGCGCCCACAGAAGTCAGCCAGCCCCAAGATAAAGACTCATTTTACAATGACTTGGACGATCTGATGGGATCTATACCCGAACACGATGTTAGAATGGTAATTGGGGACTTTAATGCTAGAGCTGGCAGAAATCAGGCCGACTTGTGTGAAAACATAGGTCCGTACTCCCGACACGAAACTGCGACCGATAATGGTGAGAGAATGATGTACTTTGCAATTGCTCATGATCTTAGAGTAGCAAGCACATTCTTCCCTCACAAACAGATACACCTAGAGACATGGACACATCCTCGCAAAACATCCCGGAGCCAAATTGACCACGTGTTAATTTCAAAAGGGCGAGCTCGGGTTGTGCAGGATGTGAGAACTTATCGGTCAGCAACCAAATACGTAGGCAGCGATCATTATTTGGTCGCTGCAAAGCTACGGTGGAAGTTTTCGTACAGGTCGGGGAACACAGCGAAACGGATGGAACGTTTCGACTGTGAAGGTCTGATAAATGAAGATCAAAAGAAACGATATCAGGATCTTGTCAGCGACAACATTGAGGGAGCTAATTACCAGTCTGACTGCGTGAACTCTGTCTGGGAGGTACTGAAAACTTCGGTTGTCAGTGCTGCTCAACAGACTTTAGGTATAGTGAAAGTCAGACCCAAGAATGATTGGTTTGATGACGAGTGTCGTCTTGCAGTTGAGCAACAAAATATAGCCCATAATGAAGTGCAACAACGTCTCACAATCGCAAGGAAAAACAAGGCAGCTCTTGCAAGAAGGGCAGCTAAGCGGATTTGTAGACGGAAGAAGCGAGAATGGTGGAAGGCCGAGGTTCTGAAAGTACAACAACTCAGCAATGAGCGTAGTTCACGTAATTTCTTTAAAAGAATTACTGGATTGCACCATACTTTCAGGCCTTCGTCAACCGCCATTCGGGACCGGGATGGAAACCTCTGTGTCAACATCGACGCAGTACTTGACGCATGGAGTGGACATTTTACTGAGCTGCTTGATGTTCATCATGCATCACAGACTGTTGTTGAGCCACCTCTAGAACAGTCTGCGGAGATTTGCACTGAGGAGCCATCCCATGAGGAATTCACTAAGGCCATGCAGAGAATGAAACGAAACCGCTCACCTGGAGTGGACTGCATTAATTCGGAGCTCTTGATATTCGGAGGGGATACTTTGTGGAACTGTCTTTTCGACCTTATTCGATTAGTATGGCGAACCGAAGTTATGCCTGATGAATGGAAAGTGGCCGCGATATGCCCCATCTTCAAGAAGGGAGACCGCTTGAAGTGTGAGAATTATCGCGGTATAGCTCTCCTTTGCACAGCATACAAGTTACTGTCATACATTTTATTGGATAGAATCACTCCTCTGGCGGAAGGCTTGGTTGGTGACTATCAGGGAGGATTTCGTCCGAATCGATCAGTCACTGATCAGGTCGGATGATTCTATCTAAATATTATGAGACATCCATCTCCGTACATCAGGTTTTCCTGGATTTCCGGCAGGCCTACGACTCGATCAATCGAGAGAGTTTGTGGTCTGCCCTGGAATACCTAGGAATGCCAACAAAATTGGTACGACTGTGTAGGATGACAGTGACGCAGTCTCAATGCTGTGTTAAAGTTGAGAACAGGCTATCGACAATTTTTGCAGTTAACTCGGGTGTTCGGCAGGGAGATGCTCTGTCCCCGATACTCTTTAATCTCATGTTGGAGTACATCTTTCGTAAAACTGAAACACCTCAGCGTAACATCTTATATCGCCAGTCCAATCAAGTGCTTGCATATGCAGATGACATATGCGTGATTGGACTGAATAACAACGGAGTGAAAGAAATACTTGATCCGCTTGTAGAGTTTTCAGCTTCTGTTGGACTCCAGATCAATGAGTCCAAAACGAAATACCTGATCTCTGGTTTTAGAGACAATGGCACACCAGATTTTAGTAGTGGCCACCACACGTTTGAGGGAGTGAGGAGGTTCAAATATTTGGGCTCTCTTATCACTCACGATAACAGTGTGGGTGAGGATATTAAAGTGCGGCTGGCAGCTGGCAGTCGTTCTTTGTATCCTCTAAGGCCACTGCTAAAATCTAAACACTTATCAAGTGCCGTGAAGCTGAAGCTTTACAAAGCGTTGATCAGGCCCGTTGTTATGTTTGGATGTGAAAGTTGGGCGCTGACGGATGAGTACGAGAGATGGCTCCTTACATTTGAGAGAAGAATCATGCGTGTGATTTACGGCCCTAAACGCGAAATAGATGGTACATACCGAGCTCTGTACAATTTCGAGATCAGAGATCTGATGAAGATCCCCGATATTGTACATGAAGTTAGATCTCAGCGAGTACGCTGGCTCGGTCACGTTGTGCGTGCTGATCCGGAACGAATTGTGCAGCGATCTCTGAAAGGAGAGCCACCATATGGTAGGCGCAGAGGTCGTTGCAGGCGACGATGGCTCCACGATGTAGAGAACGACTTGGCCTCTTCAGATTGTCTAAGACAGTATGAAGACCAAGCTCAGGATCGAAACCGTTGGAGCCAGATTGTTGATTCAGTAAGGGGCCAGTAATGGCCTTTAACACTGTTATTATTAATTCTTTGCTTAAGCTTATTGCAGAGGTAATTAAAAATTATTTTGCTTTGTGGTGCTCGGTTTCTCTGCCATGTTTTCCTTGCTTTCCGTTTTTGATTAACCAAGTCCCTGATCTCGACTGGATAAATGAAATTATTACGCTCCTTGTTTTGGATTACAGGGGTGCTATCCCATGCTGCTTGTTGTATATTATTGATTAATAGTTCCACTTCATTTTCTAATTGAACCGGATCCTTGATTGGTACAAGAAGATCGGTGTTATCTTCAACCAATTTTCTAAATAATTCCCAATTGGTTTTGTTATTTGTTAGTCTAGGTGGATTTTCCTTATTAACGATCGTGGAACTAACAGTCATAATGACGGGCGAGTGGTCCGATGAGAGACTTTCACTATTTTCTAGAAAAATGTGATTTTCGGATATACCTCTTGTAATGTAGAAATCAATTAGATCCGGAGTTTTGCTTGTGTCAGTAGGCCAGTACGTTGGTTTTCCTCCTGAATGAAATTCACAAATGTAAGCTCGACCAGCGGCGTATAGTTCTCTACCCTTTGGAGTTGTTAATCTTGACCCCCAGAAAGTATTGTTTGCATTGAAATCACCTCCAATGATAAAATTAAATCCTAGCTGGTTCAATAACTTTTTATAATCCTCTTTATTTAAATTATATCTTGGAGGACAATAAATTGAACAGACATTAAATATTTTTTTATTGTTAAGTTGAATGCTGATAGTAGCTACCTGCATACTTTCTTCTTCAATTTTTATTCCCTCATGATGTTGAATATTTTCTGTCACAAATATTGTTGATCCCCTCTTGCTCTTTCTGCTGGATGTAAAGCGTGATAAGAAACGTAACCACGTATTTTGGTGTATGAGGTTCTAGTAAGATGGCTTTCTGATATTAAACATATATCAATTTTTTCAGTATTTAAAAAGATGTCTAACTCTGGAATATGTTGGATTATTCCATTTGCATTCCAGATAACAATTCTTAATGTTTTATTTATCATATTAGTTTAGTATAATATGGATGTTATTTCATCCACTGTTTCTCGGCTATCTAGTCGCCTGTTCAAAGCATCTATGGATCTCTCTTGTCTTATAAGCCGTGTATTTAGCGCTTCGATGCTTTTAAATATTTTTTCAAGCATAGATGTATCTTTCGAGTCTTTGAAATTTACTGATTTGTGTGGGGTCGTACTTTGTAGCCCTTTGTAGCGATATATCAAATGAAAAGTATTTTATAAGCAATTTGAATACTTGTTTGAGCTATTATTTTGAGAAATGGAATTTTTTAACATATGGATGTATCTTTCATAAATATTATGCAATTATAGAGTATAATCTAAGTCTTTGCTGACCAATGAAAAATAATCCATACCTACACGTCTATATGATAAAATATGCGTGATGCACACCACAACTATTTTATTGAGTAATTTCGAGTTCTATTATTTTCATTTCTTTTAGTTTTATCCCTAAAACTAATTTTTTTTAAATGTAAATCTAATTTAAATCTCATCTTGATTATTTAGTATAGCAAATAGCTCTATTATTTTGCTGGCGCATTTTTTCACTAACCTAGACTCAATCTATAACATATCTAAATCAGCTAATCGTTATGAACGCATCGTAGATCGGATCACAGTTTTTACTCCCGCGCTAATGTACTGAATGATTTTTTTATGTATGTAGATTTTTAGTAGAAGCAATTTATCTAAAAAAACTCGGGATATTCGAGAAACAGGAATTTGCATAAAAAAGTTATTGGAATTTCATTCATTTCATAAGTATTCCTGGTATTTGTATAGGATGAATTAGACATTAGGAGATGCAAAATTTTGTATAAATCACCACTGGACCACAGATGCTGGATGATGGGTAAGAAATAAGAATTGTAAATTACATATATGAGCCATTCAAGCAATTTTTTGGCAATTTAGTTGCTCACAATTATAGGAATTATTAATGAAAAATAATTTGTAACTATCCAAGAAATATGTTTGACCATTTATTCGAATAAGTGTAAACTATTTCTGATTAGTAAAAGCTCATTTGAGTAATTTTGAAATAGTATATATCGCTTTTAAGTTAAAAGTATATTTAAAGATATTTTATTGTTTGTTCAGATTTATGTGCGCTATCAAATATCATTTATTTTTCAACATCCTTTAGGTCGCTATAGTTGCCTCTTTCTGTTTTAGTTTTCTTCAAACTTTGACGTGACTACAAAAATCCCGACTTTCAAAATTAATTTTAAAAAATGTATTGAAAAAACATCCTGAAATACAAATTGATGAAAAATTAATTACTTTTAGTTTGTTATAAAGGATTTTGTAAAAAAAAAATAGTTTAACGATACGTGATCTTTTAAACGTAAAGAATTTAAAATATATGTACATGTAAAAAAAATTCATGTTGGTAATCGATTATCCAAATACACCAGAGAGATTCGCATACGCATTTGAAATGTATTTTTAAAAAGAAAAATTAGCAGAATTCTTATTTAACACAATTGCTGATGATTAAATTGCTCATCTAATCCTTTGTGAAAAATACGCCATTCTTACGGGGAATAGATGTATCGAACAACCATTGTCTTATAATTATTTGACTTTTGAGTGACATTTTACATATGATGCATCTCCAGTTCCAAGAAATTACTATTGATAAATCCCATATAGCGATATAGTGTTTGTTAACGTCGTGATGCATAAATAATCATCGATGTGATTTACATATTTAAATGTGACTATTATTCGTTAGTTGATTTAAAGATTCCTTCATATTCATATATGTACATATATATGTGCATTGGTAATTAATTAATATGTTAGTATTTGGTTAGGTTAAATTGCAAAATAAGATTTTTATATACATACTCGTACATACATATTATGTTACTCGATTTCGTATCAGTCCGAAAATCAGTACGTTAGACATTGCCTGAAATCCTTTACATAATTTTACATAAGTACATATATATACATTATTCAGTTTTAATTATTTGATATACGTGCATACATATATAGATATGAGTACATTGTAATATATTTATGTACATATACTGGGTCAAATATTCAGGTACGGACGGCCAATTAAATATTATTAATTGTTATTCAAAGATATATCACATTTTAAAAAAATAAAAAATCCAAGCGTGGTTACGCGAAAAACGGCGAAACCTGTTTATTTTAATTTTCAATAAATCTAAAGAAATTGTAATCAATTTTTTCGTTTCAATGTAATAGACAATCTTATATGCGCATTGAATGCGTTTACAGGTTCAAATTTCATGTATATATGTACTATACTCGTATGTACATTGTTTTCATTTCATAAACCAATTAAGAGATCTCATTGAATTTAACTTACAAAGCGAAAAAATCTATTCGCGATTTATCGCGCTTTACTTAAGATTTGTGTTTTTTTGTGTATGAAGGTTGAAAATGAAAATATCTCTTAAATGTACAAATACTGTGCACTATAACACTACACACATAAAATATAAGTTTAAGAAAAGCAAAACTAAAAAATTAAAACTTGATTTTCTCAAATCAGTAAGAAAATTAAAATAATAATAATATTGTACGAGTGTATTATGGTGTGTACGTATATAAATTATTTTGTTTTACTTTGACGCATAACAAGCTTTGATTTTATGTAAAAGTTAAGTTGAATTAATATTAGGTCTATAAATAGGATAAAATTTAAATTACCAAATGACAACATACATAATTATATCAGCTTAGACCAATTTGTAATTTTTTATTAATTTTGTTATGAAATACATATAACAGTAATTTCGCAAACACTGAAAATTTTTCTTGCTTTCAAAAATATCCAAGAAAGTCAATAATTTTGTGATGCACGAATAAAAATACGCGTAAGACACAAAAACATCATAAAAATAATAAACACAAAATGTAAAGACCATTAGGGTAGAAATTGGTATTTTCGATAGAAATAGACTACGTTTTTATAATAAACTTTGTATATAATCTCGCGTAACCTTTAGTTATAAATAATCATTATAGTTTGCTATAATGAAATATAAATTATCCGGAATTATTTATAGTATACCAAATATTAAGATAAATTGAGAATATTCACAAAATACTAATTGAAATGAACGAATTTGTAATGGATAGTGTCGGTCCCTTGGTAAAAAACCCATTATTTATATTTTTTAGAAGATTATGTTTTGATGAAACAATGTGATCATTTGTATCGATTTTTTGGGGTTCCGTACATAAAACGTAAAACGGAATCCTAATGGTCTCACTCCATTGTCCGTGTGTCCAGCACGTCACCGGCTCATAACTTTTGAACTATCATTCGTAACGAGTAGACATTTTGCATCATATTTAATGGTATGATTAAAGGAGAACTATAGAGAAAATGAAATGTTCAATATTAGTTGAACTACATGGTGTTGAAGAAATTTGTTAAAATTGATTTAAATAAAATTTGAGTTTAAAAAACGGTAATTAATTGTTACAAAAAATATATAGTATTACATTATGTATATATACTATCTGTAACCGTAAATGAAATGATCGACGTTTCGCTGTAAAAAATCAAATAGTCTCTCCGTAAACATATGCCCGATATTGACGTTGATCCAATCATCGCATGTTGCTCTCTTTGTAAAAGCAGGGAGTTGTCAACAGGGTAATCTGTGTTTGACAGAATTTTCGGAAGTAACTAAAGATAAGGGCTCTTTAACTACTGAAGCTAATCCTGGGTGGGGATCAATAGTAAAAGTTAGATCAGATGTAGTAGTTTAGTGCCATATGAAAGTTGCCATTATTATAGCAGAACCAGTTCAAATTGTAGCCATTATGAATGTATTGAAATACAGATATATGTAGCACACGTTTACTAGCTTTGTATAGGCCATCTATATAGGTGTTCAGTGGACACAAATTTTATCCAATAAGACGACATCTCTATTAATAGTCACCGTAATGGAAGACTTTCAATGTAGATTTCTTTAAACCTCCTAATAACCAAATGTTTACCTATTTTCAAAATAAAGGATTTATATCTAGACTCCATGGGGATGCACAACGCGGAATGATGGTATATTTTCCAATATAGATAATATTACAGCAGGTACATTGAGAAAGGTTTTAAGACATCTCAATCAGTTATGGTTGAGATTCCGAAAAGTTTAGTCCAACCGAATTGTTTTCTATAATTTAAAACAAATATAATTTGACAACAAAATTATTACATTTGAAAAGTACACTGCTCACAGAACCCTCGACTGAACTTTTCTCATAATTTGTGTATTTTATTTAAGTTTCTTAATCCTAAATTTAGGATTTCTTTTAATTCCTAAATTATTGAACTTCCAAATTCTAAAATTTCAAAACGTTCTTTCAAAATATTTATAAACTGTCAAGTTTCTAAATTTGAAAATTCCTAAATACTTCAACACTTTGGCCTAACTTCTTAATTTTAACGTATTCACTCAAATCGGAATGTGGCAAAGTTTAAAGCAAAATTTTACTACATAAAAGCAAATTGCAATTGAAAATGTAGAATTTAGAATTTGAAATTTCAATTCGAATTATGAAATTTTGAATATTTTCAACCTTGATATTTTAAAATACGGGTTAGTTTGCTGCATTTTAATTTTTGAAATAACATTTTACATTTTCATTTTGAATTATTGAATGTAGAAAAAAACCATTTATCGTATTTTAATTTTATGGACTTTTCGTACTCATTGTTTTTTTTTAGAATTCTAATTAAATTTAGATGTTAGCTAATAAATATTTTTTAAAACGGATGTATTCTTCATTTGGCCACTCTCGCATAATGTATGGTTGTGGTATTACTATTTATGGGATCCCAGCGAATGCCACCATAAAAAAGCTTCAAGTCATTCAAAACAAAAACATCAAAGCTAAATGCAAGCGTCCACTACTATTTCCTGAAATAGTAGCATCATTGAAACTCTTTGAAGGTGGATTTTGAGGGAATATTACCTATCAATTGCTCTGCAGGATTTTCAAGTTGCAGTACATACATATGTATATAAATAATGTTCAAAATTATGAATGTCTCATCTGTTTTATCTATCATTCAATTTAATAGCACTAAACACACACATTATACAAGATTTGGCCAAAATATTTCTTGTGGTCACGGTCAGATAAGAAGTTTTTAAGATTATTTTAAATCTATTGGAAGTAGTAACTACCTTTATTAAAAAGTAGTTTGATGATTATTATTTGTTATAATTTATTAATTTGCGGTAGTTTTTTTATCGCTACTTAGAAATTAATTTTCTGCCTGTTAGTTTTCCTTAGAACGACAATAAATTCATCGTTATAGCGTTGTCGAAATGTGTCACCAATACTATTAGTTTTTGTTTTTGAGGTACCTTATTTCTTAAAAGTTTGCAAAGCGGACACCACATTTTAACTAAATCAACATTAAATAAATTCTTAAATTTAAAATCTACATAGTTTATTATTTAAATAAAACTTTATGTTTTAATTTGTTTTTTGAATTTATAGTATTTATTCCTTATAGTGACAATTTTTTTAATTTTTATGGTAAATCGATTTCAACTTGCGTTATCATCAGTACCTTTTTAACTATTCGTTAATTTCGTTAACTATTCAAATAGTTAAAAAGGTACTGATGATAACGCAAGTTGAAATCGAAGCAATAAATACTATAAATTCAAAAAACATAAAGTTTTACTTAAATAATTTATCCAGTGACAAAAGATTATACACAAAACTTAACTTAAAAAATGAATAATAATCATTTAAGCTCAAATAGTTAATTAGTTTAATAGGAACATAAAATTTCAACCACATTAATTAAATATCACAATAATTGTTAAAATACCAATTGTCTTAATTTAGTCTTCTTCTATATGTATTCGTCCTCTATAACTACTTCTGTTTTAACGTGATAATATTATTTCCACTAATATTTTAAAATTGTCACAACAAGTGTTTTGTTTGAATTTATTGCGAGTTTTATTTTTATTAAATTTTGAACTGACAATATTTACGAATGAGGTAACAATAAAATACCTTGAACAATTCTATAAATATTTATCAAAAATACGAGTACACATAGATAGCTTACTTTTAAGTAAACATGTGACATTCAGAAGTCAGGAATATTATTATCTCTTCATAATTCGCTATTGCGAAATTAGTTAATTTTTTCAGCTAGATTTAATTCTTTTTCAAAAAACAAAAGTTATCGAATTCTTAAAATACTATTGGAACTCCAAGATTAAACGTGTTCCGGAGTAAATTTTTGCTATACATTTAGCACTTCGTGCTCCTCAATAAGTTATTTTTATTGAAAAGCCCGCCATTTAATATAGACAACAGGTATGCCGAGTATTTTGATATTTGGTTTTGCTCAACAAATATATATATATATATATAATATATATATATATATATATATATATATATATATATATATATATATATATATATATATATATATATATATATATATAAGTACATATTCAGCTATTTTAAATTTCTAGAGATTTTCATGCCAAGAGGGCATGTCGAAGTTATTCTAGTTTAGATTGATTTCTGGAAATTTGAGCAAAAAGCTGGACGTAAAAATACTTCTTTGTCGTGTTTTAAGATTCAAACATTTTTGAGTTGGATAATCGTTGTGGATGAAATTTTTCTCGTTTCTCCGGTAAAATCGAAATTAATTTAAATTTTAATAAATAAACATATGTAATACATTTAATGTTAATTTAATTTACTATTTTCATCATGTTCTCGATAAAATCATAGTAGGTACTCGAACTCGAAAAAAGTGAAAATTTTCATAAAGAAAATATTGTTGAACAAATATTTCATATTGTTATTAACTTTATACTATGTATTATTTGTCAAAAAATGAATTAATTGTAATTCGTTTTTTGAGTTCCCAATATTTTTCTCAATGTTAACTTGAAGTTCTGTTAATAAAAATTGCGTATAGAAAAAAGTACTATAGTATAGGTACTGACAATATCATACCTAATCCAAAGTACAATATTCTGTCATTCGAGACGAAAATAGACATTGTATAATGCTCTTATGCTACACTTTCGATTCATAAATATTCGTCATTTTTCGTAAATTCCTGATGCACGTGGAGCGCAGCGTTGTAAATCGACATATTTATCATTTTGGTATAATAATGTTTCAGAATCGTGTTTGTTGGGCAATTTGTTAAAACTTATAAAAAAATTTATTAAACAATTAATAAAACTATTTAATTTGGCACAGCACAAATTGAAACAATTTCGGCATAAAACAATCACCAAATGATGCTTAAATTTCAAAACCTGCGTGCAGATCCGGAACGAATTGTGCAGCGATCTCTAAAAGAAGAGCCACCATATAGTAGGCGCAGGTGACATTGCAGGCGACGATAGATCCACGTTGTAGAGAACGACTTGACTTCTTCAGATTGTCTAAGACAGTAACAACACCAAGCTCAGGATCGAAACCGTTGAAGCCAAATTGTTTACTCAGTAAGGTGTCAGTAATAGCCTTTTAAAAACTGTTTATTATTTTGTTTTCTTGTTATGTTAAGCCAAACCGATTATTCTTTTATGCTGCTTGTCTATAGCCGCTAGGGAGCAATACACTTACTGAAGAAACTTTCCCGGAAATTTGATTTAACACTTGATACATCTTTTCTCAATTGGAAATTGAGAATCGCGATAACAACTATAATGTCAACCTTTTGAATCAAAAGATTTTAAGATATATAGATGCGCTCTCTACATTTTATCAAAAATAAATATTTCACATATAAACATCGTTAGGATTCCTAGGGTATTCTTGGTTTGTAAAACACTTGGGTAAGGATGGCACAAGAAAATGAACGATTTTTTTCTTTGTGTGAAATGTTTCTATTAAATGCCAGACGGTCAAATCTAAATTATCTAATTCAAAAATTTGACAATATTTCAATTTACTATAACTAAATTTGACTAAAATTGCTATATCGCCTCGAACAACTATATCCAATGAAAAACGCACCTTAATAGAGAACAGTACTTAAATTAGTCTAATTTGTAATTTTGTATATTTAATAAATTAAGATAATTTATAAAATTTAAATTGATCTTTTGAATATTTTAAATATCTACATATTATGTTTTAGAATGCTGAGAAAATGATTAAAAATCTTAGAATTTAGAGAATTAACGCAAAATTACGTTTATGAACGTTTTAGTTTAGACTAACATCATTTCGATCATTTGACGGTTTTAAAACCTCAAGATTATCAAGGCGGGAGGAAGTTTATAACACTCTGTTTTTATATAAAAACATACATACATATTTAAATATACATATAGGTATATATATATATATATATATATATATATATATATATATATATATATATATATATATATATATATATATATATATATATATATA